>LR738713.1:41643037-41696094 GCA_902687465.1 Secale cereale | reverse complement strand
GGGAAGAAACAGATAAATACACAGAATACAAGCATCACAAGGCGTGCTAGGCTAATGTGCAGTGCAGGGTTGCCTAAAAACATGTCTAAGTCATATTAGTTATTTTTAGGAATTAACTGGAATTATTTACCGGTGTATGTGCACTATTCATCTACCGGAAACAGGCTAAAAGTTGCGGGTTCACCTCCGTAGAGGGTCCCGTCACGGAAACAGATAGCACGGTTGGCTTCGTCTCGTCGTTCTGAGCAACTTTCATGTAGAAAGTTTTTCCATATGAGCTACGGTTTAAAAGATATGAATTTTCTAAGTTTTTGGCATTTTCTGGATTTATTTTAAATAACAGGAAAGAATTTATTGCGTCATGCTGGCGTCAGCACTGCATCAGCAGCAGCTGACCAGTCAAACTGACGACTGGGCCCCACCTGTCAGCCTCTCTGAGCTTAACAGTTATTTAAACTAACTAACAGTGCTGTTTAGTGGGGTGGACCCGACATGTCATTGACTGCTTAACTCTAACTAATTAACAGATTAATTTTAACAGATTAATTATTTATAAAAATGGTTTAAGCGCGTGGGGCCCGCATGTCAGTGGCTGTGGGAGCCACGTCAGCGGGTTTACTCTGTCAACTGGGCCCGCGGGGCCCAGCGGTCAGTGGCACAAGTGGTGGGGCCACCGTGCCACGTCGGACGACGCCGGAACGGCGCCGGAGTTGCTCCGGCGAGCACGCGCGCGGTGGCTGTACGCCGGCGAGGCGCGGAAACGCGCTACGGCGAGCCATTTGGCCCGCGCATAGGCTCATTCGAACGAGAGCCGAGCCGCGCATCCAACGCGGCTGGTCTTCGGGCCGGAGATGGCCGGAATCGATGCCGGCGACGAGGGGTGGCGGAGGCGAGGTTCGGGCGATGACGAAAACGACGATGCAGTGCGCTAGCGAGCACAGCGAGGGGCTAGTCGAGGCCTATGCAGCGCGGTGAGCATGTTGGGCAACATGGTTTGACCAAAAGGTCGCCGGAGCCCTACCGGCGACGAGCTAAGCGGCGACGAGCTCGGGCGCGAACGGCGCCGCGTCTACGGTCATCTAGCGATGAGGAGAAGGAGCAGGGAGGAAAGAAGAGGCTCACAGCGAGGGGAGCCGTTCAACGCCTGCTCGGAGCAGGCTTGGGGTGGCCGGAATCCGTCGCGTCCTCGCCGGAGCCGAAGCGGAAGGGGGCGGCGTCGCTCGTCGTCTCCCGTGGCTTCCCGCTTGGGCCCGTGGTCGCGGACGGCGTAGTCGACGATGGCGCACACGCCAGACACGACGACGAGGTTGAAGGACGCCGGTGGCTGCGATGACGACGGTCGAACGGCGGCGGGAGCGCTCGGCTCCGCTCGGATCTGAGAGGAAAGAGGGGAAGAGAGGCGAGCGAGGAGAGGAGGAGTGACCAGGAGGGGCAGGGGGAGTGGTTGGCCTCGGCCTTATCGTCTCCCTCGCCCTGTGGCGGCACGCGTCGACGAGCGGCGACGGCGAGCGTGCGGGAGCGGCGGTGGCGACACGCCACGGGGAGCAGGTGAAGGAGGAAAGAGGGAGATGGGCCGGGCCAGTCGGGCCTCGCCCTGGCGTCAGGTAAGAGCTCTTCTCCCCTCTGTTTCTTTTAATTCAACAGCAAAGAGGAAAAGAAAAAGATGGGGCCACCAAACCCTTTTTGTAAAATGTGAGAGTTGGTCCAAAAATATCTTTGCAATATTCCCTAACACCAAAAATTGGTTTGGGCAAGATTGGATCATTTTTGAAATTTTCAAAAATGAAAAGGCATTATTGGTGCTGTTCTGGCACTGTTTAAATGCCCTAGCCCATTAATGGAGTTGATGGTGATGTTGTTTTCACTAACAACATTTGTTTTGGATTATTTGCAACAAGGTGAACATTTTTCCATAATTTTTGGAGCAACTTCATTTTGCAGCTGAATTTTGAGTTTGAATTCAGAGGGAGAATTTGATTCAAAAGATTAACCATTGTGATTATATTAGACATAAGATGATGACATGGCACCATTAGTAGAGTGTCACAGTGACATGGTACAGAGGGGTGTTACACTGACAAACAGGAATAGGCATCGAGGCATATCTACAGAGCGAGACAACTAGCATAGGCAAAGATAGAGGTGATATCGGGGAATGGTCATCTTGCCTGGGATTCCGCAAGGAAGAAGAACAAGTCCATGAAGTAGTCGAACAAATCCTCACAACTCCGGAACGAAACCGAAGCTAACGAGAGAAGCAATCGGAAAGAAGCAAACAACATGGTAAACACACATATCATAAACATGGCATATGATGCACAACCAAGTATGATGCATGTCCGGTTTAAATATGCATGGCATGGCAAAGTGCACAAGCAATACTACAAGTTAAGTGGAGCACAATATGCAACAGGTTGCATATTGACGAAACACCACAATTTTTATTTTTTTAGTTGACTCTCGTTTATTTACAAGACAAGATTAAATGTTTTTATTAAACATGGCAAGAGGTGAAGCAAGTGTAAACTAGCTATCTAGGCATTTTAAATGAGGCCGGAAATAACAACAACAATTCCGGAAACTCCCCATGTGCATATTTAGCATTTATTAAAGCAAACAACAACTTTAACCATTTAAATGTTGTTATCATGATGCGGATGACAAATGCAAGTTTTATGCAATTTTATTAAAAGTTGACATGAGCAAGATAAGGAGTATTAGTCACCGTGGTGGAAAGAAAGGGTGCCACGGCGACGAATCCGAAAATGATGTCACGCAGCATATCGGTTCTGGTAACTCGTTGAGAGTCTGGTGCAAAAGATGATGGAGAGCGGGTCATGCAAGAAGATGGGGGTGATCCCGTTGCCGGGTTCCCACGGTTCGGCGACAAGGCAACTAGGGGTACTGCGAACACGGTGCAACAAAGGGTGCATCTCATACAACATGCAATCGTCCACGGGGTCATCGGTTCGACGGTTATACCTTCAAAGCGTGCATTTCGGGGCGGTTCGAGTTCGTTCGGGGCCGTCGTGGTACTTGCCGTAGGGGTACTTCGCAAACAACGGTCGTCGTGGTACTTGGAGTATCTTCATGTGGTGGAACTTGGCGATTTCGTAGATGGTAGAAGAGGTACTCGAAAGTGTCGCCGTGTAGTCGTTCTCAGCGTCCTTGGGGCATCGGTCTCAGTGGTCAAACATGTAGTCGTACATGTTCAGCTTCATGGAACTTGGCGAACACACGGACACGAACATGGTGATCCGGGCACAGATCTAGTAACCGTGGCTTTGGCATCAACAAAACAAAACAACAACAAAAACGGAAGTACGACTTAGGGGCTCCTCGAACCCATAGAGACGGCCGGCAGCAGGAACACCGGTTGGTGGCGCAAGTGGTGGCGTCCTCCGACGAGGATGACGAGGCCGAGACGAGGCAGAGGACGGGGGGTGAAGGGTGACTCGCGGCGGCCCGGCGCTGGTGAAGCCCGGCGACGGCAAAGGCACCTCGGGGTCGGCCCCGGCGAGCTGTGGCCAGGAAATCGTGGCACCAAGGGAGGAAGTCGTCGGGCGAAGACGCAGCACAGCACGGGTGGAGTTGGAGACAAGGGGCGGCCAGCGGCGACGCTGGAGCAGCAGGAGCTCGGGGACGAGGACCTCTCGGAGAGCTGCGGCCGCGGCAGGAAGACGAGGACGCTGCTCCGGCGACTCCTTCGTCGGGGTCCCAGCATGGGTCCTGGATCCGAAGCGATGACGGGCTCCGCGACAGAGGTACAGGGCGGCACCGGCAGGAGGCGGAGAAGGCGGGAGAAGGCGGTGGCCCGGCGCTGTGTTGCGTGATGCTAGCTGAGGTCGGGCGCGCGGGGTCATGCACTGGGTGGCGGCGGATGGAGAACGAGAGGAGAGGCCGCTGAGGGAGGGGATCGGGGTTAGGAGGAGCGGCGCTGCGGGATGGAGAGAACGACGAGGGGACGAGGGGGATCGAGAAATGAGGCATCGGTCGCCTAGGGTTAGGACTGGCTGGGGCCAGTGAGCCTTGAGCCAGATGGGCCGGCCTGAGTGAGGGCTGCGGCTGGACTCTCTTTTTTCAACTCCTTTTTCTGCTTAACAAGTAAACGGAGGGACTAAAAAATAGAGAAGGGGTCTAGAAGAAGAATTTGAGCAGGAGGCCATTTTTCTTGGACTCATAAAAATATGAGGAATATAAAGAAAATGGCCTGATGTTTTTAGAGGAAGTAAAATCCAAACATGTTGAATTTACTTGACATGTTTGAATTTTGAAACCTATTCAAATGAACTCCAAAAGGATTGAAACTATAGGAGATGACCCTACACACTAGATGTGATTTATGGGCAGATTTGGAACATTTCTAGAGAAAGTAAAACTGCGACCCAATTTTACTAAAATGCCTCAAAGAAAGAAATGAAGTTGAGTTGGACAAAAGGAAATTGAAGAACGGTGCAGATGTGTTATAGGTGATTCCAAGGAATGGAATATTTGTATAGATCCATATTTATTAGGAGGATATGTTATAAAGAGAAGTCATCCTTCCCTCGATTTAAATAGATCAAACGATCTATGTAATTTATTTAGTTGAGATGCAAAGATTAATGACATGATGGCATGATGACATGATGCAATGCAAAATAAAAAGAGCAAGCACAAAATAAAACACACGGCGAAACCCAGAATAGCTGGAAGTCTTCTACAGCGTCGGTCTTGGGGCGTTACACTCGGTGAGACCAAGATCCATATCGATGTGGCCGAATTGTCTAGGGTTTCTGGCAGTAGCTATGTCAAAGGAACTCGGTGGCGCCAGATAGATCAAATCATTGGGGCCGAGTTTGACTTAGGGTTGTGGACATATGTGGAAATGAGAAAGTGACTGAGGGTTTTTGGAGCAATATCACTAAGCACTTGAGCAACCAAATCATTAAGCAACACCTCATCCCCTTTTAATAGTATTGGCTTTCATATAGATTCAATGTGATCTTGGATCACTAAAATGAAAATAAAGAGTCTTGAGCTTTTGCCAATCTTTGTCCTTAGCATTTGAAAGGGTTCCACGTCCTCTTGTCCTCGTCACTCCAATATTGAACTCATCTGAAATACACTAGGTAAAGGTATTAGTCCAACAGGGGATATGTTGACATTAATTACCAAAATCACCATGGCTGGCCACTATCACCATGTCCTCTCACAGAATCGCAAGGCGATCAACATCAGATGCAACAGGATGCCAGTGGCACAAAGGGAAAAACGATGTCCTGATAACCCACAAGTGTAGGGGATCACAACAGTTTTCGAGGGTAAAGTATTCAACCCAAATTTGTTGATTCGACACAAGGGGAGCCAAAGAATACTCTTAAGTATTAGCAGCTGAGTTGTCAATTCAACCACACCTGGAAACTTAGTATCTGCAGCAAGATTGTTTAGTAGCAAAGTAATATGATAGTGGCTACAATCTTCTACTTCATACTTCACTGGGCCTCTCTGATAATATAACCTTGATAACTTAAACCGGACCCTCCTGGCCGGTTTATACCTGGTAGTAATATCCTTGACATTAGGCCCTAGATTGATTTGAACCTGTTCATGTCAACCTCCAAAGTCTTGTACAGCTTTTCGTTTCTGCAGCTTCAGTATGCTTGGTAAACCAGCATGACGTCATCCCTTTGAGCGCTTTAAACCGTCGTGACATCATCCGCGCATTCAATGCTTGCACCTGTTTTCTACCTTTACTTATTAAAGCTCCGAAGATCGAGGCGACAGCTCGATCCATATCCGATTTTTGGTCTCCTCGATTCCCGCGCCTGCCATTTTATCTCCTCGGCCTATAAATAGGGCCGAGGGCCATCTCTTTATCCCCTCTGCTTCGTCTTCCTCTGTCCTCCAGCGCTCAAGCTCCGTCGCCGTCCTTAGAGCTCGTCGTCTTCACCAAGCCCGGCCGCTGCATCAACCTGAGCGTGTCCAGAGTTTCGTCGCCGTCCTTCCACTTCTGTTTCCTCGGGTGCGTTACTCACTCCTCCCCATAGATCTTAGTTCTATGGTTTCATGGAAGCTCGCGGATGGACCTCTGTTCTTCATAGTTCATCACCATAGGTAGTTCTTAGCCGTAGACGTTTAGACTTTTTAGACCAATTCTCATGCGCATGACTCTGATGTGCCTTTATAATCTTAGTTCCCCCAATACTGCTAGTTAGACTGGATTTGTAGAAAATCTCCACTGCCTTCGATGAATATGACTTGAATTATCCTGAGTTTTCCATACGCTGTAGATCCATATTTTAGTGCTGCTCATGAGAAAGTTGTTTCCCATACCTTAGATCTGCACCTCATATGCCTTTGTTGCCGGTTCAGTTTTTAGATCTGCATCTCACCTGCTGGTATTTGGCGGTTTAACTTATTCCTTTCAAATTTCATAATCCGGTAGCTGTTACGTTCATAAGTATCCCGGACCAGTAGGTACCATTTGTCCCTTGCTTAAACCGCCAATTAGATCAACGCCTTCATAGATCATGCCGGTTTATATTTACGTGGATCGTAAACCGGATCTTTGTATTGTATTTTTCAGCATTTCCCCTTTGAAAAAGATGACTTCCACGGCGAAGCAGTTTGTTGCGTGCAACTGGGTCCCGTCCCGGATTACCGACGACGACTTAGAAAAGGCAGCCTCAATTGGCGTTCTAGGTCCGAAGGAGGTTCTGCACTGGCGGGCCCATGGGAAAGAGTGTCCTCCTCAGCCTAAGGAGGGAGAGACCATCGTCTTTTTTGATTACCTGGCCCGGGGCTTTAGCCCTCCCGGTTCAAAGTTTTTCCGCGACGTTTTAGCCGATTTTCAACTCCATCCACAAGACATAGGTCCCAATTCCATATCAAACATCTGCAATTTCCAGGTCTTCTCAGAAGCCTATCGGCAAGAGGAGCCATCCGTGGAGTTATTCCGGGACTTCTTCCATCTGAATCGCCGGACTAAATTCCATGACGGGCCCAATACTGAACTTGGCGGCATGAGCATCCAAAAGAGAAAAGATGTCAGCTTTCCTCACGCCACTCTTCATAGCCATCCCAAGGATGTAATCAGACTTGGTTCTACTGCCTCGACACTTCCCCAGAGGGGGAGAATCCACTGCCGGGTTATCGCCCTTATCGTCTGACCACGGATCACCCCTTCCCGCAGCGTCTGAGTGCCCAAGACCGGGCTCGGTATCCCCCCCAACTTTCGAAACTCAGGGCCTTTGTCGCCAACGGTTTAACCGGGGTTGACTTTGTCCGCTGCTGGCTCTCTTGGAGCATTCTCCCGTTAAGCCGGCGCTCGGGCTTAATGTGCGAGTATACTGGTAATCCTAAGGACCCTCAGCGTCACACAGATATCGTGCTTCCCGACAATGAAGTTACTGAGTCTGCTAAAAATATGTTGAATATTCCGTTGGAGGAGTGCAGTCGAACCGGTTTAGCGCCTTTCTGCGTGAACAATAAACCGCCATCGGTAAGATTCTTCTGTCCCTTTCTCTTTGTTTTAATACGTCCATATTACTTGTCTTCAACATATTTTTATTCCTTTACATAGGCCAATGACCCCTTCTGGAAGAAAAAGGCCCAGGACAAACCGACGAAGCCAACTCGTAAGAAGAGCTTGGCCGTAAAGAAACATAAGAAAAGACCTGCCGCTGCTTCCGGTTCAAACACCGAAGAAGATGATCCGGCTTCTGAGGTACTGCTTGGCTCTTATGTCTCTTAACTTTCCTTTGTCTGTATTCATAGTAACAATGTCCTTTCCCAGGATCCGGTGGAAGGGAGTAAAGCAGATGAAGTCGAGGTAATCTCTCTCTCCTTTGATTCAGAACAGTTGCCACCCAAAATTCGTCGGGTAGGCCGGAAGTATCCATTTTCTCACCCTTATGCTCAATTGGATCCCAATTATATTTTGAAGAAACAACAGCATGAGGCTCGCCGGACCACACGCCATAGTGGTGATGTGGTTGAATCAACTGGATTACCCCACACGCCGGCTCGAAGACGCCGCTCAGAGGTTTTGCTTACTCCAACCATTCTTCATCCAAAAGCAGGTCTTATTCGCAAACCTCTTAAACCGTCTGATCTAAACTATCAGGAAACTCCTCTATCTTCTTCCGGCGAGTCAACTGCCACCCAAGTCCCGGTGCTCAAGACCGTTCCTGGGTAAGCCATCTTTTAGTATGTCCGGTTTATCTTTCCTTTTTGACTTGTTATTTTCATTATTCCTTTGATCTTTTCAGTATGCCCAAGCCTAGCAAGAAGGCAAAGTTGAATAAACCGGCAGCCGGAAATGCTTCTGAACCGGCAGAGGATATTGAAGCTGCCAATCCTCTGGAAGAGAACGTTGAAGTTCCGCTCGATGATCCTTCCCCTATGGATCAAGAAGATCTTGCTGCTCCGGGGGTTGATGCTATGGAGAACGCCACTGAACCGGCCAGCCCTGTCCGGGTTAGTCCTCCCCGGGCTAGTTCGGCTCCCGTTAGTCCGGTACGCACCGATCTCGCTGCCGCTGATGATCCCCCCAGGCCAACTACTGCCTCGACAGAAGATGTCGAGATTACTGGGATAGGTTTTACTGCTCCTACAGAACCTGTTATCTTGGCCAGACACACTGCCAAGGAGGAAGTTCTTCAGAAAGACAAAGGCAAGTGGAGCACTGACCTGTCTAGCTATGCCCATCTTAGTGCCTAGGAGCTCCACTCTGGGTATCTAAACCGGCTCTTCACCAGCCGCGACCACGAGGCCGGTTTGGTAAACTTGATGAAGAAAAAATATGAGGTAACTTCTTTCCCTTTGCCTTTCATTTCTGCTTGTATCTTGTAACAGTACCATTAGGCCATTGTAGCCCCCAAGTGCCGGTTTAACCTTTAGGGTGAACCGGGACTTTGGTAGGTTAACTGGAATAGCTTGATTTGCACGTATAGCCCCCAAGGGCCGGTTTACTCCACTGCGGGTGAATCGGGACTTCTTCTATGTTTGAGAATGACATTACATTAGCCCCCAAGTGTCAAGGACATAACTTGTTATGTGCTTGGGACTTGTCTGAAAAAACTCGCTTTCTTTTACTTCAATTGTACATTAGCCCCCTAGTGTCGAGTGCATAACTTGTTATGTGCTTGAGACTTTTGATTGAACTGTCTTCATGAATATCTGATATATTTTTTTATCCTCTGTAGACTGACTTGAACCGGAGGGCTTCGGAGATAACTAAGCTCCGGAATAACCTGGCTTTCCAAGAGACTGCTTCGACTAAAGCCAAAGAGGAACTTACCCTTGCTTTAGCTAGTATGGAGAAGCTCAAGAAAGACTTTGAAGCGGAGCGGTCCACTTGGGAGGTACAGAAGGCTGCTTTAGAGAGAAGAGCCAAGGATGCTGAGGCTGCTCTTAACCCAGTGACGGAGGAGTTATCCGGGTTAAGGCAGCATATAGACGATATGACATCTGCCATCTTCGGTAAGTACTTGTTTTCATACGCTTTATCCTTGCTATCTTATACTGCTTCGGCTTAACTCATCACTTGTATACAGGGAGGCGCGTTACTCATCTTGGGGATGATGTACGGAGGAAACTGAAGGCTGCTTATACCTTGGTGGAACAACTCTATGCCGGTGCTCAGAGGGCCATCAGTGCTATTTCGCACAATAAACCGGCGCCGACCACCATCCAAGGTACTCTGGAGAAATTATCCATCTTGCCTACCCGAATTGTTGAAGTGAAGAAATCTTCCGCAAGAGCTGGTTCCCTCATGGCGTTAACCCGGGCCAAGGCATGGGTTCCCAATTTTGATCCGGCGGAGGCCATGAATGGTTATCCTAGTATGAAAGAAGACGGATCAGCCTTCTCCGCTGAAGATCTTCGCGCCTTGACCAAAGACATGCGCCCTCTTGCCAGTAAGCTTGCTGATGAGGCGGACTTAACAAGGTATCATCCGGGTTATGATCTAGAGAATGTGCGGGTGGAGCGTCCGTCTTATGACATCGAAAATCTGATTCCACCCGTTCATAAGCATACCTTCGCTCCTGATATTGAACCGTCAGAACTTATAAAGGATGAAGTATATTTCCGTGCCCTTGCCAAGATTGACTGGAGCACCCCTGATTTCCAGCAGCTGCCAGAAGTCGTCGAAGACCCGGAACAAGCTTACCCTCAGTCTTCACAGCGAGCCGAAGCGGAGCCTTAAGCCGGTCCGGTTTATCTTCATATTTTGAACACTTGGTGCAAAAAACTGATAATTCTTTTGGGCCTGCCAGTGCCTTGTAATAGAATAGTTGAAATACTGTCTTTGCCCCGCACTTTGTGTCATGGCATTATTCTGTTTGGCAACTCCTAAATTATCTCCTGTTTGCAATGCTTGGACAGTTTATATCACCTGTGTCTGCATAAACAATGCTCAAAGTATCATGGCGGTTTATCGCCGGACGGGTCATACTGGCCAAACACGTGATCTAAGTTAATAACTTGAACCGTATAGGAAATATAAACATGTATCATACATGTGATTAAGTGTATCTGTAAACCTTAACCCGGTAGGAACAATCCAAGGCGTGAGTGTTGATGACTCCCTTGGCTCTCTGTCGGCTCATTACAAAGGCCGATCCGGGTTACAATGAACGCCGGTTTAACTATAAACTAGTACTGGTGTTCATGACCCAGACTATAGCTCTGTAAATACAGATGTAGTGACAATTTTGTAGTTGTCCGGTCTTGAATCAATGGACTTGGTTGAAAAACCAATGACCTTGAAGATAAAGATTTGTGAAAACATAAAAAATGAAAAATAAATTTTTTGGGCAAATAAGACCATGTAGTCGAGGCTTTTTACGAGCTGCCAGGCTCCAAATTCGAGGCTTTTTATGAGCTGACAGGCTACTGTCATTAACCATTTTAGCAAAGCCTGTTAAGATGATCCGCAATCTTTAACCAAATCATCAATGTCAAATGCTACCAATGTTCAAAATCTCATAAAGATTTTGGCTTGTGTAATCACTTGATGATCGTCAATTTAACGTGACCAAGTTCAGGGTCCCGAAGGATTGACTTGTGATACGTTCGATGGGTAATACCAGGTTTACCTGGACGGTGCGATTTACTTGATGCAGGCAGGTTAATCCGGGGTTTTAGGTGTATACACCGGGCTTCCAAGCCGTGTTCACTACAAGAGTTTTCAACTCGCTGATGAACTTGCATCAGGAGCCCCCAAGTAATGTGTGAGCATTGCTCGTTGGGGCATATGTTTGAGTTGTGCTAGGCATCAAACCCTCTTTTGCCCCTCATCATCATGTGGAAATTGCCGAAGCAACCAGAGCAGTGCTCTTATGATGGTCTTCATATGGCCGCCGATTTAAGAGGCCATGGGGAACTTCCTTGCTAGCGGAAGCCCCCATGTGATTCTTTTTTGTACAGAAAGGACGGCTGATTCCTTGATTTATCAAGGGCGCCAGTTTAAGAGGCCATGGGAAACTCCCTTGCCTGCGGAAGCCCCCATGTGATACTCTTATGAAAAGAATAACTGATTCCCTGGTTTATCGGGGGCGCCGGTTTATTTTATTAATCATAATATATACATTGTACATAAAGCGGAGCCTGATGGCTCAAGTATAGTAAGGTCGAAGAAGAGCGATGTTCCACGGCCGCTTGGTCTCTTCCTCCGCCGTGCGTGAGTCCTTATGTTCTCGAACGTCGACGAGGTAGTATGATTCGTTGTGCAGATTCTTGCTGACCACAAAGGGTCCTTCCCAAGGTGGGGATAGCTTGTGCATATCCGTCTGGTCTTGGATGAGCCGGAGCACCAGATCTCCTTCCTGAAACGTCCTGGTCTTAACCCGACGACTGTGGTACCGGCGCAGGTCTTGTTGATAAATCGCCGATCGCGCTGCTGTCGTGTCCCGTTCCTCGTCCAACCGGTCCAAGGCGTCTTGTCTTGCTTGTTCATTATCCGCTTCAACATAAGACGCCACTCGCGGCGAGTCATGCCGGATATCACTCGGGAGGACCGCTTCAGCTCCATATACCATGAAGAAAGGCGTGTACCCTGTAGATCGGTTAGGTGTAGTGTTGATGCTCCATAAGACAGAAGGCAACTCCTCCACCCAACAACCCAGTGTTCTTTGCAAAGGAACCATAAGCCGGGGTTTGATGCCTCTCAAGATATCTTGATTGGCTCTTTCAGCTTGGCCATTAGACTGAGGGTGAGCTACTGATGATACATCAAGACGAATATGCTCTCGTTGACAGAACTCCTCCATAGCCCCCTTGGATAGATTGGTGCCATTATCAGTTATAATACTGTGTGGAAAGCCAAACCGGAAAATCACCTTTTTGATGAACTGAACCGCTGTTGCTGCATCACACTTACTGACAGGCTCCGCTTCAACCCATTTTGTAAACTTGTCCACTGCTACCAACAGGTGGGTTTTCTTGTCTTGGGATCTTTTGAAGGGTCCAGCCATATCAAGCCCCCAAGTCGCAAACGGCCAAGTAATTGGGATCATCCTCAGCTCCTGCACCGGTACATGAGCACGCCGTGAGAATTTCTGGCAAGCATCACATTTTCTGACCAAGTCCTCTGCATCGGCGTGAGCCGTCAACCAGTAGAACCCATGACGAAAAGCTTTAGCCACCAAAGATTTTGAACCGGCGTGATGACCGCAATCGCCTTCATGAATCTCTCTAAGGATATCACAGCCTTCTTCTGATGATACACACCGCCGAAAGGATCGAGAAACGCTGTGATGATGAAGTTCTCCATTGACAATAGTCATAGATTTAGCCCGCCGGATTATCTGCCGGGCTTCGACTTCGTCCTCTGGTAACTCACCTCGGTCCATGTATGCCAAGTAAGGGAGTGTCCAATCCGGAATGACATGAAGTGCTGCAACTAATTGTGCTACTGGATCAGGAACAACCAAGTCCTCCTCTGAAGGTATCTGCACCGACGAATTATGCAATTCATCCAAGAAAGTATTATGTGGAACCGGTTTACGCTGGGAACCCAGCCGGCTTAACGCATCGGCTGCTTCATTCTTTCGTCGGTCTATATGATCCACCTGATATCCCTTGAAGTGTCCAGCGACAACGTCCACCTCTCGTCGATATGCTGCCATAAGCGGATCCTTGGAGTCCCACTTGCCAGATACTTGCTGTGCCACCAGATATGAATCGCCAAAGCACTTAACCCAGCTCAAGTTCATCTCCTTGGCCATCCGCAGACCATGGAGGAGAGCTTCATACTCAACAGCATTGTTAGTACAAGGGAACATTAAACGGAGGACATAGCAGAACTTATCACCTCGTGGGGAAGTTAACACGACTCCAGCCCCCGAGCCCTCCAACTGCCTTGAACCGTCAAAGTGAATAGTCCGGTATGTATGATCCGGCTTCTCCTCGGGTGCTTGCAACTCTGTCCAATCGTTAATGAAATCCACCAGCGCTTGGGATTTTATAGCAGTACGGGGCACATACTTTAATCCGTGCGGGCTAAGCTCAATGGCCCACTTTGCAACCCTACCAGTGGCTTCTCTGTTCTGGATTATATCCCCTAATGGAGCTGAACTGACAACGGTGATTGGGTGGCCCTGAAAATAGTGCTTCAGCTTCCGGTTTGCCATGAACACTCCATAGACCAGTTTCTGCCAATGTGGATATCTCTGTTTTGACTCAATGAGCACCTCACTGATGTAGTAAACCGGCCGTTGAACCGGATATTCTTTGCCTGCCTCCTTGCACTCTACCACAATGGCAACGCTTACTGCACGGGCATTGGCAGCCACATATAACAGCAGCGTCTCATTGACTACCGGGGCAGCAAGGACTGGCGGCTCTGCCAATTGCCTCTTCAAATCCTCGGACGCAGCATCAGCAGCATCGCTCCAGACGAACCGGTCTGTCTTCTTCATCATCTGATAAAGCGGGATTGCCTTCTCCCCTAAACGGCTGATAAACCGGCTGAGTGCTGCAATACGGCCCGCCACGCGTTGGACATCATTGATGCACGCCGGTTTAGCCAAGGACGTGATCGCCTTGATCTTCTCCGGATTAGCTTCAATCCCTCTGTTTGACACTAAGAACCCCAGGAGCTTGCCTGCCGGAACACCGAAAACGCACATCTCCGGAGTAAGCATCATTTTGTAAACTCGGAGGTTGTCAAAGGTTTCCTTCAAATCCTCTATCAGTGTCTCCTCCTTCCTAGATTTTACCACAATGTCATCAACATATGCATGGACATTCCGCCCAATCTGCCCTTGTAGGAAGTTCTGCACACAACGCTGGTAGGTCGCTTGGGCACTCTTAAGCCCAAATGGCATAGATACATAACAGAAGGCTCCAAAGGGAGTTATAAAGGCTGTCTTCTCCTGGTCCTTAACTGCCATCTTGATCTGATGATAACCCGAATATGCATCCAAAAAACTTAGCCGCTCACATCCTGCCATAGCATCAATGATCTAATCAATATGGGGGAGAGCAAAAGGATCAGTTGGGCAAGCCTTGTTCAGATCTGTGTAATCAACACACATTCTCCAAGTTCTATTTTTCTTAAGCACTAGCACCGGATTAGCCAACCATTCTGGATGAAACACTTCAACTATAAAGCCTGCCGCCAAGAGCCTAGCCACTTCTTCTCCAATAGCCTTGCGCCTCTCTTCATTGAAGCGGCGCAGATATTGCTTGACCGGTTTAAACTTAGGATCAATATTAAGATTGTGCTCAACGAGTTCCCTCGGTATACCTGGCATGTCAGAAGGCTTCAATGCAAAGATATCCTGGTTCTCATGGATGAACTCGATGAGCGCGCTTTCCTATTTCAGATCTAGGTTAGCGCTGATAGTGAACTGCTTGGATGAATCGCCAGGAACAAAGTCCACCTGCTTAGTCTCCTCAGCCGATTTGAATTTCAACGCCGGATCATGCTCTGTGGTTGGCTTCTTTAGCGGGGACATATCCGCCGGATCAACATTGTCCTTATAGAACTTCAGCTCCTCCGTAGCACAAACCGCCTCAGCATAAGCCGCATCTCCTTCCTCGCACTCCAATGCAATTTTGTGGCTCCCATGAACCGTAATAGTTCCTTTATGGCCTGGCATCTTGAGCTGTAGGTAAACATAACACGGTCTAGCCATAAATTTGGCATAAACCGGCCGCCCAAACAAGGCATGGTATGGGCTTCTGATCTTGACTACCTCAAAGGTCACAGTCTCCGACCTAGAACCATGCTCATCTCCAAAGGTAACCTCCAGATCGATCTTGCCAACTGGATAGGCCGACTTACCGGGTACCACCCCATGGAACACTGTGTTGGACTGTCGGAGCTTCTTATCTGTCAACCCCATACGTCGAAAAGTCTCATAATATAGGATGTTGATGCTGCTGCCTCCGTCCATAAGCACCTTGGTGAACTTGTAACCACCCACCTGTGGTGCCACCACCAGAGCTAACTGGCCCGGATTATCTACCCGGGGTGGATGGTCTTCTCTGCTCCACACAATGGGTTGCTCAGACCAACGCAAAAACGTGGTATCGCCGGTTCAACAGAATGCACTGCCCTTTTCAGAACCTTCTGATCCCGTTTGCATAAACTCGTGGTGAAGACGTGATACTGCCCACTGCTCAGCTCCTTCGGATTATTCTGATATCCGGATTGCTGCTGCTGCTGACGCTGTTGGTTCCCTTGGCTGTTGTATCCGCCCTGACCATGCTACTGGTTATGCTAATGCTGATTGTTGCATTGTGGTTACCGTTACCGCCGTGGTATCCTGAACCGAATCCGCCACCTTGATAACCCGGACCTTGAAAACCGGGGCCTGATCCGCCTGGGGGCTCGTGATCAAACCTAGTCTATTTCATGAATTATTGCATAATGAAACAGTCTTTCTAGAGATGCGTAGCCGGGTTTTCCGTTGTACCATGCTTGGGCAGGGCACGTTCAACTGGCGCTCTAGATTAATAGGCGGCATCCCCTTGCGTGGGGGCGGTCTACCCTTGCGGCACTGCCCATTGTCCTGAGCGTTGGTATTGGCCACAAAGTCCGAACTGCCTTCCGCTTTACGCTTGCCATTGTATCCTTGATTCACCGGATTGGCCTGCGGCAGTTTACCGTTCTTGCTCGCCTTCCCTGACTTGTCTCCATCTGCGTCTGGATATTTGGTGTTATTAGAATCTCCGTATTTCACCAAAGCGCCCATGGGTGTTCCCATGTCGTTGCAATCACGTTTGAGCCGTCCCAACTTCTGCCTCAAAGGTTCAAATCGGCAATTGCCTTCCAAGGTTACTATTGCTCTACTTGGGTTGATGCTATTGGAGGAGTGCAAGATTTCAGACACTCAACGCACCCAACTGCATGTAGACTCTTGCTCTCCTTGAATGCAGGTAGCTAAATCGACAACAAACATCGGTTGCTTGCACATGTCCTTGAAATTATTGATAAACCGTCGCCGCAATTCCCCCATGATCCGATGGAACTAGGTGGTAAACCCTTCAGCCATGTTCGGGCCGTGCCCTCGAGCATCATTGTGAAGTACTTAGCGCATGCTGCCTCGTCTACATCGAGCATCTCCATTGCCATCTCATAACTCTCAACCCATGCCTCTGGGGCAAGATCCGCCGTGTAGTTGAGCACCTTGCGCGGACCTTTAAAATCTTTAGGTAGTTTCACGTTTCATAAAGTGGGGATGAGACACTGTACGCCCAGGGAACTGGACATGACCCCCGGTTCAACAATAGTGGTGGGATGAACCGGCGTCGCTTGACGGGTGTCGTATTGCGCTGTTAGCCCGGCCTCTCGGTGCTGTCTGGCCTGATCCACCATCACTTGAGCATGCGCTTCCTCTCCTGCCGGATGATCCCGTCTCTGCTGATGACGTCTCCGTGCGCTGCTTGATACGGCTGGTTCATCCAAACGCCTCGTATAACTCCGGCTCGGGCGGGGGGTTGAATGGATCCTCTCCCGGCTATAGAAATAAGCTTCCCGTTGAGTTAGCGCCGTGTCCAACAACTCCTTGGCCCGCCGTGCCTCCACTGCTATGGGGGACGTTCCTTCAATGGGAAGGGCGACTACTCATGAAGCGGCAGCAACTATGTTATCCAATGGATTAGAATAATGACCAGGAGGGGTGGGCACATGCTGGGTCGGCACAACTTGGCGATTCGGCTCTGCGGCCGGTGGCTGAACCGACGCACCTGTTCCTGGTGCTCCTCCCCGGTTTACCTCTGGATGGTTACTTGTTCCTGCGCCTGGCATGCTAAAGAGATTCCTTGCCTCATAAACCGGCGGCAAGCGAGATCGTTGTCTTCTCATCATAACCTCTTGTGAAGCGTTCTGATCTAACCTGAGTCAATAAGCTTGAGCATCCGGCCTTGCCTGCCTTGTAGCCATCCTAGCTTTCTCAGCGGCCAGATCCAACTTGGCTTGCTCAATCCGGCTCTTCACCTGAGCGGCCTCTGCATCATGCTGCTCCTTGTCGGCCTGGGCTACTTCTGCTGTTACAAGCGCTGTCAAAGTGTCGACCAAGATGGATAGAGCGTCAGAGGGCGACGGGGGAGGATCTCCAGCTCTAGCTCCCATTGCCTCTGATGTTAACGCCCCTGTCGTTGAGGGCTGCTGCATGGATTGTGATCCGGCCATGAAAACAACAACCATGTTTGGTGGATCGAGGGGGTCCGGAATACTATCACCATCGAAACAACCCTCAGACCGGCCGTCCTGCAGCAGATACAAAGATTCGGTCTCTCCGGACGAAGATTCATCGCCAGAATAAACAACGGTCTCGCCGCCAGAGTCCGATCCGTCACTGGCTTGTACTCCATGCACTGCACCGACGAAAACGTGTTTCACGGCGGGTTGAACCCGGGCAGGTCTCGCACGCTGAGCCGACTCGACGAGGTTGGGGACGATGTCCGGCTCAGGGCCCGGTTTGCCGATCTTGCCGATGAAGACGTGGATGCCGCCGAAGGGGACCCGATACACGTATTCAATTGAATCGGCCTCGGGGCCCTAGCCTGCATCGTCGATGTAGATCCGGCCGCGACGACTCTTAGTCATCCGGCCCACTGGGTAGCCCTTGAGTCCTTCAAAGCTGCCCTTCAAGAACTCGAAACCATCGTGCGATAGCCCCACGGTGGGCGCCAACTGTCGTGGATTTAGCACAGTAGATGTCCTAGCAAAAGGACTTAGTCGTGAGGCCATCGCTACGGGTCAGCTTAAAGGGGTTAAAGCGGATGAAGGACACAGGGATTTTATACTAGTTCGGCCCCTTCGATGAAGGTAAAAGCCTACGTCTAGTTTGGTGTGGTATTGCTTGGGCTTCGATGACCAGGGAGCGAATCCGCTTTGCCTGTGTCTCGAGATGTTGTTTTTTGTCCTGAACCGTCGCCGGGTCATCCCTTTATATAAGAGGTGACGCCCGGTCCGGTTTATAGAGTCCCAAGGCCGGCTCATAAACGTGTCTGCCTCGGTCTCTGCTCTTTCTATCTTACATCCCAAGTTACATAATATGACAGTTTACAAACCATGGGCCCTAACATATGGGCTCTTCTACTTCATACTTCGCTGGGCCTCTCTGATAATATAACCTTGATAACTTAAACCGGACCCTCCTGGCCGGTTTATACCTGGTAGTAATATCCCTGACAGACTCCAGATCAGCCCTCCCGAGAGAGATTAGGGCTTGGCGGCGGCTCCGTCTCGTGAAATGCGATAATTCTTTTTCCTTTATTTTTTTCTCCATGAAACGGAATATATATGACCCGGGGATACGTCGGTGGAGCATCGGGGGGCCCTCGAGGCAGGGGGGCGCGCCCTGGGAAGCGGGGCGCGCCCCCGGTGCAGTATTCCCGCTTAGTACAGGTGAAGGCTAGAAAGAGACTGGGAAGCGACCAGCTAGAGAGCAACAACGGTCATGAACATGCATTAAAATTAATCAACAATGAATGAAA
Source organism: Secale cereale (assembly GCA_902687465.1). Classification (NCBI taxonomy): domain Eukaryota; kingdom Viridiplantae; phylum Streptophyta; class Magnoliopsida; order Poales; family Poaceae; genus Secale; species Secale cereale. Next base: position 41,677,155 of record LR738713.1, on the reverse strand, counting down.
TCATGAGTAGGATATAAATCACCATGAACATAAATATCATGAAGGCTATGTTGATTTGTTTCAACTACATGCGTGAACATGTGCCAAGTAAAGTCACTTAATCCGTTCAAAGGAGGATACCACCCATCATACCACATCACAATCATTTTAATATCATGTTGGAATGCAAGATAGACCATTATAAACTCTCAACTAATTAAGCTTGGCATAAGCAGCTATGATCTCTAATTGTTATTGCAAGCATGTTTCATTCATAACAAGCTGAATCAGGAACGATGAACAATCATATTTACAAAAACAAGAGAGGTCGAGTTCATACCAGCTTTTCTCATCTCAATTAGTTCATCATATATCATCCTTATTGCCTTTCAATCGCACGACCGAACGCTGTGGATAATAATAATAGTGCACGCGCATTGGACTAAGCTGGAATCTGCAGACATTTAAATACAAGAGAGAAGACAAGGTAATATGGCTCGAGGTTAAATCAACAACAAAGCATATGAGAGCCACTAAGCTTTTAATCATGATCTTCTACTCTTAACCCACAAAGAAAAGAAAAGAAACTATTTACACGGGAAAACTCCCAACAAGCAAAAGAAGAATGGGAAATCTTTTTGGGTTTTCATTTAGTTACTACTACGAACAAAGTAAACTAGTTAGAAGCTACCACTAATTTTTTTTTGTTTTTCTAGGTTTTTCTAGCACACAAGAAAAAGACTAAGAAAAAAAAGAAATTGAAACTAAGCATGGAAGATACAGTGAAAGAGTGTGAGCACCGACAACGTGAACATGAATGTAAGTCGGTGAGAAACACGTACTCCCCCAAGCTTAGGCTTTTGGCCTAAGTTGGTCTATGGCCAGTATTGGCCTGAAGGATATCCAAAGTTGTAGTTGGGTCGTACTGAGACGCAGCAAAGGCTGCATGCTGAGCTGCAGCTCGAAGGAGGGTTGCCTCCGTCATGTTATAATAGGCATTTGCCTCCTCCATAGTTATAGTGTATCTTCCCTTTTTCCTGAAAGTTAAACAAAATAGGGGCAGGAAGAACAATCGGGATGGCATGCTGCCTATTAAAGATTAATAGATATTTGAGGATTTGATTATCCCAATCTATATACCGGTGACTAGCCATAGCATGACAGTCTAAATAAGCAGGAGGTAAAGGTTCATCATTCGTGTGCATAGACACACCAAGATAGCGGGCTATGCGAGTAGCATAGATCCCACCAAATAAATCTCCATGCAACCCATTATGGTGTAGTCTACGTGCAACAATTGCTCCCAAGTTATATTGCCTATCACCTAGTACAGCACTTCTGAGAACACTAAGATCAGGGACACACATGTGACAAGCTTCATCTTTACCGTTTATGCATCTACCGATAAAGAGAGCAAAGTAATGAATAGCAGGAGAATGTATGCTCCCCGTGGTAGCTTCTGTGACGTCCCTGGACTCCCCCACTTTAATACTGGCTAGGAATTCTCTAAATTCAGATTTGCGAGGATCACTCATACTGCCCCACTGTGGGAGCTTACAAGCAACATTAAAATCCTCTAAATCCATGGTATAAGATTTATCATAAAGGTCAAACCGGACAGTGTGAGAATTACGTGAAGATGAAAATTTAAACCTTCTCACAAAGCTATCAGTTAAACCATGGTATTGAGGACACTTATCTTGTATGGAGTCCTCGAGGTCTGCATTACGCACGTATGCGTAAAATTCATCTTTGATCCCAGCTTGACCCAAAAATTCATCTGACGGCCATTCACAAGGCCGCACATCAGCATCCCTCGGTGGTTCATCGTCCGGCTCACGGAATGCGAGCCTAGGTTCTTGCTTCCTTGAAGGACCACCTTGGAAGTTTCTCCTAGTCATTTTTCTGAAATTTTCTGAAATTTTTGGTAACTTCAAAATAAAAGTTAACCAAACTCAATAAGATTGATAGCAACAACTCCTACAAGTGCCTAGAGGCTATATCATGCATTAGAACTACTTGGGACCAAGAAAATTTGTCATGCAAGCTCAAGAACAAGGTCACCACAACAGCATAAATTTGCAACAAATAAAGCACTAAAACAAAAACTAATTGGACCAATGGAGGAGTCACATACCAAGAAACAATCTCCCCAAACAGTTTGGTGAATGGTGCTTTGAGCAAGGAGATCGAAAATGGCAGCAAGATGAGCTAGAACTCGGGTTTGAGCTAGTTGGGGATTTTTTTGGGAGGAAGAAGAAGAGCATGGGTGAAAGGATAAGTGGAGGGGGCCACGTGGGACCCACGAGGCAGGGGCGCGCCTTGGGCAGGGGCGCGCCCTGTGCCCTCGTGGCCACGTGCTGGCTCCCCTTGCTGTGTGTTCAGTGCCATATTTTCTTAAATTTTCTAGAAAAAATCGTATTTCATTTTCATGGCATTTGGAGAACTTTTATTTTCGGGATATTTTTTATTGCACGGATAAGTCTGGAAACAGACAGAAAATGCTATTTTTGTTTTATTTAACCTTATTAATAGAAAGTAAAGGGAGGGTACAGAAGATTGTGCTATCTAGATTCACCTATCTCATGCTCATCAAAAGGAATCCATTAACAAGGTTGATCAGGTCTTGTTAATAAACTCTTTCTGAGTAACATGAAACCGGAGAATTTTCGAATAACACTAGGTTACCTCAATGGGGATATGTATGTCCCCAACAATAAGTATGTCATATGCCTTCTTGATAGTGGGAATAGGAAAGTTAAAACCTCCAATAGTAATAGTTGAAGTTTTTCCAATATAATTGATACTATGGACCTGAGGTTGTTTCCTCGGAAAGTGCACCGTATGCTCATTACCATTGACATGAAAAGTGACATTGCCTTTGTTGCAATCAATAACAGCCCCTGCAGTATTCAAAAAAGGTCTTCCAAGAATAATAGACATACTATCGTCCTCGAGAATATCAAGGATAACAAAGTCCATTAGAATAGTAACATTTGCAACTACAACAGGCACATCCTCACAAATACTGACAGGTATAGCAGTTCATTTATCAGCCATTTTCAAAGATATTTCAGTAGGTGTCAACTTACTCAAGTCAAGTCTACGATATAAAGAGAGAGGCATAACACTAACACCGGCTCCAAGATCACACAAAGCAGTTTTAACATAGTTTCTCTTAATGGAGCAAGGTATAGTAGGTACTCCTGGATCTCCTAATTTCTTAGGCATTCCACCCTCAAAAGTGTAATTGGCAAGCATGGTGGAAATTTCTACTTCAGGTATATTTCTTTTGTTGGTAATAATATCTTTCATATATTTGGCATAAGGATTTGTTTTAAGCACATCAATCAAACACAATCATTTCAGTGAAGCGCTCAAAATCCTCATCATCCTTTTTCTTGGATGGTTTCGGAGGGAAAGGCATGGGTTTCTCAACCCATGGTTTTCTTTCCCTACCGTGCTTCTGATACGTCCAAAACGTATCTATAATTTCTGCTTGCTCCATGCCTCTTTTGGGTGATATTGCTATGATATTTATACACTTCCATACACTTTTGATCATATTTAGACTAACCTATTAACTCAGTGCACCCCAGTGCCAGTTTCTGTTTTCGGCTATTTTTGAATTTCAGGTTTTCACATTACGAGAACTGCCAGGAAAAATCCAGAAAAAATATATAAAAAATCAGCGTTCCAGGAGCTACCGTGCGGCCAGAGTGCAGCCGGGGGGGACCCACAGGGGCTCCAGGCGCCCTGTGGGCGTGCCCCCACTGGGCCCCCCGAGGCACCTCCGATGCCCCCCTTTGGCATATATTTAAAGCGTGTCGAGGAAACCCTGATTCCGGACCCCTTTTTCCCAGACGCGATTCCGATCTCCGCCGCCATCGCCATCAAGCTTCGGGGGACCAGAATTCCTGCGCCGGCACCCTGCCGGGACGGGGAAGTGCCCCCGGATTCATCTCCATCGTCGTTGCTTCCTCCCTCCATGATGCGGGAGTAGTTCCTCTTCGGGGCTGAGGTTCTTACCAGTAGCTATGTGGTCAATTCTCTCTCCCATGATGTGATCTTCGTTGTGATCATAGGCTATGTTAATCTAGGGTGATCCCATGATATTTCCCCTTCCTCTATGTATTGGATTGATGTACTCACTTGTCTTTATCTAGTATAATCCCCGAGACCAAGGTGACAGCGGTCTATTGGACATGGATTAGAAAAGTATTTTCATGAGTGATTTCCTCTCTTGTGTGTTGATTGAAGATTGAGAGTCTCTTGGTGCTTGTCTTTGACTATCCTTTAGATATGTTGTGGTGATTGTGGGACTCTCTTTGGATGGCCGCGGTGACATTGGGAAATCCTTAGATTGAGAACTACGAACTTTGAGGTGTGCTTTTGTAGCCCTACATAATTCTCGTCCTCTCTTGACCACGAAGAAATGACCTCCGAGTGTGTCCCCTTTTTCATGTTTTATGGGAAATATCATGTGATTCGATTATGTTAATGTTGTTGGGAGTTGCCACTAGTGAAAGTATGAAGCCTAGACCTTGTTTCCACCATTGCAATACCATTTGTGCTCACGTTTACCACTTGTTTGCTTGCTGCACTTTTTATTACAGATTTATATTACTTTGTTTTGCCATCCATATCACTTGCCATTTAACATCTCTTCGCCGAACTAGTGCACCTATACATCTGACAAGTGTATTAGGTGTGTTGGGGACACAAGAGACTTCTTGTATCTTAGTTGCAGGGTTGCTTGAGAGAGACCATCTTCAACCTCTACTTCCCCGAGTTCGATAAACCTTAGGTCATCCACTTGAGGGAAATTTGCTGCTGTCCTACACACCTCTGCGCTTGGAGGCCCAACATAGTCTACAAGAGTAGAAGCGTGTGTAGACATCAAGCTATTTCTGGCGCCGTTGCCGGGGAGGTGAGCGCTTGAAGGTATATCTTTAGATCTTGCAATTAAAACTTTTTGTTTCTTGTTTTTATTTCACTAGTTATGCTTATGGACAACCCTGTTATTGGATCGTTGCTTGCGGGAAGACGCCCCACACCGGTGGTGGTTGCTCCTCCCCCTACTGAAATTGTGCCCTATGAAATACCAGCTGGTATTATCGATCATGTTTTGGCTAATCGTTATGCGGGAGACAGACATCCCCGTGAACACTTGCTATATCTGTCACAACTATGTTCATTATTTAAGCTTGCAGGTGTATCAAGGGAGTTTGTCATGAGGAAATTGTTCGCCGTATCACTTATAGATAAGGCTTCAGATTGGTATAAGCTTCTCGATAACTCGCACTTGCTTGATTGGCAAGAGCTTATGTCTCTCTTTTGTACTAAATTTTATCCTCTTCATGAAATCCATAAGAATAGGAATTATGTTTATAATTTCTATCCTCATGACGGAGAGAGCATAGCTCAAGCTTGGGGGAGGCTGAAAACGTTAATGCTAAAAAGTCCTAACCATGGGCTCCCCAAGGATATGATTATTACTAATTTCTATGCGAGGCTCTCTCGACAGGATAAAGATTTGCTCGATGCTTCCTCTATGGGTTCTTTCACAAACGAAAAGACTGATGCTAAATGGGAACTCCTTGAAAGAATTCAACGCAACACTGAAGATTGGGAGATCGACAAAGGTAAAGAGTCAGGTATAATTTATGAGTATGATTGTAACTTGATTCTCAACTCCTTGTTGATTTCCTCAAATCTTTTGCTTCACATCTAAATAGGCCTAAGGAGGATTGGATCAAGTATCATAAACCTTTTAAAGAGACTTGCAAAGAAAATGAAATTGTTCATGATGATTGCAACATGCATGATCCAATTCCTAAAAATGAAGTTTTATATAAGCATGTTAATTTTTGTGGAGTGGATAGACCTTGTGAAAGGCCTATGATTGAAGAAATGAAGTATTGTAAGCAACATAAGCATGAAAGAACAATCACTTGGGTCAGAGATTTAAATGAAATTGCTAGAGAATTGTGTGACCTTTATCCTTTTACTTGTGAACTTTGCCGTATAGAGGGTCACTTTAATTTTCAATGCATGAACTTTCAAAACATAACTGTTAACTGGTTGTGTGATAACATGATCACCTCTGATCTTTATGATGAGCTTATGTTATTTTTTATGTGTGAAGAGTTATCAGAAAAGACTTCTTGGCTGGATGATAATGCCATAGGAATAAAAAACACTTTGCAAAATTGCCATCTCTATTGTGTTGTTAATTACCATGAAAATGATTACATAAGTAAGATTAGAAAGGAGGGAACTTTACCAAAGTATAAAAATGTCTCTTATATTTCTGCTAATAAAAAGGAGAGTTTCTCCCAAGTTTCCCCTATTGTTTCTAATGATAAACTAGGATATGTGGAGAAGCTTCACCTCCAACCACCCCCTCCTAAGGTGAAGAAGAAGAAAAATAAGAGGAGGAGGAGGAGGAGCAAGAAGGAAGAAGAATGGGTATCAACCTGGCCTGAGCATATTCCTCCTATCAACTTTTATCCTAACGGTTGTAAGTTTAAAGAAGAAGGTGAAGTTTATTGCCTTAATTATCATCTTGATGATACGTCCATAGGTACTATTGAAGATGATTTTGATTATGATATGCATGTTACTTATTGTGATTGGGAAAATGATGATAATGCTACTTATGATCTTGAAAATCTTTTTGGTACCAACTCTGAAAGTGATGATATGGGAGGCTCTAAGCTTGGGGATGATAGGATTGCAAATCCTTTACCCACTAGTGATGTGATAATTGATAATTCTTTTGCTAGTAAGAATAAAGACAACATGATTACAAATATAGTTGCTAGCAATGATAATGCTCTTCTCTACTATGATGATGTCATAACTCCAACCTATAGTGATTATAAAGGTACCTATGACATAAGGAGAAATTATCCTTATGAAACTTGTCATAATCATGGAGGGAATTACTCCCTTGTTGAACACCACCCTCCTAATACACAATTAATCTATAGTGTTCAAGTTGTTTATGATAGTCCTACTCCCACTATTACCAATGAGAAAGATTATGCTTATGTGGAGAGTAAGAGTACCTTTGTGCATGTGGATCATGGTAACAATGCTTTATGTGATGCTTATATTGTTGAGTTCATCCATGATGCCACTGAAATTTATAATGAGAGAAGGAGACTTGGGTCTAAATATCTTAATAATAAGAAGTTTCCTCTCTTTATGGTGAATGTTTTGAAGTTATGCTTGTTTTGCCTTCCTATGCTAGTTGCTTTGTGCTTCAATGAATTCTTCTATTGCAATATTCCTATGCATAGGAATCATGTTAGGCTTAAATGTGTTTGGTATTTGCTTCTTGATACTCTCTTTTGTTCTTCAGCTCTTATTCCTACGAGAGCATCATTAAAGCATTATGCCTAGCTTAAAGGCATAAAAGAAAGCGCTTTTGGGAGGCAGCCCACATGAATAAAATTATATTTTGCTTTTGTTGTGTCTTGATGTTGTTTACTACAGTAGCATCATCATTGTATCTTTGCTTTTCATATTTGTGCCAAGTATAGCCTCTGATTGCTAGAAAGTTCAAAAGTTGTGAGGTGCTGTCCAGGAAACAGATTCTGTCCTTGGATAGAAAAATTCGTATAAAATCACCAGATCATCTTTTTGGTCTGAATTGTTTCGACAGCGTTCTCTATATAATTGTATTTCGTGCGTCTGTTCTGAGTTTTTTGATTTGAGTTGCAGAAGTGCCCCGAACAAATCGATTACTACCTGCTGTTCTGTTTTTCACAGATTCTGTCCTGTTTTGCCTTTCTTTCATTTTGCAAATCAAGAGCTTGCTTTTTCTTTGCAAAAACCTTTTGGCAATCTTGAGAAACAGTAGAACTTCAAGAATATCTTTATTTCCAGCAAGGTACAATTATTTTATTAAGGGTACTAACCTCGCTAATCAGATTATGATGAGTTATGTATGAAGGGAGTTTTCAAGTGTGCGAGGGAAGATGATAAAAAGATTCAGGAGTGTCAAGCGCTCAAGCTTGGGGATGCCCCCGTGCACCCCCAAGAAATATTCAAGGAGACTCAAGCGTCTAAGCTTGGGGATGCCCCCATGCATCCCCTTCTCCATCAACATTATCAGTTCGTCTTTCGTTCCGCTATATTTTTATCACTTCATGTGTTATGTGCTATGCTTGGAGCGTCTTGCTTTTAGTTTTCTTTTTAGTTTTTCATAACGAGTCGGAACTCAGCATTCCTTTATGTGGGAGAGAAACACGCTCCACTTCTACCTAGAACATAACATAGAATTTTCATATCTATCTTTGCTGTGTGTGTTCTTTGTCTTTTAATAGCTACTATCATGCTCTGCTCTTAGTATTCATGCTTATCTTTTCAAAGAGCTTTTGTTTAGTTGGTTGCTTGAACTCTCTTTAATTACCATGCTCACCTTATTAAGAGAGTTTGCTTCCGTTGCATTGGTTAATATGTCTATGATAAGGATGCTACGTGCATAATGGCGCTTAGTAGTTCAGGTTTCTTATGGTTAGTCTCAAATAGCTGGGGGATTCCCAATGTGTTATTGGAGTACCAACATGATTTGTTTGCCTATGATGTGGTATGGTTTAGTAATATCTTCCTTCGAGAATTTATTTTGATTGACTTGGCGTATGCTCACGCATATATAAGACTGTAAAGAAAGTCTGTCAAGCCTTGATGATCTTTTATTTCTGAGTAGCGATATAACTACCATGCCTGATTCAATGTTGCTTTGTCGCTCTGCATGATTATGACCGTCATTGCTCTCTTAGTTGGTCGCTCCTAGTCTTTTGCTAACCTCCACCTGTACTAAGCGGAATGACTGCTTGTGCATCCATATCCTTTTAAACCAGTTATGCCATACGAGTCCACCATATCTACCTATATGTGGTATTCACCGCCACTCCAATTAATTTACATGTGCTACCTTTAAAACCTTCAATCTTTGCAATATATAGCTCATGGGAAAGTAGCTTAAAAACTATTGTGGTAAAGAATATGTTGCTTATGTATCTTATTTCTTATAAGTTGCTTGCTGAGCGGTAACCAGGTTTTTGGGGACGCCATCAACTGTCACACTTTTGTTGAATATCATGTGAGTTGCTATGCATGTTCGTCTTGTCTGAAGCAAGGGTGATTTGCCGTGGGTTGAATAAGTATGCATATTGTTAGAGAAGAACATTGGGCCGCCAACCAAAGCCATGTATCATGGTGGAAGTTTTAGCTTGGACCTTAATCCTCAATCTCTTATGAGAATATGCTTATGCATTAAAGAGGAGTTCATCATCTATTTTCTATGTTGTCCCGGTATGGATGTCCTCAAGTTGAGATCTATCAAAAACGAGCAGTCAAATGCGATTTATCTCCTTGGACCTTTGTACAGGTGGCATAGAGGTACCCCATTGTGACACTTGGTTGAAATATATGTAATGCAATGATAACCCATGGAAATCCGAGCTAATTAGGACAAGGTGCGAGCACTATTGGTATTCGATGCATGAGGCTTGCAACTTATAGGATGTCTTATGCATGACACATATGAAGTACTACTACCGTTGACAAAATTGCTTCTATAGAAAGCTCTAGCACATAACCATTCTTTTACTTTTATGTTGAGTCACCACCTTCTTTTAAAAAAAGCACCAACTAATGAGAGCATGATTGTCATTCTGAGTGTAATGTGCATTGTCCCAAAGTAGCATTGTCTTTTGCATGATTGTGATATCGTTTATTTTGAAATCATTGTATCTAGTCATCACTTAAACCTTGAAGGTGCCCCTGCATTTATGTTTTGCATCACTAAAGGGGGCAAGCTAGATATCACTTTATCATATTTGCACATCATGTTCATTGCAAATCTTTTTGATGCTTCAGTTTCATGTTGTAAAACTTTTAGTTCTTTGTGAATTTCTCATGAGGCAACTTAATTACTACAGATTCATTGTCTCAGTAAGCTTTTGTCATGTGACTATGAAAAAGTCCTATATGGTTAATAGCATGTCACCACAGAAATTATTCTTGTTATCATTTACCTACTCGAGGACGAGCAGGAATTAAGCTTGGGTATGTTGATACGTCCAAAACGTATCTATAATTTCTGCTTGCTCCATGCCTCTTTTGGGTGATATTGCTATGATATTTATACACTTCCATACACTTTTGATCATATTTGGACTAACCTATTAACTCAGTGCACCCCAGTGCCAGTTTCTGTTTTTGGCTGTTTTTGTATTTCAGGTTTTCACATTACGAGAACTGCCAGGAAAAATCCAGAAAAAATATTAAAAAAATCAGCGTTCCAGGAGCTACCGTGCGGCCAGAGTGCAGCCGGGGGGGACCCACAGGGGCTCCAGGCGCCCTGTGGGCGCCCCCCCTGGGCCGTGCCGGGGGGGCGCTTGGGCCCCCCGAGGCACCTCCGATACCCCCCTTTGGCATATATTTAAAGCGTGTCGAGGAAACCCTGATTCCGGACCCCTTTTTCCCAGACGCGATTCCGATCTCCGCCGCCATCGCCATCAAGCTTCGGGGGACCAGAATTCCTGCGCCGGCACCCTGCCGGGACGGGGAAGTGCCCCCGGATTCATCTCCATCGTCGCTGCTTCCTCCCTACATGATGCGGGAGTAGTTCCTCTTCGGGGCTGAGGTTCTTACCAGTAGCTATGTGGTCAATTCTCTCTCCCATTATGTGATCTTCGTTGTGATCATAGGCTATGTTAATCTAGGGTGATCCCATGATATTTCCCCTTCCTCTATGTATTGGATTGATGTACTCACTTGTCTTTATCTTGTATAATCCCCGAGACCAAGGTGACAGCGGTCTATTGGACATGGATTAGAAAAGTATTTTCATGAGTGATTTCCTCTCTTGTGTGTTGATTGAAGATTGAGAGTCTCTTGGTGCTTGTCTTTGACTATCCTTTAGATATGTTGTGGTGATTGTGGGACTCTCTTTGGATGGCCGCGGTGACATTGGGAAATCCTTAGATTGAGAACTACGAACTTTGAGGTGTGCTTTTGTAGCCCTACATAATTCTCGTCCTCTCTTGACCACGAAGGAATGACCTCCGAGTGTGTCCCCTTTTTCATGTTTTATGAGAAATATCATGTGATTCGATTATGTTAATGTTGTTGGGAGTTGCCACTAGTGAAAGTATGAAGCCTAGGCCTTGTTTCCACCATTGCAATACCATTTGTGCTCACGTTTACCACTTGTTTGCTTGCTGCACTTTTTATTACAGATTTATATTACTTTGTTTTCCCATCCATATCACTTGCCATTTAACATCTCTTCGCCGAACTAGTGCACCTATACATCTGACAAGTGTATTAGGTGTGTTGGGGACACAAGAGACTTCTTGTATCTTAGTTGCAGGGTTGCTTGAGAGAGACCATCTTCAACCTCTACTTCCCCGAGTTCGATAAACCTTAGGTCATCCACTTGAGGGAAATTTGCTGCTGTCCTACAAACCTCTGCGCTTGGAGGCCCAACATAGTCTACAAGAGTAGAAGCGTGTGTAGACATCAGCTTCCTAGCAACAAAGTCTCTCTTATCATAACGTTGATTCTTTGATTGAGGGTTATGAAGATCAATAGCAGGTTCAATCTCTACATTATTATCATTGCTAGGTTGAGCATCATCATGAACGTCATCATTAATATTAACACTAGGTTCATGTTCATTACCAGATAGTGTCTCAGCATCAAAAACAGATATATCATTGGGATTCTCAGGTGTGTCATCTACAGGTTCACTAGGAGCATGCAAAGTCTTATCATTTTTCTTTTTCTTCTTCTTAGAAGAACTAGGTGCATCTAAATTAGCTTTCCGAGAATCTTGCTCAATTCTCTTAGGATGGCCTTCAGGATACAGAGGTTCCTGAGTCATTCTACCACCTCTAGTCACAACTCTAATGGCATTATCATTATTCTTACTATTCAATTCATTGAGCAAATCATTCTGAGCCTTAAGTACTTGTTCTACTTGAGTGGTGACCATAGAAGCATGTTTACTAATAAGTTTCAGTTCATCTTTAGCACTAGACAGATAATCACTCAAGTGTTCAATCATAGAAGCATTGTGTTGTAATTGTCTACCAACATAAGCATTGAAGTTTTCTTGTTTCACAATGAAATTGTCAAACTCATCTAAGCATTGGCTAGCAGACTTATAACGAGGAATATCACCTTCATCAAATCTATAAAGAGAATTTACCTTTACTACCTGTGTCGGGTTATCAAGACCATGTATTTCTTCAATAGGAGGTAAATTCTTAACATCTTTAGCTTTAATACCTTTTTCTTTCATAGATTTATTTGCCTCTTGCATATCTTCAGGACTGAGGAATATAACACCTCTCTTCTTCGGAGTTGGCTTAGAGGCTGGTTCAGGAAGTGTCCAATTATTTTCATTGGCCAGCATATTATTCAATAGTAATTCTGCCTGTTCAACTGTTCTTTCCCTGAAAACACAACCAGCACAACTATCCAGGTGGTCTCTGGAAGCATCGGTTAGTCCATTATAAAAGACATCAAGTATATCATGCATCTCAAGAGGATGATCAGGCAAAGCATTAAGTAACAGGAGAAGCCACCCCCAAGCTTGTGGGAGACTCTCTTCTTCAGTTTGAGAAAAGTTATATATTTCCCGTAAGGCAGCTTGTTTCTTATGAGCGGGAAAATATTTAGCAGAGAAGTAATACATCATATCCTGGGGACTACGCACACAACCAGGATCAAGAGAATTAAACCAAGTCTTAGCATCACCCTTTAACGAGAACGGAAACAACTTAAGGATATAGTAGTAACGAATCTTTTCATCGTTGGTAAACAGGGTGGTTATATCATTCAACTTGGTAAGATGTGCCACAACAGTTTCAGACTCATAGCCATGGAAAGGATCAGATTCAACCAAAGTAATTAACTCAGGATCAACAGAGAATTCATAATCCTTATCAGTGACACAGATAGGTGAAGTAGCAAAAGCAGGGTCATGTTTCATTCTAGCATTCAAGCACTTTTCTTTCAGTTTAGCTAATAACTTCTTAAGATCATATCTATCATTGCAAGCAAGAAAGTCTCTAGCAGTTTCTTCATCCATAAAATAACCCTCAGGCACAACAGGCAATTCATACCTATTGGGAGTAGTTTCATCATCACTTTCATAAATATCATCAACATTTGCACTCTCCCTAACTTTAGCAATTTGTTCATCTAGAAATTCACCTACTGGCACAGTATCAGGCATAGAGGTAGTTTCATCATACATAGCAGAAGTAGCATCGTCAAGAACATACGGCATATCAGATTCAATAGCAGGAGTAGGTGTCGCAAGTTTACTCATAACAGAAGGAGAATCAAGTGCAGAGCTAGATGGCAGCTCCTTACCTCCCCTCGTAGTTGAGGGTAAGATCTTGGTTTTTCAGTCCTTCAAATTCTTCATAGTGGTAAACAGATATAAATCCCAAGTGACTTAAAGAATAGAGCTATGCTCCCCGGCAACAGCGCCAGAAAATAGTCTTGATAACCCACAAGTGTAGGGGATCGCAACAGTTTTCGAGGGTAAAGTATTCAACCCAAATTTGTTGATTCGACACAAGGGGAGTCAAAGAATACTCTTAAGTATTAGCAGCTGAGTTGTCAATTCAACCACACCTGGAAACTTGGTATCTGCAGCAAGATTGTTTAGTAGCAAAGTAATATGATAGTGGCGGTAGCAGCAATAAAAGTAACGATAGTGTTTTTGTAGTTTTTGTAATAGTAGCAACGGAAAAGTAAATAAGCTACTAGCAATATAGGTAAAGCTCGTAGGCATTGGATCGGTGATGGGAAATTACGTCGGATGCAATTCATCATGTAGAAGTTATAACCTAGGGTGACACAGAACTAGCTCCAGTTCATCAATGCAATGTAGGCATGTATTTCGAATATAGTCATACGTGCTTATGGAAAAGAACTTGCATGACATTATTTGTCCTACCCTCCCGTGGCAGCGGGGTCCTATTGGAAACTAAGGGATATTAAGCCTCCTTTTAATAGAGTATCGGACCAAAGCATTAACACATAGTGAATACATGAACTCCTCAAACTATGGTCATCACCGGGAGTGGTCCTGATTATTGTCACTTCGGGGTTGCCGGATCATAACACATAGTAGGTGACTATAGACTTGCAAGATAGGATCAAGAACACACATACATTCATGAAAACATAATAGGTTCAGATCTGAAATCATTGCACTCGGGCCCTAGTGACAAGCATTAAGCATAGCAAAGTCATAGCAACATCAATCTCAGAACATAGTGGCTACTACGGATCAAACCCTAACAAAACTAACTCGATTACATGATAGATCCCATCCAACCCATCACCGTCCAGCAAGCCTACGATCGAATTACTCACACACGGCGGTGAGCATCATGGAATTGGTGATGGAGGAAGGTTGATGATGACGATGGCGACGATCTCCACTCTTCGGAGCCCCGAACGGACTCCAGATTAGCCCTCCCAAGAGAGATTAGGGCTTGGCGGCGGCTCCGTCTCGTGAAACGCGATAATTCCTTCTCTCTCATTTTTTTTTCTCCCCGGAACGGAAGATATAGGATCTGGGGGTACATCGGTGGAGCATCGGGGGGCCCACGAGGCAGGGGGCGCGCCCCCACCCTCGTGGACAGGGTGTGGGCCCCCCGGTGAGGATCTTCTTGCAAGTATTTTTTATATTTTCTGAAATAATTCTCCGTTGATTTTCAGGTGATTCTGAGAACTTTTTATTCCTGCACAAAAACAACACCATGGCAGTTCTGCTGAAAACAGCGTCAGTCCGGGTTAGTTCCATTCAAATCATGCAAGTTAGAGTCCAAAACAAGGGCAAAAGGGTTTGGAAAAGTAGATACGTTGGAGACGTATCATGTCCATGACAAACCTTGCTCGAAAATGACACGATGATATGCTAAAAAAAAATGACACGGAGAGAGGCATCGGTGTGGCGTAACAATGAGATTGGTATAGGAATCCTCATTGCGGGTGCAGAAGACGGCGAGAGGGATTTTTTTACCCGATGTCGTTCTACTCTAGGTCAATAGAAAAGCCTAACGAAGGAGAGGGGATGCACGACAATTTTTTTGGTCAAGTTGTTTGCTCTTGTTGTTTGTGTCGGAAATATGCCCTAGAGGCAATAATAAAAGCATTATTATTATATTTCCTTGTTCATGATAATTGTCTGTTATTCATGCTTGAATTGTATTGTACGGAAACAGCGATACATGTGTGAATATATAGACCACAATGAGTCCCTGGTGAGCCTCTAGTTACCAGCTCGTTGATCAACAGATGGTCACGGTTTCCTGACCATGGACATAGGATGTCAGTGATAACGGGATCACAACATTAGGAGAATGATGTGATGGACAAGACCCAATCCTGAGCATAGCACGAGATCGTATAGTTCGTAATGCATAAGCTTTTCGGTATCAAGTATTTATTCCTTAGACCATGTGGTTGTACAACTCCCGGATGTCGTAGGAATACTTTGGGTGTGCCAAACGTCACAACGTAACTGGGTGACTATAAAGGTACGCATCGGGTATCTCCGAAAGTGTCTGTTGAGTTAGTACGAACCAAGACTGGGATGTTGTCACTCCGTATGACGGAGAGGTACCTCTGGGCCCACTCGGTAAGACGTCATCATAATGAGCTCAATGTGACTAAGTAGTTGGTCACGGGATGATGGATTACGGATCGAGTAAAGAGACTTGCCATGACGAGATTGAACAAGGTATCGGGAATACCGACGATCGAATCTCGGGCAAGTACTGTACCGATGGACAAAGGGAATAACATACGGGATTAAGTGAATCCTTGACACGGTGGTTCATCCGATGAAGATCATCGAGGAACACGTGGGAACCAACATGGGTATCCAGATCCCGCTGTTGGTTATTGACCGGAGAGTGGTCTCGGTCATGTCTACGTGTCTCCCGAACCCGTAGGGTCTACACACTTAAGGTTCGGTAACGCTAGGGTTGTAGAGATACATGCACGTGGAAACCCGAAAGTTGTTCAGAGTCCCGGATGAGATCCCGGACGTCACGAGGAGTTCCGGAATGGTCCAGAGGTAAAGAATGATATATAGGAAGTCAGGTTTCGGCCATCGGGTGATCTCCGAGGGTCACCGGGAGTGTCCCGGGACCACCGGAGGGGCCCCGGGGGTCCACCGGGTGGGGCCACCCATCCCGGTGGGGCCCCTAGGCCGCAAAGGGGGAGTGGCCAGCCCTAATGGGCTGGCGCACCACATGGGCCCTCCTCCCCATGCGCCTAGGGTTTAAACCCTAAGGGGGAGGGGGCGCCACTTGCCTTGGGGGGCAAGGATTCCCCCCTTGGCCGCCGCCCCACCCTGCAGATCCCATCTGCAGGGCCGGCGCACCCCTCCTGGCCCCCTATATATATGTGGGGGGGGAGAGGGCAGCCGCACCCTTGCCCTGGTGCCTCTCCCCCTCCCGTCACACCTCCGTCTCCTTAACGCAGGGCGCCCGGCGAAGCCTTGCAGGATTCTCCACTGCATCCACCACCACGCCGTTGTGCTGCTGGATCTCCGACGACCTCTCCTCCCCCCTTGCTGGATCAAGAAGGAGGTGACGTTGCTGTACCGGACGTGTGTTGAACGCGGCGGTGCCGTCCGTTCGGCGCTAGATCCTCGGTGACGAAGAACGCGAAGAGTACGACTACTTCATCCACGCTTCTTCGAAAGCTTCCGCTCGCGATCTACATAACGGTATGTAGATGCACTCTTATTTGCTCGTTGCTAGATGTCTCCTTAGTTGGATCTTGGTGAAAGCGTAGAATTTTTTTGAATTTTGCTACGTTCCCCAACAGTGGCATCTGAGCTAGGTCTTATGCGTAGCATCTTGCACGAGTAGAACACAAAGCAGTTGTGGGCGTTTGAGTTTGTTCAACTTTCTTGCCGTTACTAGTCAATCTTGATTCGGCGGTATTGTGGGATGAAGCGGCCCGGACCGACTTTACACGTACGCTTACGTGAGACTGGTTCCACCGACAGACATGCACTAGATGCATAAGGTGGCTGGCGGGTGTCTGTCTCTCCTACTTTAGTCGGATCGGATTCGATGAACAGGGTCCTTATGAAGGGTAAATAGAAATTGACAAATCACGTTGTGGTTTTGGTGTAGGTAAGAAACGTTCTTGCTAGAAAACCTATAGAAGCCACGTAAAAACTTGCAACAACAATTAGAGGACGTCTAACTTGTTTTTGCAGCATGTGCTATGTGACGTGGTATGGCCAAAAACGAAGATGTGATGAATGATATATGTGATGTATGAGATTGATCATGTTCTTGTAATAGGGAATCACGACTTGCATGTCGATGAACTTGACAACCGGCAGGAGCCATAGGAGTTGTCTTAATTATTGTATGACCTGCGTGTCACTGAATAAACGCCATGTAATTACTTTACTTTATTGCTAAACGTTAGCCATAGTAGTAGAAGTAATAGTTGGCGTGACGACTTCTTCGAGACACGATGATGAAAATCATGATGATGGAGATCATGGTGTCGAGCCGGTGACAAGATGATCATGGTGCCCCGAAGATGGAGATCGAAGGAGCAATATGATATTGGCCATATCATGTCACTTTATTTGATTGCATGTGATGTTTATCATGTTTATGCATCTTGTTTACTTAGAACGACGGTAGTAAATAAGATGATCTCTCACTAAAAATTTCAAGAATTGTGTTCCCCCTAACTGTGCACCGTTGCTAAAGTTCGTTGCTCCGAAGCACCACGTGATGATCGGGTGTGATAGGTTCTAACGTTCGCATACAACGGGTGTAAGCCAGATTTACACACGCGATACACTTAGGGTTCACTTGACGAGCCTAGCATGTACAGACATGGCCTCGGAACACGGAAGACTGAAAGGTCGAACACGAGTCGTATAGAAGATACGATCAACATGAAGATGTTCACCGTTGATGACTAGTCAGTCTCACATGATGATCGGACACGGGCTAGTCGATTCGGATCGTGTATCACTTAGATGACTAGAGAGATGTCATTCTGAGTGGGAGTTCATTAAAATTTGATTAAGATGAACTTAATTATCATGAACTTAGTCTAAATTCTTTACAATATCTCTTGTAGATCAAATGGCCCACGCTCAGGTTTCCCTCAACTTCAACGCGTTCCTAGAGAAAACCAAGCTGAAAGACGATGGTAGCAACTATACGGATTGGGTCCGTAACCTGAGGATTATCCTCATAGCTGCCAAGAGATCATATGTCCTTGAAGCACCGCTAGGTGATGCACCCATTCTCCCAGCGACCCAAGACGTTATGAACGCCTGGCAGTCGCGTTGTGATGATTACTCCCTGGTTCAGTGCGGCATGCTTTACAGCTTAGAGTCGGAGCTCCAAAAACGTTTTGAGCACCACGGAGCATATGAGATGTTCGAAGAGCTGAAAATGGTTTTCCAAGCTCATGCCCGAGTCGAGAGATATGATGTCTCTGACGCATTCTACAGCTGTAAGATGGAGGAGAACAGTTCTGTCAGTGAGCACATCCTCAAGATTTCTGGATTGCACAACCGCTTGTCTCAGCTGGGAATGGATCTCCCAGATGAAGCGGTCGTTGACAGAATCCTCCAGTCGCTCCCACCAAGCTTCAAGAGCTTTGTGTTGAACTTCAATATGCAGGGGATGGAGAAGTCCATTCCCGAGGTGTATTCGATGCTGAAATCAGCGGAGGTGGACATCAAGAAAGAACATCAAGTGTTGATGGTCAATAAAACCACTAAGTTCAAGAAAGTCAAGGGTAAGAAGAACTTCAAGAAGGACGGCAAGGGAGTTGCCGCGCCCGGCAAGCCTGTTGCCGGGAAGAAGGCAAAGTATGGACCCAAGCCTGAGACAGAGTGCTTTTATTGCAAGGGAACGGGTCACTGGAAGCGGAACTGCCCCAAATACTTAGCAGACAAGAAGGCCGGCAACGTCAAAGGTATATGTGATATACTTGTTATTGATGTGTACCTTACCAGCACTCGTAGTAGCTCCTGGGTATTTGATACCGGTGCAGTTGCTCACATTTGTAACTCAAAACAGGAGCTGCGGAATAAGCGGAGACTGGCGAAGGATGAGGTGACGATGCGCGTCGGGAATGGTTCCAAGGTCGATGTGATCGCCGTCGGCACTCTACCTCTACATCTACCCTCGGGATTAGTTTTAAACCTTAATAATTGTTATTTAGTACCAGCTTTGAGCATGAACATTGTATCTGGATCTCGTCTTATGCGAGATGGCTACTCTTTCAAATCGGAGAATAATGGTTGTTCTATTTATTTGAGAGATATGTTTTATGGTCATGCCCCGCTGGTCAATGGTTTATTTTGATGAATCTCGAACGTGATGATACACATATTCATAGTGTAGATGCCAAAAGATGTAAAGTTGATAATGATAGTCCCACATACTTGTGGCATTGCTGCCTTTGTCATATTGGTGTCAAACGAATGAAGAAGCTCCATTCAGATGGACTTCTAGAGTCTCTTGATTATGAATCATTTGACACGTGCGAACCATGCCTCTTGGGCAAGATGACCAAGACTCCGTTCTCCGGAACAATGGAGCGAGCAACCAACTTGTTGGAAATCATACATACCGATGTATGCAGTCCAATGAGTGTTGAGCCTCGCGGAGGCTATCGTTATGTTCTCACCCTCACAGATGACTTGAGTAGATACGGGTATATCTATTTGATGAAACACAAGTCTGAGACCTTTGAAAAGTTCAAGGAATTTCAGAATGAGGTTGAGAATCAACGTGACAGAAAAATAAAGTTCTTACGATCAGATCGTGGGGGTGAATATTTAAGTCATGAATTTGGCACGCACCTAAGGAAATGTGGAATTGTTTCACAACTGACACCGCCCGGAACACCTCAACGTAACGGTGTGTCCGAACGTCGAAATCGTACTCTGTTGGACATGGTGCGATCTATGATGTCCCTCACCGATTTACCGCTATCTTTTTGGGGTTATGCTTTAGAGACTGCCGCATTCACTTTAAATAGGGCTCCGTCGAAATCCGTTGAGACGACTCCGTATGAACTTTGGTTTGGCAAGAAACCGTAGCTGTCGTTTCTAAAAGTTTGGGGTTGCGATGCTTATGTCAAGAAACTTCAACCTGAATAGCTCGAACCCAAATCGGAAAAATGCGTCTTCATAGGATACCCAAAGGAAACGATTGGGTACACCTTCTACCACAGATCTGAAGGCAAAGTCTTTGTTGCCAAGAATGGATGCTTTCTGGAGAAAGAGTTTCTCTCGAAAGAAGTGAGTGGGAGGAAAGTAGAACTTTATGAGATGACAGTCACCCCTCCTGAACAGGAAAGTAGCGCAGCGCAGGAAATTGGTCCTGAGGTGCCTGCACCGACAAGGGAGGAAGCTAATGATGATGATCATGAAGAAACAGATCAAGTTACTACTGAACTTCGAAGGTCCACAAGGGCACGTTCCGCACCAGAGTGGTACGGCAACCCTGTCCTGGAAATCATGT
Source organism: Secale cereale (assembly GCA_902687465.1). Lineage (NCBI taxonomy): Eukaryota > Viridiplantae > Streptophyta > Magnoliopsida > Poales > Poaceae > Secale > Secale cereale. Next base: position 41,656,594 of record LR738713.1, on the reverse strand, counting down.
TGTTAGACAACGGTGAACCTTCGAACTATGAAGAAGCGATGGCGGGCCCGGATTCCAATAAATGGCTTGGAGCCATGAAATCCGAGATAGAATCCATGTATGAGAACAAAGTATGGACTTTGGTGGACTTGCCTGATGACAGGCACGCCATAGAAAACAAATGGATATTTAAGAGGAAGACAGACGCGGATGGTAATGTGACCATCTATAAGGCTCGGCTTGTCGCTAAGGGTTATCAACAAGTTCAAGGGATTGACTACGACGAGACTTTCTCTCCCGTAGCGATGCTGAAGTCAGTCAGAATCATGTTAGCTATTGCCGCATTCTATGATTATGAGATATGGCAAATGGACGTCAAAACGGCATTCCTTAATGGCTTCCTCAAGGAAGAGTTGTATATGATGCAACCGGAAGGTTTTGTCGATCCAGAGAATGCTAACAAGGTATGCAAGCTCCAGCGCTCGATTTATGGGCTGGTGCAAGCATCTCGGAGTTGGAATATTCGCTTTAATGATGTGATCAAAGCGTTTGGATTTATACAGACTTGTGGAGAAGCCTGTATTTACAAGAAAGTGAGTGGGAGCTCTCTGGCATTTCTCATATTATATGTGGATGACATATTGCTGATGGGAAATGATATAGAATTCTTGGAAAATGTAAAGGCCTACTTGAATAAAAGTTTTTCAATGAAGGACCTTGGAGAAGCTGCTTACATATTAGGCATCAAAATCTATAGAGATAGATCAAGACGCCTCATTGGTATTTCACAAAGTACATACCTTGACAAGATATTGAAAAAGTTCAATATGGATCAGTCCAAGAAGGGATTCTTGCCTGTTTTGCAAGGTATGAGATTGAGCAAGGCTCAGTCGCCGACCACGGCAGAAGATAGAGAAAAGATGAGTGTCATTCCCTATGCCTCGGCCATAGGTTCTATCATGTATGCCATGCTGTGTACCAGACCTGATGTGAACCTTGCCATAAGTTTGGTAGGGAGGTACCAAAGTGATCCCGGTACGAAACACTGGACAGCGGTCAAGAACATCATGAAGTACCTAAAAAGGACTAAGGATATGTTTCTCGTTTATGGAGGTGACAAAGAGCTCGTCGTAAAGGGTTACGTCGATGCTAGTTTCGACACAGATCTGGATGACTCTAAGTCACAAACCGGATATGTGTATATTTTGAACGGAGGGGCAGTCAGCTGGTGCAGTTGCAAGCAAAGCATCGTGGCAGCATCTACATGTGAAGCGGAGTACATAGCTGCTTCCGAAGCAGCACAGGAAGGAGTCTCGATGAAGGAGTTCATCACCGACCTAGGAGTCATTCCAAGCGCGTCAAGCCCGATGACTCTCTTCTGTGACAACACGGTGCTATTGCTATTACCAAGGAGCCCAGGTTTCACAAGAAGACCAAGCACATCAAGCGCCGTTTCAACTCCATCCGGAATTATGTTCAGGATGGAGACATAGATATTTGTAAAGTGCATACGGATCTGAATGTTGCAGACCCGTTGACTAAACCTCTTCCACGGGCGAAACATGATCAACACCAGAATTCTATGGGTATTCGATTCATCACAATGTAACTAGATTATTGACTCTAGTGCAAGTGGGAGACTGTTGGAAATATGCCCTAGAGGCAATAATAAAAGCATTATTATTATATTTCCTTGTTCATGATAATTGTCTGTTATTCATGCTTGAATTGTATTGTACGGAAACAGCGATACATGTGTGAATATATAGACCACAATGAGTCCCTGGTGAGCCTCTAGTTACCAGCTCGTTGATCAACAGATGGCCACGGTTTCCTGACCATGGACATAGGATGTTAGTGATAACGGGATCACAACATTAGGAGAATGATGTGATGGACAAGACCCAATCCTGAGCATAGCACGAGATCGTATAGTTCGTAATGCATAAGCTTTTCGGTGTCAAGTATTTATTCCTTAGACCATGAGGTTGTACCACTCCCGGATGCCGTAGGAATACTTTGGGTGTGCCAAACGTCACAACGTAACTGGGTGACTATAAAGGTACGCATCGGGTATCTCCGAAAGTGTCTGTTGAGTTAGTACGAACCAAGACTGGGATGTTGTCACTCCGTATGACGGAGAGGTACCTCTGGGCCCACTCGGTAAGACGTCATCATAATGAGCTCAATGTGACTAAGTAGTTGGTCACAGGATGATGGATTACGGATCGAGTAAAGAGACTTGCCATGACGAGATTGAACAAGGTATCGGGAATACCGACGATCGAATCTCGGGCAAGTACCATACCGATGGACAAAGGGAATAACATACAAGATTAAGTGAATCCTTGACACGGTGGTTCATCCGATGAAGATCATCGAGGAACACGTGGGAACCAACATGGGTATCCAGATCCCGCTGTTGGTTATTGACCGGAGAGTGGTCTCGGTCATGTCTACGTGTCTCCCGAACCCGTAGGGTCTACACACTTAAGGTTCGGTAACGCTAGGGTCGTAGAGATACATGCACGTGGAAACCCGAAAGTTGTTCAGAGTACCGGATGAGATCCCGGACGTCACGAGGAGTTCCGGAATGGTCCGGAGGTAAAGAATGATATATAGGAAGTCAGGTTTCGGCCATCGGGTGATCTCCGGGGGTCACCGGGAGTGTCCCGGGACCACCGGAGGGGCCCCGGGGGTCCACCGGGTGGGGCCACCCATCCCGGTGGGGCCCCTACGCCGCAAAGGGGGAGTGGCCAGCCCTAATGGGCTGGCGCACCACATGGGCCCTCCTCCCCATGCGCCTAGGGTTGAAACCCTAAGGGGGAGGGGGTGCCACTTGCCTTGGGGGGCAAGGATTCCCCCCTTGGCCGCCGCCCCACCCTGCAGATCCCATCTGCAGGGCCGGGGCACCCCCCTGGCCCCCTATATATATGTGGGGGGGAGAGGGCAGCCGCACCCTTGCCCTGGTGCCTCTACCCCTCCCGTCACACCTCCGTCTCCTTAACGCAGGGCGCCCGGCGAAGCCCTGCAGGATTCTCCACTGCATCCACCAACACGCCGTTGTGCTGCTGGATCTCCGACGACCTCTCCTCCCCCCTTGCTGGATCAAGAAGGAGGTGACGTTGCTGTACCGGACGTGTGTTGAACGCGGAGGTCCCGTCCGTTCGGCGCTAGATCATCGGTGACGAAGAACGCGAAGAGTACGACTACTTCATCCACGCTTCTTCGAAAGCTTCCGCTCGCGATCTACATAACGGTATGTAGATGCACTCTTATTTGCTCGTTGCTAGATGTCTCCTTAGTTGGATCTTGGTGAAAGCGTAGAAATTTTTTGAATTTTGCTACGTTCCCCAACAGTTTGAGCAATGATGATATCGGCAATTTGATCTTTGTCGAGTCATTTGTTGAGATCGTTGGAGTTGATTTGTATGCACATGTGGAGGGAAGGATCCTATGAGAGCACGTATAATTCATGATCAAGTTATACCCAGTCTAGAAGTCTCCACGTGTCTTTGGAAATCTCGAAGCATTTTTCCCCATATGGACTTGCTTCTCCATCTTCGCATTCATGTGCAAACAAACGGGACACTATACAATTGAAGCTTATTAGCTAGATATTTTTTATTTATTTAGAATCACAGAATCAATTATACTGTCCATATTGAATATTAAAAAAAATTCTTACAGCCCCATGCATCTCCAACAACAAACAATTGTCCAAGCAGAGGATGGTGTATATGATGTCTGGCAAACAAGAAGTACAAATCCAAAATGGTCAGTGACAGGCTCCATAGACACAACAAACCGGAAGCTACAATAAGAAAGTTGGCCAAAATAACAACTCGTTAGTTTGATATGGGAAATTAACTAAAAGCAATTTTTATGATTAGAGGAGAGAACGGGCATGAAGTCAGTGTTGGCCATAAGGACGTGTATGTTCGTGGCACGGATGAACTGTGCAGACCAGAAGATGAGGCCTAGATGCGTCCCAGTCTTACCTGGCACATCATCCATCCAAAACCCCGGCCGATGACCTACATGAAACAACACCCCAATCATTTATTTCATGAGCTAACTCATTTTCATTTCTAAAAGTGACCAAAATGTTCACCGAACCATGTTAACAAAAAAATAGAGGGATCAACCTTGAAAACATCTGATGTAACAAGTAAATGTTGATATATCTGATTTATGTACTCGGATAATTTCTAAATAGTATGCGGTGTATATATTTAGATATACAAAATTGTTAAAATACAATGTGATACCATGGGGGGCACTATGGTGGGTGCTAGGCCTCTCTAGCCCTAACTTGACTAGCATTTCATGAAATTCGGCCATGCACATAACTAGGATTTGAATAGCTAGATATTTACAAAATAAGGTAGTTCTTTTCCATTAGATACTATGACCAGGAAGCCGACGAACCAATGTTTGGAAAGAAAAAAGATGATGCAAGTGACAAACTACCTAAGGATGCAAATAATGTCAAAGTCACATAACTAGCACAATGTGCATGTCTCGCATGGCCCACTATTGTTGATGAACGTGGAAAGGCGTCTAGCATGACGACGGTTGCAGTGAAAAGAACTACTCCTTAACACTAGTAGCTCAAATAGATTATTATGAAACAAAAAACAGAGAAGATTGGATATGTGCACTTACCCCATCTCCAACAACAACAAAATGATCAAGTAGAGGATGTCGTAGACAACGCTTGGCAAGCAACGTGTACACATCCAAAGTGGCTAGCAACAGACTCCAGAAACGCAATAAACTAGAAGTTCCAACTAAACAGACAACTCAATAGTTTGATACGGGAAAAGAACTAAAGCAACACGATTAGAAAATAAGAACAAAAGAATGATAAGTGAGAGGGAACATGCATGACTAGAAGAACATGCCCAGAAACATCCCAAACTTTCCTAGCATGTCATCCATCCTGACCTTGGCAGATGGTCCACCGGAAGCAACACCTCTGGTCCTGCCACCCCCATAAGGCGTACGATTGTGTAAAGAAGCAAAAAATCAAACTAATCTTTATTATATAACTCTCAACTCGATTATATAGATAGTTAAATCATGAACTAGCACTCAAAACATAGATCATACTAAACTTTTATTTAACTAAATCATGGAATAAGTAAGGATCGAACTAAAACTTGTGAAGGTAATAAAAGTTATGGTGATACGATACCGGGGCACCTCCCCAACCTTGGTGAGAGCCAAGAGGAGTGCCCATGACCGTGTACTCAAGTCTCCTTCGTTGGTGATGGTGGTGATGAGGTAGTAGTAGATTCGCGCTTCAGGTTCAACGGGTACTCCAACCTACGATTGATGCTCCGAAGGGCGATGTTCTGCTCCTCCAACAAAATAAACCAACTAGCAGCAACTACAAGATGTAATCAACACTACTAGCAACCCACAGGTACCAATTTGTGGTTTTGATACAAATATTGAATACAAGAGATGAACTAGGGTTTAATATGAGATAGTGCTGGTGAATATGTTGATGGAGAATGATACTCACATGATGAGAGGGTTGTTGGTGATGACGATGGCTTCGATTTCCCTCTCCCAAAGGGAAGTATCCCCAGCGAAATCTCTTCGACAGAGAGCAAAAGTGCTCCTGTACAGGTTCTGCCTCGAGACGGCGGTGTTCCGTCCCAAAAGTCATCTCTCTATTTTTTCTAGGGAAAATGTCAATATATACCAGAAGATGGTCGCCAGAAGTGGGCCAGGGGGGCACTACCCACCAGGGCGCGCCTGGGGGGGTGGGCGCACCCTAGTATCTTGTGGGCACCTGGGTGGCCTCCTCTAGTAACTCTTTTCTCTAGTATTTTTCCAAAATAATTCTCCGTAAAATTTCATCACATTTGGAGATGTGCAGAATCGGTATCTCTGACGTAGCTTTTTTAGGTCCGAAATTTCAGCTGCCGGTATTCTCCCTCTTTGTGTAAACCTTGCAAATTATGAGAGAAAAGGCATTAGAATTGCTCCCCAAAGTGTTATAATGGATAAAATCAATAAAAAACAGTAAAAAAACATGATGCAAAATGGACGTATCAGATACATGGCATGCAGTTGATCCATACAGACTGTTTGCGATGAGCGGAGCAACATAAATGGTCAGCCAGGTAAAGGTGTGTGCAATAATACGACATACAGTTCACTGCTACTTCTCGAGCTTGTGTTGTATTCCCTCGAAGAGGAAAGGGTGATGCAACACAGTAGCGTAAGTATTTCGCTCAGTTTTTGAGAACCAAGGTATCAATCCAGTAGAAGACCACGCGCGAGTCCCTCGCACCTGCACAAAAAAATATTAATCTCGCAGCCAACGCGATAAAAGGGGTTGTCAATCTCTTCTCGGTCACTTACGAGAGTGAGATCTGATATATATGATAAGATAATATTTTTGGTATATTTGGTATAGAAACAGAAAGTAAATAATGCAAATAAATAACGGCGACAAAAATTAGCAAGTTGTAGGAAAACTAATATGATAAAGATAGACCCGGGGGCCATAGGTTTCGCTAGTGGCTTTTCTCATGATAGCAGATTTCTGCGGTGGGTGAACAAATTACTGTCGAGCAATTGATAGAAGAGCACATAGTTATGAGAATATCTAGGCATGATCATTATATATAGGCATCACGTCCGTTTCAAGTAGACCGAAATGATTCTGCATCTACTACAATTACTCCACACATCGACCGCTATCGAACATGCATCTAGAGTATTAAGTTCATAAGAACAGAGTAGCGCCTTAAGCAAGATGACATGATGTAGAGGGATAAACTCATGCAATATGATATAAACCCCATCTTTTTATCCTCGATGGCTACAATACCATACGTGCCTTGCTGCCCCTCTTGTCATTGGGTAAGGACACCGCAAGATTGAACCCAAAGCGAAGCACTTCTCCCATTGCAAGAACTATAGATCTAGTAGGCCAAACCAAACCAATAATTCGAAGAGACTTGCAAGGATATTATAATCATACATACAAGATTTCAGAAAAGAATCCAATATTGTTCAAAGATAATCTTGATCATAAACCCATAATTCATCGGATCTCGACAAACACACCGCAAAAAGATTACATCGAATAGATCTCCTTGGAGATCGAGGAGAACTTTGTACTGAGATCCAAAGAGAGAGAAGAAGCCATCTAGCTAATAACTATGGGCCCGAAGGTCTATGGTAAACTACTCACAACTCATCGAAGAGGTTGTGGTGTTGATGTAGAAGCCCTCCGTGATCGATCCCCCTCCGGTGGAGCTCCGGAACAGGCTCCAAGATGGGATCTCACGGGAACAGAAGGTTGCGGCGGTGGAATTAGGGTTTCGTCTGTTGCCTCGATGTTTTCCGGGTATGAGAGTATACATAGGCTCAAGAGGGGCGTCGGGGGAGCAACAGGTGGCCCACGAGGGTGGGGGCGCGCCTACCCCCCTCGGCGCGCCCCTGCCTTCGTGGCCACCTCCTTCGCTTCCTGGCGGGTACTCCAATTCTTCTGTGTTGATATTGTTCCAAAAATAACTCTCCCGAAGGTTTCATTCCGTTTGGACTCCGTTTGATATTCCTTTTCTGCGAAACACTGAAATAGGCAAAAAAACAACAATTTGCACTAGGCCTTGGGTTAGTAGGTTAGTCCCAAAAATAATATAAAAGTGTATAAATAAGCCCATTAAACATCCAAAATAGAATATATAATAGCATGGAACCATAAAAAATTAAAGATACGTTGGAGACGTATCAAGCATCCCCAAGCTTAATTCCTGCTCGTCCTCTAGTAGGTAAATGATAAAAACAAAAAAAAATTGATGTGGAATGCTAACCAACATAATTCTCAATGTAATTTTCTTTATTGTGGCATGAATGTTCAGATCCAAAAGATTCAATACAAAAGTCTATATTGACATAAGAATGATAATACTTCAAGCATACTAACAAAGCAATCATGTCTTCTCAAAATAACATGGCCAAAGAAACTTTATCCCTAGAAAATCATATAGTTTGGCTATGCTCCATCTTCGTCACACAAAAATACTCAAATCATGCACAACCCCGGTTTCAGCCAAGCAATTGTTTCATACTTTAATTTTTTCAAACTCTTTCAACTTTCATGCAATACATGAGCGTGAGCCATGGATATAGCACTATAGGTGGAATAGAGTGGTGGTTGTGGAGAAGACAAAAGAGGAAGATGGTCTCACATCAACTAGGCGTATAAATGGGCTATGGAGATGCCCATCAATAGATATCAATGTGAGTGACTAGGGATTGCCATGCAACGGATGCACTAGAGCTATAAATGTATGAAAGCTCAACAAAAGAAACTAAGTGGGTGTGCATCCAAATTGCTTGCTCACGAAGACCTAGGGCATTTGCGGAAGCCCATCGTTGAAATATACAAGCCAAGTTCTATAATGAAAATTCCCACTAGTATATGCAAGTGACAAAACAAGAGACTCTCCAATATGAAGATTGATACGTCTCCGTCGTATCTATAATTGTTGATTGTTCCATGCCAATATTCTACAACTTTCATATACTTTTGGCAACTTTTTATACTATTTTTTGGGACTAACATATTGATCGAGTGCCCAGTGCCAGTTACTGATTGTTGCATGTTTTTTGTTTCGCAGAATATCCATATCAAACGGAGTCCAAAAGGGATAAAAACGGACGGAGATTTTTTTGGAATATATGTGAATTTTGGGAAGCGGAGCCAACGTGAGACGATGCCCGAGTGGCCCACGAGGGTGAGGGGCGCGCCCAGGGGGCAGGCACGCCCTGGGCCCTCGTGGACACTTAGTAAGGCTTTTGATACCCTTCTTTCGCCGCAAGAAAGCTAATAGACGGATAAACATCGTGTCCAAAATTCAGCCCAATCGGAGTTACGCATCTCCGGGAATTTAAGAAACGGTGAAGGGCCAGAATCTGGAAACACGGAAACAGAGAGAGACAGAGAGACAGATCCAATCTCGGAGGGTCTCTCGCCCCTCCCACGCCATGGATACCATGGACCAGAGGTGAAAGCCTTCTCCCATCTAGGGAGAAGGTCAAGGAAGAAGAAGAAGGAGGGGGCTCTCTCGCCCTCGATTCTGGTGGCATCGGAGTGCCGTTGGGGCCATCATCGTCACCGCAATCTACACCAACAACTTCACCGCTGTCATCACCAACTCTTCCTCCCTCTATGCAGCGGTGTAACCCCTCTTCTACCCCCTGTAATCTCTACTTAAACATGGTGCTCAACACTATATATTATTTCCCAATGATGTATGGCTATCCTATGATGTTTGAGTAGATCTGTTTTGTCCTATGGGTTAATTGATGATCGTGATTGGTTTGAGTTGCATGTTTTATTATTGGTGTTGTCCTATGGCGCTCTCCGGGTTGCGCACGCGTGAGGGGTCCTCGATTTAGGGTTTGCAATATGTTCATGATTTGCTTATGGTGGGTGGCGTGAGTGACAGAAGCACAGACCTGAGTAAGTAGGTTGTTTGCGTATGGGAATAAAGAGGACTTAATACTTTAATGCTATGGTTGGGTTTTACATTAATGATCTTTAGTGGTTGCGGATGCTTGCTAGAGTTCCAATCATAAGTGCATATGATCCAAGAAGAGAAAGTATGTTAGCTTATGCCTCTCTCTCAAATAAGATTGCAATAGTGATTACAGGTCTAGTTATCGATTGCCTGGGGACAAATAACTTTCTCGTGGCAAAAATCTCTCTACTAAACCTAATTTAGTTGTGTCTTTATCTTAACAGCCCCTAGTTTATATTTACGTGCTCTTTATATTCTTGCAAACCTATCCCACAAAAACTACAAAGTACTTCTAGTTTCATACTTGTTCTAGGTAAAGTAAATGTCAAGCGTGCGTAGAGTTGTATCGATGGTCGATAGAACTTGAGGGGATATTTGTTCTACCTTTAGCTCCTCGTTGGGTTCGACACTCTTACTTATCGGAAGAGGCTACAACTGATCCTCTACACTTGTGGGTTATCAAGACCTTTTTCTGGCGCCGCTGCCAGGGAGCAATAGCTGGGGTGAATATTCTCGTGTGTGCTTGTTTGCTTTATCACTAAGTAGATTTTATTTGATGTTCTAAGTTTTTCTCTATCTTTAGTTATGGGTAGGAAACGCAAAATACCAAAAAAATAGTGGTACCTACTGAACCAATGGTTGAAGAACCACTCAAAATCTATCACACTACTGAAGCTTATTACTTGGATCATCTTCGATCCCTATGTGCTCGTGCTGAAAACCCAACTAGCTTAGTTGAGGGCAAATCTTTAGATGAGCATGCTTGTTATGTGTGACACCGCATATCTGAAAAAGGGAAACTTTTACTAGATCAAATTCATCGTTTGCAATGCTATGCTTGGAATTTATGTGAAATACATGATTGTACTTGTTGTTCTAAAGACCCTAAGAAACACCTTCCTTACCAATGTAAGTTTAGTGATGATGGAATTATATCTTCGTATACTAAGGGTGTTTATGATTATTATGATGTTCAACAAATTGAAGAATTTGTTGCTTTTAGGGGTACTTGTGAAATTGCTTCCTTTATTGAAGAATGTGATACTACTCTCTACAAATCTGAAAATTTGGTCATACTTAAATATTGCTATGATAATTATGCTTTTAATCCTTATATTAAACCATATATTGAGGACTCCTCCGCTATCCAAGAAGAGACTAATATTTTGCAGGAGTCTATGGAAGAGGAAATTGATGACACTGTGAGCTCATTAGATGAAAAAGTTGACGAGGAGAGCGAATAACAAAAGGAGGAACAGCGGATTAGCTACCCGTGCCCACCTTCTAATGATAGTAACTCTTCAACTCATACATTGTTTAATTTCCCTTCGTGCTTACCGAAGGACGAATGCTATGATTATTGCTATGATCCCTTGGATTCTTTTGAAATATCCCTTTTTGATGATGCTTGCTAGCTTGTGGCCAAGATGCCAATATGAATTATGCTTATGGAGATGAACTTGCTATAGTTCCTTATATTAAACATGAGATTGCTGTTATTGCACCCACACATGATAGTCCTATTATCTTTTTGAATTCTCCAAACTACACTATATTGGAGAAGTTTGCACTTATTAAGGATTATATTGATGGGTTGCCTTTTTCCATTACACATGATGATTTTGATGAGTATAATATGCATGTGCTTGCTGCTCCTACTTGCAATTATTATGAGAGAGGGGTTATATCTCCGCCTCTCTATGTTTCCAACACGATAAAATTGCAAGAAACTGCTTATACTATCCATTGGCCTTTACTTGATGTGCACGAATTGTTCTTGTATGACATGCCTATGCATAGGAAGAGAGTTAGACTTTGTTTTTGCATGACACATATCACTTTGTGCTCACTACTAAATGCCAAATCATTGCTAATTAAAATTGGCTTTGATATACCTTGGGATCCGGGTGGATCCATTACTTGAGCACTACTCCCTCAGTCCGGTAAAGAGTGTACGTTTGGCTTCAAATTTTGTCCACAAAAGAGTGTACTTCAATCTTCTCAATGCACTTTAAAGTACTTCTCTCTCATCACACGGTAATCAAGACCAATAACAATCTATGCATGGTCTTCTTAATTTATACATGCACTTAGCTCATTGGGGGTTGGGTAATTAAAGGGAAGAGAGATAGTGGCTTGCACCTTCCCAATGTATTTTTTAATTCACTCCATAATTTGTCCTAAAATCTCTAGATGTTCACTCTTCAATGGACAGAGGGAGTATATGCCTAGCTTAATGGCTTTAAAGAAAGCGCTGCCAGGGAGACAACCAGGAAGTTTTAGAGAGACATTTATTTCTGTTGTGTGCTTTTATAAAGTTTTAAAACAAAAAAATAAAGAGGGGAACCTAAAACTTTTTCGGAAAGAAAAGCGAAAGTGAGAAAGACGAGCATTGTTAAAGTGGGAGCTAGCCTTGAACTTTGTTCATGCCCATGGAAAATTTGTGAACCTTGATTACAAAATTTTTTCAACAAAAATAATTATCCCCTTGTACAATTCCATTGTATTATAAAAATAATGTACCAAGAGTTTCCTTTAGGATGATTATACTGCTTGTTGGTTTGTGCGGTGCAAAAACAAAAAATTTGGCTGTAGTGCGCGATTTTACGTTTCTTACTGGAACATTGAAAGGATCTGAAACTTTTTGCAAAGTCTTTCTATACAAATTGTTGATTTTTCCTATTTTTTACATAATTGTAGGGTTATATAAGTATGGTTAATGTTCAGATTACTACAGACTGTCCTGTTTTCACAGATTGCTGTTATAGCTTCATTATTTGCATATGTTTGAATTCCTGTTGATGCCTCCTTGACTTGGGGCCATAGAATTGTGATAGCATACAGTAGGTAATGTTTTTTCATAATTATACAATAATGTTAGAGCAGTACATGATGGGATTTTATTGATCATATGCACTAACTCCGCCACTAAATGTTTGGTTAAGTTTTGTGTGGATGAAGTGTTCGAAGATCGAGGAGGTCTCGCTGTGAGAAGAAGGAGGATAGGCAAGAGCTCAAGCTTGGGGATTCCCAAGGCACCCCAAGTAAATATTCAAGGAGACTCAAGCGTCTAAGCTTGGGGATTCCCTGGAAGGCATCCCATCTTTCTTCAACAAGTATCGATATGTTTTCGGATTCGTTTCGTTCACATGATATGTGTAAACTCTTGGAGCGTTGTGTGCTTTTTCTTTTTATTTTAATAAATGCACCATGCTGCTATGAGATAGTCCTTGGTCTATTTATAGCTCTTTGCACTTCACTTATATCTTTTGAGTATGGCTTTATAGAATGCTTCTTGTGCTTCACTTATATCATTTGAAGTTTGGATTGCATGTTTCTCTTCACATAGAAAACCGCCATTTGTAGAATACTCTTTTGCTTCACTTATATTTGTTAGAGCGTGGGCATATATTTTGTAGAAAGAATTTAGACTCTCTTGCTTCACTTATATCTATTTAGAGAGTTGACAGGAATTTGTCATTCACATGGTTTGTCATAAAATCCTACATAAACTTGTAGATCGCTGAATATGATACGTTTGATTCCTTGCAATAGTTTTGCAATATAAAGATGGTGATATTAGAGTCATGCTAGTGGGTAGTTGTGGATTGTAGAAATAATTGTGTTGAGGTTTGTGATTCCCGAAGCATGCACGTATGGTGAACCGTTATGTGACGAAGTCGGAGCATGATTTATTTTTTGATTGTCATCCTTTGTGTGGAGGTCGGGATCGCGCGATGATTAACTGATACGTCCAAAATGCATCACTATTTTGTATCATAATTTATCCTTATTCATTGATATATTTCACATTACGATGATGTTCTTATGTTGTTTTGGTCTATTTTACACAGTTTGCAACTTTCCGGTGCCGAAGCAGCAGACGCAGGATTCAGCGGTAAAAAGTGGACGCTGAGTTGCTGAAGAAGAATACCTCCAAATTACCCGAAAATCGACGGAGGATATTTTCCAGACGGATCACGAAGGCACGCGAAAGGGCAACCAGAGGGGGGCCACAGGGTGC
>LR738713.1:41611226-41643027 GCA_902687465.1 Secale cereale | reverse complement strand
CCCCCCCCCCCCCCCGGCCGTGCCGGGGGGCGCCTGGAGCCCCTGGCCCACCTCCGACTGCCCCCTTTTGCCTATATACTCTCCGTTATCCGAAAACCCTAAAAAGAAGAGTTTTTACGGAGTTCCGCTGCCGCTCCGTGGCGGAAAACTACAGAGAAGAAAAAGCCATCTCCGGTGGGCAGATTTCGCCGGGGAGATCACCTCCCGGAAGGGGAGATCGTCGCCATCGTCATCACCATCGTCACGGGCATCATCGAGATCATCATCAACATCATCCCCAACATCAGCACCATCTCCATCTTCGTCCAAATCTCATCTCACAATTGCAACTTGTGTTGTAACTCGTACTACCTATCCTCTCTACTCCATCGGTGTTGATTACTACTTTGTGGTGAATGCTATTGAGTTTTGTTGGAGAAATATTATTATGTCCAGATTGTTTATCACCTATTTATCCCCACTGGTCATGATCTCTTTTATGTCTTGTGAGTAGTTACCTTAGTTCTTGAGGACATGGGGAAGGTCTTGTTGTTAGTAGTCATATGCCGTTAAAGTAATATGTGTTGTTTGATACTTAAGTTGCGTTGTCATTCTACTAGTGGTGTTGTGTGAGTCGAACACTCAACACTTCGCCTTATTAAGGACCTAGGGGAATACATTGTGTACAAAGAATGCTTACGGTGGGTTGCCGGAGTGATAGAAACCTGAACCCCAGTTCGCACGCTTTTGCACAAGGGATCAATGGATCATCGGTCGTATTGCTATGGTTAGGCTTTTGCCTTAAATTCTATCTTGTATTTGCGGATGCTTGCAAGGTGTTTAATCATAAGAGTGCACTCATCTTAGTCTAGAGAGTGTACTAGCATAGATCCACCCACTCAACACTTATCAACACATAACATAGTATCGATACGGAATATGGCGAAAGCACATGACCACCTCTCCCGTGTGTCCTCAGGAATGCTTTAGCCTTTATAAGTTCAGTTGCTAGGCCTCTCCTTTGTTCAGAAAGGATTGGGCCACTTGTTACTCTTAGTACCTTTTATTTTGCTTGCTTTTACTTTCCTGACGCTTATATCAAGAAAACCCCTAAAAGTTATCTTTCAGTGCTTGCAGTAATTTCTTGCTCAGAATCGCTTATCAATACCTTCTGCTCCTCGTTGGGTTTGACACTCTTACTTATCGAAAACGCTGCAATAGATCCCTTACGGTTGTGGGTCGTCAAGTACCGTTTTCTGGCGCCGTTGCCGGGGAGCGTAGCGCTATTGGTAAAGTGAAACTGGTAAGGAAGTTTTTATAATTCTGTTTTTATTTTTGCTATTCCTGCTCTTTGTCCTTATGGACAACCCTGTTATTGGATCGTTGCTTGCGGGAAGACGCCCCACACCTGTGGTGGTTGCTCCTCCCCCTACTGAAATTGTGCCCTATAAAATACCAGCTGGTATTATCGATTATGTTTTGGCTAATCGTTATGCAGGAGACAGACATCCCGGTGAACACTTGCTATATCTGTCACAACTATGTTCATTATTTAAGCTTGCAGGTGTATCAAGGGAGTTTGTCATGAGAAAATTGTTTGTCGTGTCACTTATAGATAAAGCTTCAGATTGGTATAGGCTTCTCGATAACTCACACTTGCTTGACTGGCAAGAGCTTATGTCTCTCTTTTATACTAAGTTTTATCATCTTCATGAAATTCATCGAGACAGGAATTATATCTATAACTTTAGGTCTCGTGACGGAGAAAGCATTGCTCAAGCTTGGGGGAGATTGAAGTCCCTAATGCTCAAATGCCCTATTCATAAGCTTCCCAAGGAAATTATACTTACAAATTTTTATGCCAGGCTTTCTCGTCAGGATAAGGAGATGCTGGATGCCTCCTCTAGTGGGGTATTTCAGAAGAAGAGTGTTGAAGAAAGGTGGGATCTCATTGAAAGGATCCAGAGGAATACCGAAGATTGGGAAATCGATAAAGGTATTGAACCCGCTACAAATTATGAACATGATTATATTGAGAGCTATGTGAAAACTGATTACTTCAATACTTTTTTGCTCTAAGATTGGTCTTGATTCCCATCTAATGATTGATTTCTGTAAAAAAATTGCCTCTCACGTTGATTCTTTTAAAAAAAAGAGACCAGCATCATGAACCTTTTAAAGAGCTACCCGTTGATATTCATGTTGCTGACCCTATTTTGCCTGCAGTTATATATGAAAAGCCTCCTTTTCCCGCAAGGATAAGGGAGCACTCTTTTGTGACAGGCGTAATAAACAAAAGTGAGAGAAGAGTTGATGAGCCTAAGGACCAGATCAGGGTCGATCCTCAAGTTGCATTGATGAAAGACCTTGTTACTAATGATGTTTTCGATTCCAATATAAATTTTTGTGCTGTTTCCACTAACCTTGTCACAACCAAGAATAAAGGCCCAATTTCAGGTACTCCAGTGGTATCTGTTAAAATAGGAGATCACAATTATTATGGGCTATGCGATTTGGGATCGAGTGCAAGTGCTATCCCCTATTCACTTTATGAGGAGATCATCGGTGAGATTTCCCCTTGTGAACTTGAAGAAGTTGATGTTACCATTCATCTTGCAAACAGAAAAACTATCTCTCCTATCGGAATTGTGAGGGACGTTGAAGTCCTATGTGGAAAGGTAAAATACCCTACCGACTTTCTAGTACTTGGTTCAGAGAGGGACAATTTTTGTCCAATTATTTTTGGTAGACCTTTTCTTAGAACTTGTGGAGCTATAATAGATTGCAAGAAAGGTAAAGTTTCTGTTGAATTCAATGGTGAGCCATATGAATTTAATTTTTCTAAGTTCTCTAAGCAGCCTCGTGGTACTGATTTACCTACTGATGATAAAATTATTGAAAGTATTGCTTCTATTGCTATTCCCCCTAATGATCCTTTGCAGCAATATATGGAGGACCACGAGAATGATTTGCATATGCAGGAAAGAAATGAACTAGATGAAATATTCTTGAGGCAACCTACTATCCTGAAGCACAACCTTCCAGTTGAACCTTTGGGAATTTTATCAAAACCGAAAGAAGACCCGGTGTTCGATCTTAAACCTCTTCCCGATACGCTCAAGTATGCTTATTTAGATGAAAAGAAAGTATATCCTGTTATTATCAATTCTAACCTTTCAGGATATGAAGAAGAGCGACTATTGGAAGTACTTCGTAAACACCGAGGCGCAATTGGCTATACCCTTGATGACCTTAAGGGGATTAGTCCATCTATCTGTCAACATACTATCAACCTTGAGCCTGATGCTAAACCAGTTGCTGATCATCAACGACGGTTGAACCCGAAGATGATGGATGTTGTAAGAACTGAGATTCTCAAGCTTCTAGCCGCAGGTATTATCTACCCTATAGCTGATAGTAAGTGGGTAAGCCCGGTACATTGTGTTCCTAAGAAAGGAGGGACAACTGTGGTTCCTAATGATAAAAATGAACTAATACCTCAGAGAATTATTATTGGATATAGAATGTGTATTGATTACAGGAAGCTGAACAAGGCAACCAGGAAGGATAACTACCCGTTGCCGTTCATCGACCAAATGCTTGAAAGGTTATCCAAAAATACCCACTTTTGTTATCTCGATGGTTATTCTGGCTTCTCTCAAATTCATGTTTACACTGCTGATCAAGAGAAGACCACTTTTACTTGCCCCTTTGGTACTTATGCTTACAGGCGTATGCCTTTTGGTTTATGTAATGCCCCTGCTACTTTTCAAAGGTGTATGTCTGCTATCTTTCATGGTTTCGGTGGGGATATTATGGAAGTCTTCATGGACGATTTCTCCGTCTATGGAACCTCCTTTGACCATTGTCTTCACAACCTTAATAAAGTTTTGCAGAGATGCGAGGAGACAAATTTGGTACTCAACTGGGAGAAGTGCCACTTCATGGTTAACGAAGGAATTGTTCTTGGTCACAAGATTTCCAAAAGGGGAATTGAAGTGGACAGGGCCAAGATCGAAGCTATTGAGAGGATGCCCTATCCAAGGGACATCAAAGGTATTCACAGTTTTCTTGGTCATGCTGGTTTCTATAGAAGATTTATTAAAGACTTTTCTAAGACCTCGAAACCCCTCACTAATCTTCTCCAGAAGGACGTCCCTTTTGTATTTAATGAGGATTGTATAGAAGCTTTTGAAGTTCTTAAGAAAGCTTTAATAACCGCTCCTATAGTACAACCACCTGACTGGAATTTACCTTTTGAGATTATGTGTGATGCTAGTGATTTTGCTGTTGGAGCTGTTTTAGGACAAAGAGTTGATAAGAAATTGAATGTTATACTTTATGCTAGCAAAACCCTTGATAGTGCTCAAAGAAATTATGCTACTACTGAAAAGGAGTTCTTAGCTGTAGTATTTGCTTGTGATAAGTTTAGGCAGTATATTGTTGATTCCAAAGTTATTATTCATACTGATCATGCTGCCATTAAATACCATATGACAAAGAAGGATGCCAAACCAAGGCTTATCAGATGGGTACTCCTTCTTCAAGAATTTGATTTGCAGATTGTTGATAGGAAAGGGGAAGACAATCCGGTAGCGGACAATCTTTCAAGAATGGAAGATATACCGCATGATCCCATCCCAGTCAACGATGGTTTTCCAGACGAGCAACTTGCCGTTGTAAAAGTACAATCTCTTTCCGATCCTTGGTATGCAGATTATGCTAATTTTATTGTTGCAAAGTATTTTCCTCCAGGTCTAACATTTCAGCAAAGGAAGAAGTTCTTTAATGATTTGAGGCACTACTTTTGGGATGACCCACATCTTTTCAAAGAAGGTCCCGACGGGATCGTGAGAAGGTGTATACCGGAACATGAGCATAAGGACATTCTCAGACGGTGTCATGATAGTCCCTATGGGGGACATCATGCCGGTGAGAGGACTGCACATAAGGTTCTTCAATCAGGTTTTTATTGGCCTACTCTCTTTAAGGATGCTAGAAATTATGTTTTAGCCTGTGATAAATGTCAGAGAGTTGGTAACATTAGTAGAAGGAATGAGATGCCTATGAATTACTCACTAGTGATTGAACCTTTTGATTGCTGGGGTTTTGACTATATGGGTCCTTTTCCTTCTTCGCACAAGTACACGCACATTTTAGTAGCTGTTGATTATGTGACCAAGTGGGTTGAAGCTATCCCCACTGACAGTGGTGATCACAAGACATCTTTAAAAATGCTCAAGGATGTAATTTTTCCTAGGTTTGGTGTACCTAGATATCTCATGACTGATGGAGGATCACACTTCACGCACGGAGCTTTTAGAAAAGCTTTAGCAAAATACGATGTCAATCATAGAATTGCTTCACCATATCATCCTCAAACTAGTGGGCAAGTTGAGCTCACCAATAGGGAGATTAAGTTGATCTTACATAAGACAGTAAACAGAAATAGAAAGGACTGGTCAAATAAGTTAGGAGATGCTTTGTGGGCATATAGAACTGCTTACAAAAAACCCATGGGCATGTCCCCCTATAAGATGGTGTATGGCAAAGCTTGCCATTTTCCATTAGAGTTAGAGTACAAAGCTTTCTGGGCTGTTAGAGAGCTTAATGCTGACCCAAAATTAGCTGGTGAGAAGCGTCTCATGAACTTGACTTC
Organism: Secale cereale; assembly: GCA_902687465.1. NCBI lineage: Eukaryota > Viridiplantae > Streptophyta > Magnoliopsida > Poales > Poaceae > Secale > Secale cereale. The sequence goes on along the minus strand of LR738713.1, from coordinate 41,637,389 downwards.
TCTAGATGAATGGAGAAGTGAAGCTTACGAGAGCACTAAAATGTTCAAGGAAAAAGTAAAGAAGTGGCATGATAGGAAGATTCTGAAACGTGAATTTAATGTTGGTGATAAAGTTTTGTTGTTTAGATGCCGTTTCAGGTTTTCTCCAGGCAAACTACTTTCCAGGTGGGAAGGACCATTTCATATTGAAGAAGTCTATCGGTCTGGTGCAATTAAGATTAACAATTTTGAAGGCACCAAACCTCAAGTTGTGAATGGGCAAAGACTGAAGCATTACATAGCAGGAGACCCTGTCAATGTTGATGTGAATATAATATACACAACAACTCACGAAGAACATGTTGCAGCCCTGTTTCAGACGCCAGCAGAAGCAGAATAAAGAAAAGGTATATATTACGGTAAGGAATCATCGCAAATCGCCATAAAAGTTCCGTATTATGAGTTTTTGCAAAATTAGTAAAATTCTGAGCCTAAGCGGAGCCGGAGACGAGCTCCAGGGGGTCCAGGCGCCCCCCTGGCGCGCCCTACCTCCTGGCCGCGCCGCCAGGGCGCCTGGACACCCGGAAGTCCGTCTCCGACCCCGCTTTAGCCTGTTACCTTCCTTTCTGTGCATAAATTTTTGCTATATATTTGGCCGGATTGTTCCGGCAACGTATCTTGCGATTTCGTGTGTTTTCTTTTCGATCTGTTTCTGCCAGGGAATCTTTCAGCTAAATCTAGGTGCCATGGCTTCTCCAAGTTCCCCCAAGGACAAGTTCGTCGTCAACGTCATCAACCCTTACCTCACTGAGGTGAAGAAGCACCCTCAGGTTGTTCGGATGGAGGACGGTGTCCTTCATCTAGAAGATCTGAAGGGACCTGTCAAGGAGGGGAGCATCCAGGCCAGGCTGGAAGAAGTGGAGCAAGAAGTCTTCAAGTACAAGAAGATGATCGAGCATGGTGTTGAAGCTAACTTTGACATCATCAACGAGCTGAAGACCTACTTCCTGAAGGAGATGAAGGAGATGTGGAAAAGAATCACCGCGTCTGAAGAAAGAATTGAAGAGCTCCAAGGGCAAATTTATGATCTACATAACCAGAACTGTGAGTATGAACTAAGGTTTATGCGCATGGGTATGGGTGCTGCATGCAGGATTCAGGAGACGAACTTCTCATATGAGACTGGAGAACCCCTTCCATGGAAGCGTTTCGCCGAGGACTACGTGATCAAGGCCAACAAGAATGAGGAGTGAAATCTCCTTGGGTAACGGCATTCCCTTGGCTTGTTCCAAGCTTGGGGGAGTGCCCGGTATCTTTATCTTTATCTTTTGTCTTTTAGAGTCAAGTAGAGTCATATCATGTTTAGGGAGGTTATTATATGAAATAGGTGTGTGCATTGAGGTCTATCACTCCTTCGGTGGAGAGTGTATCCGTGAGTGTGGAGTCGTCTATGATGGAATATTAATGAGAAGTTTATCGGTCCCTTTTGCTGCACTCGGTATTCTCTTCACGCAATCGACCTTATATGATGATTCTTATGGGGAGTATTGACCTTATATCAGGTATGGCTGTGAAAACTTTATTTAATCTTGGCAAACATAGCTTTGGTCATAACAACAAGCATGATTTTCTTAAAGTATCGACATAGCCAAAACCTTTATGTTATTATGCTTGAAGTGTTATGCTGACAAGGAAGACAACTTGATGTGTTATGCTTATTTCAATGTTCATGCTTTATATTGTTTTGCATCTTATTCATCATCAATTGTCTGCTCTCTCAAAACCTTTGCTAGCCTAACTATGTACTAAGCAGAATTCTGCTTGTGCATCCATACCCTTAAACCAATATCTTCCATATGAGTCCACCATACCTTCCTACTCGTGGTATTCCACTACCACCTCCTAAAGTACAGAATTTATGTGTTATCCTTAAATGTTCAAAATCTTTTATTTTGTGCCTCTGTTTTAGCTCATGAGGAAGTAGTAGTTAATTCATGATCTTTTTAAGTTGGACAAGCTTCACCCCGGGATTGCATGTATAATGTGCAAACCCATAATACGAGAAGGAACTGGCAATGAGTGCGCCCGGCTCAAAATTAATATAACAAACAAACCCTCCTTCACGCTTTGTTCATGAGAAATCAGAAAACTTTGGCAGTGATAAACAAAGGAGATTAAGAGGATGTGATCGTCCTCATTCGGGAGCCATTCCTCGAAACTTGTCCATCTCAAAAAGTAATTGAGTTATCTATTAGCATTCGTTGACAAATCATGCGCCTCTCAAAACTTGTTTTCATTCTGTTTGATTTAAGGATAGCACATGAGTTTTCCCTACTTCCCTAGAGCAGGGCCTATCTTTTAATTTTAAGTTGAGTCAGTTATTCCTATTTCCTTCTATTCTTAAAGAGAGCAGACATTTGATGTTGACAAGGATTCATTCATATAAAGTTGCATTAAGATTTGTCATATCATATCCTTGTTGACATTATCATTTGATAAGTAAGTTGTTTGTCAAGCCCAGCTAAGGCAAATATCTTCCTTTGTGTTAACACTTTCACTTCTTGCCTTATAATATGTTCTTTCCAAAGCTTCAATTAATCTCATCAAAACGTAAGAGGAAGAGCAAAAGTTAAATTTATTTGTTGTTCTTTGACCAAAGGACATGTTTGCCATGATTTGATGAGTTTCCTTAGCCCTACTTCCGAATATAAGTGTTACCACTCTTTTATAAGGGCCTTATGAGTTGAAGATTGCTGTTGAGGATATTTGAGTCTGTGAAGAAACTGTGATGCTTCTTGTCCGTATTCTATTTATCGACACTTCACTCTCTAAACTTGTGGACAGGTTTACCGAGCTCAGTATTCGCTTGGGGACAAGCGAGGTCTAAGCTTGGGGGTGTTGATACGTCCAAAATGCATCACTATTTTGTATCATAATTTATCCTTATTCATTGATATATTTCACATTACGATGATGTTCTTATGTTGTTTTGGTCTATTTTACACAGTTTGCAACTTTCCGGTGCCGAAGCAGCAGACGCAGGATTCAGCGGTAAAAAGTGGACGCTGAGTTGCTGAAGAAGAATACCTCCAAATTACCCGAAAATCGACGGAGGATATTTTCCAGACGGATCACAAAGGCACGCGAAAGGGCAACTAGAGGGGGGCCACAGGGTGCCCAGGCGCCCTGGGGGCGCCCCCCCCCCCCCCCGGCCGTGCCGGGGGGCGCCTGGAGCCCCTGGCCCACCTCCGACTGCCCCCTTTTGCCTATATACTCTCCGTTATCCGAAAACCCTAAAAAGAAGAGTTTTTACGGAGTTCCGCTGCCGCTCCGTGGCGGAAACCTACAGAGAAGAAAAAGCCATCTCCGGTGGGCAGATTCCGCCGGGGAGATCACCTCCCGGAAGGGGAGATCGTCGCCATCGTCATCACCATCGTCATCACCATCGTCACGGGCATCATCGAGATCATCATCAACATCATCCCCAACATCAGCACCATCTCCATCTTCATCCAAATCTCATCTCACAATTGCAACTTGTGTTGTAACTCGTACTACCTATCCTCTCTACTCCATCGGTGTTGATTACTACTTTGTGGTGAATGCTATTGAGTTTTGTTGGAGAAATATTATTATGTCCAGATTGTTTATCACCTATTTATCCCCACTGATCATGATCTATTTTATGTCTTGTGAGTAGTTACCTTAGTTCTTGAGGACATGGGGAAGGTCTTGTTGTTAGTAGTCATATGTTGTTGAAGTAATATGTGTTGTTTGATACTTAAGTTGCGTTGTCATTCTACTAGTGGTGTTGTGTGAGTCGAACACTCAACACTTCGCCTTATTAAGGACCTAGGGGAATACATTGTGTACAAAGAATGCTTACGGGGGTTGCCGGAGTGACAGAAACCTGAATCCCAGTTCGCACGCTTTTGCACAAGGGATCAATGGATCATCGGTCGTATTGCTATGGTTAGGCTTTTGCCTTAAATTCTATCTTGTATTTGCGGATGCTTGCAAGGTGTTTAATCATAAGAGTGCACTCATCTTAGTCTAGAGAGTGTACTAGCATAGATCCACCCACTCAACACTTATCAACACATAACATAGTATCGATACGGAATATGGCGAAAGCACATGACCACCTCTCCCGTGTGTCCTCAGGAACGCTTTAGCCTTTATAAGTTCAGTTGCTAGGCCTCTCCTTTGTTCAGAAAGGATTGGGCCACTTGTTACTCTTAGTACCTTTTATTTTGCTTGCTTTTACTTTCATGTCGCTTATATCTAGAAAACCCCTAAAAGTTATCTTTCAGTGCTTGCAGTAATTTCTTGCTCAGAATCGCTTATCAATACCTTCTGCTCCTCGTTGGGTTCGACACTCTTACTTATCGAAAACGCTGCAATAGATCCCTTACGGTTGTGGGTCATCATTAACTCCTACCAACCTATAGCGACCACGATCCGAATGGACCGAAGTCTCTGTGTTCTGTGTCATCCCTGGATCGGTATGCTGACACACACAATACAAACAGGATTTATAACAGAGGTAAATCACATGTAAGTAGTAATGTAAATACTATTACCTCAATCGATCATAGCGGAAGCAACAAAGGTCGTGGATTCCCATCAACACCAACGGCAAAGTTGAGTGTAGAAATCGTAACCCTAACGTATCACTTACTCATCGTAAGATAATCCTGCAACATGAGACGTTGCAGCCACAGAGGGTCGGTACATTGAATGTACTGGCAAATTCACACTGTAATGATAATGATGAATAAGGCCTACAACTACATGCATATTTGGCTGGTGGAGGCTGTAAGGTTAAAGTTTTTGCGTAAAGCCAATTTTTTTCCTACTTCAAAGGAATAGATTTTAATTAACTATCATGGTAGTTGAAACATTGTTGAGAAGATAGACATCCTCTCAACCCCAATTAAAAATCATCATTAAAGCCAACAATATTAAATTAGAGAGTGATGAGATCAGCAAATAATCCACTTCTAGATACTCAAAGATCTCCATAACCGGGGACACGGCTACTCATGAATAGTATGTATACTCTGCAGAGGTTTGTGCACTTTTCCCACAAGACTCGATCGCCTCCGTTTGGTTTCTCGCACTGCATGGTGTTTGAGAAACGGATGACCGAGACACAGTCATTCCGAAGAGGTCCCCTTAACCAGATAGATAGGCCGTACCACCTACAACCCCCCTACATCTGCTAGCCCATCATGGAAAGGTTTCCCACAACTTACTCAACTATGCCAGAGCCCATATTGGCATGTGGTTGCACATGGAAGTTTCTAGGCATGAAATATTATATGATCCCTTTGAGCCTAGGTGGCACTCCAATAGGAAAATCACACGGAAACCCAGGGATTTCCTAGGACAACACTGGCATCACCAGGTGTCCGGGCAATCCACTGGTTCACTCCTAGGGTGCCCCAAACCAATCCACCCAGATGTGTATTCAAGTAGCCACCTTAAGTTGAATCCTTAATTAACAACTCACATCTGTCCTGGATTTCACTCAAACCCAAACCACGTCTACGAGCATAGCATGTCCTAACAGCAAACGTAGAAGTAACTCCTAGGGGTTTGGAAATAATGCAGGTAATAGGTTCTACCTCAATCTACTTCCCAATCCCACAGATTAATTGATCCTACTGATGCAATGTGTTTGAGGACATAACTAATGCCATGAAAACTGGGTATTGGAAAATATGATCAAAGTGTGAACTTTCCTGCAATGTTGATGAAGATGATTCGCACTCAAAACTCTTGATAGATCTACTCGTCACACTCCGGTCAATCTATCGTAAGCAAGCAATAGTAACCACACATAAGCAATCACTTAGAAAGACCAGACAGAGCGAATAAACACTTCGGAAAACTTCGAAAACAAACGAATGACTCTTGAAACATAAAACAATTTCCAACAGTACCAAAATTATGTGAATTTGTCCTTATCAGAAAGTTTAGGTCAAGAGCTTCGATTTGCAAAAAGAATCAACTAAAACGGAGTTACGAAACTCAAGTTATGATCAAACGAAGTTCAATTCTAAAACTAGTTGAATTCAAATTTTAAAATTTTCAAAAACATGTTGAAGTTGTATTACTGGAAAGAGGGCTTCGTAACGAAGACGTGGGCGTTGGTTTCGTTGGACTTGGACCAACAGGTAAAAAGATATGGCCGTTTGAAGTTTAGGGGCTAATCTATAAAAATAGTAATTACATCCAGGTCCATGGCCAGAAATCTAAAAGAAAAAGAAAAAACTATCGAGCGAACGCTCACTATTTACGCCTAACTAAAGATCGTTCACTGCTTAGCTAAACCTAAAAAAAATTAAACCGATCTAAAAAGAAAACCTAACTAACCAGAAAACCGGGACGGTTTTATACCTCAGCGGCTTTTCCGCGGTTTTAGCGGATCGAACCGGGCGGTTCGTCGGCCGACGAGGCTCCGGCGAGTTCTTCGCGAACTCCGGCGAGTTCCCTGCGGGCTCCGGCGAGGGGAGGGCAGAGGGCGGCGGCGCGGGCGATGCGAAGGGCGAGGGGAGACGCGGCTGCGGGCGACGGCGTGGCAGCAGCGCGGCGGTGGCGGTGTAAGGCAGCAGCAACGGCGGCGCAAAAACGGCGGCGGCGCTGTATGTGCGGCGGCGGCGCAAGGAGGGCGATGGGTGGAACGGGCGGCAGCGGCGCACTTATAAAGGCGGGCGGGGAGCTTCTTGCGGAAGGGGGCGAGGCAAAGGCGGCGGAGGAGTCCGCGGCGACTACGGCGCGGTCCGGCGGCGTGCGGGAGTCAAACTCTCGCTTGGGGAGGGAGACGACCGCGAGGTGGGCTGGCTGGGCCGTGGCCTGGCGGGCAGCTGGGCCGGCCTAGTTCGGCAGAGGGTTTTACATTATTATTATTATTTTAAAACATTTTTTAACACACAGAAAAACAAATAAAAGCAAAATAACTAAAAATATCCTATAGGCATATAATATATCAAAATTTGCAGAAAAATAAGCCCTACAACATGAAAATTTTACTACTGTCAAATAAAATGCCCACAAATTCTAATAAATCAAAAGGTCCTACTGTTGCAAATAAAATCCAATAAAAATCACTTTAAAATACCAAAATGATTTCAAAATTATTTATCTCCAATTTTCTGTTGTAGGGAATCATGTTACCCTATTTTCCATGTGGTTTCTTTTTGGAGAAAAATAATTTGAATAAAAACCAAATAACTCAATATTTGAAATTGAGTTCCGAAAATTTCAGAAAACTTCCAACTCATATTTCCTATAATTTGAAGAAGTCATTTTATCTTCTCTCGGGAAAATCATTGAGTTGCTTAAAGTTTCTGAATTGAAAATATTTCGAGGATGAAATTCAAAAATCCTTTCAAACCCTTTATCATTTAAAATAAATGGAAGAAGTCATATTATCTTCACTCTAGGGTTTTGTGTTGAAAAGAATTTGAGTTCTCTCGGAGATCAAAAGCAAAGTGAAAGTTTTGGGAAAGTCATTTTATTCCCTCTCATTTAACTTTCAAAAGTTTCAAATTTCACTCAATTTCACTCAGCACAACAACAAGCAATCAATTCTATCTATTTATTATAACATTCCAAAATTTGGAATTTTGGGATGTTACAAACCTACCGCACTTAAAATGAATCTCGTCCTCGAGATTCGGAGAGGCTAGCAAGAAATAGGTTAGGGTTTGTGGTCTTCTAACAAATCCACTGACGGGGTGGCCTAGTGTGCTACCACACTTAGAATGATGGTTACGGTTCCATCAAAACTCAGGTACTCCATCCTTTGGTTTGACGGCGTCGGTCTTCTCAAATCTTCGGGATAATTCCTTCTCTAGGTTCTTTCGGTTGTGGCCTAATTGCTGTCCTTAATCCTTGTATCCTTTCATCCTGGTAAGGCTCTTTCAGGACTGGTTCTTCTTAATTGACAAGTCTGGCGCCAATGCTAAACAAATATCGATATCTCATGGTGGTCATCGAACAATTTATTGGGTCCCTGCAGAAAACGGGTCTGGGCTTCATCCTCACTGTATAGCCTACGGTTGGCAACAACATGCCGTGTACACGGGAAAAATATTCTATACCATTCTAAGGTTTCAACAAAGTTTTGACATCGTCGTCTCTCTACTATAGGTAAGTCACTCGGATTTACCATCCCGTATAGCAGAGGCGAATAATAAGAGTAAGTCGGTATGGTGATCAATCCATCCCGCACCCAAATCATTACCTTGTATAAGGTTTAGTGAATCTCGCATTCTAACACTCGGTCATCCTCACAAGCATTGCAGAATTTCATCTTATTGACGAACTGAGTTCGAACATATCCATTTATTCTGCAAGCCAAACAAAACATCTAACGTTTCTTCACAACCCTCGGGTTTAACGTAACCACCTATAAAATCGTATGTTGGCCAAGTCGTAACTTCTTCCAGGGGTTTTCCTTCAGCAAGAGTGTGCTTGCTTTCCTGACATGTCCTGGGGCCTATGGGTTAAGGCTCATCTCATTACTAGCAACACTTGGTCTCATCCTCGGGTTGCAAATGCTCATACTTCCAACATCCAACTTCATTGGCTCTCTCTTAAATCCATCCAATTTGTTTGGTATCCCTTTCTTCTTTGGGTACAAAACTGAGTGTAATTAATCACACTCGTCCTTGGGTAATCCATTCCCAGTCTGACGTGTCTAACAACTGGCTAGTGTATTCGGGTAGTGGTGTTGGGTTCTACCACACTTAAAATGAATAACACTAGTTTCTTCAAAATCTCCTTCCATGCATCATGTCTTCACTCATCACCTTTTATAGTACCCACTTATAATATCACAAATCAATACCATGATGCCAACTGTATCAATTCTCAACTTACTACGATCTACTGCACTTCCACCTTTTTGCTTCAACTCCAATACTTAGCACAAAACTCCTTCTTCTTGGTACAATCTATAGCAAAAATGCACTGCTTTACTACAACAGAAACATATTACTTATGACAAGTCTCGTGGTTCCCTTGTGATTATGTAGCCTCCTTAGGTCCTCGGCTAAAGGGTCCACTTAAGAACTTGTATATCCTTAACTCAATACTTGGGGTCACTATAGTTCCATACTCCAGCTTTACATCCTCTTAAAAAAATCCAATTGTACTTATTTCCTTCATAACCTTGGGGTAAACTTCATATCAAACATAACTCCAACTATTTGTGCAAACTCCACTTCTTGGAGCAACACTTTCCTTTCTATTGGTCCAGGGTTCACATCAATAAGGTTCAACTAAACAAAATGCACTGGTTCATCCATAATCCATATTCTCCTCATATCAAATCTTTTATTACTTCTCGAACTAGTATTCAATACTCCAATTTCCAAGGGTGCATCACTACAATTTCTACTATCCAGATTGTCTGGTATGGTCAAGAATTTCTTCCATCTATATCCATTCGTCCTAGCTAAGGATGCTTCAGTCCCATAGGAATTGTGCAATGTGATTCTTAAAATCATCAATCTTTTGCTTCATCCTATTGGTCGTGTGCTTCATCTCCACCATCTCTGCATGCATCATACTCAGGCATCCCTGGGTAAAACGAAGTCTTGCTTCGAGTATTTCTCCAATCTGACGTATGGCCTCCATAGCAGCTTCACGAACAGAATCGAAGAATGTTGTTCGCGGAACTCGGGAGATGAAAAAGTATTGACCCATAGTCTTTGGGCAAACTCCTTTCACACGGAGGAGGTGTACCTCCACGTACCAAAGTTCAACTCCATTCTCCATGAAGGGATAACCCTTGTAAACTGCATCTCCTTCCAGTTGAATATGCTTCATCATGTCCTTCAGGATCTTTGGATAATCTTGATCGCTAGTCAGGGTCATGATGGTTTCCGGGCCTTTGAGAAAAGACTCGTAAAGGGTTGTCATCTGTAGGCATAAGATAAAAGGGCACTCAGGACAATGTAGGTATTTCCTTGTGTTTGTTTGTCTGAGAAAGGTTTGGGGTCAACTGGTCCATGGGTTCTAGGTTTTGGTCTGGGTGAGATAGCAAGAGAGGCACTCACAATCATCCAACAACTCATAGCAATGAGATTCCAAACATCTCAACTTCCATTGCTTCACGAACTATTACAATGTTATTTCCATACTCAACTCAACATTGTAAAAAAGTGTATTCCATATTAATCTTCATGCTTCATTCCAATATGAAAATCTCAACTACTCAGATCAATCTTCCTCCGGTCTAGACCTTCTCTTGGCAAAATGCTCTACTTCCTTGTAGTGTAAACTAATGTCATAAGACAGATCTAAGGGCTTCATGGTGACTATCCTGGTTCACTGGATTCTTCGCTTCCTGGTTGGGCATTTGATAGCATAATGACCTAAATCCTTGCACCGGTAACAAGTGATGTGACTCAGGTCTTTTTCCGCAGAAAGTGGGTTCTTCTGGGGACACATGTTCTTCCTCTTACTTGACTTCTTCGTTCCTACCAATCCTTCTATCTTTTGTGGATCAAACTCCACTTCTTCTGTCGGGAAATCTCCCACATACTCTTGACTTTCCCTCGTGCATTGCTGTGAAAGATGTCCTTTCTCTCCACATGAGTAGAAAGCACGGGAGTGATATCTGTTTAGTCCTTCTCCATCAGGGTCGTCAATATCTTCCTCCATCGCGGATTCCTTTAAGGTTCCTCGAGGACTTCTTTCATTGCTTCTTTCTTCTGCTGGATTGTTCGTTGTACCATGGGGAAAATGTGGCACTGAGTACGGTAGTGGGTAGTCCCTTCACACAAGAAACAAGTAATCTGCCTAGTTGGGCATTCTTCAGCTAGGTGACTTCCTTCACAATTAGGGCATTCATCCTTGTGCTCTTCCTGGGTGTGTCCTATTTCTCCACAAATCCTACAGGCACAAAGTTTCTTCTTCGGGTTGTCTCCATGCTTTCTGATGAGACGGGATCCTAACAGAGTCTTCTTGAATTCCTTCCAATTTTCTGCTCTATTACATCCTTGTATGGATTGATGCATCTTCCACCATGTTGCAGCACTTTTTGTAAGGTACTGAAGAACATATTGAACTTCATACTTCCTTTCAACTAAATTCTTCCTGAAGTGATCCTCCATGTTTTGTATCCATAACTCTGCCTCCGGTTGGGTCATTGGTCCAGAGACTTCAAGTCTATCTTCATTCATCCTCTATTGGGTCCAAGGGTTTTGGGATGAGGTTCAGAAGGGAAAGAGAGATACACTCGATACAAACAATGGTTTTGAAAAGACAGGTTTTAGTTTGTGGCCGTCAGAAAACATCAAACAAATGATGGCTCACAATCGTCGCATCTAACGTAAGTACATATCAGGGGTTTGGTCTTCTAAAGGTCATCATCTCTTCAAAGTTGTCAACTCTTCAAATCTTCGGAGTATCCACTGTTGTAGCTTCAACACTTCCACTGTATGGTAAAATCCTCTTTACTCCGAAGTGGTCCAAATAGTAAAGGGTATTGTCTAACAATTTAAGGTCAACGGGAAGATTTGACAAATCTCAGAAAAGAAGAGAGATAAGAGTCTTTTGAAAAAGATAGTTTTAGAGAAATCATTTCCTATGGCCTGGTCAGTTTCTAGGGTCACGTCATACAGTCAACATGTGCTCTGATACCATCTTGTAGCGACCACGATCCGAATGGACCGAAGTCTCTGTGTTCTGTGTCATCCCTGGATCGGTATGCTGACACACACAGTACAAACAGGATTTATAACAGAGGTAAATCACATGCAAGTAGTAATGTAAATACTATTACTTCAATCGATCATAGCGGAAGCAACAAAGGTCGTGGATTCCCATCAACACCAAAGGAAAAGTTGAGTGTAGAAATCGTAACCCTAACATATCACTTACTCGTCGTAAGATAATCCTGCAACATGAGACGTTGCAGCCACAGAGGGTCAGTACATTGAATGTACTGGCAAATTCACACTGTAATGATAATGATGAATAAGGCCTACAACTACATGCATATTTGGCTGGTGGAGGCTGTAAGGTTAAAGTTTGTGCGTAAAGCCAATTTTTCCCTACTTCAAAGGAATAGATTTTAATTAACTATCATGGTAGTTGAAACATTGTTGAGAAGATAGACATCCTCTCAACCCCAATTAAAAATCATCATTAAACCCAACAATATTAAATTAGAGAGTGATGAGATCAGCAAATAATCCACTTCTAGATACTCAAAGATGTCCATAACCGAGGACACGGCTACTCATGAATAGTTTGTACACTCTGCAGAGGTTTGTGCACTTTTCCCACAAGACTCGATCGCCTCCGTTTGGTTTCTCGCACTGCATGGTGTTTGAGAAACGGATGACCGAGACACAGTCTTTCCGAAGAGGTCCCCTTAACCAGATAGATAGGTCGTACCACCTACAATCCCCCTACATCTGCTAGCCCATCATGGAAAGGTTTCCCACAAGTTACTCAACTATGCCAGAGCCCATATTGGCATGTGGTTGCACATGGAAGTTTCTAGGCATGAAATATTATATGATCCCTTTGAGCCTGGGTGGCACTCCAATAGGACAATCACATGGAAACCCCGGGATTTCCTAGGACAACACTGGCATCACCAGGTGTCCGGGCAATCCACTGGTTCACTCCCAGGGTGCCCCAAACCAATCCACCCAGATGTGTATTCAAGTAGCCACCTTAAATTGAATCCTTAATTAACAACTCACATCTGTCATGGATTTTACTCAAACCCAAACCACGTCTACGAGCATAGCATGTCCTAACTGCAAACATAGAAGTAACTCCCAGGGATTTGAAAATAATGTTGGTAATAGGTTCTACCTCAATCTACTTCCCAATCCCACAGATTAATTGATCCTACTGATGCAATGTGTTTGAGGACATAACTAATGCAATGAAAACTGGGTATTGGAAAATATGATCGAAGTGTGAACTTGCCTGCAATGTTGATGAAGATGATTCGCACTCAAAACTCCTGATAGATCTACTCGTCACACTCCGGTCAATCTATCGTAAGCAAGCAATAGTAACCACACATAAGCAATCACTCAGAAAGACCAGACAGAGCGAATAAACACTTCGGAAAACTTCGAAAACAAACGAATGACTCTTGAAACATAAAACAATTTCCAACAGTACCAAAATTATTTGAATTTGGCCTTATCATAAAGTTTAGGTCAAGAGCTTCGATTTGCAAAAAGAATCAACTAAAACGGAGTTACGAAACTCAAGTTATGATCAAACAAAGTTCAATTATAAACTAGTTGAATTCAAATTTTAAAATTTTCAAAAACATGTTGAAGTTGTTTTACTGGAAAGAGGGCTTCGTAACGAAGACGTGGGCGTTGGTTTCGTTGGATTTGGACCAACAGGTAAAAAGAAATGGCCGTTTGAAGTTTAGGGGCTAATCTGTAAAAATAGTAATTACAGACAGGTCCCTGGCCAGAAATCTAAAAGAAAAAGAAAAAACTATCGAGCGAACGCTCACTATTTACGCCTAACTAAAGATCGTTCACTGCTTAGCTAAACTTAAAAAAAAAATAAAACCGATCTAAAAAGAAAACCTAACTAACCAGAAAACCAGGACGGTTTTATACCTCAGCGGCTTTTTCGCGGTTTTGGTGGATCGAACCGGGCGGTTCGTCGGCCGGCGGGGCTCCGGCGAGTTCTCCGCGAACTCCGGCGAGTTCCCTGTGGGCTCCGGCGAGGGGAGGGCAGAGGGCGGCGGCGCGGGCGATGCGAAGGGCGAGGGGAGACGCGGCTGCGGGCGACGGCGTGGCAGCAGCGCGGCGGTGGCGGTGTAAGGCAGCAGCGACGGCGGCGCAAAAACGGCGGCAGCGCAAGGAGGGCGAGGGGTGGAACGGGCGGCAGCGGCGCACTTATAAAGGCGGGCGGGGAGCTTCTTGCGGAAGGGGGCGAGGCAAAGGCGGCGGAGGAGTCCGCGGCGGCTACGGCGCGGTCCGGCGTCGTGCGGGAGTCGAACTCCCGCTCGGGGAGGGAGACGACCGCGAGGTGGGCTGGCTGGGCCGTGGCCTGGCGGGCAGCTGGGCCGGCCCAGTTCGGCAGAGGGTTTTATATTATTATTATTTAAAAAAACATATTTTTTTAACAGACAGAAAAACGAATAAAAGCAAAATAACTAAAAATATCCTATAGGCATATAATATATCAAAATTTGCAGAAAAACAAGCCCTACAACATGAACATTTTACTACTGTCAAATAAAATGCCCACAAATTCTAATAAATCAAAAGGTCCTACTGTTGCAAATAAAATCCAATAAAAATCACTTTAAAATACCAAAATGATTTCAAAATTATTTCTCTCCAATTTTCTGCTGTAGGGAATCATGTTACCCTATTTTCCATGTGGTTTATTTTTGGAGAAAAATAATTTGAATAAAAACCAAATAACTCAATATTTGAAATTAAGTTCCGAAAATTTCAGAAAACTTCCAACTCACATTTCCTATAATTTGAAGAAGTCATTTTATCTTCTCTCGGGAAAATCATTGAGTTGCTTAAAGTTTCTGAATTGAAAATATTTCGAGGATGAAATTCAAAAACCCTTTCAAACCCTTTATCATTTAAAATAAATGGAAGAAGTCATATTATCTTCACTCTAGGGTTTTGTGTTGAAAAGAATTTGAGTTCTCTCGGAGATCAAAAGCAAAGTGAAAGTTTTGGGAAAGTCATTTTATTCCCTCTCATTTAACTTTCAAAAGTTTCAAATTTCACTCAATTTCACTCAGCACAACAACAAGCAATCAATTCTATCTATTTATTATAACATTCCAAAATTTGGAATTTTTGGATGTTACACAACCCTTCCCCTAGGAGCATGCGTGTAGTACTTTGTTTCGATGGCTAATAAATTTTTGCAATAAGTATGTGAGTTCTTTATGACTAATGATGAGTCCATGGATTTATACGCACTCTCACCCTTCCACCTTGCTAGCCACTCTAGTACCGCGCAATTTTTGCTGGTGCATCAAACCACCTTATACCCTTCCTCAAAACAGCCACCATACCTACCTATTATGGCATTTCCATAGCCATTCCGAAATATATTGCCATGTAACTCCACCGTTCCGTTTATTATGACACGCACCATCATTGTCATATTGCCTTGCATGATCGTAAGATAGCTAGCATGATGTTTCCATGGCTTGTCCATTTTTTGCTGTCGTTGCTATGCTAGATCATTGCACATCCCGGTACACCACCGGAGGCATTCAGATAGAGTCATATCTTTGTTCTAGTATCGAGTTGTAAGTAAATAAATGTGTGATGATCATCATTATTAGAGAATTGTCCCGTGTGAGGAAAAAAGAGAGAAAGGCCAAATAAAAAAAGGAGATGGCGCAAATAAAAGATAGGGGGGCTAATAAAAAAAGCCCCCCCCCCCCAAAAAAAATGAGAGAAAAAGAGAGAAGGGGCAATGTTACTATCCTTTTACCACACTTGTGCTTCATCATAACACCATGTTCTTCATGATATAGGGTCTCCTATGTTGTCACTTTCATATACTAGTGGGAATTTTCATTATAGAACTTGGCTTGTATATTCCAACGACGGGCTTCCTCAAATGTCCTAGGTCTTCATGAGCAAGCAAGTTGATGCACACCCGCTAGTTTTATTTTTGAGCTTTCATACACTTATAGCTCTAGTGCATCCGTTACATGGCAATCCCTACTCACTCACATTGATATCGATTGATGGACATCTCCATAGTCCATTAATTTGCCTAGTTGATGTGAGACTTTCTCCCTCCCTTTGTCTATCACCACATTCTATTCCACCCATAGTGCTATGTCCATGGCTCACGCTCATGTATTGCGTGAAAATTGAAAAAGTTTGAGAATACTAAAGTATGAAACAATTGCCAGGCTAAAACCAGGGTTGCGCATGATTTAAATACTTTGTGTGGTGAAGATGGAGCATAGCCAGACCATATGATTTTGTAGGGATAACTTTCTTTGGCCATGTTATTTTGAAAAGACATGATTTCTTTATTAGTATGCTTGAAGTATTATTGTCTTAATGTCAACTGATAGACTATTGATTTGAATCACTCGTGTCTTAATATTCATGCCATGATTAGATTACATGATCAAGATTATGCTAGGTAGCATTCCTCACATCAAAAAATATCTTTTTTATCATTTACCCACTCGAGGACGAGCAGGAATTAAGCTTGGGGATGTTGATACGTCTCCGTCGTATCTTTAATTTTTTATTGTTCCATGCCAATATTCTACAACTTTCATATACTTTTGGCAACTTTTTATACTATTTTTTGGGACTAACATATTGATCCAGTGCCCAGTGCCAGTGTAATGCCCAGGATGGGACTATACCTCCTACGTGTCGAGGCACGACTTAAAGGTATAAGCCCATCCTAGAATGATCTCAAGTTTGGTATCTTTGCACGACTCATGTAAAATAGGGATTAAATTGCAAAAGAAGATAGTTGGCTTACACTCGCCACTTCACACAATACATTACATAAGCCAAACATCATTCAGAACATCACAGCCCATCTAAGGGTAAGATCCAAAAGAAAGATACCAAAACAACATAAAACCACAGGTCAGGAACGAATCCTAGTAGAAACCACTACTGATCATCGAAACGTCACAAGCAAACGGCAACTCTCTTCATCGAGCTCCCAGTGAAGTACTTGAACCAGCTTCTGCATCAAACTCGGCTGAACCTGCATCTGGTGTGGTGAAGTAACTGTGAGCCACAGAGGACTCAGCAATCCCGTTCCCGGGTAACAAGACTATTTAAGCCTTGGGAGAGGATAAGGCTGAAGAAAAGAGTAGTGTCTGCAGCAGCAACTAGCAACTAGCTTACGTGATAGAGAGCGAGAAGAGAAAGCCTCGGTCGAGAGATGATCACGAAGTGATCCTAACTAAAGCCGGTCAAACATAACCCCACCGTGTTCAACTCCCGAATCCCTATTCGGAAATTGACAGTCACGGTACACACGCTGGTAGTGTATTAGAAACATTGTGTCAAGTTATCTACAACCGGATATTAACAAGCTCCCATCTGCCACATAACCGCGGGCACGGCTTTCGAAAGATCATAACCCTGCAGGGGTGTTCCAACTTGACCCATTACAAGCCCACGATCCGCGGAGTCGCAACTCCAAGGTGGGAAGACCCGAGTATTCTCGGAATCCCGTGCTCAAGATATACCGAACCAAGGTAAGACTAATCCAGCAAATCCTCCCGGCGTGTCGACACCCTGATAGTAGCCGCGCGTATCTAAGTCTCAGGACACGACCGGATGGGTGATCCTACAGGTTATACCAGATACCTCGGGTTTCCCCAAGGCGGCCCCGCGGTCTCCCCGTTTGGGACCAACACCATCAGCACTGGCCCCCCCCTGCTATGTAGAATTAAGAATCCTCGGGGACGCGACCCCCTATGCAAATTTAATTAATTAATTAAGTTGTTATTATGAGGCAAATAGTACCAAATGTTGGGACTTGCTGGAAAAGACTTAGCAGTTAGCGGTTTATCGAGGGGGTCCCATACACCCCAACCGTGTTAGGAACGCATAATCAAGGAACATAACACCGGTTTATACGGTTCCTAACGGCATGAGTGGAACAAATCACCAAGCAAAAGGCTTAGCCTTCCACCCTGCCAGTATATAGATGATTTCATTTTAAGCATTTATATAGTGTGATATAACCCAACAACTTCAACATGAAGCAAGCATCTTCGATCTTCACCTGCAACTAGCAATGCTATAAGAGGGGCTAAGCAAGCCTACGTATAGCCAATCGATGGTTTGCATAGGTAGGGTGGTTAAACAGGTTCATGGTTACAATAGGAGGCTGACAGGAAAACATGGGCATCGAGGCAAAACTATAGATCGAGACTACTAGCAATAGGCAAAGATAGTAATGGTATCCGGGTTCGGTCATCTTGCCTGGAATTCCGCAAGGGAGAAGAACGGATCCATGAAGCAGAAGGAGCAACAGAGACGAGCGAATCCTCACAACTCCGGAACGAAACCGAAGCTAACAAGAGAAGCAACCGGAAAGAAGCAAACAACTCGGTAAACACACAAGCATAAACATGGCATACGATGCACATCCAAGTATGATGCATGTCCGATTTAATTATGCATGGCATGGCAAAGTGCACAACAATACTACAAGTTAAGTGGAGCTCAATATGCAACGAGTTGCATATTGACAAAACACCACATTTAATTATTTAGTTGACTCTCGTTATTTACAAGACAAGATTAAATGTTTTTAGCATGGCAAGAGGTGAAGCAAAGTAAAACTACACTATTAAGACATTTTAAATGAGGCCAGAAATAACAACAACAAATCCGGAAAATCCCCATGAGCATGTTTAATAATTATAAGCAACAACAATTAAACATTTTAGTGTTGTTAACATGATGCGGATGACATGATCAAGTTTATGCAATTTAGTAAAAGTTGACATAAGAGGTATGAAGTATTTGTCACCGTGGTGGAAGGAAAGGGGCCACGGCAACGATCCGAAAATGATGCAACGGCATCATATCGGTACCGGTAACTCGGTGAAGGACCGGGCAAAAGCAAAGGTGGAGTGAACGTGCGGAACAAGATGAAAGGTGCGGAACAAGATGAAAGGTGGGGTGATCCCGTTGCCGGGTTCCCACGGGTCGGTGATGAGGCAACCGAGGAACATGACAAAAGGCGACACGGGCATGAAGCACAAGTGGAGCACAACTCATACAACACAACATTCATCCACGGGTCATCGTCTCGGGGTTATACCTTCGGAACCATCGTTCACGGGGCGGTTCGAGATAGTAGAGGAAGAAGGCGTTCACGTTCGGAGAGGAAGTAGCCGTTCACGAGGCGGTAGTTGTACTCGGGCGACGGTAGATGTTCGGGCGACGGTAGTGGTACTTGGTGCGTCTCCGAGACGGTAGCTGTTCACGTTTCCGTAGCCGTTCGGTCGTCGTGGTACTTGTTACTTCACGATCGTAGGGGTACTTGACATATCGCCGTGTAGTCGAACTTGACGGACGTCTCGTTTCTTTCGAAGGTAGTCGTGCATGGTTCTCTGTCAAGACACAGCAAGGCAACACAACAAAACAAACAAAAACAGCAGCACGGGACAGCAGCGAGGCCATGGCAGTAGCAAAAACATCGGAGCTCGGCTCCAAGGCGCTGGGAACGGAGGGAGGACGCAGACGGAGGGAGGCCAGAGGGAGGCCATGGCGTCGGGGAGGACGGGGCCGAGGCCCGGGCTTCGCGGCGCGGCAGGGAACGGAGGGAGGCCGACGGGGCGACCAGGCGGAGGTGGCACGGGCGCGGCTCCTGGTACTTGGCCGACGGGGCTCTGGGGCTCCAAGGTCGGAGGTGAGGCAGGATCGCGGGCCGCTGCAGGAGACTTGGCGAGGCGGGGCGCTCGAGGGGCTGGCAACGAGGCCCTGCAGGGTCGCGGCGGCGGAGGAGACTGGTGGCCTGCGGCCGGCGGGGTGGTGCACTTCGTGCTGGGGCGGATCGCAGGCGAGGCGGCGCGCGAGGGGGAAGGTGCGATGCGGGAGAGAGAGTGAGGGGACAAGGGGTCGGGACGATGGGGTGCGGCTCCAGCTGCAGCTATCGAGCGAAGAGACGCTCGGGGTCGAGCCGAGGAAATCGGGCTGAGAGATGGGGACGGGATGAGGAGCGGGGCTCACGAGGGAATCGGGATCCCGTCCCTGGAGCGTTGTGAGGAGGTGCGAGGGAGAGGGTCGAGGGGGTTCGCAGCGAGGGAAACGAGCGAGGGATGCGGGGGGAACGAGAGGGTGGCGGCGGTCGTGCGGGAGAGAGGGAGAGCGAGGGAGGCTCGGCTGAGCGCTAGGGTTAGGGGAGAGGAACGGGCCAGGAGGCTGAAGGGACTGGGCCAGGGAGGAGAAGTGGGCCGGCTGGGCCGCGGTGGAGGAGTACTGGCCTAGGAGGAGGCCGCGGCTGGGATGCTAGGAGGGCCCCAAGCTGGGCTGGTGATGGCCTAGAGGCCTGGGCCTCTGCTCTTTAACTGATTCTTTTAGCAGAAAAACGAAAGAAAAGGAAAAAGAAAAAGAGGAGGGGGGTTAGGGCAAGAATTAGGACAAAGGTTAATTTTCTCGGGCTCGTAAAAATGAGCACGACCGGAGAAAAAATATAAAAGGCCAGATCGGAAAAAATAATTCAAACATATTTGAATTTAGTTCAAATGGGTTTGAACTAAGACGTGATTATGAAGTGTCCAAAAATGTTCGAATTTTCGGAGGAACCTCGATAAATAGGAAAAGAATTATAGGGAGGGTTTTTTTTAAGGAGAAACTCGAAGTGAAATAGACATGGGGAAAATAATATGCAAGTGTGTTGGGTTAATTCCAACGAATGGAATATTTATTATATAGCTCCCTAAATATTGAGAGACTTTTATATGTTATAAAGAGAAGTCATTCTTCCCTCGATTTAAATGGACCGAAGGCCCACACGATTTATTTAACTTGAGATGCAAAATAAAATATGACATGATGGCATGATGACATGATGCAATGCAAAATAAATAACACAAGCACGAAAGAAACACACGGGAGAACCAGGAACATCTGGAATCTTCTGGAATCTTCTGGGACGTCGGTCTTCGGGCGTCACAGCCAGTTCCTATTTGTTGCATGTTTTTCATAGAGTGTCCATATCAAATGGGGTCCAAACGGGATAAAAACGGACGGAGATTTTTTTTTGGAATATATGTGAATTTTGGGAAGCGGAACCAACGTGAGACGATGCCCGAGTGGCCCACGAGGGTGAGGGGCGCGCCCAGGGGGCAGGCGTGCCCTGGGCCCTCGTGGCCACTCCGTAAGGCGGTTGATGCCCTTCTTACTCCACAAGAAACCTAATATCTGGATAAAAATTGTGTCCAAAATTTAGCCCAATCGGAGTTACGGATCTCCGGGAATTTAATAAACGATGAAGGGCCAGAATCTGGAAACGCATAAACAGAGAGAGACAGAGAGACATATCCAATCTCGGAGGGGCTCTCGCCCCTCCCACGCCATGGAGACCATGGACCAGAGGGGAAAGCCTTCTCCCATCTAGGGAGAAGGTCGAGGAAGAAGAAGAATGAGGGGGGCTCTCTCCCCCTCGCTTTCGGTGGCACCGGAGTGCCGCCGGGGCCATCATCGTCACCGCAATCTACACCAACAACTTCACCGCCGTCATCACCAACTCTTCCTCCCTCTATGCAGCGGTGTAACCCCTCTTCTACCCACTGTAATCTCTACTTAAACATGGTGCTCAACGCTATATATTATTTCCCAATGATGTATGGCTATCCTATGATGTTTGAGTAGATCTGATACGTCTCCAACGTATCTATAATTTTTTATTGTTCCATGCTATTATATTATCCTTCTAGGATGTCTTATGGGCTTTATTATACACTTTTATATGATTTTTGGGACTAACCTATTAACCCAGAGCCAAGTGCCAGTTTATGTTTTTCTCCTGTTTTAGGGTTTTACAGAAAAGGAATATCAAACGGAGTCCAATTGACGAGCCAATTTTTTATGATTTTTTCTGGACCAAAAGAAGTCCCCCGAAGCAAAAGAGGTGGGCCAGGAGAGCCACAGGCTGCCCTCGAGGGTAGAGGGCGCGCCCTGGGAAGGGGGGCGCGCCCCCTTATCTCGAGGACGGCCCGTAGCTCCCCTTTACTTGGCCCCGACTCCAAAAATTCCTATAAATACTGAAACCTCCAGAAAGAAACCTAGATCGGGAGTTCCGCCACCGAAAGCCTCTGTAGTGACCAAAAACCAATCTACACCCGTTGTGGCACCCTGCCGGAGGGGGGGATCCCTCTCCGGAGGCTATCTTCATCATCCGGCGCTCTCCATGACGAGGAGGGAGTAGTCCACCCTCGGGGCTGAGGGTATGTACAAGTAGCTATGTGTTTGATATCTCTCTCTCTCTCTCTCTCTCTCTCTCTCTCTCTCTCTCTCTCTCTCTCTCTCGTGTTCTTGAGATGGCACGATCTTGATGTATCGCGAGCTTTGCTATTATGGTTGGATCCTATGATGCTTCTCCCCCTCTACTCTCTTGTAATGGATTGAGTTTTCCCTTTGAAGTTATCTTATCGGATTGAGTCTTTAAGGATTTGAGAACACTTGATGTATGTCTTGCACGTGCTTATCTGTGGTGACAATGGGATATCATGTGATCTACTTGATGTATGTTTTGGTGATCAACTTGCGGGTTCCGTGACCTTGGGAACCTATGCATAGGGGTTGGCACATGTTTTCGTCTTGACTTTCCGGTAGAAACTTTGGGGTACTCTTTGAAGTTCTATGTGTTGGTTGAATAGATGTTTCTGAGATTGTGTGATGCATATCGTATAATCATGCCCACGGATACTTGAGGTGACAATGGAGTATCTAGGTGACATTAGGGTTTTGATTGATTTGTGTCTTAAGGTGTTATTCTAGTACGAACTCCATGATAGATTGAATGTTACTACAGACTCTTGAATAGATCGATCAGAAAGAATAACTTTGAGGTGGTTTCGTACCCTACCATAATCTCTTCGTTTGTTCTCCGCTATTAGTTACTTTGGAGTGACTCTTTGTTGCATGTTGAGGGCTAGTAATATGATCCAATTATGTTATCCTTGTTGAGAGAACTTGCACTGGTCAAAGTATGAACCCTAGGCCTTGCCTACTATCATTGCAATACCGTTTATGCTCACGTTTACCACTTGCTACCTTGCTGTTTTTCTATTTTCCTTTTACAAAAACCAATATCTACCATCCATATTGCACTTGTATCACCATCTCTTCACCGAACTAGTGCACCTATACAAATTACCATTGTATTGGGTGTGTTGGGGACACAAGAGACTCTTTGTTATTTGGTTGCAGGGTTGCTTGAGAGAGACCATCTTCATCCTACACCTCCCACGGATTGATAAACCTTAGGTCATCCACTTGAGGGAAATTTTCTACTGTCCTACAAACCTCTGCAAGATCTGTTTTGTCCTATGGGTTAATTGATTATCGTGATTGGTTTTATTGGTGCTGTCCTATGGTGCTCTCCGGGTCGCGCAAGCGTGAGGGATCCTCGTTGTAGGGTTTGCAATATGTTCATGATTTGCTTATGGTGGGTGGCGTGAGTGACAGAAGCACAGACCCGATTAAGTAGGTTGTTTGCGTATGGGAATAAAGAGGACTTGATACTTTAATGCTAGGGTTGGATTTTACCTTAATGATCTTTAGTACTTGCAGATGCTTGCTAGAGTTCCAATCATAAGTGCATATGATCCAAGAAGAGAAAGTATGTTAGCTTATGCCTCTCCCTCAAATAAGATTGCAATAGTGATTACCGGTCCAGTTATCGATTGCCTGGGGACAAATAACTTTCTCGTGACAAAAAGCTCTCTATAAAAACTAATTTAGTTGTGTCTTTATCTTAACAGCCCCTAGTTTATATTTACGTGCTCTTTATATTCTTGCAAACCAATCCCACAAAAACTACAAAATACTTCTAGTTTCATACTTGTTCTAGGTAAAGTAAATGTCAAGCGTGCGTAGAGTTGTATCGGTGGTCAATAGAACTTGAGGGGATATTTGTTCTACCTTTAGCTCCTCGTTGGGTTCGACACTCTTACTTATCGAAAGAGGCTACAATTGATCCCCTACACTTGTGGGTTATCAAATATCATGGTGCTACTTTGAAGCACAAGTGTGGAAAAAAGATATTAACATTGTCCCCTTTTTCTTTTCTTTTTCTTCTTTTTTTTCTTCTTTTTTTTCTTCTTTTTTTTCTTTTTCTTTTTTTTTCTTTTTTTTGGGCCTTCCTTTTTTTCTTTGGCCTTTCTTCCTTTTTTTTCTTTGGGACAATGCTCTAATAATGATGATCATCACAATTTTATTGATTTACAACTCGATACTAGAACAAAGTATGACTCTATATGAATGCATCTGGCGGTGTACCGGGATGTGCAATGAATCAAGAGTGACATGTATGAAAATTATGCATGGTGGCCTAGCCACAAATACGATGTCAACTACATGATCATGCATGGCAATATGACAATGATGAAGCGTGTCATAATAAACGGAACGATGGAAAGTTGCATGGCAATATATCTCAGAATGGCTATGGAAATACCATGATAGGTAGGTATGGTGGCTGTTTTGAGGAAGGTATATGGTGGGTGTATGGTACTGGCGATAGTTGTGCGGTACAAGAGAGGCTAGCAATGGTGGAAGGGTGAGAGTGCATATAATCCATGGACTCATTAATCATAAAGAACACACATACTTATTGCAAAAATCTACAAGTAATCAAAACAAAGTACTACACACATGCTCCTAGGGGAAGGGTTGGTAGGAGTTAACCACCGCGCGATCCCGACCTCCACACAAAGGATGACACTCAATGAAATACCTCATGCTTCAAATTTGTCACACGACGGTTACCATATGTGCATGCCACGGGACTTGCAAACCTCAACACAAGTATTTCTTAAATTCACAACTACTCTACTAGCTTGACTCTATTATCACCATCCTCATATCTCAAAACAATCATCAAGTATCAAACTTCTCATAATATTCAATGCACTTTATGTGGAAGTTTTTACTATACCCATCTTGGATACCTATCATATTAGGACTAGTTTTATAACCAAAGCACATTGCCATGATGTTCTAAGAGACTCTCAAAAATATATATGTGAAGCATGAGAGATCAGTAATTTCTACAAAATAAAACCACCACCATGCTGATGGCTTCTCGCCCCTCGTTCGTTACCCCAAGTGGAAGGTTTGAGATGCAGTGTAGCGGAAGTTTTCCCTTGGCAATACCAAGGATCGATTTCCCTGAGACTCCCAGTTTCAACAAGAAGGTGTCAACTGCTAACGGCGCCAGATATTAGCAATCAACGTGGACCTGCACACAGATACAAATAACTTTGCTCCTAACAAGTACAGAGAGGTTGTCAATCTCTCCGGCCTTGTAGTTTACAAAGGATCAAACGCAAATGATAGTAGTGATAGATATAATTGCAATAGTAAATAAAAAGCGGAAAGTAAATAGTGGATGTGATCAATGATGGTAATATGGACCGGAGTCTCATGATGTTCACTAGTGATGTCTCTCTCCCAAAAGACGATAAAACTGCTATGTGAGGTAAACGAATTATAGCTGGGCAATTGACAGGACCATGTGCGCAAACCAATGCTGACTAAGTTGCAAGAAAGGTAGAGGTTCAAAGCATGGGCGGTACGCCAAGGTAAGTAGACCGAAATCCATCAATATCTACTACTAATCATCCACCTTGAGATATCTATCCAGAACATCTCGCTGGTATTAAGTTGCGAGTCCCACCCATAGTGTAAACTCAAAGCAACAGACAACTGCATTAAAAGAACTTTGCGTAAAGTAAACAATCCTTGCACCCGCAGGCACAAGCACTGTTGTTTTCCCCCTTGTGGCAACAGCACATCCCCTAGACTCATGTTTCTGTCACTCAAGCTAGTCATCGAGGGGCATGAACCCACAATCAAGCATAACGTTCCCTCTTGGAGTCACTACCTACTACTTGGCCAAAGCAATAAATAACAACGGAGAACATGCAAGAATTACTTACGAACATAAATATAAAAGAGGTGAATCAAATATATTACTCAAACACAATCTGAACATAATCTCATAATCCATCGGATCCCAGCAAACTCATCATAGCAACAGCATAAGGATTACATATGTGCCTCGATCATGTAGGGCAGCTCACGAGGACTAATTAGTGAAGCACAAGAACGGGAGGAGAACATCACATAGCTACTGGTCATGGACCCATGGTCCAAGGGAGGCTACTCACAACTCATCCGGGAGGCGTCCATGGTGGTGGAGAAGCTCCCGGTAGTGATCCTCCCCTCCGGCAGGGTGCCGGGAAGGGTTCTCCTGGTGCTCCCGATCTTGGAAGCGGCGGCGGCGGCGGAACAGAGAAGAGATCGCGAAAAAGGGTTTCCGTCTCGAGGGTTTTGGGAGACGGTCTAAATATATGCCAAAGGGGGCACCAGATGAGGCTCGGGGGGCCCAGGCGGCCCCCCGGCGCGGCCCAGGGAGGGGGCGCGCCGCCAGGGCGCCTGGAGCCCTGGTGCC
>LR738713.1:41483341-41604782 GCA_902687465.1 Secale cereale | reverse complement strand
CCCCCGGCTGTACTTTGGCTACCGGGAACCTTCCGGAACGCTGATTTTTTATATAATTTTTCCAGAATTTTTCTGGCAGTTCTCGTAATGGGAAAACCTGAAATACAAAAACAGCCGAAAACAAAAACTGGCACTGGGGTGCACTGAGTTAATAGGTTATTCCAAATATGATCAAAAGTGTATGGAAGTGTATAAATATCATAGCAATATCACCCAAAAGAGGCATGGAGCAAGCAGAAATTATAGATACGTTTTGGACGTATCACATGCTCTAAAAGATATAAGTGAAGCACTAGAGCAAAACTATCTAGCTCAAAAGATATAAGTGAAGCACATAGAGTATTCTAATAAATTCCAAATCATGTTTATCTCTCTCAAGAAGGTGTGTCCAGCAAGGATGATTGTGGTAAACTAAAAAGCAAAAACTCAAATCATACATGACGCTCCAAGCAAAACACATATCATGTGGTGAATAAAAGTATAGTCTCAAGTAAAGTTATCGATAGACGAAGACGAAAGAGGGGATGCCTTCCCGGGGCATCCCCAAGCTTAGGCTTTTGGTTATCCTTGAATTTTACTTTGGGGTGCCTTGGGCATCCCCAAGCTTAGGCTCTTTCCACTCTTTGTTCCATAATCCATCAAATCCTCACCCAAAACTTGAAAACTTCACAACACAAAACTTAGCCAAAAATCTCGTGAGCTCAGTTAGTATAAGAAAACAAACCACCACTCAAAGGTACTGTAATGAACTCATTCTTTGTTTATATTGGTGTTAAACCTACTGTATTCCAACTTCTTTATGATTCATACCCCCCGATACTACTCATAGATTTATCAAAATAAGTAAACAAGACACGAAAAACAGAATCTGTCAAAAACAGAACAGTCTGTAGCAATCTGTAACTTTCGAATACTTCTACAACTCTAAAAAAATTGAAATAAATTGGTGGACGTGAGGAATTTGTCTATTAATCATCTGCAAAAAGAATCAACTAAAAAGCACTCTCCAGTAAAAAATGGTTGCTAATCTCGTGAGCGCTAAAGTTTCTGTTTTTTACAGCATGATCGCATAAACTTCACACAAGTCTTCCCAAAGGTTCTACTGGGCACAAACACTAATTAAAACACAAAAACACATCTAAACAGAAGCTAGATGCAATATTTATTCCTAAACAGAAGCAAAAACAAAGAAAATAAAATTGGGCCGCCTCCCAACAAGCGCTATCGTTTAACGCCCCTAGCTAGGCATAATTTTTAATGATGCTCATATGATAGATACGAATTGAAGCACAAAGAGAGCATCATACAGCATGTGAAAATCACATCTAAGTCTAACATACTTCCTATGCATAGTCATTTTATAGGAAAACAAATTAGCAAGACAAGCAAGATCTAGCATATGCAAGGAAGAAGGAAGAGACAATAGCAATCTCAACGTAATGAGAGGTAATTTAGTAACATGAAGATTTCTACAACCGTATTTCCCCCTCTCATAATAATTGCATGTAGGGATCATATTCAAATTCAACAGTATAGCTATCACATAACATATTCTCAACACGATCCACATGCATGCAAAGTTGACACTCTTCCAAAATAGTGGGATCAACATTAACTAAAGTCATGACCTCTCCAAACCCACTTTTATCAAAAATTTCATAAGATTGAACATTCTCCAAATCTGTGGGATCTAAAGTTGACACTCTTCCCAACCCACTTTCAATATTATTGCAAACATTATAATCAATCTCATATTCGTCATGGGGCTTAAATAAATTTTCAAAATCATAAGAAGAATCACCCCAATCATGATCATTGCAACAAATAGTAATCATAGCAAAACTAGCATCCCCAAGCTTGAGGTTTTGCATATCATTAACACAATTGACATTAATAGAATTTATAATAACATCATTGCAATCATGCTTTTCATCGAAGGAACTATCAAGTATGGGTGCAATAGCAACGATCTCATGTTTAACATAGGGAACTATAGCAAATTCATCTTCATAAATATTGGCATCATGGCCACAAGAATAGCAAGAATCATGTTCATCAAGGGATATTTCAATCAAATCATCGGAATCATAATTATCTATAGATTCATGCATATCATTATTTCCTTCCAAAGCAGCAGTCATTCTTTCAATAAATTCTTTGACATAGACATTATGAGCATAGTTTTCATAGCAATATTTAAGTATGTCAAAATTTTCAGATTCGTAGAGAGTAATATCATACTTTTCAATCAAAGAAGCAACTTCATAAGCACCCTTAAAAGCAACAAATTCTTCGATTTGTTCGATATCGTAGTAACTATAAACACCCTTTGCGTAGGAAGATAAGAATTCATTATCATTAAACTCACATAGGTAGGGGAGGTGTTTTTTAGGTTCTTAAAGCAACAAGTAAAAACACAAATTTCGCAAAGATTCCAAGCATAACACAACAATCTGTTTATTTGATCCCATAAGGGTCTCCCCTTTTCAGACAAACGGTGACACACAAAATGAGCATGCTCATCTAAAGATTTCTCATCAACTAGGCTAGTTGGGGTTTCAGCACGAGCACATAAGGATCGAAGATGATCCAAGTAGAACACTTTAAGTGGATCCATGTCAATAAATTTTTAATAAGCAAAGATGCAAGCAAATAGAAGGCACATGGCAACACAAGCAAACAAAAAGGCGAACGGAAAAACAAAGCAAAGGTGAAGTGGGGGAGAGGAAAACGAGAGGCAAATAATGTAATGCGAGGGATAAGGGTTTGTGATAGGTACTTGGTATATGACTTTTGCGTAGATCTCCCCGGCAACGGCGCCAGAAATTGTTCTTGCTACTTCTCGAGCTTGCGTTGTATTCCCTCAAAGAGGAAAGGGTGATGCGGCACGGTAGCGTAAGTATTTCCCTCAGTTTTTGAGAACCAAGGTATCAATCCAGTAGGGGACCACGCGCGAGTCCCTCGCACCTGCACAAACAAATAAGAACCTCGCAGCCAACGCGATAAAAGGGGTTGTCAATCCCTTCTCGGTCACTTACGAGAGTGAGATCTGATAGATATGATAAGATAATATTTTTGGTATAGAAACAGAAAGTAAATAATGCAAATAAATAACGGCGATAGAAATTAGCAAGTTGTGGGAAAACTAATATGATAAAGATAAACCCGGGGCCATAGGTTTCACTAGTGTCTTCTCTCATGATAGCAGATTTCTACGGTGAGTGAACAAATTACTGTCGAGCAATTGATAGAAGAGCGCATAGTTATGAGAATATCTAGGCATGATCATTATATATAGGCATCACGTCTGTGTCAATTAGACCGAAACGATTCTGCATCTACTACTATTACTCCACACATCGACCGCTATCCAGCATGCATCTAGAGTATTAAGTTCATAAGAACAGAGTAACGCCTTAAGCAAGATGACATGATGTAGATGGATAAACTCATGCAATATGATATAAACCCCATCTTTTTATCCTCGATGGCAACAATTCAATACGTGCCTTGTTGCCCATGCTGTCACTGGGAAAGGACACCGCAAGATTGAACCCAAAGCCAAGCACTTCTCCCATTGCAAGAACTATAGAGCTAGTAGGCCAAACCAAACCAGTAATTCGAAGAGACTTGCAAGGATATTATAATCATACATAAAAGATTTCAGAAAATAATTCAATATTGTTCAAAGATAATCTTGATCATAAACCCACAATTCATAGGATCTAGACAAACACACCGCAAAAAGATTACATCGAATAGATCTTCGAAGATCGAGGAGAACTTTGTATTGAGATCCAAAGAGAGAGAAGAAGCCATCTAGCTAATAACTATGGACCCGGAGGTCTATGGTAAACTACTCACAACTCATCGGAGAGGTTGTGGTGTTGATGTAGAAGCCCTCCGTGATCGATCCCCTTCTGGTGGAGCTCCGGAATAGGCTCCAAGATGGGATCTCACAGGAACAGAAGGTCGCGGCGGTGGAATTAGGGTTTTGTCTGTTGCCTCGATGTTTTCAGGGTATGAGAGTATATATAGGCTGAAGAGGGACGTCAGGGGAGCAACAGGTGGCCCACGAGGGTGGGGGCGCGCCCCCTGCCCTCGTGGCCGCCTCCTTTGCTTCCTGGCGTGTACTCCAAGTCTTCTGTGTTGATATTGTTCCAAAAATAACTCTCCCAAAGGTTTCATTCCGTTTGGACTCCGTTTGATATTCCTTTTCCGCGAAACACTGAAATAGGCAAAAAAAAAACAGCAATTTGCACTGGGCCTTGGGTTAGTAGGTTAGTCCCAAAAATTATATAAAAGTGTATAAATAAGCCCATTAAACATCCAAAATAGAATATATAATAGCATGGAACAATAAAAAATTATAGATACGTTGGAGACGTATCATTCACTTGGATGAACTGCTTACGATTAGCCAACACAAGAGAAATGGTCGGCCAGATCAAGGTGTATGCGACATATGGCATACAATTCACTCGGATGAATTGTTGGCGATTAGCCAACACAACAGAAACAGTCTACCAGATCAAGATGTGTGCGATAGACGACATACATTTAACTCGGATGAACTGTGTGTGAGGAGCCAAAACAAACACAAAAAATTCAGCTTAACAAGATGTGTGTGATACGCGACAAACAGGTATGTAATTAGAAATGTGTGGGAAGACCGATAACAACACAGATGATTTCTGCTAGTAAGTCGTGTGTGTTGTGGATAGATGCTTGCTGATATACAATTGTCAACAATTGATGAAATCATCACCGATGGGTTCCCTAGTTTAGTCCGTGTGCGATGTGATTTGCTCTGCCCGCACAGAACAACAACATATATTCTTACAAGAACATGATTGCATAACCAAATTAAACATCCAATTACATAAGTGAGTACACACATAACATTTGCACACACCAAAGTAAATAATTACATGCATACTAAACTAGGAGAAACGATCATCTAGTCATCTACTTCTTTTTGTGATGACACTTGCTGACGATATCCTGAACTAAGGGGGGCCTATCTAGTTGGCCCACAGTCCATCGACCAAGCTTATAGGCCATCGTTCTCACAAAGAAGGACTCCGTAAGCCTCACACTTTGATGTAATCACGATGGACTCTGTCGAAGACTTGACGTGTACTCCAAGGATAGCTTTGGCCGCCGCCATCTTCATCTTTAGATTGGCAACCGACCATGTGCAACCCTAAGTACCCCCTAGCATATATATAAGCCAAGGGGTTTAGCCTGTAGTGGGGGGTCGATCAATCGTAATCACATCCACCTAGCCCTAGGGTCAGAACACTAATTACGATCTCGAGGTAGATCAAGTTTTACTCGATACGCAATCATCAATACAATCAAAGCATGGCGTAGGGTATTACCTCTTCGAGAGAGCCCGAACCTGAGTAAATACAGTCTCCTTCATCCCTTGTTACCCATATACGCGAGGTCCACAACTCAGGACCCCTACCCCGAGCTTTGCCGGTTTTAGTACCTACATTGGTGCCTTCATGTAGAGTTCCGTTGTGCGATCGAAGAAAAGATCAATGGCTCATATGTAGGCCAACTGCAACACTGGCTATGGCGACATCTTCGTCCCTGGCTAGATCTCCGTGTTCGGCAGCATGGTTATGCATGCTGACTCGGTGAGTCATCTAGAACTCGTCGAGAATTTCGCCCCAGATCAAGTCGTCACTTTTGGGAGCTTGCAGTACACCATGGATTCACATGGTGAGCTTGTCCTTTCAAGTTTGGCACCGGGTCTGATCGATGACCCTTCAACCATCGTGAGATCGACCCCGGAGCAGACCTCCAATCTAGACTACGGATTGGATTCCCTGGCAGATCCAGCCCTGATTAAGAAGCCGATTGCCGACACATCGGGTGGCCTCATCCTTGCATCGGGCCCCGATGTCGATTTGAGCCCGGACATGGACCCTACGTTAAGTTCGTATCCGGTCTCTCCCATTGGTGGTATGGAATCAACCTTAACCAATCAACATGTCAAGCTCGCGTGAAGGGACTCATAGATCATGCTTCAAATCAACCCGACCTATAGCCAGGCTATGAACTCCGAGGACCTATCTCGTCTTAATGAGATGTTGGATCACATCTAGAGTTTATCGATATCGGACGATTGGACCTCGGTTTATGACAATATCGGACTTAAAGCCGGCGGTAGGGAAATTTACGTCCCACCCACTGATATGTCTCCAACGTATCTATAATTTTTTATTGTTCCATGCTATCATATTATCTGTTTTGGATGTTTAGTGGGCTTTAATATACACTTTTATATGATTTTTGGGACTAACCTATTAACCTAGAGCCCAGTGCCAGTTTCTATTTTTTCCCTTTTTTTTTAGTATTGCAGAAAAGGAATACCAGACGGAGCCAAGTTGACCTGAAACTCAACGGGGGTTGTTTTTGGACCAGAAGAAGCCCAAGGAGTACTAGAGATGGACCAGAAGAGTCTCGGGCTGCCCACGAGGGTGGGGGCGCGCCCCCCTATCTCGTGGACAGCCCGGAGACCCCCCTTACTTGTTCCCGACTCCAACACCCCCTATACATTTAGAAACCTCCAGAAAATAACCTAGATCGGGAGTTCCGCCGCCGCAAGCCTCTGTTGCCACCAAAAAACAATCTAGACCCTGTTCCGGCACCCTGTCGGAGGGGGAATCCCTCTCCAGTGGCCATCTTCATCATCCCGACGCTCTCCATGACGAGGAGGGAGTAGTTCACCCTCGGGGCTGATGGTATGTACCAGTAGCTATGTGTTTGATCTCTCTCTCTCGCTCGTGTTCTTGAGATGGCATGATCTTGATGGATCGCGAGCTTTGCTATTATAGTTAGATCTTATGATGTTTCTCCCCCTCTACTTTCTTGTAATGGATTGAGTTTTCCCTTTGAAGTTATTTTATCGGATTGAGTCTTTAAGGATTTGAGAACACAGACAGATAGACGGCAACGTCCACTGAAGGGTTGGCGCTAGTGGGTTGTTGTTGCTGATAACGGCACCATGGCTGATGGTGCCGAGGACCAGGGAGAGGACATTCAGGCCTCCTCGGGACGCAAATTAGCCCTGCAGGAATACCTGAGGATGAGGAACCCGACGATCTCTTCTACGTGTCCGACAACAATTATTTACCTGAATCCGAGGAGGATGGGAGCCTCAGAACCGAGGACTACATAGTTCCCAAGGACCAATATGAGCAAGAGTGGTTCAGACAGCGCCTGGTAGCCACCGCCAGGAGCATGAAAAAGAAACAACAACAACTATAGGCCGATCAGAACGATCTCAATGACAAATGGGTGGAGATTCTCGCAGCCAAGCAAGATCTCAAAGAATGGCGCAAGACCGGATCCAAATCTTACCCACGCACGCGCTTGCTGCCGGAATTCGACTATGAGGCAACCAACAAAGCGGTAGTAGAGGCACCACACACATTTTGCAGTTCTTGACTATGTGTGATATTGTACCTATCGCGAACAAATCGGTAGATTAAATGTTTGTGATATTCATCTTTTGCACATGAGTATCTATGTAGAATCATTCCGGATGCATGGCAGACCGCAAACGTGACGTCAAGGTGTAACGTGTGGGATAGGTACGACTTCGCATACGGTTACTTTAGGGAATCATTAGCAACCGCTTGCCTTGTCGCAGACGATTCATCTGGGTCGTGTGTGATGGACCCCCCTATCGCCCACACAGGCAAGACGACGGTTTAAAATTGTGTCACAGAAAGGGGTAAAAACCGTTTGTATAGGACGTTGTTGCACTAGTGTTCTATGAATTGGGGAAGAACTATCTTGTTCCATCTCACTCTTTGGATGATTTGAATCATGTATTTATCTATATGTGCCTTTATTTGCATCTCTGTGTGTGTTGATTTCATGTTTCCCCTTGTGTTTCAACTCGTGTTCTTCGTGTTCTCATCTTCTTCCCCGAATCCATCTCCAATTCGTGAACATCGGGCCACGTAAGTTTTTACCCTACATCATCTTGGTATCTAGAGTCACGTTGCCACGAATTTGGAGCCCTGCCCCCACATTTCTAGCCCTTAGTCTGGATTTTTCTTGCCTATTTAGAAAAATTCCCAAGAAAAGAGCCCAAACAAATTCTTGCATTTTGATGTTTGCAATGAGTTTTTGTTGATTTCTTACGTGGATCTAGTGTTTGGCAAGTGGATCTCTTTCCTTCGGCGTTCCCTAGCCCACTTTACCTTTTTCCACTTCAACTTCGAGCCCAAAATACTCAAACTCCGCCCAAAATCACGTCCCAAAACTCAAATCTCGCGTTAACGCTGACCTACCAGACAGCCGATACCACCATCGGACATCCGACGTCTAACCAAAAGGAACTCACCGAATTTTCGGTCATTACCGGACATCCGGTGCGTCCCCAGCTGCTGGACATCCGTCTGTTTCCCGTCGTCTGGTACATGTAGAAACTGCCTCGGGCAGATTCTTATTTCGGCTAATTAATTTAACCAGAATCCAATTTTCGTGTTCCTTAGCTCGTTTGGCATCCACCGCCCAACAAAATTAGTGCCACCACCATTTGACTCCATCAATTTTTTTAAATTTTGGCATCTTTGCCTAGGCCCTCCACCATATCATCTGCAATACCACCATCGACTTTCGCAATCTAACCCATTTCGATTCTCATTGTATTTGTGGTTGTTTGAGTTGTGATTTCAGTCTCCTAAGGTCTTTCAGCTACTTAGGGATGGTTACTCCTTCATCAACCATCGGTGACTTGTATCTTTACGTCGACTACATCAACCACTGACGATCGACATCGACGATGATCATCCATCCTTTGAGACCATCTTCACCAGAATGAAGGCCGGCTTATCCCCCCCCCCCCCAACTTCATGAAAGATTAAGTGTGATGAAGGTATCTAGTCCGTGACCATCTTTGTGAATACCTTCATACATATTGAGACTAGCATTCCGAGTATTGTCGGGCTTTGCCCGAGCGTTTGAGACGCCCGGGTAGGTCAAGTCTCTTTTAACTGGACAGAGACTGGTCCGCCCGCCCAGCGTGTGAGGTCAGTTTGAGGCGCACGGTTGCAGATGCTCTTAGTTCCATTTTAAAATAAGCTTCTTAACTTTAATATATAAAATTGTACTGGAAAGTTAAGACATTTATTTTGCCATGGAGTATTTATAAACGGACATCATGGACCGCATGTAGGAATCTTAGGCCAACTCCACCGCGCAACCCCATCCTGCCCGCCCCGTCCGTTTGGGGTAAAACGGACAAACTGGACGGCCCAGCGCGCGGGAGCAAACGGACTTTTGTCCGTTTTGTGTTCGCTTTCGACCCATCCCCGACCCAAGTTTGCGCCGCTTTTGGGGTGAAACAGACACCACGCGGACACGCGGGCCGTCTGCGCGTGTCCTCCCCTGGCCCGCCCGTCGGTGGCACAGGGCGGGCCTTTTTCTATTCGCCCCCTCCCTCCCTCCGGCCGCACCCCCCTCCACTCCTCCCCTCGCTGCCGCCGTCGCCGCCGCTGCCATTGCAGCCGTGCAGTTCGGACGCGCGCTCGCCCAGGCCCTTCCCGTCGGCGCCGCCGAGCTACCCAACCACGGCCACCTGGTTTGCGCACTCGCCGGCCGGATTTGGGGCGGATCCAGTCGGTCTTGAGCTCGCCCGGCTGTGGGAGGCCGGGCCGCGCCATGGACTGGCCGAGCACCTCGCCGGAAGGCCCTGGCAGGGCCGCAAGGCCACATGCAGGCAGTGGCTCCTCCTCTAGCCGCTCGGATCTGCACCGTCGGTGGTCCGCCGGTAGATACACGAATGGCGGCCGGCCGGGCTCGGTGCTAGCCCAAAAGCTCGTCGGCGCACCGTTGCCACTCATTAAGTGTGACGACTGCCCAAAGAAGGTCGTGCGCCGCGCGTCTGCAACGTCGGAACATCCCGGATGGGTGTTCATCAAGTGCTTAAACGATGGGGTATGTGCTATTTGTTAGCTTTGGTTTTGCTCCCGAATTTGACAACTTGTGCTAACTTGCAATTTTATTATGTAGCATGGATGCAAGTTTTGGTATTGAGAAGAAGAGTACATCGATCTATTAATTGCGCGCAATTTAATAGATGTTCGTGCACTTTTAGCTAGAATAGAGGCTGTAGATGAAACTAGGTGTGAGGAAGCAACATCTGCTTCTGGCTTGAAGAAGAAAGGAGGGTGCAACATCGAGCCGTGTGAGGAAGCAACCTCTACTTATGGCTTGAAGAAGAAAGGATGGTGCAACATTGAGCCTCCTCCACAGATCAACAACGAGTGCATCGAGAAGGCCCTAACCCAACTCAACGGAAGAGTTATGAAAGTTGGGTACCTTCTAAAATGTATTCTTGTAGTTCTTATTTTCTTTGGCCTTGCTATACTAGTCAAAATGTGATGATGTATTGTCATGTACCAAAAATAAATGATAATAAAAAGTTAAGGACTTGCAAAGAAAAATGCACGGGCGCAGAATGCGGCCGGGATGCGTCCGCGCGCTGGGCGCACAGCCACCGCATCCCAGGACACGCCCAGACACAACCTCAAATCCCTACCCAAACGGACAGAATCCGGACAAAACGGACGTCCGTTTGGGGTCGCGCGGTGGAGTTGGCCTTACGGCCGGAAACAGTTCAGACACTGGGCACCAAACTCTGCTTTCGAGTCGTTACTTCGAGTTGATGCAGAGCTCAACCCACTGTTTTGTTTGTTTAAGGTGATGTCTCGTCTTGTGTTGATTGATTGGTTGGTTTGTACTCGTAGTGGAGTTGGCTCAATCACTTTAGCGCTAGCTTAACTTTGCCTTAGGCTGGTCACAATGGGGTGGAACTTAAGAGTAACATCACATATTTCAATACAACGTTGCTTATGTGGCACATATTTAATGAAGAGTGAGGTGCTTGTGGTAACTAGCTAAGTTACCGGAACATCACACACTTCAAGAAACAATGAGTCTATAAGCTAATAAATGCATCGTTGCATGACACTACCTACATGTTCCTACCCACTGTGGAGGTAGTAACATAGTCTAGATAAGTGTGTATGTTACTACCTTCTGTTCCTGTCCATTGTGACCAGCCTTAATCTATGGTCGATCAGCGGTGCTAAGCCCGATGCTAACGTTCATGTTTGTCTCTTCTGGTCATCCACTAGCCCTACTAAATACTACTCCAATAATAAATTGCCGAAGAAACCAGCTAACCGTGCATTTTCTCCATGACCTTTTTCATTTGGAAATCATTGGTGATGCCTCTGCTCTTTGTGGTTTATCTTTTTGTTTATTCATCTGGTTTATGGGATGACTTGGCCTTTCTTTCACCCTGGTAGTGGATTGGGTCTGGTTCATGTTAGGTCACGCTGTTAACTTTTACGTAGTCCGGTGACTCTGTTACCTTTTTTATTTACATATATAAATAATCAAGTTGCAAACGGTTGTTTGCCTTCTACCTTACCAACAGATTTTTTTTTGCAGGATAATGGGTTTTATTTCTCTGAAAATTCAACGACACTGTTTGAAACTCGATGCAACCAACA
Source organism: Secale cereale (assembly GCA_902687465.1). Classification (NCBI taxonomy): domain Eukaryota; kingdom Viridiplantae; phylum Streptophyta; class Magnoliopsida; order Poales; family Poaceae; genus Secale; species Secale cereale. Next base: position 41,593,233 of record LR738713.1, on the reverse strand, counting down.
AGCAGCTATGGGCAACCCTATCTTAATGACGTCCAATTATATAACGGAACAAACCCACGCATCTCCAAAAGCTTCCTAATCTCTGTCATTAGGTATCCATAGACGGAGCGGGCTAATGAGGTATCTCTCAGAGTAGCAATAGCAACAGAACTAATGGATTGAATTATTAGACCTTGTACAATGGAACGTGCTTAGGGAAGATGCTTAGAGAAATAAACCAAGCTTTTTTTAAGCACCGATGCTTATTTGTATAGGGTAAACGCTTAACTAAACGTCTCTTGTAGAAATAGGCAGTGATGCTTCAGAAAAACTCGGTTTATTTTTCTAAGCACCTTCCATTGTACAAGGCCTTAGTGGAAGATTCGACCATTGAATGCTCATTGACAGGCCTCTCGAGTATGGCGGTAATATTAGTTGAGAAAATTCCTTATATAACACTACTTTAAATTTTGTTTCCCTATTTGACACTGCAAAACTATTTCTTCCTTATATAACACTCTGTCTAAATTTTATGCCCTTTGTAACACTTTTGTCCATTTTAAGCCTTAACAGTATTAAATGACACATGAAAAGACCCATTTGCCTCTCATAGGTATGTGACAAAAAAATTCAAGTAAAATGCATGGTCTCTAAAGTAGTTGACGATGTTCAGAACTGTCCTCAAACTCATGAACTATCTCAATACGGTTCCGAAACTTACAAATATAGTCCCTATACGGCCGTCAAAATTGGGGCCAGATACTAGCACTTCGTGTGGAAATTGGGGCCAGATTTTATATAAAATTTCCATCAACCATGGCGCGTGTGTGGTGCGCGTGAGGGCTGCAACAGATCAAGAGACCATGTTTACGTACGCATGCAAGTTTGTGGGCAGTGTACATCTAGAGCTAGCACAGCCCAGGCCATGTTCACGTACGAGTACTTGTGTAGAATCGATCAAATTAGCTGCTTCTTTAGCTAGCTTTACGTGTATATATTATTTATTGCTCAACAGTGGTAAGGGCATGAGCGGCTTACGTACATACACTGGCGAGGCATACACAGAGGCGTTGACATCGCCGGTGAACATGAAGATATAGCACGTGTCTGACGTGCAATCGGTGGTCTAAGCTATAAATTTCTGTCCGGTGCCTGCGGTGGTTCATAGGTGCAGCAAGACCAGCGAGGGTCGGTTGATTTTGCTTGGGAATTGGATACACATATACACATAAATTTTTGGTCACATATCATTTGAGGGGCAAATAGGTCTTTTTAGGTGTCATTTGACAATGTTAAGGTTTAAAATGGACAAAAGTGTTATAAAGGGCATAAAATTTAGACACCGTGTTAAATAAGGAAGCAAAATAAATTCAGTGTCAAATAAGGCAATATATTTTAAGAGAGTGTTAAATAAGGAATTCCCTCATATTAGTTTCAAGGGCATATTTGCTATGAAAAAGATAACGATATGTAGACAAAGTCATCTTGCCCTCTGAGTCTCTTAGAGCATCTCCAACAGCGGCGGCAAATATCGCGCGCGCGGAGCGGGTTCGCGCGCTCCAGCGGACGCCGGAAATTCCGGCGCGTGGTAAAAGATCGCGCGCGGGAAAAGGTGGCCCATCGCGCGCTAGATTTGGCGCGTGGCGTCCGGCGCGCTCTACAAAAGGTGCGCGTCCGATCCCGCCAGCCGCACACTCGACCGCTCCCCTCGCCGCCCCCTCTCTTCTTCGCATCCGGAGCCCTTCCCCCGCCGCCGTGCCCTTTCCCCGTCGCCGACATGCCTCCGCGTCGCCGAAGCGGCGTCTGCGTTCGCCCTTCCGGCTGGTTCTACGCGGAGATCCGCTCCGGGCAACGTGTGTCTCAGTCTCGGGACGTTCGAGACCGCGCACGAGGCCGCCCGCGCCTACGACGCTGCGGGGTGGCGCCTCAGCAGGCCACGCTGGCAGATGAACTTCCACGACGCGCAGGCATGCCAGCATACGCAGGACCTCGCGCCGCCGCCCCATCTTGTAACAGACCAGGACCGTGAGGAACACCGCAGACGCCAGCGCCGCCTCCTCATCGCCGAGGCGGCATAGCGCGCCATGGCGGAGTGGCGCCAGTGGTACCCGCAGGACGTCGCCGACGAGAACGCCTTCTGGGCGGAGAGCACGGTAATGCGCCGCGCGGAGCGGGCGGACAGGCGTCGGCGGAAGGCACTGGCCATATCGCACTGCGATCTCGTTAACGCAGGTGGGCAGTCGTTCTTTGACTCAGACGATCCTCGTTGGGAAGACGCGTGGCTCGATACCTCAGACAAGACCAGCGAGAATGATGATGATTAGGACGACTCGGAGTAGGTTCTAGTTGCACCGTAGTTTTTATCTAGTTGCACCGTAGTTTTTATCGTGTTGGACTAGTTCTTTTTATCTATCTATGCTATGATGAACTATGTACACTACGTGAACTATCTATGTATCGTTTTTTTATCTATTTTAATCTATGCCTATGTTTTTTTTTTATTTGTTCGGAGTGCATATGTTGTTTGTGCGAGAGCGCGCGCTATCTAGGTTTGCAGCGCCTGCTGGAGCCACTCAAACCTCATTTTTGCATTCTTATGCACAAACAACAAGTCAAATGACATAAATTGAATAGAAATAATAATATACTCTTCCCCACACAAATAATAAGTATAATGTCTTACCTTTTTAATGTGTTTTAATCATGATTTGACTATTTTATTTTATTTTGTTTTACTTTTTTTGGGGGGTTAGGTTCCTTCGAATGAACCACCAGGCACCTCAAAATTCTTCTGTTTCTGCAATCCTCTGTTTTGTGCACCCAACCATATATTTCCATTTCTGCGTTTTCTTTTTCTAGTCCTACGGTTTTGGGAATGCTCCAAATCAAAGGAACTCTATGAGCACAACAACCGAATGAATGTGCAGAGTGTTGTGTTAATTTGCTACTCCCTCGGACCTCGGTTCATAAAAAGATGTTTTAACTTTTTTCTGAATCGACTGTATATAGATGTTTTAGTGTGTTTATTATTCACTCATTTCAGCCCGTGTATAGTCCATATTAAAATATTTAAAATGTCTTATATTTGTGAACAGAGGGAGTACCATTTAACTGGTTTTAACTGATTTAATTGGTTTTAACTGGTAGTGATGTGATCATCCGTTCTCTGTGTGACCTTTTTCATTCCAGTACGTACTTGTACCTATATTGCTAATCCCTTGCAAGATCTATTGATGTCCACCTTGATCCCATTGGTGCAGTGGCCGTACTTTGCATTCATTAACTGACAAAAAAGGATGTAATCACACCGACTAGTTGTAATCCTCTGACACGGCACGAGTTTATCCGCATGTTTTCGTTGACTTATATAGGTTGTACCATAAGCCGCCCATTTGTTACTCTCATGTTTCAGCGTGTGTTCACTAATTTCAGTTCATATATTGTTTATTTAGAAATATCTAAAACATTTTATATTTGTGAACGGAGGGAGTACCATTTAACTGGTAATGGTGTGCTCATCCGTGCTTAGTTTTCCCTTTTAAATTTCAGTACCTACTTGTACCGATATTCTCAAATCCCTTGCATGATCTCAATCTTGATCCCATTGGCGCAGTGGCCGTACTTTGCATTCATTAACTGAGAAAAAAGGCATTTAGTGACATCGAGTAATTGTAATCCTCTGACACAGCACGAGTTCATCCGCATGTTATGTTTACTTAGTATATGCTGTACCATCAGCCGCCCATTTGTTACTACCCTCTTACTAATAATTTAGATCTTGACCCATCATCTAATTAATCCCACTCGAAGAAATCCAGTGTGCCACTAGTACCACTACATTCCTTTCATAAAGACAAAAGTGTCCATGAAACATGATTGAAAAGAAAAAAATTGAAGTCACTTTCATCTCCCCTCCTTGTGGACATTTGTCCTCTATCCAACATGTTTTTCATTTCTCGATTTCATCAAAAAATCATTTTTTTTTCGCAAAATTCATGCGTTCCAAACGGGGCATCGCTATTTCGGACCGCGGGACAAAGTAGCGCACATGGCATGTCGCTGTAATGCATTTTTGTTCATACTGATAGATTCATGGGATCGTGTGGGCTAGGATCCCGGCAACAGTGGTGGTAGGTATTACCTTCTCCTGCACTTGAGGTGCTCCCGCCGGTGACCATGGTGGATGGCGGCGGTGTGGGCGTGTGTGTGTGAGTGGCGGCAGTGGAGCTTCCCATCGCTTCAGCGCCACCCTCTCGATCGGACTAGGGTTAGGAGTGGGGACAGTGGCGGTGACGAACCTCGTACGCTGTGCCCCTGGTCCTCACCTCCTCTTTATAGCACTGCGCGACAGGGGCCCACCAGCCTTGCTTGGGCTGGACGCCCCCGATCAGGGCGCGGGTCAAGGGCCCAATGAGTCGTTGGGCCCATTGGTGGAGAGATCAATCTAACATTCTCCCCCTTGATCTCATCATATACTTTTAACTTTATACTTTGAAATAACTCTTTTCAAAGTACTCGTTCCATCACAGATTTGCACGTAGAGCATGTCTCATCATCACGGTCTATCCCGATAGAATCAACACCTACAACACACTCCTCTGTTTTGAAACAGTTTCTTTAACCTTGGGCCCTTTTATTGTCCGGAAGTGTTAGACTACACCACAAAACCCATGTCGACTGCATGTTCTCCGAACACACTGGGCGGTAAGCCTTTAATAAGCAGATCTGCAAACACTTATCTGTTGTTTTTATGCTTCAAGCATTTCTACATAACTCCGGACTTTCTCCTTTACAACGCATAACTCTGTGTCAGTGTGTTTGGCATCAACACTTGACTCGTTGTCATAGGAGCAAAACTTTAAAATGGTTATCGTTGTTGTCAACCATTATCAACTCCGGGTACAGGTCTTCTTAACCATTTTGCCTGTCCCTCAGCCTCATATCAAGCTATAAAATATCTTTGCATCACATTGATGATAATTGTCTCATTCTTTGGAGCTTTTCCACACAAAAACCTCCAAGTATGAAAGTTAGCGACAATTGTGGATTTCGCTATACATTTCACAAGTCCTGTCTTTGTACTCACAATCTTTTGAGAGCACTTATTTCTTTAAGCATGAGGCCGATATCTTTGACTCCATTCCAGTTATCTATATATGGAGTGGACATTGCCAAAACAACCCGGATATGTGAACTGTGTTAGGGTAATATATTGAGCTTCCAACAACTGAAGCATATGGTACCATATCCGTTTTGAATCTTTTGGAACACCATAGTTTCCAGTTCCATTACCCCTAACTATAAGAACAGGCGTAGGTTTTCTCGCATGCATACTTTAGAGACCTCTCTAAGCATGTCCATGCGACATTCCATTACCCCTTTTATTCTTTTCTTCGTGAATCTCGATTCTTATAACGAGAGACACTCTACCGAGAGCATTCTTTTGAACTTTGAGGACAACTTCTTTTCTCCTCCTGCAGTAGATTGACATCACCACTGGCAAGTAGGATGTCATCCACATGCACAGAATAAGGAAATGAATTTCCCATTCTATAACTTTGCACGAATACAATTGTCCTCACATTTTCTTTAACCCAAAATTGCATATGATTCTTTTAACTTTAAATGTCACTGTCTAGAGACTTGCTCTAGTCCATAAAAGCACTTCTTGAAGCAGTATCCCTTGTGTTCTTTACTTTCATCTGATGTAACTCAGATCATGATGTGGCACTTAACACTCATTGTAATATATTTCCTTTGGAGTCACATTGACCTTGTAGACCCTTTACAGCCTACTGTTTTGGCTCCATTGGAAATTACTTATGAGTCTCAAGGCTCGGTTGAACACTTTAAATGAGGTGGGATCAACCTCCATTTGAATTTCACTAACATGGACTTTGTAGTAATCAGAAATATCTGATTATCTCATTCCTTAAGACCATCTGTGTCTGAGGTACTAGCACTTCTTTCATATGGGGCTGTTGTTTCTCTGTCTTTGCCAAGAGGCAAATAAATTCTATAGTCTTTGGTATTTTCATACCATGCTCCCCCAGATTACTCCATCTTCACTAAAATGGGGTATCTTTAAACTTTATTATTTGGGTTTATTCTGGTAAAACTTTCTTCTTTATGGCACTTTTAAGCACCATCTTAGTATTCCTTAGTCTGCAGTCGAAACTGTAAAAGACCCAGGAATACAACGATTTCTTTTCTTTAGGGGTATTATTATGACCGTCGTACTCCCCCAGACGATCACATTCTTTAATGGATAATGTGCATCACATTATCTAAGGTATAGGGGAGTTTCAACATTCTCAAGTTATCTAATATTTCTTTCTCCCCCTCGAAATGTGGCAAGAAATTTTCTGCCACAATTTCGAAAACCATTCATAACTTTTGTGAATTGAGGAAACTTCAATTATCTATTTCATTCATCTGATTACTTCATGCGAAATGAAGTTATCTGTTAACTGGTATGGGAGTACTTTTTCCTCATTCCATTTTAGAAACTCAACAGAGTTCTTTATCATTAGTACTTTTGCAAGTCACACTTGCATATCAATCTTATCTTTAGGTTCGTCTCTAACTTTTATTCTTTTTGGATTTATTGAGTCCTTAATGACCGTTACACATAAGGTGTACGACCGATACTAGGAAAGCATAATAGCTACTCCATACTTTTCTCCCAAAGTGGGACACATTAAACACACATGAGTCATCATATCTTTCTCCTGTCATACAGGATAAGTCCTTTGCAAAAATTTCTCCTGCCATACAGGATTTTTGACATAATACTATGTCAACTTTACCCAGTTATGCAGGTATTTTCCCAGACTTTTCCCTGCCATGCGGGTTTTATCATAATCATCTTTTCCCGCTATGCGGGTAATTCCCTATAAGGGACATAAATGCCAGGATTGGCTCTTTTGACTGCATATGCAATCATCAAATTCAGAATAAATCCGAATGCTCTTTGACACACATGCTTGATCTGACGTTGGTCAAATTAAACACACATGTTGCTTGTTTCATTTTAAATCATGTTGACTGAAAAATCTTCTTCATAGAGAGTACATGAAAGACATTCGTCAACCAAGACTCTCAATGACCTATCTCTTTTATTTTCTTGGATTAATATCCAGGAATTCTTTTCTTTTGAAGCCATTCTTTAGAGAGAACATACTCCCTCACGTTATGACCTTTCTTGGTCATCTTTCGGGTCACTAGTACCCAGCCATTCGCTTTCACGAATGAAAGCATGTAAAACTTTTAGTCTGAGAAAAACTTAACCAATAATCAACAATAATGAGCATAAAAATAACCCTACGTTGGTCTGGTTAAAAAATATGCAGATTAAACCTTTTAAAACTTTCTTTGTATACTCTAAATCATCGTTGTGGTAGAATTAGAATAAAACATCATCCTTCTACATTAATTCCATATCACCGTTGGGCGGAAATAGAAATAATGCATATAACTCATAAACATGTGATGATAATATTTCTATTAAACAACTTTGCTAAGAAATCATCATCATCATCAACTTTATTGCAGCGGAAACAAGAAATAAACATTTCTCTAGTTCAAGAGCATTTCTTCATCTTTAACTGTTCTCTGAAAATTGATCACTTTTATACAAAATTTATCAGAGATTTAAGCTTTGAACTTAAGACTCATACAAATATAGTACTATTATCATCAACGTTGGTCAGAAAATAACAATACCATATTTAACTTTAAAACAAATATCTTTCTCTTTGTCACAGCGGAAACTATCTGAATCTTATTTCACCCACAGGGGTAAAACATGGCTAAGAACATTTCTTCCAATTAAATTTTCCCGTTGGTTCCAATTTAATTGAAGATAAAACTTTTACTTTGCAGCGGAAAACATGAATAAAAAATTCATGAACTTTTTACTGTTTACAGAAACTTTTCTTTTACAAAATAAAAATTCATGAACTTTATTATTTTCTTTTATAAAATTCATGAACTTTTCTTTTTCTGAAAATTTTCTTTTTTTTTTATTTTCAGAAACTTTTCTATTATTCTTTGCAGAAAATATTTCTATACTCTTTGCAGAAATACTCTAAAACTGTGTAGAAGTTCATTAAAAAAAAAACTGTACTATAAATTAACAGAGATCCTCTTTGACTCGGCCTAGCCCAAACGCAGCTGCAACCTCGGCCCAGCGCGCGCGGCTGCAGGCCTCGGCCCAGGGCGTCGCTCTCCACTTTCGGCCTAGTGGCCCAGCTGCGGGTTAGGGTTTGGATCACGGCCGTCCGTGGCGATCCGACGGTCCAGCGCGCATCTCGCTGGATCAAAACCAAGCGACCCGATCGGACCCTAGCGCATTCCCCTCCCCACGCCTCTCCCTGTCTCTCTCGCGTGGGCGGCGGCCTTGGCCCCCGGCGCGGCTAAGTCCGGCCGCCGGCGACGGCATGGAAAGCACCGCGTCGCTCGCGGCCTTCTCTGCTTCCCTTCCCTTCCTTTCCTCCAGTTCAGCTCCTGTGGCAGAGAGAGAGATTCGTGCATGCGCCCTCCTCTGCTCCCCTGAAAACTACCACGAGGCTATTCTATGCGGCGGGTTAGAGCCACGCCGGCCACCGGCGGCAGTAGCTACCGCGCGGCGCACGAGCCTGGGCTCCTCCCATCTCTTCTTCCCCTTCCTTGTTGCTCTGTTTCTCCACCACCCGCACCCTTTTTCCGATCTTGACGACGGCGGAGCACAAGACGGCGGGATGCGGCGGCGCCGTGGCCATCCCCCTCGCCGGCTGCGCGCCCGCCTTGCGGTGAGCGCGCCGCCGTCGAGCGGTTTGGCTGCGGTGTACTTTGCCCCTCGCGGGGTTGTTCTTCGTCCGAGCGGCTCGGCTTGCCGATGCCCGTTCGGATCGAGAGGAACCGGCGCGGCTCAGAGGCGGCGCACAACTCCGGTGAGCTGTTCTTTTTCTTCTCCCTTTCCCGTCTTTTCTCTGTTAGGGTTAGGGTATCTGTTGGGTGGGGATTTCCTTTTCTTTTCTGTACCGAAAATCCTAAACCAATCTCTGGCTGATACCATTGATAGATTCATGGGATCGTGTGGGCTAGGATCCCGGCAACAGTGGTGGTAGGTATTACCTTCTCCTGCACTTGAGGTGCTCCCGCCGGTGACCATGGTGGATGGCGGCGGTGTGGGCGTGTGTGTGTGAGTGGCGGCAGTGGAGCTTCCCATCGCTTCAGCGCCACCCTCTCGATCGGACTGGGGTTAGGAGTGGGGACAGTGGCGGTGACGAACCTCGTACGCTGTGCCCCTGGTCCCCACCTCCTCTTTATAGCACTGCGCGACAGGGGCCCACCAGCCTTGCTTGGGCTGGACGCCCCCGATCAGGGCGCGGGTCAAGGGCCCAATGAGCCGTTGGGCCCATTGGTGGAGAGATCAATCTAACACATACTGATTTAGCAACTGCAGTACTACATACATTCATCGATGATACATTTTCCCTTTGGTGTCTGGGCTCAAGATGGTAACAGTGCTGTTCCAGAACAGGAGAGAGGATCCACCCCCCAGGAACGTGAAAGGAAGGTCAGCTATTTTCAGACAGGGGAAACATGCCAAAACTGAAATCCATAGCCTGATCCTGGTTCCTCTCCTCTGAATCTCTTAGGACCATGTTCGTCCCTGCTTCTCCGGTTTCTAGTACTCCCTAGTTAGTATAAAATTGATGACTCAACTTTGTACTAATTTTATATAAAGTTATGTCATCTATTTTGGAACGGAGGAAGTATAAGATATGATACGGATACTCGTGCGTATTCGAGATAAAATCAGCCGCCCATTTGTTACTGTCCTTTTGATAATGTACTTTCTTCGTTCCTAAATACTTCCTCCGTCTCATAATATAAGAACGTTTTTGACACTAGTGTAGTGTTAAAAACGTTCTTATATTTTTTGGGACAGAGGAAGTATAAGCCTTTGTGAGATTTCACTATGGACTACATACAAAGCAAAATGAGTGAATCTACCCTCTAAATGCATTTATATACATTCGTATGTGGACTATAATAAAATTTTTATAAAGACTTATATTTAGGAACGGAGAGAATAGGTCTAGACCCAACATCTAATTAATCCCACTCACAGAAACCCAGTGTACCACATGTACCCCTACATTCCTTTCGTAAAGAAAGACAAAAGTGTCCATGAAACATGACTGGGGAAAAAACATTGAAGTCACTTTCATCTACCCTTCTTGTGGACATTTGTCCTCTATCCAACGTGTTTTTCATCTCTCGATTTCATCAGAAAATCAGTTCTTTTTCCCAGCAAAATTCGCTATTTCGAACCGCGGGACAAAATAGTGCACATGGCATGTCGCTGTAATGCATTTTTGTTCCTACTGATTTAGCAACTACAGTACTACATACATTCATAGATGATACATTCTTCCCTTGGTGCCTGGGCTCAAGATGGTAACAGTGCTATTCCAGAACAGGAGGGAGGATCCACCCCCCAGGAATGTGAAAGGAAGCTCAGCTATTTTCAGACAGGAAACATGCCAAAACTGAAAACCATAGCATGATCCTGGTTCCTCTCAGACAGACAAATAACCATAACCAGCCTAAAAATAGAGTGCACGTGTGGTCTGTCTATACCAGCCACCACTCACTTGCAGCAAATCAGCACATCCAGGAAAACAGATTAACCAGCAACAACAAATGGTAAATAGGGGACAGTCCAGGACAAGATCACTATTTATCCGCCGAAAATGTTACAGAGCGCGGCACATGACGTGTTACAGGACAAACCTGGATTATGGTAGTTTTTCCACAGGATGTTAGTAGTATCAGTGTATAATGTTACAGAGCAGTGAGTGCATTTCTCATGCAGGGTTTCCCATGGTTACACAGCAGCCAGTTTCTACCATCTCTTTTCAGGTTTCTTCCTTTTTCCTCCTCTTCTCCAGAATGAGTTTCACAGAACTTGCTGCTTCCATGATCAGAGCATCTTCCCAGAAAGAGCAGCACAACACCCGCAGAATTTGCTCCTGTAATCCAGGTCACCATTCTTTTCGTCGTCGATCCCTGCACTGATGGAGCTGGCACGCCGAAGAGCTACTCGTGTTTCGACTCCATGCCTGGTCCTTCTCTTTCTTTGAAACAACTCGTGGGAACCCATGGCAGAGAAAACTAGTTTCAACAGTCAGGTTCACTGTCTTTTCATTTAAGAGTTCCTTTTACTTGTCGTTTCTGTTTTCGGACAAAAAATTAGTTGCTCGTCCAGGCAATTGTTTTTTGGTCAGTCTATTTACAAATACAAACCCTTGTATTATTGCCTTTTTCCCAATGTTGCTACCATCTGAGGCCCCATGTAGCCATGCTATTTAACGTCACACCCTCATGACGATCGCCGCCAACTTCTGATCCCTTTCTGAGGCAGTTTGAAGGGGCTCCAGCTTTTCCTTCGCTTCGGGCTGTCAGAGAAGACACCCGTCGCCAATGCCTGCTGAAGCCACAGCTCAAATTCGTCTTCGGGGATCATCTCGGCGTCCAGGCTAAAGGGATACCGAGAACTCTGAGACCTCTGTGGCATCCTATCCGCACCAACCATGTTCACCATAAAGGTTGGACCATGAGTGTTTGGTTTGCACTCCATCCCCTGGATTATTAACAAAAACAGAATGGGTTAAAGAAGTGTTGTCCATTTTTCAGATATAACACCGCAACAGCCTTTCCTTATTATCAGAAAATGGCATGTCAGCAGGTGATGTGGTCATCATATTACCTGCAATACATATTCTGGGTCCTACTTTCTGGACTATGCTTACCATGGTCCCTACTCTAAAAGGAACTTTGTATTCTATCCACCTTACAAGATCGAACGACCAACTGAACCTATTTACAAAGTAGAGCAATCTGGACTATGCTAAACTATAAAGACTAAATTCAGCCATGAGCAAAGGAGTCAAACCAAGAGTCTTTGGTATACACTATAAACAAATAAAACAGCAGAGCATAACCACATAAAGCAAGGAATGCATACAAACTCTACAATAACTTTTCTTTTGGATAAACACTATTATTATGGGGCTGTACACTCGGTAGAAAAATTACACCAATCTGTTGAGATATGGCATGCGACAAGTGAATATTTGAAACAAGAAATGAATTCGAATTTTCAAGATAACAGATCCTTCTAATCCAGTCTATCTGATGTCTTTTTCAGTGAATCAAACATGGATCATTGCCGACGTCAACAAGGAAATGACTATAAGTTAAAGCATATCACTTGAGACATTTATTATGGCAAGTAAATACGCATGTAAATAACTGAAATGTATAATCAAATCAAACATGACAAGATAGATGGAGACAGACTCACCTGGCAAGTAGCCCACTCAGATACATCAAATATTTTACTCTCCGCACAGACAAAAGCTCTTGGTATTTCTATCTGGAGTGAACAATCAAGAAAGAACAGAATTTAAGTTCTATTGGACATTAGTTTCTGCAGTGGCAAAATAAACATGCATGCTTTAAGTTAGTGATTCCTCGGTGATGTCTTGTATTCAGCAGAATTTTCTTAAGCAATTCACTTTAGAATACCAGGATTGAGATAAGCTGGAAATTCAAGGTACTTTGAGCATCTACTTTAGCAACATAGATATCCTTAGATGATCTACAATCAGAAGCAAAACATTCTGGGGTTCTTACAGCTCAAATGAACAAATTTGCTCAAGCCCAACATCAGCCTCATGCAGTATAGACTAGCCCATTTTAAGCAGTATAAGCGAGTAGGAAGGGACTGAGGTTTTCACTCATGAAAAACATTTCGTTGAGTTTTCTACCAAATAGGTGTGCAGAGTGCCAGGATTCAGAAGACTGTGCCTTCTTCTATATAAATCTTATTCTCCCTTTGTTTAAACCACTGGTTCCCAGTAGTTCATTCCGTAAACCCAAGATGACTGCAATAGGTGCTTCCATCTAAACTAACGCTGAGGTATAATCATTGTTTTCGGGTCAATGAGCCGATGAGTCGTTCTGGGGTAGCGACTCGGAAAAAGTCGAGTCATGAGTCGACATTTTTTTGCGACTCATCGACTAGTTGACGACTAGTCGCGCGACTCATCGACTAGTTGACGACTAGTCGCGCGACTCAAAAACACCGTAAAATATAATGAAGTTTACATGTTATTTAGACACAGAACTGTACCTTCAAGGATGCAGAATATCTATTTTCCACCCACCCATCTCCATCCTTGGCAACATGGTATTGGGAACAATCCTGCAAGCACACAATTCATGAAAATTAGCTGGAGTGATACTCTCAGTTAACAAGTGCCCTAAAAGTACATGCTGGGCCCCTAACCTGGCACCATCTTGCTTTTGCTTTGCTTCTCTTGGTACATATCCATAAATGAAAATTACCACATTTTGTGCACTGTATACGCCTGGACTCCTCAGAGAGAAACTCTACCCCACTCTGCAAAAAAGATATTTATCAATTGACTTTATTTTTCAATTATAAATGAGTTATATAAAGAAAACAGTATCAAACAAGATTGTCCAAAACAGGAGGGTCGTGCATAAACAACTAGAGATAACTAACTGAATTCCATAGTAACAAAACAATAGAAGATAACTGACTAAATTCCATACTAACAGAATAAAAGTATCTGTTGAGGGGTAGCACATGGTATCTAAGGGATTTTTCAACACGAATGAGCTCCAAAGGATAATAACATCAGAAGGTACATTACAAAGGGGAATGTGCAGAAAACTAGAGATCGCATTGTGTGCTCCAAAACTTAACAAGATCATGTGCAAATCAAAGACATCTACATTCCATATTTAGTTATTTACAAGGACAAGAACCCACCGGTTGAGAGACAACACGTGATCTCTGAGTCATTTGCCGCGATTCTTCTTTCCTCAGCTGTTCATCATAGCCATTTTTCTTCGTTAAATCTGAGAGTACCTGCATGGAGGTACGACTAGACCGGTTACCTTTATCAAGAGTCAAACAACACAGTTGTGATCAAGAAATGATACACTGTCAGATTTGAGATAACTCTAAGAAAGAAAGCCCAAAGCTGGCATATACTCCCAAGTACTTGCCTCAAAAGCTGACTGAAGCTTCTTGAATGACTCGCACGCCAATGGATTCCCCATGTTTTTATCAGGATGGACAAGAACTGCCTAGACAGACAAAATGCACCAGGACAATAAGGAGCAGAAACATGGATGATCGTACAGCTTAAAGTGTTATTGTCTATTACCAATTTTCTGTATTCCTTTTTCAATTCGATCAGATTGATGCTTTTGCTCCGAGGGATGCCCAAAACATCATAATAGGTCGAACCATCCATTATCCTCTTCATCTCGTCCAACGAAGTAGAATTTGATTTCACTATTTTACTAGGAGATGGCTCCTTCTGTACATGTAACACATCTTGGGTAGGTGCTGCGCAAAAAGGCTTTGCAGACGACACGGTCTCTGGTTCACTTTCAGGAGCAGGAGGATATTCACAGCCACGAAAGAAGGCATCCGTGGCTGGATCAGAATCCTTCATTTCTTCAAATGGTCTCTCTTCCGTGCTTCCCTCGTATCCTTGCAGCAGCTTGTTCAGAAGATCATTTGTCAGAAAAGAGAGATTCAGCGTGAAGAAAACTCCAAGCCACCCGACCCGAACGGCCACACAATAAACAGCATACATAGCCAACACAGGTATGACAAATCGTGCATGTTTCAAAGAGCACATACAACCTGCATGACCACAGAGGAGCCTCCATTAGATGAGGATGATCAAATAAATAGGCCGAATGAGGTAACATGAGAAGCAATTCAGATGAACAACCTCCAGCAACCAGAAGCATGCCCGTGATCCAGAAGTAGCCATACATCCACATAATCATAATTCCAAACAGTCCTACAATAAGAAGGCCAGGCGTATAGCCCATGTAGTGAATGACCGCCGCAACAGCCCCCTGAAACAGTGTGCCATTAAACAATCAGATAACATTACCTCTTGTGATATCCTTCTTACATGAGAAACTTGTATCCTTACTTGAAAGCAGAAGTTACTACCTTACAGAGGTAGTACTAATTAAGTAAGTATGTATATTAGATGATGATGGAACAAGAGACACTGTCTGCATTGCAATAAGAAAAGTGACAGGGAGAAAACAACAGGAGATGACGATGAGACTATTTTTTCTCAATTATTTCACTGCTGATTGCTGATTCAGTGGTGTAATCTAGCTGAAAAGGTCAGATATCCCCCAGTGGAAGTAGAGAAAACTTCCAAACGTCTGAAACAGTGGACAGATAGAATCTAGAAATGGCATAAACGAGTACTAAAGCATGACATCAGATTACACTAGTAGAGACAGTAATACATCAAGCCAATTAATCCTGTGATAGTTTAATGGCGGTCTACTTTACCAGTAATTACTACTTCAACTATGCCACTTTAGTAAAGATGCAACCTAACATGGAATCCACAATCAGAGAGCAGAAGCAGCACATGACAAATCCTTATCCAGTAAACATCTGGGCTGCTTTGCCAAAGCAGCAAGGTGAGGGATGATTTGCAGCACGAACCAGGCCAAGGAGGGCGTAGAGGGCGCAGGCCGACGAGGTCATGCACACGAAGCAGCTCCAGAGGATGACGAAGACGGCGGCGGGGCCGAGGCTGGCGAGCGCGAGCAGGCCCCGCGCCGTGCAGCCCCGCCACTGCCTGAGCGCCTCGAGCAGGAGGCCCGAGGAGCTGACGCAGGCCCGGGACACGGCCGGCCAGTGGCGGTCGACGAGGAAGGCGAGGCGGTCCCTGCCGCAGCCCGCGGCCGCGTGCGCCCAGGCGACGACGTGCTTCTGGGAGAGGACCCACGTCCACCCCTGGTTCCACAGCCCCAAATCCGCCATGGCAGCCGCGAGCGCTCGGCCAGACCAGATTGGTCAACTCCGGGACCGCAGGGCCGCCATTTCCCCCCGATTGGAACCGAACCCCCGCCGGAATCGCCCGCCGAGCACCGCAAGAACCAACTTCCCCCCCAAACCAACCGAACAGCTCGAAGAAGAGGCAACCCAGCTCAAGAAGCCATCCAGAACCGCCGCCCCCGGCCCCGCGGAAAACCAGCGGATCGAGCCCCGGAGCTATACGACGCCACCGCGGGGGAAGAGGTCCAGAGCGGCGCCGCCTCCGGCCCGAGAAACGACGAGAAATCCCCGGTGGATAAAGGCGCCCCGGGGGTCAGGGGGCCGCCGACAGCTGGGGTGGGGTGTGGGTTGGATCTTCCGTCGGTGAATCGGCCGGGGCTGGTAAAATAGCGGCGACGCCCCCGGGAATCTGCCGACGCCGCTTTGCCCGAGCTTTCGCCGCCCTCCCTCCCTCCCTCTCTCTCTCTCTTGCTGCAGTGGTGGCGGTGGCTGGTGCTAGTTTGGGGCGAGCCACATCTCGTGACAAAAGAAGGATTGGGGCGAGGCGGAGCTGAAAGGGAAAAGAAGGGATCTTTCAAAAGGCACACGCTCGCTCGCTCGCTCTGTCTAGAGAGAGAGCGAGAGGGAGAGGGGAAGAGGGTTAGGGTTGTGAAGAGAGCAGTAACTGTCGATGGAAATGGTGGAGAGCATGGGGTTGTGGTGGGGGTGATGACTGAGCAGAGTGGGTGGTTAGAGAGAGAGGGAAGTGAGTGAGAGTGCTTTTATATTTGAGAAGATGGCGATTGTGGATGTGGTAGTAGTAGTAGTTAATGGATTTATGACAATTCATAAAGGCAATTATTATAAGGGATCTAGTTCATTTTTATGGTTGAGTATGATTGTTGATGTAGTACTGGCTTACTTACAGTGAGGGAGCATGGATAATTTGTGACTGAACGGTTAATTTTTGTTTGTAGGTCTGGTTGATTAAGTGGCTGATTTACCATTGTATTAAGAGCACTTCTTGAACAAGATAATAGCAGTGGAAGAATTTGATGTTACTAGAAAGCTGTTTTTATTTAAATGAATATGAGAGTGATTGAGTGCATTCATGTGTTAAGCACTAATTAAGTGGAGAAATCTGCTCATAGTACTGGCTGCCAATTAGTAGCTGCATGTTCCTTTCCTCCTTCCTGGCATGCATAATCACACTCTCTTTTGGGTCTTAATAATGGCACCATATGCCCGGGAGTGTTAAGGTGGGATTTGCGTGTATCCTCCTTCACTAATTGCAGTGCATCCGAAGTAGTTAGACGCGTTTGTGAGTTTTTTGTTTGCTTGTTTTGTTGAGTGTATACGTGTTGGGTGATATTGCATGAGGTACTCCTCCCATTGTTTGTCTCTTCATCAATGTATATATATTTTTTGTATTTTTTGCCAGAAGTATATATTATTTTTAGTTGTCCCTACATGTTTATTAAAAAAAAATCTCATGTTCTTTATGAGGGAGATTTTTATGGACAAGTGTTTTGACGGGTGGGGATGAGTAGATAGGCCTTTAAAAGTATCTGCATTTAATGTTAAAACAAAAAATAAGACCTGACACTCCATCCAGGGCAAAAAAAGATGTGAATGCCCTTGATAACATGTGTCACATGACCACGTATGGAAGAGGCACGTGTGAGGGCATGTCACCTGACACGATGAGTTAACAACGATAACCACTCCCCCACGAGGCACCACCATCTACAATAGTTGTCGTCTTGAGCATGTATGCCTCGTGTTCGAGATGGAGATGTGCGACGTTGTGAAGTGGAGAAGGGCGAAGAAACCACCACAACCAAAAAGGCTCCATTACATCGAGAAGAACACTTTTGCCGACACCAACAAAAGTGTTGAGCCCCACATGACCGGGATGAGAGAGCTCATCAATTGGGTGGTGAACATATTATGGAGGTTAAAATGGAACGTGATGCGAGAGCCCCTCGATTGGGGCTAGTTTGATCAGGATGAGAGAGCCCCTTAATTGGGGCTAGTCCAACATATTATGAAGGCCCCAAAGACCACAAATGGACCTCCAACGAAAGAGGTTGAGAAGGGAAATGGGCACTTTCTTAGAAAACAAAAATAAAGACATTACTAGGAAACTGCTTATAGGCGGGGTCACAATGATAGCGGAAAAACTAAGGACCCCGACACTGCTATTTTGGCCAGATACCAGTGATGGGTGAAAAAAATGTCAGCCACTGGTATTAAGTTACCAGTGACGGGGCCACCTTTTAGCTCGTTACTGGTTTTCTGGATCCAGGTTAACCATGGGCCAACACTATCAATAGCGGGTGGAAAAAAATGACAGCCAGGTATTAAGTTACTAGTGACGGGGCCACGTTTTAGCTCGTTACAGGTTTTCTGGATCCAGGTTAACCATGGGCCAACACTATCAATGGCGGGTGGAAAAATATGTCGGGCACCGGTATCAAGTTACCAGTGACGGGCCCCTTTTCATCTCGTTACTGGTTTTCTGGGTTCAGGTTAGCCGTGGGCCAACACTACTAGTGGTGGGTATTGTAAGTGCATCTAGTGCCCCTTAGTGATTTTGGTGTATTGTAGACTTATCGGTTAAGGGACGAATGTGTTTGTGAGTGTAAGCATGTTCTATAAGTCTCTAAGGAGTTTGATATTTCCGAAGAAAGTCGACCCCCAAAAATGAATGTCTTCATTTGAAGACTTTGGTTTTCTTGAAGACTTCGAAAATGAGGAAATTGGTGTGACCTTGAAGATATTGATATTGATGCGAGGATTATGAAGCATGAAAACTTTTGTTTTCATAGTTTCTTTTTCCTTTATTGAGTCATAGGAAACACTGTACTGTTAAAGGGGGTCGATGTAATACTAAGGAAACATTTCCAACTGATGCTCATCTCAAAGCCTACAAATACCCAATCCTTCGAGTGAAGCCTTTGGAAATCTCATACAGTTCAGTCAATTCTTTAGTGACAGAGACGAAGTTCTTCTGGTCTCTGAGGAATTTGTTCTACTGAGGAGTTAGGAATTCGCAAGTGCGGATTGCCTACAAGTGAGGAACATGATAGCCCTGGGGAATTTGAGAGCTAAAATTTCCGACCGTTGTTGTGCGACGCGCTAGGTATCCCAAAATATCTTATCCACCTAACGGTCATATCATTGAAGGGAATTTATGTCTTATCATGTCGGGCTGCTCCCTGGCTATAAATAGCCGCCCCCTTCAACCACTAGCTGGTTGGCTGCATCGAGAGAAACTGACACTTGTCATTTAGAGCACCCCATCCTCCGAGGACTTTGAGCGAAGATCATTAGTGAGGAAAAACCCAAAACCCCTTGAAAGTGTAACTAATCCCCGGGTGGTTTTGGTAATTCATAACAACATATAGCTCATTGAACTAATATCCATTCAAGATTAATGTTTCAGAAAGTTCAATGATTGGCATGGCATGGACTAGAGATGTGGACCCCTCAAAATGCTAAGGACGCATATTGGGCAAAAGCTCAAGACTCTTCATTTTCATTTTAGTGATCCAAGATCACATTGAGTCCATAGGAAAATCCAATACTATTAAAAGGGGATGAGGTGTTGCTTAATGGCTTACTTGCTCAAAATGCTTAGTGATATGCTCCAAAATCCTCAACCACTTTCTCATTTCCACATATGTCCTAAACCTAAAGTCAAACTCGGCCCCACCGACTTGATCTATCTGGCGCCACCGAGTTCACTTGACATAGCCAATACCAAAAACCCTAATCAGGCCAGTCCCACCGATAGGGATCTCGGTCTCACCGAGATGGGATTGCAAACTCTCTATTTCCCTTCGTAACGTTTCGGTCTAACCAAGATGAGAGATCGGTCTCACCGAGTTGGCAATGCAAACTCTCTGTTTCCTTTTCGTAACATTTCGGTCTCGCCGAAATGAGCGATCGGTCCCACCGAATTTGCCTCACCAAGTCTTTGTTTGCTTATTACTGAAATCGGTCTCACCGAGTTCATGTGATCGGTCTCACCGAGATGAGGTTTCGCCCTAACCCTAGCGCATCGGTCTCACCGAGTAGATCATGTCGGTCCCACTGAAAAGCCTAACGTTCACATTTTGAACCAGGTCGGTATCACCGAATTCTACTATTCGGTCCCACCGAGTTTGGTAAATTGTGTGTAACCGTTAGATTTTGTGTGGAGGCTATATATACCCCTCCACCCCATTCTCCATCAGAGAAAGAGTCATCAGAACGTGCCTACACTTCCACTACTCATTTTCTGAGAAAGAACCACCTACTCATGTGTTGAGACCAAGATATTCCAATCCCACCACAAGAATCTTGATCTCTAGCCTTCCCCAAGTTGCTTTCCACTCAAATCATCTTTACACCATATCCAAATCTGTGAGAGAGATTTGAGTGTTGGGGAGACTATCATTTGAAGCACAAGAGCAAGGAGTTCATCATCAACACATCATTTATTACCTTTTAGAGAGTGGTGTCTCCTAGATTGGTTAGGTGTCACTTGGGAGCCTCCATCAAGATTGTGGTGTTGAACCAACAAGTTTGTAAGGGCAAGGAGATCGCCTACTTCGTGAAGATCTACCCTAGTGAGGCAAGTCCTTCGTGGGCGATGGCCATGGTGGGATAGACAAGGTTGCTTCTCCGTGGACCCTTCGTGGGTGGAGCCCTCTGTGGACTCGCGCAGTCGTTACCCTTCGTGAGCTGAAGTCTCCATTAACATGGATGTACGATAGCACCACCTATTGGAACCATGCCAAAAACATCTGTGTATCCACTGCGTTTGTACTCTCCAACCCCCCCCTTACCTTCATATGCAATGCTTTACATTCTGCTGCCACAACTATAGAATTACATGTGTAGGAAGATTGCTTGACTTGTGTTAAGTTGCTAAAATCTGTCAAAACTTAAAATTAGGAAAAGTCTAGATTTTTATTTGGTCAAGTAGTCTAATCACCCCCCTTTAGACATACTTTCAATCCTACAAGTGGTATCAGAGCTTTGGTCTCAATTTGCCTTGATTTTCATAGATTTGGTGATCATAGCCTTGGTTTCACAACCTAGGAGAGTATGGCGTCTAGCGAGGGAAATTACCATCGTAGAGGTCCTTACTTTGATGGTACTAATTTTGCTGGTTGGAAGCATAAGATGAAAATGCATATTCTTGGACATAACCCCGCCGTTTGGGCCATTGTGTGTATTGGTTTGCAAGGTGAATTCCTCGATGGGAGAGAACCAAATCGTGAAGCAACCACTGAAGAATTAAAGATGTTGCAATAGAATGCTCAAGCTTGCGATATCCTCTTCAATGGATTGTGTCCCAAAGAATTCAACAAAATTAGCCGTCTTGAGAATGCAAAAGGAAATTTGGGATACTTTAATTGATATGCATGAAGGTACCGAGTCCGTCAAGGAATCCAAGTTGGATGTGCTTCAAAGTCAACTTGACAAGTTCAAAATGAAAGATGGTGAAGGTGTCATTGAAATGTACTCTAGGCTTGCTCTCATCACAAATGAGACTACCGGCTTAGGAAGTGAAGAGATGATCGATAGATTCATCATCAAGAAGATCCTAAGAGCCTTGGATGGAAAATATGATACTGTGTGCACATTGATACAAATGATGCCCAATTACGAAGATCTCAAGTCAACGGAAGTCATTGGTAGAATTTTTGCTCATGAGATGTCACTTAAGGATAAAGAAGAGCTTCACACAAAGCTTCATGTGATGCTCCTACATCATCTAGTGAGAAACAAGTCTTCAATGAAGAATTGAGCTTAATGGTGAAGAACTTCAACAAGTTCTACGAGAATAGAAGCAAAGAGAGAAGTTCCAAGTCAAGGTCCTACAATGACAAAAGATCTTCTAAGCGTGATCACAATTGCTACAATTGTGGGAGACCCGGACACTACTCAAATGAGTGTACGGCTCCACACAAGAGAAGAGAAGATTCACCCAAAAGGAGAAGTAAAAGAGATGAATCACCACCAAGAGAGAGAGAGAGAGAGAGAGAAGGAGTAGATATGATCGTTATGAACGAAGACCCTCTCGTAGAAGCAAGGATTCGGAAAGGAAGGACAAATCATTAAGGAGCTATACAAGACGAATACATTAAGCTCATGTTGGTGAATGGGTATCCGGTTCTGACTCTGATGACCACTCCGAGAGAAGCTATTACTCCGACTCCGAAGATACCCAAGATGAAGGTGTTGTCGGAATTGCTCTCGTGTCATCCAACTCCTACGATATATTTGACTCACCTAACGAAGGAATTGGAAGATGCTTCATGTCCAAAGGCCCTAAGGTATCACACCCCGAATATCTTGATTTCAATAGTGATGAAGATGATTTGCTAGGAGATGATGATTTACTTGTTGGTAGCACTAGTGATGAAAACTATGATGAAGTTGATGTTAATCATGCTAATCAAGATGAAACGAATGATAATGATAAGAAGGAAATTGAGCGTCTAACTAAAGAACTAAACACTCCTAAGTTAGCTCATGAAACTACCTTAGAGGATCATCGAGAGCTTTTAAAAACTCATGAGAAGTTGCGCTTTGAAAAACTCAACCTAGAGCAAGAACATGGGTTCTTAAAAGCTATCAATGATGATCTTCGTAAGAAAAGTTCTTCTTACATTGCCAAGTGTTTACTCTTGTCTACTTACATGCCACAAGTGAAATCTAGCAACAAGAGTAAGAAAGATTATTCTTCTAGTAGTAACAATAATCATGCTAAATCCAATATTGTTGCTTCTAGTAGTTCTCTTGATTCCACTAATTATTCTCTTAGCCAAGTTACACTTGAGAAAGAAAATAGCTTATTGAAGGGAATTATAGAGAAAGGTGTTTATAAGAGCCTTGATGGAAGTAAGCAATTTGAGTAAATTGTACGCAAGCAAGGAAGGCACTGGAAGAATCAAGGTGTTGGTTTTGAACGAAATTTCAATGCCAATGGAGTTGAGTGGGAAGAAGATCAATACCCCAAGACAAAGTTTGTTCCCCAACAAGATAAGTATGATCCTACTTCCTTCAAGGGGACACAAGCTCAAGATGATCTTCCACCACAAGACCACAAGCTAAAAAGCAAGGACAAGCTTCAAGAGGAGATTGATGCATTTCAAGAAGCTCCTAAGGCCTTGGTCAAGTGGGTTCCCAAGACTACGTAAAGTTCTACTTCATCAAGTACGACTACAACTCCAAGGATTCCCATCAAGATTATGTGGATCCCGAAGAAGAAGAACTAGAGAGTTCTTGAGGGTGACTCCGCCAACATACTTCACGCATATTCATATTGGCAAGGACAAGTGCAATCAACTTCCACATCTTGCACTAGTTCAAGGAGTCACAAACCCTCTTGTTGGTAAGTCAAGGGGCAAGGTAACCTAATGCTTTCATGGACATCATCTTGTGTGTACTTCACTCTATGTCTATGGATATCCTTGTTTGTTCCTTGTGGGACTAACCCATGCAAGTATTGAAAGTGCAACTCACTCCAATGGATTGCTCCAAATGATCTACATCAACATTGAGCATCTACATCTTCAACACCTACATGAAGTCATCATCAACCCCAAGGTTAGTTCATCCCTCTTAGGGGGGCTATCACATCTAGGGGGAGCTTTACTCAAAGAATTGAGCTAAAGCAACTCTAATGGTGTGAAACACAACAATGCTTTATGTAAAAGTGGTAACCCCACTTGTGCTTAAACGATGAGTATGACCTATGATCAAATGTTATCATTTGGCTCCCAAGTCAATATACTCATATATAGATGATCTAGTCATCGCCAATTGCTTGATAGATGCTAGAGTGTTTGTGCATGCTTTGCCACATATTTCATTTGCCATCTTATTGTTGGAGCATGTTGAGTGCATATTTTTCTCATTCGAGGACATCCATTTGTTGCTTTGATTGTTTGGTCTTTTCTTTCGCCAAATGGATGGACAAGAATGCCTAAGAACTCCCTCTAGCTATCTATGCTTTTCTCATCTCAAACTCTATTCATACTACATCACAAAGTTTGATCAAGTCATATTCGAACCCTCTGGGTGAGGAGCACTCGGAGCCACCGATTCGTCATAGACTTAAACTTCCAAAACCTCTTAGTGTATTTCAGTCTGACCGATTCATCCCTTTCGGTCATACCAAGTTCATTAAGTTGATCTAGGTTTCAATCTCGGTGCAACCGATTTGAATAGTCCGGTCACACCGAGTTGCAGTAACCGCTTGCGATTCTGCATCTCGGTGCCACCGAGCCGTTCCACTCAGTCACACCGACAAGGTCAGGATATATATACCCACGGGTCAAATTTTGGAAATTTCTCCGAAACCCTTCGCCCGTGCCTGTCCAGCTCTGCCGGCTCGAGGTCTCCGGATCGTCTCCTCATCGCCAGTGACCCCCTGCCGCTGGTCTCCGCCGCTGTCAACGGAAATCTTCGCCGCCGTTGTCGCTGTAGCGAGCTCATCGCCAAGTTAGGGTATGAGTTCGATCCTTTGTGCTTTCTCACTCTGATTCTTAGCACAAAGACAATGCCATGATTCTTTCCATGTTTGAGATTATTCTATCCACCAAAAACTTCCTTTATATTAGTTTTGATCCAAAATATTAGGGTTAGGTTTCCGCCGAATTCATCTCGGACCGACCGAGTTGTAGAAATCAGTCTCATCGATTTGGCTTAGGCCATTGCACTTTTGATTTTCGGTCTGACCGAAACTTACAAATCGGTGTGACCGAGTTTGATTCTCAGTGAAGCCCTAGAAATCTCGGAGTCACCAAACTGTGTCTCGGTCGATACCACTAGTTTGGACTCTAATATTGCTCCAGCGTCACCGAGTTTAACAAATCGGTAGCTCTAAAATGTTTTTTGTAGAAAACTAAAACTAAGTTTTTGACTCAGTTGTCTTGTAGAAATATCTGCACTTTGTGGTGCTCATCCACTCTATCTCAACTATATCTATTCACAGGGTCAGCTTTCAGGGTCAGCTTGCAGTTTCAGCTATGTCTGACAACTGTGACATTCAAAACAGGTCTGAGGATCAGGCTAACTTAAGTGAGGGCACTACTCCCTCTGACAGCCATGATGATGGAAGCAGAAGTACTCCAAGGAACCTGCCTAAGGTTGCTACTAGGCAGAGGAGGAAAAGAAATTCATATTCTGAAGATGATGACTTTGTCATTGAGGAGGAAGTCACCTCCAAGAAGAAAGTGCTGAGAAAGGAATATGCTGCTGCTGCTGCAACCAAGCCTGGGTTCCATAAGAAAGCTCCTGCCAAGAGAGTGCCAATGTCCAAAGCCAGAGCTTCTACACAAGAAACCATGGAATTTACTCTTGAAACAATAGATGATGAGCCTGCTGGTAAAAGAAGAGAGCTAAGAAGACTATTGCCAAAGTGATTGTAAGGCCATCTATGAGAGATGATGCTGCTGATGATGAGGATGCAGATGAGCCTGTTGCACCTACGACAAAGACTTAGAAGTTGATGGGGGATGCCATCAAAGCCTAAGACTGCCCCCAAGGCTGCTGCTGCTGCTCAAGCTTCTAATCCTGCAGCACCCAAGAGATCAACTAGGAACATACCAGCTGCTGAGAAGAACAAGGCCTCAGTGCCTGAAGTGGAGGAAGAAGGAGAAGAAGCCCAAGTGCTCAGAAAATTGAAGCCCAAGATTCCTGATCATGATGAAAATAATCTTGTAGCTGAGAACAAGAAGCTAAGGAAGGATGCAGGTCTCAGGCTATGGAGGCAGACAGACCCATATGCCACGAGAAGGAGGACTGTTGTGGACTACACGTTTCACACTAAGGAATCTTGTATAGACATAGTGCGAAGGATCGGTCACTCCGAAGCTATATAGTGATCTGCATTATACGCCATCTTCGCACTCCGAAGCTCCCGGAGATCGTGCTTAGAGTGTCGTATAGCACTATGCATTTTCGAGATTTTTGGTAACTTGTTGCCAAAGGGGGAGAAAGTGTATAGATCGTAGTGAAGGAAATATGCCCTGGAGGCAATAATAAAGTTGTTATTTATATTTCATTATATCATGATAAATGTTTATTATTCATGCTAGAATTGTATTAACCGAAAACTTAGTACACGTGTGAATACATAGACAAAACAGAGTGTCCCTAGTATGCCTCTACTAGACTAGCTCGTTAATCAAAGATGGTTGTGTTTCCTGACCATAGACATGTGTTGTCATTTGATGAACGGGATCACATCGTTAGAGAATGATGTGATGGACATGACCCATCCGTTAGCTTAGCAATTTGATCGTTTAGTTTTACTGCTATTGCTTTCTTCATGACTTATACATGTTCCTCTGACTATGAGATTATGCAACTCCCGAATACCAGAGGAACACCTTGTGTGCTATCAAGCGTCACAATGTAACTGGGTGATTATAAATATGCTCTACAGGTGTTTCCAAAAGTGTTTGTGGTGTCGGCATAGATCAAGAATAGGATTTGTCACTCCAAGTGTGGGAGAGGTATCTCTGGGCCCTCTCGGTAATACACATCATAATAAGCCTTGCAAGAAAATGACTAATGAGTTAGTCATGAGATGATGTATTACAGAATGAGTAAAGAGACTTGCCACTAACGAGATTGAACTAGGTATGATGATACCGACGATCGAATCTCGGGCAAGTAACATACCGATGACAAAGGGAACAACGTATGTTGTTGTGCGGTTTGACCGATAAAGATCTTCATAGAATATGTAGGAGCCAATATGAGCATCCAGTTTCCGCTATTGGTTATTGATTGGAGATGCGTCTCGGTCATGTCTACATAGTTCTCGAACCCGTAGGGTCCGCACGCTTAACGTTTGATGACGATTTGTATTATGAGTTATGTGTTTTTGATGACCGAAGATTGTTCGGAGTCCTGGATGAGATCACGGACATGACGAGGAGTCTCGAAATGGTCGAGACATAAAGAATGATATATTGGACGATGTTATTCGGACACCGGATGAGTTCCGGGGGTTACCGGATAAATATCGGAGTGCCGGGGGTTATCGGAACCCCCGGGTGAACTATTGGGCCAACATGGGCCTTGAGAGAGAGAGGAGGGGCCTCTAGGGCTGGCCGCATGCCCCCTTGAGAAGTCTGAATTGGGCTAGGAGGGAGCGGCGCCCCCTCTTTCCCTCTCCCTCTCTCCCTCTCCGTCCTTCCCCCTCCCTTCCCCTTGTTGGAAACCTATTAGGAATAGGATTCCTAGTAGGAATCCTACTTGGGGCGCGCCCTATGAGGGCCGGCCGGCCTCCCCCTTGCTCCTTTATATACGGGGGCAGGGGCACCCTAGAACACACAAGTTGACATTGTTTTAGCCGTGTGCGGTGCCCCCCCCCTCCACAGATTCCACCTCAGGTCATATTGTCGTGGTGCTTAGGCGAAGCCCTGCGCGGATCACATCATCAACACCCTCGCCACGCCGTCGTGCTGACGGAACTCTCCTTCGTCCTCAACTGGATCAAGAGCTCGAGGGACGTCATTGTGTTGAACGTGTGTTGAACACGAAGGTGCCGTACGTTCGGTACTTGGATCGGTTGGATCGTGAAGACGTTCGACTACATCAACCGCGTCACTAAACGCTTCCGCTTTCGGTCTACGAGGGTACGTGGACACACTCTCCCCGCTCGTTGCTATGCTTCTCCTAGATAGATCTTGCGTGATCATAGGAAAATTTTGAAATACTACGTTCCCCAACAGTGGCATCAAGAGCCAGGTCTATGCATAGATGATATGCACGAGTAGAACACAAAGAGTTGTGGGCGATAATAGTCATACTGCTTACCAGCATGTCATACTTTGATTCGGCGGTATTGTTGGATGAAGCGGCCGGGACCGACATTACATGTGACCGTGTTCATGAGACTGGTTCTACCGACGTGCTTTGCACATAGGTGGCTGGTGGGTGTCAGTTTCTCCAACTTTAGTTGAATCGAGTGTGACTACGCCCGGTCCTTGTCGAAGGTTAAAACAGCACACTTGACGAAAATCGTTGTGTTTTTTATGCGTAGGTAAGAACGGTTCTTGCTAGAAGCCCGTAGCAGCCACGTAAAACTTACAACAACAAAGTAGAGGACGTCTAACTTGTTTTTGCAGGGCATGTTGTGATGTGATATGGTCAAGATGTGATGAGATATACGTTATTGTATGAGATGATCATGTTTTGTAAATTATCGGCAACCAGCAGGAGCCTTATGGTTGTCTCTTTACTGTATGAATTGCGAAAGCCATGTAATTGTTTTATTTTATCACTATGAGTTAGCAATAGTAGTAGTAGCAATAGTTGGCGAGACGACCACGACGCTACGACGAAGATCATGGTGTCAAGCCGGTGACGATGGAGATCATGACGATTCTTTGGAGATGGAGATCAAAAGCACAAGATGATGATGGCCATATCATGTCATATATTTTGATTGCATGTGATGTTTATCTTATTATGCATCTTATTTTGCTTAGTACGGCGGTAGCATTATAAGATTGACCCCTTACAAAATTTCAAGGTACAAATGTTCTCCCTGAGTATGCACCGTTGCGACAGTTCGTCGTGCCGAGACACCACGTGATGATCGGGTGTGACAAGCTCTACGTTCACATACAATGGGTGTAAGACAGTTTTTGCACATGCATAATACTCAGGTTAAACTTGATGAGCCTAGCATGTACAGACATGGCCTCGGAACACTAGAGACCGAAAGGTCGAGCATGAATCATATAGTAGATATGATCAACATAAGATGTTCACCATTGAAAACTACTCCATCCGACGTGATGATCAGACATGGTTTAGTTGATTTGGATCACGTGATCATTTAGATGACTAGAGGGATGTCTATCTAAGTGGGAGTTCTTTAGTAATATGATTAATTGAACTTTAATTTATCATGAACTTTGTCCTGATAGTATTTGCAAATTTTGTTGTAGACGAATAGCTCGCGTTATAGCCCCCCTATGTTTTTTTATATGTTCCTAGAGAAAACTAAGTCGAAAGATGTTAGTAGCAATGATGCGGACTAGGTCCGTGATCTGAGGATTATCCTCATTGCTACACCGAAATATTATGTCCTTGATGCACCGCTAGGTGACAAACCTATTGCAGGAGCAAATACAGACGTTATGAACATTTGACAAGCTCGGTATGATGACTACTTGATAGTTTAGTGCGCCATTCTTTACGGCTTATAACCGAGACTTCAAAAAGGTTTTGAACGCCACAGAGCATATGAGATGTTCCAAGAGTTGAAAATAGTATTTCAGACTCATGCCCGTGTCGAGAGGTATGAGACCTCTGACAAGTACTTTGCCTACAAGATGAAGGAGAATAGCTCAACCAATGAGCATGTGCTCAGAATGTCTGAGTACTACAATCGTTTGAATCAAGTGGGAGTTAATCTTCCAGATAAGATAGTGATTGACATAATTCTCTAGTCACTATCACCAAGTTACCGGAACTACGTGATGAACTATAATATGCAAGGGATGACAAAATTGATTCCCGAGCTCTTTGTGATGCTGAAATCAACGAAGGTAGAAATCAAGAAAGAGCATCAATTGTTGATGGTTAACAAGACCACTAGTTTCAAGAAAAGGGCAAGGGGAAGAAAGGGAACTTCAAGAAGAATGGCAAGCAAGTTGTCACTCCCATGAAGAAGCCCAAAGCTGGACCTAAGCCTGAAACTGAGTGCTTCTACTGCAAAGGAAATGGTCACTGGAAGCGGAAGTTCCCCCAATATTTGGCGGATAAGAAGGATGGCAAAGTAAACAAAGGTATACTTGATAATGTGTACCTCACTAGTGTTCATAGTAGCCCCTAGTATTTGATACTTGTTCGGTTGCTAAGATTAGTAACTCGAAACAAGACTTGCAAAATAAACGGAGACTAGTTGAGGGTGAGGTGACGATGTGTGTTGGAAGTAGTTCCAATATTGACATGATCGTCATCGCACACTCCCTGTACTTTCGGGATTAGTTTTAAATCTAAATAAATGATTTTTGGTGTTTGCGTTGAGCATGAACAAGATTGTATCGTGTTTATTGCAATACAGTTATTCATTTAAGTGAGAGAATAATTGTTATTCTATTTACATGAATAGAACCTTCTATGGTCATACACCCAAGGTGAATGGTTTATTAAATCTCGATCTTAGTAAATACACATATTCATAATATTGAAGCCAAAAGATGCAAAGTTGATAATGATAGTGCAACTTATTTGTGGCACTGCCGTTTAGGTCATATTGGTGTAAAGCGCATGAAGAAACTCCATGCTGATGGACTTTTGGAATCACTTGGTGCTTGCGAACCATGCCTCATGGGCAAGATGACTAACACTCCGTTCTCCGAAACAATAGAGCGAGCAACTGACTTATAGGAAATCATACATAACTGATGTATGCGATCTAATGAGTGTTGAGGCTCGTGGCGGATATCATTATTTTCTGACCTTCACAGATGATTTGAGAAGATATGGGTATATCTACTTGATGAAACACAAGTCTGAAACATTTGAAAAGTTCAAAGAATTTCAGAGTGAAGTAGAGAATCATCGTAACAAGAAAATAAAGTTTCTACGATCTGATCGTGGAGGCGAATATCTGAGGTTAGAGTTTGGTCTTCTGTGATGCCCGAAGACCGACGGTCCAGAAGATTCCAGATGTTCCGGGTTTTCCCGTGTGTTTCATTTGTGCTTGCTTTATTTATTTTTGCATTGCATCATGTCATCATGCCATCATGTCTTTAATTCTGCAACTCAACCAAATAAGTTGTGTGGACCTTCGGTCCATTTAAATCGAGGGAAGGATGACTTCTCTTTATAACATATATATATCCTCCTAATATTTATGGAGCTATGTTAAAAATATTCCATTGTTGGAAGCAACCATCACACACTTGCATAATATTTCCCATGTCTGTTTCACTCCAAGTTTTGACTCCCACAACCTTGCTTGATCATCTTCTTCTCCTTCTTCGTTAGTCCATTTAAATTGTGGCATTCTTTTTCCTGCATCAATTTAATGTTCTTTCTTTTCTTATCAATTCTCAACCATGCCTTCAACTTCCTTGCCAATTTTTAGTTCCTTTGGACTTGTTTTGGTTGGGTTCAAAAATGGCTGAAGTTTGAATTTAATTCAAACTTGAATTATTTTTATATCCTTAAAAATGTCCAGACTAGTTTATTAAAATTGTGCATAAATCTAGGAGTTCAAGTATATTTTTTTACTTCCTTCTTATTCTTCATATAACCCCCTGTCCATTTTCCTCATTGTGATGCTTTGGGCCTCCCTCCAGGCCCATCCCACTGTTAACCCTAGCCCCGAACCCCCTCATCTCGCTCTCTTCCCTGGTTCCTCCCGTGCGCCGCCTCTACCCGATCCCCTCTTCCTCTCCCTTCTCTCTCGACCTCTTCCTCCTACCAGCCGCTCCCGCTCGATCCCATCGACCGGCCTCCTCCTGCCTCGACGGAGTAGGGCCCCGACGCCCGTGTCCGTCCCCGCAAGCCGTCCTCCCCCTCCGGGCCCTCCTCCACCAGCTAGCCGCCGCCAAGCTCCTCCTGCCTCGACCTCGCCAAGACCAGCGTGGCCCTCTCCTCTGCGCCAGGTCCCTCCCGCCGTCATCCGACGTCCGGCGTCCGCGCCCCAAGCGCCGCGCCTCCTCCTCCCCGCTGCGGGCGACCAAGACCGCCGGAGCAGCCCGGCCGACCAGGTCGCCAAGTTCTTCTCGCCGCTGCGCCGGCCTCTTCCTCGTCTCTGGCTTCCTCCTGGCGACCCCGAGCGCCGCTCCCCTGCCTCCTTCAACGCGTCGCCGTCGTGCCCCGAGGACAGCCCCGGGCCTCGCAGCGTCGGACCGCGCGTGCATCTCTGCCGTGCTGCTGCTGGTGCTCGGGACGGCTACACTGTCCAGTTGGTACACGGCTTCAATCCGAGGAGTTACACGGCTATGTCTCCGGATGGCTTCACTGTCAAGTACACCGTCGCCAAGTTCCTCTTCGACGTGTACCACGACGACCTCGAGTATGACTACCGGATGCGCCAAGTACCACTTCTTGTGACACCAAGTACCACTACCGTTGCCGAAGAACCGTGAATGAAAACGCCAACGTGTACGACTATCGTCGCCCCGGAAAAGATGGATTCATCAAGTACCTCTCCGAAACGGAACGAGTACCTCTACTCAACGACGACCCCGACGCCCCGTGTACGACTACTAACGTGAACGGCTACGAAACGTGTACCACGACTCGCGAGAACGACTACTTCCTCTATGACCTCGAACCGCCCCAAAACGAACGCTTCGAAGGTATACCCTGAGTCGAATGCCGATGTGGTGAACGAATGCTTGTTGTGTTGTATGAGATGTATCGGATGTTTGCATCGTGTCCGTTGTGCCCTCGTTTGCCTTGGCGGCAACCTGTGGGAACCCGGTGACGGGATCACCCCACCTTTCATCTTGTTCGACTCGCTCACGCCACCTTTCTTTTGCACCGGTCTCTCGACGAGCTACCGGTACTGATATGTTGCGTGGCATCATTTTCGGATTCGCCGCCGTGGCCCCTTTCTTTCCACCACGGTGACAAATACTTCATATCTCTTCATGTTAACGTTTAACTAAAATTGCATAAAACTTGATCATGTCATCCGCATCATGTTAACAACATTAAAATGTGTGAATTGTTGTTTGCTTAAAATTGGTAAACATGCATATGGGGATTTTCCGGAATTGTTGTTGTAGTTTCCGGCCTCATTTAAACTTGTAGACTTGTGTTGTTCTTGTGTGCTTCCTACCTTGCCATGTATTGCATCATATATAGACTTGTTGTGCATCATACGTAGACTTGTTTTGCATCATACTTGATTGAGCATATTGTCATGTCTCGTGTGGTGTGTTTACCATGTTGCTTGTTTCTTTCCGGTTTGCTTCCCTCGTTAGCTTCGGGTTCGTTCCGGAGTTGTGAGGTTCTGTTCGACTACTTCATGGAGCCGTTCTTCTTCCTTGCGGGATCCCAGGCAAGATGATCATACCCTTGGATACCTTTACTATCATTGCCATGCTTAGTAGTCTCGATGCTATCGTTACATGTCGCGCTACCCATCTTATTGTCAGCCCCTCTCCTTGTTGCCATGAAACCTCTAACCTTTGAAACCTTCCTAGCAAAACCATTGTTTGGCTATGTCACCAGCTTGCTCAGCCCCTCTTATAGCGTTGTTAGTTGCAGGTGAAGATGAAGATGAAGATCGTTCCAGGTGGAAACTTGTTGTTGGAATATCACAATATCTATTATTATTATTAACACACCTATATACTGGGCATGGGTGGAAGGCTTGGCCTTTTGCTCGGTGTTTTGTTCCACTCATGCCACCTTAGGCGCCGATAAACCGGCATTATGTTCCTTGATTTTGCGTTCCTTACACGGTTGGGTATATGGGGACCCCTTGACACTTCGTCTTTGAATAAAACTCCTCCAACAAGGCCCAACATTGGTTTTAATTTACCTCATAATAACAACTTAATTAAATAATTAAATTTGCATAGGGGGTCGCGCCCTCGGGATTCTTTCTACATAGCAGGGGTGATACGGTGTATCCTAGGGCCATCCCCATGGACCCTCCTTCACCCCCTCAAGTGCCTCAAGGACCGATGACACGTGCCCGTACTAGAGCTTTCGAGACCGAGGTGACGTCACTCCTAGCCCTACTTCCTTATGAATCTTGCGAGACATGGTTGCTACCTCAAGCGAGTGTGCTTTGTGTGCTCAGGTGTGAAGGAGACCGCTTCGGAGAAGAGCGTGAAGGTGAACAAGTCCCCAAGGCCACGTACGAACCGATGCATCAAGAAGGGCAGAAGGGAGCTCCAGGTCCCGGACATCCGGCGCCATGGCCCGGACATCCGGCACCTGGGCCATCATCTACAGAAGACCAGCAGCGACTGAAGCTACAGGGCCCGGACATCCGGCCAGGGCCCGGACATCCGGCCAAGCACGGCCCGGACATCCGGCCCCGGGCCCGGAAATCCGGCGCCTCTGTCCAGAGAGCACCCGAGACCAGGCCACTCCAGCCCGGACATCCGGCCCATGGCCCCGGACGTCCGGCGTCCATCGAAGCCCCGGACATCCGGGCCGCCGCCCGGACATCCGGCCCCTGATCTGCCTGCGTGCAGCCCCCTGGGCCGAGGCCCATGTACCCGTTCGCCCCGAAGACTATATATATTCCTCTCCTCTTTCCGTTTAGGGTTAGCTGTGGTTTTAGCTCATTTGACACTTGTGTGGATTTCTCCCACGAGACCGGTGCGCCTCTACGGAGAAGATCCACCTCTGGATTCAAGACCCCTAACGGGAAGATCCCACGGGATTCCAAGACCTCCTCCGGGAGAAGACTATCTGTATCACCGTTGTTGACTTTGGATCATGTATCTCGACCTTGTATCGCGAATCTAGCACTTGTGTGATTGCTTCCGTGTTGATTTGAGTGTTCTCTCTTGTGTTTTCCCCATCTTTCTCCGTGTTTTCCCCGTGTTCATCGTGTGCCAACCTCCAAACGTGAAAGATCCGCTGATTAGGGTTCCACCCTATATCATTATGGTATCTAGAGCAAAGGTTTCTCACGATTTTGGAGCCCCACACTTTGTTTTCTAGCCTGTTTTTGTCGTGTTCTTCCTAATTTCGAAAATTGCCCCACAAAAAGAGCCCCAAAAATTTTCTGTGATCTGTTGATTTGGCAAGATTTTGTTGAATTTGTTCCATGGATTTGCTGTGCCACGTGTGGATCTAGCTTTTCCTCCACTTTTCCCCAAATTTCACCCGAAAAATCCACCGAATTTTTGCCTCGCAAACCCCCTTTTGCAACGTGTTCTTGCTGGCTAGGGCACCCCGGACATCCGGCTCGTGCCCCGGACATCCGGCCCGGCCCGGACATCCGGCCCCTGGCCCGGACATCCGGCCTCCCGCAGCCATTTTGCCCCCCTACACTTCCCTCCTAGCAATCATCCGCCTCTTCGTTCGGTGATCCACTCACCCTTCCGCAAACCACCACCGATCTTCCGCAACAACCACC
The DNA here is from genome assembly GCA_902687465.1 of Secale cereale. NCBI lineage: Eukaryota > Viridiplantae > Streptophyta > Magnoliopsida > Poales > Poaceae > Secale > Secale cereale. Next base: position 41,558,263 of record LR738713.1, on the reverse strand, counting down.
ATCGCTTCACCGCTTCGAGTTTGGAAAATTTGTCTCCATTTGCCGTGGATACTTGAGTTTTGGTTTCACCGTTTCCTTGGATGTTTCGGCTACCTTGGGACGGCAAGACTTCGACGACACCACCGCTCAACTTCGGCAAGGACGGTAACATCGACGACACTTCGATCATTCTATCTTGCAATTGCATTGTCACCCTATGAACCATCTTTGCGTAGCTTTCCCATTGAGACTAGCCATTTGAGTATTGCCGGGCCACGACACTTGTGCACATTAGTGATACTCATATATATTGCATACCACATCATCTTGGTATATTGCATATCTCCTTGTGCCACAAGAGTGTTCCGCATACACAATAGCTACCTCGATACGAGAAGCATACATATGTGCCCAAAGAAAGAGCTCAAAAGCTTTGAAGCAAAAGAGACAATCCAAGCAAAGAAACAATAGCATCATACGCCTTGCATCCAAAGAGATCATACAACATAGCAACATCATCTTGTGCTCAAGCATCGGCACATCATACACTCATAGCATACTTGTGATAGATAGTCGTTACGTTTTGCCCATATAGGTCGTGCACAAGTGCGTATCCGCCTATTAAGCAATCGGTTAGCGTCTCTCTAGTGTTGTGCAACACGAGCATTTTCCGTGGTTTACCACATTTTTCGCTCATCCTTGGTTGCACAACCACATTTATCTATCCGTGCGTGTGTTCCGTGTGCTACTCTTTGCTAGTGATCTACTTGTTGCATGAGCAAATTGTGAACCATTTTCAACATCTTTGAGTCATTTTTACGATTGCATTGAATTTGTGCCACATCCTAACCGAGATCCTCTCAAAGCTTTACTTGTGTAGGTGTGAGAATCGACACGAAGTGATACCAATAGTGCTATTTCCGGGTTACATTGTTGAGTGATCATTGATCCATTTTCAACCTCGGTTAAGGTACATTGATATTGTCTTCTCCTTTCTCCACTCACTTACTTGCTTGTGATGATGGATAGGCCAAGTTCATCTACCAACCCGATCTTCGATGATCCTCAAGAAGCGAACAACTACGTCACCAAACTACATCTATTCGGTGTCCAACGAGCTCTACATCAAGAGAGTGAAGCTATGCGAGAGTACATTGGTCAAGTTGCCGAGGACGCGCGACAATTCCAACAAAGCACCAAGGAGCAAATCGACCTCATCAACACCAACATGTCTACTCAATACAATGAGCTACGGACATTGATCATCAACCGACGTTCTTCCTCAACATCATCTCATCGACGAAGCCGCTCAAGTCGACATACCGACTCAACGCAAGACTCAAGTACACCTACGTCAAATACTCTTCGTCAAGCCACACGTCAAGCTCGACATGAACATCGGCAACCTCTACATGACAAGAGTTCTCAAGAACCATTCGACGAGCAAGAAGGCCGACGTCGTCACAACCAAGCTACACTTGAGCAAGCACAAGAACGGCAACGACTACGCCAACAACAACAAGAGCGAGCTCGTCAATATCAAGAAGAACAAGATGCCGAGGCTAACCGCCAAGCACAACAACGTCGTGACGCTCAAGCTATGGAGGCGCAACGTGCTTTACAAGATGCACACCGCAATGTGGCCGCTCGCAATCGACACACTCGTCAAGAAGAGGATTTTCTTCGAGATGAGATGCAAGAACGGCGCCATCAAGCAAGAATGCAAGAAGAAGCTCCTCCTCAAGCGCGACATGAGCAACAATACCAACAAGAACATCAACTCCAACAAGAACGTCTACATCCTCAAGAGCAACACGATACGGCAAACCGACAAAATCAAGACCATCCTCCCAATAGGCAAGGACACAATGATGAGCATCGCTATGGCAAGCTCAAGTTCACCATGCCAAAGTTTTCCGGAAGCATTGATCCCGAAGACTACCTCTCATGGGCATTGAAAGTTGACAAGATCTTTCGCCTTCACAACTTCGATGAAGAGAAGAAGATCGCTATGGCATCACTTGAGTTCCAAGACTATGTTCTCATTTGGTGGGAGCAAATCATAGAGAGAAGAGAAGCCAAAGGCGAACCCCCTATCACAACTTGGGCTCAAATGAAGGAAGTGATGAGAGCACGTTTTGTGCCTACACACTACAACCGCGACTTGTTCAAGAAGCTCCAACTCCTCAAGCAAGGAACCAAATCCGTTGAAGAGTACTACAAGGAGATGGAGATTGCTATGATAAGAGCAAACATAACGGAAGATGAAGAGCAAACTATGGCGAGATTCTTGAATGGACTCAACTATTCCATCAAGAAGATTGCGGACTTCCAACCATACAACAATCTCCTCGAGTTAGTACACCAAGCAACCAAAGCGGAGCGACAAGTTCAAGAGGACTACAAGTACTCCAAGTTCAACTCCAAGAACTTCGGCTCCTACAACCAAGCTTCAACGACTTCGGCTACTCCTCCTACCTCTTCCAAGCCTCCTACAAACTTCGGAGACAAGCAAAGCTACAAGAATGCGACTACTTCGAGTCGTCCTCCTTCTACCAACAACTTCAAGCCAAGAGCTTCCTCAACTACAACTCCTACCGAAGACAATAACAAGACGAGCTCCATCAAATGCTTCAAGTGCCAAGGACGAGGCCACAAGTCATTTGAGTGCAAGACCGTTCGCACCATGATCATCAACGACGACGGATCTTATGACTCCATGAGCGATGATGAGATGGAAGCACTTGAGCATGTAGCAATGCATCGCCAAGTCAATGACGAAGAAGACACTCAAGTGTTTTGCGACAACGACTCAAGCCCCAACCTTGTTGTCTCCAAAGTCTTGACACTCCAACATCAACAAGATGAAGACCAACGTTGTCACATTTTCCATACGAAGGCCGGCATCAATGGACGCGCCGTCAAGGTTATCATCGATGGAGGAAGTTGCCACAACTTGGCAAGCGAAGAGCTATGCGACAAGCTTCATTTGGTCAAGACGAAGCATCCTCACCCCTACGAGGTCCAATGGCTCAACGACGCCGGAATTCTTCGAGTCGAGCACACCGTGCAAGTCTCTTTCAAGATTGGCGCTTACGAGGACACTCTTGAGTGTGATGTGATACCCATGTCCGTGTGCCACCTTATTCTTGGACGACCATGGCAATATGATCGTGGAGTCACACACAATGGACGGACGAATCACTATCACTTCAAGATGAAGGGCAAGGAATTCGTGCTACGACCAATGACTCCAAGTCAAGTTGCCGCCGACAAGCTTTTACCTACCACCCATCGTGGAGAGAATGGTGAGAGAGCGAGCCACCAAAACGAGAGCGAGAGCCACAAGCCAAATATGAGCGACTCCACGATGAGCGACAAGAAGCAACTAGTGCTATTTGCTACCAAACGTGAGATGAGAGAAGTGTGTGAGAACCCATCGAGCGTCTTCCACCTTGTGCTTCTATGCAAAGGGGAAGCCAAACCTACTAACACTTCACCACCTCCACCTTTGGTGTTGTCTAAATTGTTGCAGGAATTCTCGGACGTCTTTCCGGATGAGCTACCACCGGGTCTACCTCCACTTCGAGGGATAGAACACCGCATCGACCTCGTACCCGGTGCTCCACTTCCAAACAAAGCTCCGTACCGCGTCAACCCCGAGGAAACGAAGGAGATACAACGGCAAGTGCAAAATCTCATCGACAAGGGTCATGTACGTGAAAGTCTAAGCCCTTGTGCCGTTCCCGTTATTCTCGTACCTAAGAAAGACGGAACTTTTCGCATGTGTTCCGATTGCCGCCCGATAAATGCTATCACCGTTAGATATCGTCACCCTATTCCTCGCTTAGATGACATGCTTGATGAACTTTGTGGTGCCACCATCTTTTCAAAAATTGATCTTAAAAGTGGTTACTACCAAATTCGCATTCAAGAGGGTGATGAGTGGAAAACTGCTTTTAAAACCAAGTTCGGGTTATACGAGTGGCTTGTTATGCCAATGGGCTTATCGGAAGCACCCGGCACTTTTGTGCGTCTTATGCACTTTGTTCTTAGACCCTACATAGGTGTCTTTGTTGTGGTTTACTTTGATGACATTCTTGTGTTTAGCAAGTCGCTTGAAGAACATGTTGACCATGTGATACGGAGTATCCCATGATCATCCCCATGTTCACTCGACGAGACCTCAACTACACACAATTGGACACAAGGTTCACTCGCTCCTCTCTGAACCTCCACTTTCTACATGTGAGACATGCCTACTACCTCAAATATATGTGCTATGCATGTTCAGGAACACCCAAGGAGACCATGGAGAACCCAAGAACCAAGGCCAAGTGCGCGCGGAAGAGAAGGAAGAAGGGCCAGCACCTACAGGCCCCGGACATCCGGCCCCCAGGCCCGGACATCCGGCGCCCCGGACATCCGGGCCCTGGCCGGAAATCCGGCGCCACTGTCCAGAAGACACCCGTGGCTCAACCCCTCCAGCCCGGACATCCGGCCCCTCGGCCCGGACATCCGGCGTCTCGGGAAGGCCCGGACATCCGGCCCCCGCCCGGACATCCGGCCCCTGTCTGCGCACAGTGTATCGGGCCTGAGGCCCATGTATCCCTCTCCCACTTACCCCTTCGTAGACCTAGACTATATATACTCCTCCCCCTCCTCCATTTGAGGGTTAGCTTAGTGATAGCTCATTTGATACTATCTAGTGGTTCATCTCCTTGTGAGTGACTGCGGCCCCTCCACGGAGAAGATCCACTACGGATTCAGGACCTCCTTCATCGGAGAAGATCCCCAGGGATATCAAGACCTCCTCACGGAGAAGAACCGGTTACCCTTTGTATCGTCCCTTGTTGATCATGGATCTTGTATCTCTTTGTGTTTCGAGGATCTAGCATATGTGTGACTTGTTCTTGTTGGTTTGAGTGATTCTCTCGTGTTTCCCCTCGTGTTCCCTCTCGTGTTCTTCGTGTTCATCGTGGGATCCACTCCATTTCGTGAAAGATCTGCTGATTAGGGTTCCACCCTGTATCACTACACAAGTAAAGCTTTGAGAGGAGCTCGGTTAGGATGTGGCACAAATTCAATGCAATCGTCAAAATGACTCAAAGATGTTGAAAATGGTTCACAAATTTGCTCAAGCAACAAGTAGATCACTAGCAAAGAGTAGCACACGGAACACACGCACGGATAGATAAATGTGGTTGTGCAACCAAGGATGAGCGAAAAATGTGGTAAACCACGGAAAATGCTCGTGTTGCACAACGCTAGAGAGACGCTAACCGATTGCTTAATAGGCGGATACGCACTTGTGCACGACCTATATGGGCAAAACGTAACGACTATCTATCACAAGTATGCTATGAGTGTATGATGTGCCGATGCTTGAGCACAAGATGATGTTGCTATGTATGATCTCTTTGGATGCAAGGCGTATGATGCTATTGTTTCTTTGCTTGGATTGGCTCTTTTGCTTAAAAGCTTTTGAGCTCTTTCTTTGGTCACATATGTATGCTTCTCGTATCGAGGTAGCTATTGTGTATGCGGAACACTCTTGTGGCACAAGGAGATATGCAATATACCAAGATGATGTGGTATGCAATATATATGAGTATCACTAATGTGCACAAGTGTCGTGGCCCGGCAATACTCAAATGGCTAGTCTCAATGGGAAAGCTACGCAAAGATGGTTCATAGGGTGACAATGCAATTGCAAGATAGAATGATCGAAGTGTCGTCGATGTTACCGTCCTTGCCGAAGTTGAGCGGTGGTGTCGTCGAAGTCTTGCCGTCCCAAGGTAGCCGAAACATCCAAGGAAACGGTGAAACCAAAACTCAAGTATCCACGGCAAATGGAGACAAATTTTCCAAACTCGAAGCGGTGAAGCGATGGTGGTTGTTGCGGAAGATCGGTGGTGGTTTGCGGAAGGGTGAGTGGATCACCGAACGAAGAGGCGGATGATTGCTAGGAGGGAAGTGTAGGGGGGCAAAATGGCTGCGGGAGGCCGGATGTCCGGGCCAGGGGCCGGATGTCCGGGCCGGGCCGGATGTCCGGGGCACGAGCCGGATGTCCGGGGTGCCCTAGCCAGCAAGAACACGTTGCAAAAGGGGGTTTGCGAGGCAAAAATTCGGTGGATTTTTCGGGTGAAATTTGGGGAAAAGTGGAGGAAAAGCTAGATCCACACGTGGCACAGCAAATCCATGGAACAAATTCAACAAAATCTTGCCAAATCAACAGATCACAGAAAATTTTTGGGGCTCTTTTTGTGGGGCAATTTTCGAAATTAGGAAGAACACGACAAAAACAGGCTAGAAAACAAAGTGTGGGGCTCCAAAATCGTGAGAAACCTTTGCTCTAGATACCATAATGATATAGGGTGGAACCCTAATCAGCGGATCTTTCACGTTTGGAGGTTGGCACACGATGAACACGGGGAAAACACGGAGAAAGATGGGGAAAACACAAGAGAGAACACTCAAATCAACACGGAAGCAATCACACAAGTGCTAGATTCGCGATACAAGGTCGAGATACATGATCCAAAGTCAACAACGGTGATACAGATAGTCTTCTCCCGGAGGAGGTCTTGGAATCCCGTGGGATCTTCCCGTTAGGGGTCTTGAATCCAGAGGTGGATCTTCTCCGTAGAGGCGCACCGGTCTCGTGGGAGAAATCCACACAAGTGTCAAATGAGCTAAAAACCACAGCTAACCCTAAACGGAAAGAGGAGAGGAGTATATATAGTCTTCGGGGCGAACGGGTACATGGGCCTCGGCCCAGGGGGCTGCACGCAGGCAGATCAGGGGCCGGATGTCCGGGCGGTGGCCCGGATGTCCGGGGCTTCGAGGGACGCCGGACGTCCGGGGCCATGGGCCGGATGTCCGGGCTGGAGTGGCCTGGTCTCGGGTGCTCTCTGGACAGAGGCGCCGGATTTCCGGGCCCGGGGCCGGATGTCCGGGCCGTGCTTGGCCGGATGTCCGGGCCCTGGCCGGATGTCCGGGCCCTGTAGCTTCAGTCGCTGCTGGTCTTCTGTAGATGATGGCCCAGGTGCCGGATGTCCGGGCCATGGCGCCGGATGTCCGGGGCCTGGAGCTCCCTTCTGCCCTTCTTGATGCATCGGTTCGTACGTGGCCTTGGGGACTTGTTCACCTTCACGCTCTTCTCCGAAGCGGTCTCCTTCACACCTGAGCACACAAAGCACACTCGCTTGAGGTAGCAACCATGTCTCGCAAGATTCATAAGGAAGTAGGGCTAGGAGTGACGTCACCTCGGTCTCGAAAGCTCTAGTACGGGCACGTGTCATCGGTCCTTGAGGCACTTGAGGGGGTGAAGGAGGGTCCATGGGGATGGCCCTAGGATACACCGTATCACTTCACCAACCGCTGTTCTACATGCCGCAAAGCTAAGTCCAAAGCTCAATCTTATGGTCTTCATATGCCTCTTCCTATTCCATATCACCCATGGGAAGACATAAGCATGGATTTCATACTTGGCTTGCCTAGGACTCAAAATGGCAAAGATTCCGTGCTTGTCGTGGTAGATAGGTTCTCCAAAATGGCTCATTTCATTCCTTGTAACAAGATCGACGATGCTTCACATGTTGCAACTCTCTTTTGCAGGGAGATACTTCGTCTACACGGCGTGCCCAAAACGATCGTCTCCGACCGGGACGTCAAGTTCCTGAGTTACTTTTGGAAAACACTATGTGCCAAGCTCGGAATCAAGCTTCTATTTTCTTCGGCGTACCATCCACAAACGGACGGCCAGACGGAGGTGACGAACCGCACGCTATCCACTCTTCTTCGTGTGTTGATCAAGAGGAACATCCGGGAATGGGAGCATTGCTTACCGATCGCCGAGTTCGCCTACAACCGCGCAAGACACTCCACAACCGGCAAGTCTCCCTTCGAGATCGTCTACGGCTTCAACCCGTTGTCACCTTTGGACATCCTACCGCTTCCTCTCCAAGAGCGAACGAACATGGACGCAAGTGCAAGGGCAACTTATCTCAAGAAGGTGCACGAAGACACAAGGGCGATTATCGAGCGACAAGTCCACCGTCGCGCCACCAAGCTCAACGTCAACAAGGCACCGATGGTGTTCCAACCGGGAGATCTTGTTTGGCTTCACCTTCGCAAGGACCGCTTCCCACTCGAGCGCAAGTCCAAGCTTCTACCTCGCGCCGACGGACCCTTCAAGGTGCTAGCACGCTACAACGACAACGCCTACAAGATCGACATCCCAAGGGACAAGTACTCCGTGAGCGATACTTTCAACATCAAGGACCTCTCTCCTTTCCATGGTGATGAAGATTTCGATCCGAGGTCGGATCTTTCCCAAGGGAGGGGAGATGATACGGTGTATCCTAGGGCCATCCCCATGGACCCTCCTTCACCCCCTCAAGTGCCTCAAGGACTGATGACACGTGCCCGTACTAGAGCTTTCGAGACCGAGGTGACGTCACTCCTAGCCCTACTTCCTTATGAATCTTGCGAGACATGGTTGCTACCTCAAGCGAGTGTGCTTTGTGTGCTCAGGTGTGAAGGAGACCGCTTCGGAGAAGAGCGTGAAGGTGAACAAGTCCCCAAGGCCACGTACGAACCGATGCATCAAGAAGGGCAGAAGGGAGCTCCAGGTCCCGGACATCCGGCGCCATGGCCCGGACATCCGGCACCTGGGCCATCATCTACAGAAGACCAGCAGCGACTGAAGCTACAGGGCCCGGACATCCGGCCAGGGCCCGGACATCCGGCCAAGCACGGCCCGGACATCCGGCCCCGGGCCCGGAAATCCGGCGCCTCTGTCCAGAGAGCACCCGAGACCAGGCCACTCCAGCCCGGACATCCGGCCCATGGCCCCGGACGTCCGGCGTCCATCGAAGCCCCGGACATCCGGGCCGCCGCCCGGACATCCGGCCCCTGATCTGCCTGCGTGCAGCCCCCTGGGCCGAGGCCCATGTACCCGTTCGCCCCGAAGACTATATATATTCCTCTCCTCTTTCCGTTTAGGGTTAGCTGTGGTTTTAGCTCATTTGACACTTGTGTGGATTTCTCCCACGAGACCGGTGCGCCTCTACGGAGAAGATCCACCTCTGGATTCAAGACCCCTAACGGGAAGATCCCACGGGATTCCAAGACCTCCTCCGGGAGAAGACTATCTGTATCACCGTTGTTGACTTTGGATCATGTATCTCGACCTTGTATCGCGAATCTAGCACTTGTGTGATTGCTTCCGTGTTGATTTGAGTGTTCTCTCTTGTGTTTTCCCCATCTTTCTCCGTGTTTTCCCCGTGTTCATCGTGTGCCAACCTCCAAACGTGAAAGATCCGCTGATTAGGGTTCCACCCTATATCAAGGGGGGTCAGTGCTGATGGTGTTGGTCCCAAACGGGCAACCTGCGGGGCCACCTTGGGGAAACCCGAGGGCTGGTTTTACTCGTAGCTTGTCCCATCCGGACGTGGCCTGAGACGAGATACGCGCAGCTACTATCAGAGTGTCGGCACGCCGGGAGGTCTTGCTCGACTTGTTTTACCATTGTCGAAATGTCTTGTGCACCGGGATGCCGAGCCTGATCGGATTTCCCTAAGATAAGGGGTGATGATATTATATTTATCACTTCAGCTGATCGTGAGATCTTGTGATGGGCTAAGTTGGGACACCCCTGCAGGGTTATGATCTTTCGAAAGCCGTGCCCGCGGTTATGTGGCAGATTGGAATTTGTTAATGTCTGGTTGTAGAAAACTTGACAGGGGATCTGCAGTAAAACACACAACTGTGTGAGTAACCGTGACTGTCTCTTTTCACTTTGAGAAGAGAACACGGTGGGGTTATGTTTGACTCGTAGGTAGTTCAGGATCTTTAGCGATCACTACTAGTTTGCGACCGTTGGTGTAGATGCTCATCTTATTCTTGTACTCGTAAGTTAGCCACCATATTATGCTTAGCCGCTGCTGCAACCTCACCACCTTACCTCTTCCTACCCATAAAGCTTTGCTAGTCTTGATACCCATGGTTATGGGATTGCTGAGTCCTCGTGGCTCACAGATACTACAACACCAGATGCAGGTTCAGCCGAGAATGATGCAGGAGCTGGTTCAAGTACTTCGCTGGGAGCTCGATGAAGAGAGTGGCCGTATGTGTGTGACGTGTTTCGACGATCAGTAGTGGTTTCTACTAGGGGCGATTCGGACCTGTGGCTTTATGTATTTGGTATCTTTCTTTTGGATCTTCGCCCATAGTCGGGTTGTGATGTTTTGAATGATGTTTTGCTTATGTAATGTATTGTGTGACGTGGCGAGTGTAAGCCAACTATCCTTTTGCAATTTCATCCCTATTTTTACATGAGTCATGCCAAGATACCAAACTTGAGATCATTCCAGAATGGGCTTATACCTTTAAGTCGTGCCTCGACACGTAGGAGGTATAGTCCCATCCTGGGCATTACATCTTCATTTGAAACAATGTGGAATAGTTTCACAACTCATGCCACCTGGAACACCACAGTGTAATGGTGTGTCCGAATGTCGTAACCGTACTTTACTAGATATGGTGCGATCTATGATGTCTCTTACCGATTTACCACTATCATTTTGGGGTTATGCTTTAGAGACAACTGCATTCACGTTAAATAGGGCACCATCTAAACCCATTGAGACGACACCTTATGAACTGTGGTTTGGCAAGAAACCCAAGTTGTTGTTTCTTAAAGTTTAGAGCTGCGATGCTTATGTGAAAAAGCTTCAACCTGATAAGCTTGAACCCAAGTCGGAGAAATGTATCTTCGTAGGATACCCAAAGGAAACTGTTGGGTACACCTTCTATCACAGATCTGAAGGCAAGATATTCGTTGCTAAGAATGGATCCTTTCTAGAGAAGGAGTTTCTCTCGAAAGAAGTGAGTGGGAGAAAAGTAGAACTTGATGAGGTAATTGTATCTTCTCCCGAATTGGAAAGTATTTCATCACAGAAGTTAGTTCCAGTGATTCCTACACCATTAGTGAGGAAGCTAATGATGATGATCATAAAACTTTAGATCAAGTTACTACTAAACCTCGTAGGACAACCAGAGTACGTTCTGCACCAGAGTGGTACAATAATCATGTTCTGGAAGTCATGTTACTAGACCATGATGAACCTACAAACTATGAGGAAGCGATGATGAGCCCAGATTCCATAAAATGGCTAGAAACCATGAAGTCTGAGATGGGATCCATGTATGAGAACAAAGTGTGGACTTTGGTTGACTTGCCCGATGATCGGTAAGCCATTGAAAATAAATGGATTTTTAAGAGGAAGACTGATGCCGATGGTAATGTTACTGTCGACAAAGCTCGACTTGTTGCGAAGGGTTTTAGACAAGTTCAAGGAGTTGACTACGATGAGACTTTCTCACCCGTAGCGATGTTTAAAGTCTGTCCGAATCATGTTAGCAATTGCCACATTTTATGATTATGAAATCTGGCAAATGGATGTCAAAATTGCATTCCTTATTGGATATCTCAAAGAAGAGTTGTATATGATGCAACCAAAATGTTTTGTTGATCGTAAAAGTGTTAACAAAGTGTGCAAGCTCCAGTGATCCATGTATGGACTGGTGCAAGCATCTCGGAGTTGGAATATACGCTTTGATAAGGTGATCAAAGGATATGGTTTTATACAGCCTTACGGTGAAGCCTGTATTTACAATAAAGTGAGTGGGAGCACGACAACATTTTTGATAAGTATATGTGAATGACATATTGATGATCGGAAATGATGTAGAATTTTCTGGAAAGCATAAATGATTGTTTAAAAGGAGTTTTTTCAATAAATGACCTCGGTGAAGTTGCTTACATATTGGGTACCAAGATCTATAGAGATAGATCAAGACGCTTGATAAGACTTTCGATAAGTACATACCTTGATAAGATTTTGAATGAGTTCAAAATGGATCAGTCAAAGAAGGAGTTCTTGCCCGAGTTGTAAGGTATGAAGTTGAGTAAGACTCAAAACCCGACCACGGTAGAAGATAGAGAGAGAATGAAAGTCATTCCCTATGACTCAGCCATAGGTTCTATAAAGTATGCCATGCTATGTACCAGACCTATTGTGTACCTTGCCATGAGTTTGGCAAGGGGGTACGATAGTGATCCAAGAATGGATCACTGGACAGCGGTAAAAAAATATCCTTAGTAACTAGAGGACTAAGGAAATGTTTCTCGATTATGGAGGTGATAAAGAGTTTGTCATGAAGAGTTACGCCGATGCAAGCTTTGACACTAATCCAAATGACTCTAAGTATCAATCTGGATGTGTATTGAAAGTGGGAGCAATTGGCTAGAGTAGCTCAATGCAGAGCATTGTAGACATAGAAATTTGCGAAATACATACGGATCTGAATGTGACAGACCCGTTGACTAAACTTCTCTCACAAAGCAAAACATGACCACACCTTAGTACTCTTTGGGTGTTAATCATATGGTGATGTGAACTAGATTATTGACTCTAGTAAACCCTTTGAATGTTGGTCACATGGCGATGTGAACTATGGGTGTTAATCACATGACGATGTGAACTATTGGTGTTAAATCACATGGCGGTGTGAACTAGATTATTGACACTAGTGCAAGTGGGAGACTGAAGGAAATATGCCCTAGAGGCAATAATAAAGTTGTTATTTATATTTCCTTATATCATGATATATGTTTATTATTCATGCTAGAATTGTATTAACCAGGAACTTAGTACATGTGTGAATACATAGACAAAACAAAGTGTCCCTAGTATGCCTCTACTAGACTAGCTCGTTAATCAAAGATGGGTATGTTTCCTGAACATAGACATGTGTTTTCATTTGATGAACGGGATCACATCACTAGAGAACGATGTGATGGACAAGACCCATCCGTTAGCTTAACACTATGATCATTTAGTTTTACTGCTATTGCTTTCTTCATGACTTATACATGTTCCTCTGACTATGAGATTATGCAACTCCCGAATAACGGAGGAACACCTTGTGTGCTATCAAACGTCACAACGTAACTGGGTGATTATAAAGATGCTCTACAGGTGTTTCCTAAAGTGTTTGTGGTGTTGGCATAGATCAACAATAGGATTTGTCACTCCGAGTGTCGGAGAGGTATCTCTGGGCCCTCTCGGTAATACACATCATAATAAGCCTTGCAAGCAAATGACTAATGAGTTAGTCACGAGATGATGCATTACAGAACGAGTAAAGAGACTTGCCAGTAATGAGATTGAACTAGGTATGATGATACCGACGATCGAATCTCGGGCAAGTAACATACCGATGACAAAGGGAACAACGTATGTTGTTATGCAGTTTGACCGATAAAGATCTTCGTCGAATATGTAGGAGCCAATATGAGCATCCAGGTTCCGCTATTGGTTATTGATCGGAGATGCGTCTCGGTCATGTCTACATAGTTCTCGAACCCGTAGGGTCCGCACGCTTAACGTTCGATGACGATTTGTATTATGAGTTATGTGTTTTTGATGACCGAAGATAGTTCAGAGTCCCGGATGAGATCACACACATGACGAGGAGTCTCAAAATGGTCGAGACATAAAGAATGATATATTGGACGATGTTATTCGGACACCGGATGGGTTACGTGGGGTCACCGGATAAATATCGGAGTGCCGAGGGGTTATCGGAACCCCCGGGGGAACTAATGGGCCAACATGGGCCTTGAGAGAGAGAGAGAGAGGAGGGGCCTCTAGGGCTGGCCGCGTGCCCCCCTTGAGAAGTCCGAATTGGACTAGGAGGGGGCGACGCCCCCCTCTTTCCCTCTCCATCTCTCCCTCTCCTTCCTTCCCCCTCTCTTCCCCTTGTTTGAAACCTAGTAGGAATAGGATTCCTAGTAGGAATCCTACTTGGGGCGCGCCCTATGAGGGCCGACCGGCCTCCCCCTTGCTCCTTTATATATGGGGGCAGGGGGGCACCCTAGAACACAAAAGTTGACAATTGTTTTAGCTGTGTGCGGTGCCCCCCTCCACAGATTCCACCTCAGGTCATATTGTCGTAGTGCTTAGGCGAAGCCCTGCGCGGATCACATCATCAACACCGTCGCCACGCCATCGTGCTGACGGAACTCTCCCTCGTCCTCAACTGGATCAAGAGCTCGAGGGACGTCATCGTGCTGAACATGTGCTGAACACGGAGGTGCCGTACGCTCGGTACTTGGATCGGTTGGATCGTGAAGACGTTCCACTACATCAACCGCATTACTAAACGCTTCCGCTTTTGATCCACGAGGGTACGTGGAAACACTCTCCCTGATCGTTGTTATGCTTCTCCTAGATAGATCTTGCGTGATCATCGGAAAATTTTGAAATACTACGTTCCCCAACACATAGGCTTCGAGAGAGAGAGAGTGTGTGTTTTGCTTTATTTGCCTCTCTTGCTACTTTATTTGCTTGCTTGTTTGGTTGATACTCTACTTATGTGTGTGTGTGAGATACTTATATGTTCATGTGCTTGATCATATCATACTTTAATGCTTGTGCTTGAATGATGATATTCTATCGCTCATGTATGATCATTCACATCTTGCTTTGTTAATGAGTGCATATTTCTTATTCTATCATTTTGAGCACTCCACCAAGATGTATGTGACATGGAAGAGTAACCCATGATCCTAATCGATTGTGCATTTGCATTCAAAAGCAAATTTTAAATAATGCACAAATTTAGGGGGAGCTCTTGCTCATCACATACTTCTCAAAGCGACGATGTACTTCATTTATATTATCATTTGTCGAAGCTTTGATCTATATGTTGTCATCAATTACCAAAAAGGGGGAGATTGAAAGTGCAACTAATCCTCGGGTGGTTTTGGTAATTCATAACAACATATAGCTGATACGTCTCCATTGTATCTACTTTTCCAAACTCTTTCGCCCTTGTTTTGGACTCTAATTTGCATGATTTGAATGGAACTAACCCGGACTGGCGCTGTTTTCAGCAGAATTGCCTTGGTGTTATTTTTGTGCAGAAATAAAAGTTCCTGGAATGACCTGAAACTTCACGGAGAATACTTCCAGAATATACAAAAAATATTGACGGCAAGAAATACCATAGGGGGCCCACACCCTGGCCACAAGGGTGGGAATGCCGCCTACCTTGTGGGCCCCCTGGAGCTCCACCGACGTCAACTCCATATTCTCTTTCGGGGAGAAAAAAGCAGAGAGAAGATCCCATCGCGTTTTATGATACAGAGCCGCCGCCACCTCCTGTTCTTCATCGGGAGACCTGATCTGGAGTCCGTTCGGGGCTTCGAAGAGTGGAGATCGTCGCCGTCATCATCATCAACCATCCTCCATCACCAATTTCATGATGCTCACCGCCGTGCGTGAGTAATTCCATCGTAGGCTTGCTGGATGGTGATGGGTTGGATGAGATTTATCATGTAATTGAGTTAGTTTTATTAGGGTTTGATCCCTAGTATCCACTATGTTCTGGGACTGATGTTGCTATGACTTTGCTATGCTTAATGCTTGTCACTAGGGCCCGAGTGCCATGATTTCATATATGAACCTATTATATTTTCATGAATATATTTTTGTTCTTGATCCTATCTTGCAAGTCAATAGTCACCTACTATGTGTTATGATCCGGCAACCCCGAAGTGACAATAGCCAGAACACTTCCCGGTGATGATCATAGTTTGAGGAGTTCATGTATTCACTAAGTGCTAATTCTTTGGTCCGGTACTCTATTAAAAGGATGCCTTAATATCCCTTAGTTTCCATTAGGACCCCACTATCACGGGAGGGTAGGACAAAAGATGTCATGCAAGTTCTTTTCCATAATCACGTATGACTATATCCGGAATACATGCCTACATTACAATGATGAATTGGAGCTAGTTCTGTGTCACCCTAGGTTATAACTGCTACATGATGAATATTATCCAACACTTATCATTGCTGATCCATTGTCTACGAGTTTGTTCCATATTGATACTTGCTTTGTTACTTTCGTTAATGCTGCTGTCACCATCACTACAAAACTGCTACTGTTACTTTTGCCACCGTTACCGTTACTTCCATATTACATTGCTACTAAATACTTTGCTGCAGATATTAAGTTTTCCAGGTGTGGTTGAATTAACAACTCAGCTGATAATACTTGAGAATATTCTTTGGCTCCCCTTGTGTCGAATTAATAAATTTGGGTTGAATACTCTACCCTCGAAAACTGTTGCGATCCCCTATACTTGTGGGTCATCAAGACCTTTTTCTGGCGCCGTTACCGGGATGATCTACGCCAAGTCAAGTCAAGATTTGTCTTCTTTCAACTCGCCAATATTTGGTGCCGTTGAGATCTACATCAAGTCAAGACCCACCAAGTACCCTTCATTAAACTCTCATCTCTTGCATTTACATTATTTGCCATTTGCCTCTCGTTTTCCTCTCCCCCACTTCTACAACATTTTCAGAAAATCACAAAAATATTTGCCTTCTTTTCGTTTGCCTTTTTCTCGTTCGATCTTATGTTTGCCTGTGTTGCCATATGCCTTCTATTTGCTTGCATATTCGCTTGCTAAAAATCCATTTGTGGGTCCTCATCCACTTGCTAATCTTGTTAAAAGATCCAGTTATGATGAACCAATTGCTAGTGAGTTGAGCGCACTAGATTATCTTTATGAGGTTTTGCTTGAAATTCGTGAATCTGAAATTTGTGAAGTGTTGAAAGAAGAAATTTATGAAGTGATTCACGATAGCTCCTTGATTAAAAAACATGATTGCAATGATGTTATTATAAATTCTATTAATGTCAATTGTGTTAATGATATGCAAAACCCTAAGCTTGGGGATGCTAGTTTTGCTATGTCCACTACTTGTTGCAATGATCATGATTGGGGTGATTCTTCTTATGATCTTGAAAATTTATTTAATCCCCATGATGAATATAAGATTGAAAATAGTTTTTGCAATAATATGAAAGTGGGTTTGGAAGAGTGTCAACTTTAGATCCCACATATTTGTAGAATGTTCAATCTTATGAAATTTTTGATAAAAGTGGGTTTGGAGAGGTCATGACTTTAGTTAATGTTGATCCCACTATTTTGGGAGAGTGCCAACTTCGCATGCATGTGGATTGTGTTGAGAATATGTTTTGTGATAGCTATATTGTTGAATTTGCTTATGATCCTACATGTAATTATTATGAGAGAGTAAAATATGGTTGTAGAAATTTTCATGTTACTAAATTACCTCTCTTCATGTTGAGATTACTATCGTCTCTTCCTTCTTTCTTGCATATGCTAGTTTTTGCTTGCCTTGATAATTTATTTGCTTATAAAATGCCTATGTAGAGGAAGTATGTTAGACTTAGATGTGTTTGTCACATGTTTTATGATGCTCTCTTTGTGCTTCAATTCTTCTCTTTTATGTGAGCATCATTGCAATTATCAATGCCTAGCTAAGGGCGTTAAACAATAGCTCTTGTTGGGAGGCAACCCAATTTTATTTTTGCTTTTTACCTTTTGGTTTTGTTTTTAAAATTTTACACATTATTATTTCTGTAGTAATTGTGTTTTGGTGTTTTAATTAGTGTTTGAGCCAAGTAAGACCTTTGTGATGGCTTACGGTGATCGTTGATTTGATTTTGCTGAAAAACAGAAACTTTTGCGCCTAGTGCAGAAAATTCAATAATTCACTGGAACGTCTAAACCTTCTGAAATTTTTACAAAAAATTTATATATAAATTCCCCACGTCGTCCAATTGTTTCAGAATTTTTAGAGTTACATAAGTATGCGAAGTTTTTAGATTGCTACAGACTATTCTGTTTTTGACAGATTATGTTATCTATGTGTTGTTTGCTTATTATGATGCATCTATGACTAGTATCGCGGGGTATGAACCATGAAAAATTTGGAATATAGTAGATATTACACCAATATAAAATTAGAATAAGATCACAACAGTACCTTGAGTGATTATTTGCTTTGTTTTACTAACGGAGCTCACGAGATTTTCTGTTGAGTTTTGTGTTGTGAAGTTTTCAAGTTTTGGGTAAGGATTTGATGGACTATGGAATAAAGAGTGGCAAAAGCCTAAGATTGGGGATGCCCAAGGCACCCCAAGGTAAAATTCAAGGGCGGCCAACAGCCTAAGCTTGGGGATTCCCCAGGAAGACATCCCCTGTTTCGTCTTCATCTATCGGTAACTTTACTTGAGGCTATATTTTTATTCACTACATGATATGTGTTTTGCTTGGAGCATCTTGTATGATTTGAGTCTTTGCTTTTTAGTTTTCCACAATCATCCTTGATGTACTCACCTTTTGAGAGGGACACGCTTCAATCGTGATTTATTAGAATACTCTATGTGCTTCACTTATATCTTTCGAGCTAGGCAATTTTGCTCTAGTGCTTCACTTATATCTTTTTAGAGCACGGTGGTGGTTTTATTTTATAAGAATTGTTGAACTCTCTTGTTTCACTTATATTATTTTGAGAGTCTTAAAGAACAGCATGGTAATTTGCTTGGGTTATGAATTTAGTCCTAATATGGTAGATATCCAAAGGAGATATAATAAAAACTTTCATATATAGAGCATTGAATACTATGTGAAGTTTGACTCCTTATAGTTGTTTTTAGATGTTAAGATGGCAATATTAGAGTCATACTAGTGGTAGTTTGTGAGGTTAAAGAAATAATTGTGTTAAAGTTTGTGATTCCCGTAGCATGCATGTATGGTCTCCTAACTATGCAACCGAATTGGAGCACTTTGTATTTTGAGTCTTTGTCTTTGCGTGATAGTCGGGGGCACGCGATGGTTAACTCCTACCAACCTCCCCCTAGGGGCATGCGTCGTAGTACTTTGCTTTGAGAACTAATAATTTTTTTCGCAATAAGTATGTGAGTTCTTTATGACTAATGTTGAGTCGATGGATTATACACACTCTCACCCTTCCACCTTGCTAGCCACTCTAGTGCCGCGCAACTTTCGCCGGTGCATAAACCCTCCTTATACCTTCCTCAAAATAGCCACCATACCTACCTATTATGGCATTTCCATAGCCATTCCGAGATATATTGCCATGTAACTCCATAGTTCCGTTTATTATGATGTGCATCATCATTGTCATATTGCTTTGCATGATCATGTAGTTGACATAGTATTTGTGGCAAAGCCACCTTTCATATTTTTCATACATGTCACTCTTAATCATTGCACATCCCGGTACACCGCCGGAGGCATTCAAATAGAGTCATATCATTTTTCTAGTATCGAGTTGTAAGTAAATAAAAGTGTGATGATCATCATTATTAGAACACTGTCCCATGTGAGGTTATCAATAAAGAGGCCAAATGAGTCTCCAAAAAAAGAGAAAAGGGTCTCCAAAAAAGGAGGAGACTACAAAAAAATGAGAGAAAAATAGAGAAGGGACAATGTTACTATCCTTTTCCACACTTGTGCTTCAAAGTAGCACCATGTTCTTCATGATAGAGAGTCTCCTATGTTGTAACTTTCATATATCACTAGTGGGAATTTTTTATTATAGAACTTGGCTTGTATATTCCAACGACGGGCTTCCTCAAATTCCCTAGGTCTTCATGAGCAAGCAAGTTGATGCACACCCACTAGTTGTCTTTTTGAGCTTTCATACACTTATAGCTCTAGTGCATCCGTTACATGGCAATCCTTACCCACTCACATTGATATTGATTGATGGACATCTCCATAGTATGTTGATTTGCCTAGTCGATGTGAGACTTTCTCCCTCCTTTTGTCTATTACCACCTTTTATTCCACCCGTAGTGTTATATACATGGCTCACGCTCATGTATTGCGTGAAGAGTTGAAAAAGTTTAAGAATGTTAAAGTATGAAAACAATTGCTTGATTGACACCGGGATAGGCATGATTTTTTACTTTGTGTTAAGAAGAGGGAGCATAAATGACTATATGATTTTGTAGGGATAACTTTCTTTAGCCATGTTATTTTTGAAGCTTCGTAGATTACTTTTTGGTATGCTTGAAGTATTATTGTTTTGATATTGATAAACTTTTATTTTGAGTCTTATGGATCTGAACATTCATGCCACAATAAATAATATTACATTGATAAATATGTTGGATAGCATTCCACATCATAAATTCTGTTTTTATCATTTACCTACTCGAGGACGAGCAAGAATTAAGCTTGGGGATGCTTGATACGTCTCCAACGTATCTATCATTTTTTATTGTTCCATGCTATTATATTATCTATCTTGGATGTTTTATATGCATTTATATGCCATTTTATATGATTTTTGGGACTAACCTATTAACCTAGAGCCCAGTGCCAGTTTCTGTATTTTCCTTGTTTTTGAGTTTGGCAGAAAAGGAATATCAAATGGAGTCCAAACGGAACGAAACTTCATGAGGATTTTCTTGGACCAGAAGACATCAGATGGACTTGGAGTGCACATCAGGGGAACTGCGAGGCAGCCACAAGGACGAAGGGCGTGCCCTGGGGGGTAGGGCGCGCCCCCACTCTTGTGGGCCCCTCGAGCGTCCACCAACCTATTTCTTCAGCCTATATATTCTCATATATTATAGAAACATCAGAACATCCGTCGAAACCAGTTTTCCGCCGCCGTAACCTTCTGTTCTCGCGAGATCCCATCTGGAGGCCTTTTCCGGTACTCTGTCGGAGGGGGAATCAACCACGGAGGGCATCTACATCAACATCATTGCCCTTCCGATGAAGTGTGAGTAGTTTACCACAGACCTACGGGTCCATAGCTAGTAGCTAGATGGCTTCTTCTCTCTCTTTGATACACAATACCATGTTCTCCTCGTTGTTCTTGGAGATATATCCAATGTAATCTTCTTTTGCGGTGTGTTTGTCAAGATCCGATGAATTGTGGGTTTATGATTAGATTATCTATGAATAATATTTAAGTTTCTTCTGAATTCTTTTATGCATGATCTAATATCTTAGTAATTCTCTTCGAACAATCGGGTTGGTTTGGCCAACTAGATTGGTTTTTCTTGAAATGGGAGAAGTGCTTTGCTGTGGGTTCAATCTTACGGTGCTCAATCCCAGTGACAGAAAGGGACATGACATGTATTGTATTGTTGCCATCGAGGATAACAAGATGGGGTTTTCATCATATTTCTTGAGCTAATTCCGCTACATCATGTCATCTTGCTTAATGTGTTACTCTGTTCTTATGAACTTAATACTCTAGATGCAGAATCGTTTCGGTCGATGTGTGGAGTAATAGTAGTAGATGCAGAATCATTTCGGTCTACTTGTCACGGACGTGATGCATATATTCATGATCATTGCCATAGATATCGTTATAATTATTCGCTCTTCTATCAATTGCTTGACAGTAATTTGTTCACCCACCGTCATACTTGCTATCATGAGAGAAGCCTCTAGTGAAACATATGGCCCTCGGATCTATTTTACATCTTATAAGTTTCAGATCTACTATTTTGCAATCTTTACTTTTCAATCTACTAGCAAGCGGGCACGTGCAACGCACGTCTCGACTAATATTACAATCATATCATATGTGCTTGTACGTAAAAGGATAATATGATAGTAGTGAAAAATATTTAAAATGAATTTTTGTATAGAAAATTTTCTTTTCCACCCCAAGAAGCTATTGCATTCCTGTTACAAATTACTATTTAATCTTTCTATATGATCAAGATCTACATCTATTCTTAGTAATATGACTATTCTCTTACAAGTCCAACTTCTCATAATCTTCTTTCTATTTCCGAAAAAAGGTTTCCCCCCGCTTTAGATTATAAAGCAACATCCACCGACCGCAAGATAACTGTTGGGGCGAACAACACATCAAGCCCAAAAGAAACAAGAAAGAAGAGAAAATGCCAACAACGGCAGCTCCAAAAGGCACAAATGATCCGCCACCGCTATGCCCTCTGGATTCGTCCCACCGCGCACCGTGACTTCGAACCTCCGCGTACCAAGCAACACCTCCAAGAAGGGATGCGACATTGACAACGCTGTTGCCCAGACATATCCTAGGGTTTCCCTTGGCATGCGGAAGGGAGTGGGGAAGGGTAATACCGATGCCCTTCAGGAAGGAAAGGTGGCACCCCCGGGCGACACCGCATCGGAGCCGAATGAACCGGCAGGGATTTCTCCCGCAACCCAAACAACACTACCGGCCGATCCGGAGCCAACCATCCAACTTGCCACCTGCTAGCATACGCCACCACGGTCTTGAAGTCATCCCTGGCGTCTCACTGAGAACGCCATCACGAGGCCTAGAGGACGGGGAGAGGGACGCCAGGAAACGGGAGGGGCAACATCGGAGCCGAGCCGGAGGGAACCACCTCCCCCGTCATCGTACAGGATGCATGTGCCTCCCGCACCGTCGCGGTAGCCGGCCGGACGCGGCAGCAGGGGCACACCAGGCCACCCGGGCCCGGCCGGGCCCATCTCGGGTCCGCAAAGCCGCTGCCACCCCGCCGCAACCAGCCGGCAACGACTCCTCCGCCACCCAGCTTCCCCTACGCCGCATCTCCGCCTCCAGGAAGCTCCGCCGCCGAAGAAGAAGCCGCGGGCCCACCCCGACCCTGATGGGGCTCGAGAGGGCCCAGATCTGGCTGAGCGGGCACCGCCACCCCGCAGCCGCGAAGATCCGCCGCCAATGACGTTTCCGTCGCACAGTCACCCCCCCCCCCGTCGCCGACGCCGCACGCGCGCCAGGCCACCCGACACCGCACTGGACCACTGTCGCCTGGGGACACCGCCCAGCGTCGCTCCACCTCGCGTAGGATCTACACCGGGCGGGTAAAAGCAGTGGGTCGTCGCCACTGGTGCCGAGCCCGGCGACGACGAGAGGAGGGAGAGTGGGGGCGATGGCTGCGAAAGAAGGCAGGGGCGCTGCCGGCCGCCCGCGGGGGATGGGCGCGGTCGCGAGAGGGGGAGGAGGGGGAGAGCCATCTTCTTTCTATTTTGACGTCATTGTTGGTTAAGTGCTAACGGTGATAAGTGCCACATCTTTATGGAGTAGAGGAACAACCACTTTTCATCTTGTAGGATCAACACAAGTTTGGTTGCTTGGCTGTCATCCCAGAACTTATAAGTAGGGTTCTAACTCACCTATAAGTTTGGCTAGCATTCCATGGAATACAGGAATGTACACATTAAATTAAATTAATGACCTGGTACTATTCTAAACAAAATGACATGGTACTATTATCCAAGTAAAACAAAAAAATAGCATACCATCATGTATCAAGATGAAAAGTGAATTATTAAGACAAAAATCAATCTCTGCTTGATGAGCTTGGGTAGGTATTTGCATGTTGCATATTCAATCCCAGCTACCATATGGATAACCACATACCAGCAAGAGAAAGGGGAAGTGACAGAACAACAATAGTTAGCCTTAAACAACAACAATCTCTTCCCACACAACCTCCATTATTTTAGCCTGCCAAAAATAAATGTTCAATTTACAAATATCTATTTTGACTAAAATTTGAGCAGACGACTACAAAGTTGTATATAGTCTTCGACGTTGATATCTTTTCAGCAACATGGCAAAACCTTGCATCACAGCCTGGCACAAAAACAACTCGACAACTCTCTGTGAAAAGAGTATAGGCTAAGCCCAAACTTTCATCTTTAGAACAAAACATAGGTCGAAAAGTACACCTACCATGTGTGAACAATCAACTTGTCTCTTAATCTCCCATTTGAGACTTACAAGCGCCATCAGGATGTCGGGTGATTCCATACTCACCTTTAGAATAAAATGAACTTTTGCTAAGTTCCAAATGCACCAAAAAACTTGCATTATTGGTACTTATATGCCTAATGAGTTAATGACTTTGAAACAAACAGAAGAAAAGCATAACAAGAAAAGCTAACAAACAACATTTCGGAGGTGTATAGACATGCATTGAAGAAGAGAATCATTTTTATCGGAGTATGGTAAGATAACATAAAGTTCTAGAGCATCACAGTATTCCCTTCAAATGGGATATGAAGTATTGGTCGATACTAAAAGATAAAGTTGTATAGAGGAACAACAGCCAAACCTGTTAAACATAAGATAAGTTCGCCTGTCAGTTTATCTTTCAGAACATATCACAGTTCATATTGTTACCAAAATTCCATGAACAAGCATCAGAGTGTACCTGGTATAGCTGAACTGTCAATGGTAGAAGGATCCATTCCATAGCTATTAACGAAGTAACAACAGAATAATTGGATGACCAGGAAAAACTACAATAGCCCCCTACGAGTCAAATATTTCTTGTTAATGAGGTTTTATCTAAATCAGTACATGGTTCTAAAAAAACATGATTCATAGTCCCAAGTTGATGAATTTTCATAGTATATAGTGAACTCATAGTTCTAACAAATATGCATCCAATTTTGTTGTCACGTACAAAAGAGCCTATATATAGAACGTCTTGCAAAGCATGGCCGTATGTAATGTTGTGAACCTGACAATGTAAAGTTCCAGAATTCAATCACAAAAAACGTCAGCAAACCAACATTTAGTTATTTATAAAATAAAGTTCAGCTTATTTAGTACAGAAGTGGCACTTGGATTAAGCATTTTTAAAACATGCATGCAAGTCTACCAATACCAATTGGCAGGCCAACATGTAAGAACAAATTTTGCTTACTTGTATTGCAGATATTCAGAGAAGCATGTACTGAATTTTATGTGCAGAAAATGACTTGCCGTAGATTGCCAAAGAGATACTATATAGTCCTTACATTCAAATAGTGTAAAACCTAACATAAAAATACAGTAATCCATTGGCATAAAGGGCATGCATACAATTCTCTAAAGTCTGCAATACAATACTGATTGGTTGGCCAACATTCAAAGAAGCATGTACTAAATTTTGGTTGTAGAAATTCAGAGAACAATGTTCTGAAATTTACATTGTATTCAGAGAAGCATGAGTGGAGGAGCCGAGTCTACCTTTTCCTATTATTATCATTTGAGTAAGGCTTGCAGTAATCCATTTAGGGGTCAAGATGTGCTCAGGGCCTTGTTGTTCCAGAACTTGTCGACTATCTCACTTCGTTGCTACAAAAGATAGGCATCTCCCAAATTATGTTGACAATTTATTTCGTTTAACCAAGTTGGATGTCAGTCCTCCCAATTATGTGCTTTCTTATATAAAATATAGCAGATTAGAGATATGTGCAGTGCCATGCATTCAGTTTCGTGCAAAGCACATAAGCTCTGTATTCTAGGATGTTGTATTTATTTTTACTCGGTATATTAACCAACAGGAGCACAATTGAAGTCGTGTTTTTTGTTAATCCTTTGCATTTTTGACTTTTGACCCAAATCTGTGATGAGGAATCTGCCCATGAACTTTGACTCATGTTCATAGTTTTGTCATTATTAAATTTGTTGTAGCAAGTGCATATTCTTCCAATTATGGTGCTCTTAATAATGAGTGTGAGCCACCAATGTTTGTTTCCCGTGAGCTACCTTCCTACACCCAGCAGACGGCTTGATGTTAAGGTAAAGAAAACCTGATCAAAGTTCGCACCTGATCCAAGTTCACCGGCTTAGTGGCGAGGGACTCAATGTGGCGGCAGCAGCGGCTGAATTGAGGAGCAGCGGGCAGCGGCGGCTGAATTGAGGAGCAGAGGTCAGTGAAGTCCAACTTTTAGCTTGAACATAACTGAATCCTTGAGTTTGTAAACAGTGACCTACTTTCTCATAGTTCCGATGATTAGCCATCTGCAAAAGGACATAAATTATTCAACAGAGAAGAAATTTGTCACAATATACATGTGAGCTAGGGCCGAAAGTTTATCTTGCTAGCTTCTTCCTCCCAAATATCCATCAATATACCTGCTTCAAAGCACTTGTACATGCATGTTGCTATCACCGGAAGCACTTCGGTAGTACGCCATTGACAAATCACTACATGAACTAAATTTGTTTGTTGTTAAACCACTTAGGGATCTTAAAATCAACTATGAAATTAGTCAAACACATTGTGAGAAAATATTTCACTTACTGGTATGAACTATAAAAATCAGCTAGATTGAGCTAGATTGATTTGTACATCAAATTGCAAAAAAAAAATTACTCAGATCAATCAATAAGAGTAGAAGGATGTGGACAGATTGATACATCAGATTTTTTATGTTACGTTAGGATATGACCAGATCGATTCATCATAAAATAAATTTAATTGAAAAGGGCACTTGAACAAACAAAACACGGAGGGGACTGATTTCTAATTCCCAACAAAACACAGACTGAACTGATTTCTAATTACTAACTTCTGGCAAACATACCGGTGATGCGGTTGGCCGGTCGTATGGGCTAATGCGGATGGATGTCAGGACGTGATTCAATGTGGTGCTTGCCCACCTCCCTTCACTGAATCAACAGAAGACCTCCGCCTCACCGCGCGACCGGCCTAGTACAACATGTTGACCCACCCTCTGACTTCCTCCTCCACCTCTCATCGGTCTCCATCCACGTTGTTTCTGCCTCAAGTAGTGACGCGCTCAAAGATCGTTCACGCGATGGCTCCTGGGGTGACGGCGTGGGAAGCGCCAAACATCAGGTCACGGTGGTGGATCTTACCCTGAGGGATTGGAGGTTGGCCTTGATCTCTCTTCCTCCTTCACATCTTCTCGTCGCCAGATCGGGGCGCGCCGGGGCGGAGAGGAGGGGGCGAGGAGCGGCGAGCGGACCACGGCAATGAAGCTGCCGCCGCCGCCCGCGGCGGGAGCATCCCTCATGCTGGGATGCGGGTGTGGTCGTATGGGGAGGGGCACTCGATGAGGATGTGGTAGCGCAGCACGTCGGCGACTGCGAGGTCGTGGCATGGGATCTATTGCACTGATTTTTCGTTGGCCATATACAACAATTTTCGTAGCTGAACGTGGGGACGGGGACGATGACAGAGTTTTCGTTCGCTTCTGCAAATTGCTAAAGGTATACATGGGATGGTTAATTCTTGTATTGACGGCCAGATCTAATTAGGTGGGCCAGATCATAGGGTGGTATTTTGTTGTGGTTGTCTTGTGTAGCTGCTTTTCGGTGTGTTTAGCGATGAACATGTTTCCTTGTTTAATAGTAGTAGAGATAATCCAAAACCCAAAAATATTTACTTTACTAGTTCATCTATCTCTATCGGATCTCACTTTTGCAAATAACCTAGAAGGGTTTGACAACACCTTTATAGTGTTGGGTGCAAGTTTGTTATTTGTTTGTGCATGTATTTGGCAAATTGTGTGTAATCTCCTACTGGATTGATACCTTGGTTCTCAAAACCGAGGGAAATACTTACTCTATTTTGCTGCATCACCCTTTCCTCTTCAAGGGAAAAACCAATGAAAGCTCAAGAGGTAGCAGATATACAGGCTGGGGCTTCATTGCTTGCTTGCTAGGGCTGCCTACTAGCTTCTCACACTATCACCCTATCTCTAGATCTAAAAAAGATGGTAGTGGACCCTCTCTCTCCCTCCTCACCGGTGTTCACATATTCGCCTGGACCCCGTCCGTCGGGGAAGAGGAGGACGTGCAGCGTAGACGCACTCGTCGTCGACGAGTGAGGATGCACACTAACGACAAAGTCGTCCTCTCAGACCTAGCCCGGACGCGGGATGGCCTCCGTCCCAAGATCGTTGCTGTAGTGTGTGCGGAGGACGACAACCACAAGCGAAGCCACTTCCAGCCGACCCTCGGGTATGCTACCTCTTTTCGAACCATACCCTTGTTCTATTTCCCCATCTGCCACGTCGCTGTGTGTGGATCTTTTTGCACTCCCCCATCTCCCCAAGTTACTATTCTCTGCTTTGCTGGTCACGCAGACGAAAACCTTAATTTGCACCATTAAAGGAAACCCTACTTCATGCAGACTAATCCATGTCTAGATTGAATAAGGAAAGAAAGGGGAAAAGTACTATTGAAGATACTAGGTATCGAACCTACAAATTGGTTGAAAAGGGGGAAAGCAGTAGCTAAGGAACGTCTCTTGTCTCTTGGTTGACAAAGGGTAGAAAGGCAGGACAACGCAATAGAGAATGACCAGGTCGATAGGTTTGTTGTCCTCACATAGGAAAAAAGGTGGCTAAAGAGAACAAAAATGCGACATAATCCACATTTGCTGCTTGGATATTTGTTGCTCTGGCAACCATCCCTCCCTCAGCACTCCATGCGTCGGTGGAGGTACATCATATTGGTGCACCCTCTGTTCGAATGGGCCTCCCAATGCTCTTATTGCAATTTTTTTGTTAGTATAACACCACCGGTAACATAAAGCAATGCTACTGCTAGAGTGATGCCACTTTTAACTAATGTGCAGTCATTCTAATGCCACCGATAAATTGAAGCAATGCCAAGTAATGTCACTGGATTATTTTAGGGTTAGTTGGTTCTTGTGGATGTATTAAAGATTTTTGAGCTAAGGCATTCTAATGCTGCTGCACAGCGAGTATACCAACGATTAAACTTGTTACTACATTTAGATTTTTGCATTGTTAATGCTTATACATTACATATCTCACATCATGATGTAATTATAAGTCAATTTTTTTGTATAGTGTTACCGAAATGTCAAGTCGGTGATGGAATTTTATTTTAGTTAAACTGCACAAAAAAATTACGAAGATAAGAGGAAACGTTAGGAGTGGGCACCTCCTCCTCCTCCTGCCGCTGTTATCTTGTTTTGCTTAATCATGTTTTTATATTTGACTGATTATCAAGATTGTGATAGCAATTTTTCAGACACCCTTGAGTTCAGAATGATATTTACCTTGAAGGTACATGGTTTGCAACTACTTTTGTAGTGTCATTAGTTAATAATTTTAGTTACCTTCATACTTTTGTGGTGCACAGCCAGTATACCAATACTGAAACTTGTTTCCTTTTGATTTTGTATAGTTAATGCTTATAGAAATCTTCTAGTGGTAGCTTATAGAAATTTGTTCAGTAAAACCATTCTACTGTACCCCGTAATAAAAAAAACTACTCTATTGTTGCACTAGCAACTGGATTAGTGTATATTTGTACTATTTGAGTGGTGTTGCATTAGCGTATGGACATATATAATGTGTGGCTAGCCTTCCCAGATATGTGCTCAAGAAAACTAAAACTACTACCTATTTTTCTAAATGCAAGATGTTTGGGTACTTTAAACTGAATAGCAAAAACATCTTATATTATGTTATAGGAGGAGGTCTACATTTTTGTCTTTATTTCCTGTTGATTACATACCTGACATCATGATGTAATGGTAAGTCATTTTTTTGTACAGTGTCACCGAATTGTCAAGGCGGTGATGGCATTTTATTTTAGTTGAAGTGCACAAATGATGATGTAGTGAGAACTAGGGCTTCACAAACCTTCTGGACTTGGGATTATACCAGTCTAGGGATGTTGCAAGATAGTCCCGACAAAGAACTGATCTTTCCGGCAAGCTATACCTCCGGAAAGCACTGCATCAATAGACAAAACCCGACAAGTTAGTAGCCTGCAAGCTCCCTCCACCACCTTGCTACACCTACCTGTCAGCATACCGCTGGCAAGTGGTTGGCGCACATGTTGTTAGGTAGAGCCTGTAGGGACACGTGGGGGATCACCGCTTTAGAAACACCTTTATCGACACACATCCATGTGCGTGTCAGCTTATATCCATCCTAATGTAATCACTAGTTTGCCACTGTTGTTACCCCTTTTGAGCTATAAAAGGAGGTCTATGGCAACCTTTGCGAGAGTCGAAGCCCTATCCATTTGCATGCGTAGCAGCACTTCCCACACACTGCTCCTTGTAACCGGGCATATACACATCCAATACAACAAAACAAGAGTAGGGTTTTACGCTTCACAGCGGCCCAAACCTAGGTAAATCCTTGACTGCCAAGCTGCTGGATTTGCTCTTTATGTGTCGCGTCCCCTCAGCCGAAGCATGAAGGGGCCTTTGTTGGACCCATAGATCCTCGTACGCACAACATCTTTGGCGCACCGGGTAAGGGGTGCGCGTACGCGAATCTGCTCTAGTAGCATCGACCTCATCTTCACCATCCGTGGTGCCCAAGTGAAGGGCACGATGACCGCTGCATCGTCTCCATTCAAGGCATCGTCCCATATGCCACTATAGATGGAGGCAGTAGCGGCCAAAATTTCTTCACCAACGATGGCATCTTCTTCGCTATCATCACAATTCAGAGGAAGCTAAGTTCCAAACTTTAGTTGTTTTTTGCTGACTTGATCTTATTTTTGATGACGTTCTTTTCACATAACCAGTGCGCAAATGAGCGCTCCGGGTTATTCGGGTCCGCCTAACAACACCTATGCAACTGCGATTGTTCTTGGAGTGTGAAGCTCTCAAGGAGGCGGCGTTCTCAATAGGCTGCTAGCTAAGATTCACTCCTAAGTGCCATTGACTAGAACATGCGCGACTGAGATGCATTCCGGCAAGCGTAGCGAACAACTGTGCTGGAATATAATCATTTAGAGTTTTCTTCTTCAGGATCTCCATTTACATATAGCTTATCTGTTAAGGACCAATCGAAGGGTATGATTGCGCTCGTGGCTAATACCGGTCTGCACAGGAATGCTATTTGTAACTGCACTTACTCTAAGATTGCAAAGCTAGTCGGGAAAGCAGTTTTCTCTTTCAGCTGCTAACTAGGATTCGGTCCTGATACGTCCAAAACGTATCTATAATTTCTGCTTGCTCCATGCCACTTTTGGGTGATATTGCTATGATATTCATACACTTCCATACACTTTTGATCATATTTGGACTAACTTACTAATCCAGTGCACCCCAGTGCCAGTTTCTGTTTTCGACTGTTTTTGTATTTCAGGTTTTCACGTTTCGAGAACTGCCCAGAAAAATCCAGAAAAATTATATAAAAAATCAGCGATACGGAAACAACACTGCGTCCGAAGGGCAACCTGGGGGGGGGGGGCACAGGGGCTCCAGGCGCCCTGTGGGCGCGCCCCCCTGGGCCGCGCCGGGGGGGCGCCTGGGCCCCCCGAGGCTCCCCCGGTGCCCTACTTTGGCATATATTTAAAGGACTCTCCGAAACCCTCAGAACAGGACTTCTTTTCGCGATCCCATCTCTGTTCCGCCGCCGCCGCCGCTTCCAAGATCGGGAGCACTAGGAGAACTCTTCCCGGCACCCTGCCGGAGGGGAGGATCACCACCGGGAGCTTCTCCACCACCATGGACGCCTCCCGGATGACTCGTGAGTAGTCTCCCTTGGACCATGAGTCCATGACCAGTAGCTATGTGATTTTCTCCTCTCGTTCTTGTGCTTCACTAATTAGTCCTCGTGAGCTGCCCTACATGATCGAGGCACCTATGTAATCCTTATGCTGTTGCTATGTTGAGTTTGCTGGGATCCGATGGATTATGAGATTATGTTCAGATTGATCTTGAGTAATATATTTGATTCACCTCTTTTATATTTTAGTTCATAAGTAATTCTTGCATGTTCTCCGTTGTTATTTATTGCTTTGGCCGAGTAATAGGTAGTGACTCCAAGAGGGAACGTTATGCTCGATTGTGGGTTCATGCCCCTCGATGACTAGCTTGAGTGACATAAACATGAGTCTAGGGGATGTGCTGTTGCCACAAGGGGGAAAACAACGGTGCTTGTGCCCGCGGGTGCAAGGATTGTTTACTTTACGCAAAGTTCTTTTAATGCAGTTGTCTGTTGCATTGAGTTTACACTATGGGTGGGACTCGCAACTTAATACCAGCGAGATGTTCTGGATAGATATCTCAAGGTGGATGATTAGTAGTAGATATTGATGGATTTCGGTCTACTTACTTTGGCGTACCGCCCATGCTTTGAACCTCAACCTTTCTTGCAATGTAGTCAGCATTGGTTTGCGTTCGTGGTCCTATCAATTGCCCAGCTGTAATTTGTTTACCTCACATAGCTGTTTTATCGTCTTTTGGGAGAGAGACATCACTAGTGAACATCATGAGACTCCGGTCCATATTACCATCATTGATCACATCCACTATTTACTTTTCGCTATTTACTTACTATTGCAAAAAACTATCTATCACTACTATCATTGCTTTTAACCCTTTGTGAACTACAAGGCCGGAGAGATTGACAACCTCTCTGTACTCGTTGGGAGCAAAGTTATTTGTATCTGTGTGCAGGTCCATGTTGGTTGCTACTAATCTGGCGCCGTAGCAATTGACACCTACTTGTTGAACCTAGGAGTCTCTGGGGAATCGATCCTTGGCATCTTTGCTAGGGGAAAACACTTCTACTTACTGCATCTTACACCTTCCACTTGGGGTAACCAACGAGGGGTTCGAGGCCCATCAAGGAGTATTTTCTGGCGCCGTTGCCGGGGACTCCACTCTTCAGGATAGGGGAGTTGCATGCTATCTTTTACCTTTGCTTTTTAGTCTTGTTAGTTTACCTTTCGCTTTTTGCTTTAGTTCCTTTTTATCAAAAATCACAAAAATAGTTATCTTGTTCTTTAGTTATCATTATGACGGGTCCTTTTGTCTTTGACGAGGCAGAAGTTCTCACCTTTAAACAAAGAGGTGGGGAAAGTTTGAAAGATGCTTGGTATAGAATTAATGATTCACAAAAAAGAGCCACCAAGAAGCAACCTACTACTATGTTGCTTAGAAATTTTTATGTTGGAATTACTTCTTGGAATAGGTTTATTCTAGATACTGCTATCAATGGAAATTTCCTAGAGGCCCCGGTTTGGGAGTCTCTTAGTATTATTGAAAATCTTGTTGGGAGTCCCCCTGTTGTTAGCATTCGAGAGGACATCACCCTAGCTCACATTATGAAAAAACTTGAAAAAATAGAGCTAGAGATGCCAAGCACTAATAAGATGAATGAGTTGGATCGAAAGATCCAAGGGAATTTGAATAGACTTGATAGCTCCATGCATAAAATTTTCAAAATTTTGGAGACCGTCAAATTCCATGATTCTGACTCTTCTAGGATGGACAAGATTGAGGAAATATTTGATACCTTAGGAACTACTTTCTCCTCGATCAAACCGAAAAGGTAGAAACTCCGGCAAAGATGGAGCCTAAGTTCGTTCACGTTCCAAAGGCTCCCCGTTCTAAAAGCAATCCACCTATTGCCAAAGGGGTTGAAACTGTAAAGACTTTGGAAGAAACACCTATCGTTGATGAATTTATAAATGAATCTTCCCTTGACTTTTATCCTTTTGGTCTTCTACCTAGAAGTATCTCTATGAGGCCTTTATTTGAGAGTCCTCTTAAGACTAGTTGTATTATTGAAGAGCTTTTTGATGATCTTGATGATGGTTCAATTGATACAACTTGATCTATGCATTATGCCTAGCTTAAAGGCATAAAAGAAAGCGCTTTTGGGAGGCAGCCCACATGAATAATTTTTTTGCTTTTGTTGTGTCTTGATGTTGTTTACTGCTTTAGCATCATCATTGTATCTTTGCTTTTCATATTTGTGCCAAGTATAGCCTCTGATAGCTAGAAAGTTCAAAAGTTGTGAGGTGCTGTCCAGGAAACAGATTCGGTCCTTGGATAGAAAAATTCGTATAAAATCACCAGATCATATTTTTGGTCTGAATTTTTTCTACAGCGTTCTCTATATAATTGTCTTTCGTGCGTCAGTTCTGAGTTTTTTGATTTGAGTTGCAGAAGTATCCCGAACAGGTCAATTACTGCCTGCTGTTCTGTTTTTCACAGATTCTGTCCTGTTTTGCCTTACCTTCACTTTGCAAATTGAGAACTTGCTTTTTCTTTGCAAAAATCTTTTGGCAATCTTGAGAAACAGTAGAACTTCAAGAATATCCTTATTTCCAGCAAGGTATAATTATTTTATTAAGGGTACTAACCTCGCTAATCAGATTATGATGAGTTATGTATGAAGGGAGTTTTCAAGTGTACGAGGGAAGATGATAAAAAGATTCAGGAGTGTCAAGCGCTCAAGCTTGGGGATGCCCCCGTGCACCCCCAAGAAATATTCAAGGAGACTCAAGCGTCTAAGCTTGGGGATGCCCCCGTGCATCCCCTTCTCCATCAACATTATCAGTTCGTCTTTCGTTCCGCTATATTTTTATCACTTCATGTGTTATGTGCTATGCTTGGAGCGTCTTGCTTTTAGTTTTCTTTTTAGTTTTTCATAACGAGTCGGAACCCAGCATTCCTTTATGTGGGAGAGAAACACGCTCCACCTCTACCTAGAACATTACATAGAATTTTCATGTCTATCTATGCTGTGTGTGTTCTTTGTCTTTTAAATAGCTACTATCATACTCTGCTCTTAGTATTCACGCTTATCTTTTCAAGAGCTTTTATTTAGTTGGTTGCTTGAACTCTCTTTAATTACCATGCTCACCTTATTAAGAGAGTTTTCTTCCGTTGCATTGGTTAATGTGTCTATGATAAAGATGCTACTTTCATGATGGTGCTTAGTAGTTCAGGTTTTCTTTTGTTTAATCTCGAATAGCTGGGGGGTTCCCAATGTGTTATTGGAGTACCAACTTGGTTTGTTTGCCTATGATATGGTATGGTCTAGTAATATCTTCCTTCGAGAATTTATTTTGATTGACTTGGCGTATGCTCACGCATATTCAAGACTGTAAAGAAAGTCTGTCAAGCCTTGATGATCTTTTATTTCTAAGTAGCGATATAACTACCATGCCTGATTCAATATTGCTTTGTCGCTCTGCATGATTATGACCGTCATTGCTCTCTTAGTTGGTCGCTCCCAGTCTTTTGCTAACCTCCACCTGCACTGAGCAAACTAACCATGCAATACATAGCTCATGGGAAAGTAGCCTAAAAACTATTGTGGTAAAGAATATGTTGCCTATGTATCTTATTTCTTATGAGTTGCTTGCTGAGCGGTAACCATGTTTCTGGGGACGCCATCAACTGTCACACTTTTGTTGAATATCATGTGAGTTGCTATGCATGTTCGTCTTGTCTGAAGTAAGGGTGATTTACCGTGGGTTGAATTAATATGCATATTGTTAGAGAAGAACATTGGGCCGCCAACCAAAGCCATGCATCATGGTGGAAGTTTTAGCTTGGACCTTAATCCTCAATCTCTCATGAGAATATGCTTATGCATTAAAGAGGAGTCCATCATCTATTTTCTGTGTTGTCCTGGTATGGATGTCCTCAAGTTGAGATCTATCAAAAACTAGAAATCAAATGCGATTTATCTCCTTGGACCTTTGTACAGGTGGCATAGAGGTACCCCTTTGTGACACTTGGTTAAAACATATGCAATGCAATGATAACCCATGGGGATCCGAGCTAATTAGGACAAGGAGCGAGCACTATTGGTATTCGATGCATGAGGCTTGCAACTTATAGGATGTTTTATGCATGACACATATGAAGTACTACTACCGTTGACACAATTGCTTCCATGTTTCCAAAATAAAAAGCTCTAGCACTTCAAGCACCAACTACTGAGAGCATGATTGTCATTCTGAGTGTAATGTGCATTGTCCCAAAGTAGCATTGTCTTTTGCATGATTGTGATATCGTTTATTCTGAAATGATTGTATCTAGTCATCACTTAAACCTTGAAGGTGCCCCTGCATTTATGTTTGCATCACCAAAGGGGGCAAGCTAGATATCACTTGATCATATTTGCACATCATGTTCATTGCAAATCTTTTTGATGTTTCAGTTTCATGTTGTAAAACTTTCAGTCATTTGTGATTTTCTCTTGAGACAACTTAATTACTTTAGAATCATTGTCTCAGTAAGCTTTTGTCATATGACTATGAGAAAGTCCTATATGGTTAATAGCATGTCACCACAGAAATTATTCTTGTTATCATTCACCTACTCAAGGACGAGCAGGAATTAAGCTTGGGGATGTTGATACGTCCAAAACGTATCTATAATTTCTGCTTGATCCATGCCACTTTTGGGTGATATTGCTATGATATTCATACACTTCCATACACTTTTGATCATATTTACACTAACTTACTAATCCAGTGCACCCCAGTGCCAGTTTCTGTTTTCGGCTGTTTTTGTATTTCCGGTTTTCACGTTTCGAGAACTGCCCAGAAAAATCCAGAAAAAATATATAAAAAATCAGCGATACGGAAACAACACTGCGTCCGAAGGGCAACCTGGGGGGGGGGCACAGGGGCTCCAGGCGCCCTGTGGGCGCGCCCCCCCCCTGGGCCGCGCCGGGGGGGGGGGGGCCTGGGCCCCCCGAGGCTCCCCCGGTGCCCTACTTTGGCATATATTTAAAGGACTCTCCGAAACCCTCAGAACATGACTTCTTTTCGCGATCCCATCTCTGTTCCGCCGCCGCCGCCGCTTCCAAGATCGGGAGCACCAGGAGAACTCTTCCCGGCACCCTGCCGGAGGGGAGGATCACCACCGGGAGCTTCTCCACCACCATGGACGCCTCCCGGATGACTCGTGAGTAGTCTCCCTTGGACCATGAGTCCATGACCAGTAGCTATGTGATGTTCTCCTCCCGTTCTTGTGCTTCACTAATTAGTCCTCGTGAGCTGCCCTACATGATCGAGGCACCTATGTAATCCTTATGTTGTTGCTATGTTGAGTTTGCTGGGATCCGATGGATTATGAGATTATGTTCAGATTGATCTTGAGTAATATATTTGATTCACCTCTTTTATATTTTAGTTCATAAGTAATTCTTGTATGTTCTCCGTTGTTATTTATTGCTTTGGCCGAGTAATAGGTAGTGACTCCAAGAGGGAACGTTATGCTCGATTGTGGGTTCATGCCCCTCGATGACTAGCTTGAGTGACAGAAACATGAGTCTAGGGGATGTGCTGTTGCCACAAGGGGGAAAACAACGGTGCTTGTGCCCGCGGGTGCAAGGATTGTTTACTTTACGCAAAGTTCTTTTAATGCAGTTGTCTGTTGCATTGAGTTTACACTATGGGTGGGACTCGCAACTTAATACCAGCGAGATGTTCTGGATAGATATCTCAAGGTGGATGATTAGTAGTAGATATCGATGGATTTCGGTCTACTTACTTTGGCGTACCGCCCATGCTTTGAACCTCAACCTTTCTTGCAATGTAGTCAGCATTGGTTTGCGTCCGTGGTCCTGTCAATTGCCCAGCTGTAATTTGTTTACCTCACATAGCTGTTTTATCGTCTTTTGGGAGAGAGACATCACTAGTGAACATCATGAGACTCCGGTCCATATTACCATCATTGATCACATCCACTATTTACTTTTCGCTATTTACTTACTATTGCAAAAAACTATCTATCACTACTATCATTGCTTTTAACCCTTTGTGAACTACAAGGCCGAAGAGATTGACAACCTCTCTGTACTCGTTGGGAGCAAAGTTATTTGTATCTGTGTGCAGGTCCACGTTGGTTGCTACTAATCTGGCGCCGTAGCAATTGACACCTACTTGTTGAACCTAGGAGTCTCTGGGGAATCGATCCTTGGCATCTTTGCTAGGGGAAAACACTTCTACTTACTGCATCTTACACCTTCCACTTGGGGTAACCAACGAGGGATTCGAGGCCCATCAGGTCCTAAGCGCCATTGTCTAGAACATGCGCACATGTGAGCATTCTGACAACATGGAGCGCATAATATGTAAAAGGGAGTTGCCTAAGGAGGGAAATCATGTAAAAAGTTGTACACAATTTAAGTTAAAATTCGGTTGTTAATTAACTTGTCGTATTAAAACCTGGTTGCGGCCTAGGGGCTGGCTGCACCCTTGGGACCAATTTTCTTGGCATCAAGAACTTTAGGGTTCTCTATTTGGACTAAAAGCCTTCCCAACAACAATCTTGCCAAAAGCCATAGTCGAGAACATCAAAGTTCTCCATTGGAGATAGAAGCCTTCCTGGCAATAATCTTGCTAGAAGCCAGTGTCGAGAATGTCAAAGTTCCTCGCTAAAGATAGAAGCCTTCCCGGCAATAATCTTGCCAGAAGCCGGTGATATGTCTCCAACGTATCTATAATTTTTTATTGTTCCATGCTATTATATTATCCTTCTAGGATGTCTTATGGGATTTTATATACACTTTTATATGATTTTCGGGACTAACCTATTAACCCAGAGCCCAGTGACAGTTTCTGTTTTTCTCCTGTTTTAGGGTTTAACAGAAAAGGAATATCAAACGGAGTCCAATTGACGCGCCAATTTTTGATGATTTTTTCTGGACCAAAAGAAGCCCCCGAAGTAAGAGAGTTGGGCCAGGAGAGCCATGGGCTGCCCACGAAGGTGGGGGCGCGCCTTGGGCAGGGGGGCGCGCCCTCCTATCTCGAGGACAACCCAGAAGCCCCCCTAACTTGTGCCCTACGCCAATAAATCCTAAATACTGAAACCTTCGGAAATTAACCTAGAGCGGGAGTTCCGCCGCCGAAAGCCTCTGTAGCCACCGAAAACCAATCTAGACCCCGTTCCAGCACCCTGCCGGAGGGGGAACCCTCACCGGTGGCCATCTTCATCATCCCGACGCTCTCCATGACGAGGAGGGAGTAGTCCACCCTCGGGGCTGAGGGTATGTACCAGTAGCTATGTGTTTGATTTCTCTCTCATGTTCTTGAGATGGCACGATCTTGATGTATCGCGAGCTTTGCAATTCTATTTGGATCTTATGATGCTTCTCCCCCTCTACTCTCTTGTAATGGATTGAGTTTTCCCTTTGAAGTTATCTTATCGGATTGAGTCTTTAAGGATTTGAGAATACTTGATGTATGTCTTGCACGTGCTTATCTGTGGTGACAATGGGATATCATGTGATCTACTTGATGTATGTTTCGGTGATCAACTTGCGGGTTCCGTGACCTTGGGAATCTATGCATAGGGGTTGGCACACGTTCTCGTCTTGACTTTCCGGTAGAAACTTTGGGGCACTCTTTGAAGTTCTATGTGTTGGTTGAATAGATGTTTCTGAGATTGTGTGATGCATATCGTATAATCATGCCCACAGATACTTAAGGTGACAATGGAGTATCTAGGTGACATTAGGGTTTTGGTGGATTTGTGTCTTAAGGTGTTATTCTAGTACGAACTCTATGATAGATTGAACGTTACTACGAACTCTTGAATAGATCGATCAGAAAGAATATCTTTGAGGTGGTTTCATACATTACCATAATCTCTTCGTTTGTTCTCCGCTATTAGGTACTTTGGAGTGACTCTTTGTTGCATGTTGAGGGCTAGTAATATGATCCAATTATGTTATCCTTGTTGAGAGAACTTGCACTAGTGAAAGTATGAACCCTAGGCCTTGTTTCCTATCATTGCAACACCGTTTATGACTATGACTTGCTACCTTGCTATTTTTATATTTTCAGTTTACAAAAACCTATATCTAACATCCATATTGCACTTGTATCACCATCTCTTCGCCGAACTAGTGCACCTATACAATTTACCATTGTATTGGGTGTGTTGGGGACACAAGAGACTCTTTGTTATTTGGTTGCAGGGTTGTTCGAGAGAGACCATCTTCATCCTACGCCTCCCGCGGATTGATAAACCTTAGGTCATCCACTTGAGGGAAATTTGCTACTGTCCTACAAACCTCTGCACTTGGAGGCCCAACAACGTCTACAAGAAGAAGGTTGTGTAGTAGACATCAAGATCTTTTCTGGCGCCGTTGCCGGGGAGGTTAGTGCTTGAAGGTATATCTTTAGATCTTGCAATCGAATCTTTTAGTTTCTTGTTTCACTAGTTTAGTTTATAAAGGAAAACTACAAAAAATGGAATTAAGGTTACCTCATATGCTTCATCTTTTTAATATCTTTCGTGAAAATGATGGGAAGGAAAATTGTGCTCAAGTACTAGAAGAAGAATTACATAGAATGCTTGGCACATAATATGTGCATGATGAGCATGATTGCAATGTTGTTAGTATGAATTCTTTGAATACCCATGATGCTAATGATATGCAAAGCCACAAGCTTGGGGATGCTATGTTTGATGAAGATGATATTTTTTGTCCCCCAAGTGTTGATGAGCAAATTTATTATGATGAAAGCATGCCTCCTATTTATGATGGTTATTGTGATGACACATATGCTATAAAGAATAAAGATAACCATGAAACTTGTCATCATGATTTTAGTTTTCAATTGGATTATGCCTCACATGATAATTATTTTGTTGAGTTTGCTCCCACTATTATTCATGAGAAGAATTTTGCTTATGTGGAGAGTAGTAAAATTTCTATGCAAGTAGATCATGAAAAGAATGCTTTATGTGCTGGTTATACTATTGAATTCATTCATGATGCTACTGAAAATTATTATGAGAGAGGATCATATGCTTCTACATATTGCAATAATATCAAGTTTCCTCTCTATCTGCTTAAAATTTTGAAGTTGTGCTTGTTTTCCCTTCCTATGCTAGTTGATTATTGTTCCCATAAGTTGTTTGTTCACAAAATCCCTATGCATAGGAAGTGGGTTAGACTTAAATGTGCTAGTCATATTCTTCATGATGCTCCCTTTATGTTTCAATTCTTATCTTTTACGCGAGGATCATTCAAATCATTATGCCTAGCTAGGGGCGTAAAACGATAGCGCTTGTTGGGAGGCAACCCAATTTTATATTTTTTTTTTCTGCTGTTAGGGAATAAATATTGAATCTAGATTCTGTTTAGATGTGGTTTTGTGTTTTAATTAGTGTTTGTGCCAAGTAGAACCTTTGGGAAGACTTGTGTGAAGTTTATATGATCTTGCTGTGAAAAACAGAATCGTTAGCGCTTGCTAGAATGGTCATCAAATTTTACTGGAGCGTGCTATTTAGTTGATTCTTTTTGCAGATGATTAATAGACAAATTCCTCACGTTTACCAATTTAGTTTGAATTTTTTGGAGTTACAAAAGTATGCGAAACCTGCAGATTACTACAGACTGTTCTGTTTTTGACAGATTCTGTTTTTCGTGTGTTGTTTGCTTATTTCAATGCATCTATGAGTAGTATTGGGAAGTATGAACCATAGAGAAGTTGGAGTACAGTAGGTTTAACACCAATATAAACAAAGAATGAATTCATTGCAGTAACTTTGAGTGTTGGTTTGCTTTCTTATACTAATGGAGCTCACGAGATTTTTGTCTAAGTTTTGTGTTGTGAAGTTTTTAAGTTTTGAGTATTGCTTTGATGGACTATGGAACAAAGAGTGGCAAGAGCCTAAGCTTGGGGATGCCCAAGGCACCCCAAGGTAAAATTAAAGGACAACCAAAAGCCTAATCTTGGGGATGCCCCGGGAAGGCATCCCCTCTTTCGTCTTCATCTATCGGTAACTATACTCGCAGCTATAATTTTATTCACCACATGATATGTGTTTTGCTTGGAGCGTCAATTTATTTTAGTTTGTTTTGCTTGCTGTTTGAATAATATCCCAAGATTTGAAGTTCTTAAATGTTAGAGAGTCTTCACATAGTTACATAATTATTCAACTACTCATTGATCTTCACTTATATCTTTCGGAGTAGTTTGATATTGCTCTAGTGCTTCACTTATATCTTTTAGAGCACGGTGGTGGTTTTATTTTGAAGAAATAGATGAACTCTCATGCTTCACTTATATCCTTTTGAGAGTCTATTAGAACAGCATGGTAATGTGCTTTGGCTATAAAACTAGCCTTCACATGATAGGCATCCAAGATCAATGTAGTAAAACTTCCACGCTAAGTGCATTGAATATGATGAGAAGTTGGATGCTTGATAATTGTTTTGAGATATGAGGATAGTGATATTAGAGTCATGCTAGTGGATTTATTATGAAATTAAGAAATGCTTGTGTTAAGGTTAGTGATTCTCGTAGCATGCACGTATGGTGAACCGCTATGTGACGAAGTTAGAGCATGAGGTATTTGTAAAGTGTCAACCTTTGTGTGGAGGTCGGGGGCACGCGATGGTTGACTCCTACGAACCTCCCCCCTAGGAGCATGCATTGATTGCTTTTTTTGATGACTCGTAGATTTTTGCAATAAGTATATGAGTTCTTTATGACTAATGTTGAGTCCATGAATTATACGCACTCTCACCCTTCCACCATTGCTAGCCTCTCTTGTATCGCGCAACTTTTGCCGGTACCATACACCCACTATATATCCTTCCTCAAAACAGCCACCATATATATTCCTCAAAACATCCACCATACCTACCTATCATGGCATTTCCATAGCCATTCCGAGATATATTGCCATGCAACTTTCCATCATTCCTTTCATATGACACGCATCATATTGTCATATTGCCATGCATGATCATGTAGTTGACATCGTATTTGTGGCTGGGCCACCATGCATAATTTTTCATACATGTCACTCTTGATTCATTGCACATCCCGGTACAACGGCGGAGGCATTCATATAGAGTCATAATTGTTCTAGTATCGAGTTGTAATTCAATGAAAGTGTGATGATCATCATTATTAGAGCATTGTCCCATGGGAGGAAAGGCTAAATCTATAAAGCCCCTCCGCAAAAAAAGGGGAAGG
The DNA here is from genome assembly GCA_902687465.1 of Secale cereale. Classification (NCBI taxonomy): domain Eukaryota; kingdom Viridiplantae; phylum Streptophyta; class Magnoliopsida; order Poales; family Poaceae; genus Secale; species Secale cereale. The sequence goes on along the minus strand of LR738713.1, from coordinate 41,515,862 downwards.
CCAAAGAAAAATAGAAAAGCCCCAAAAAAAGGAAAATAAAAAGGGACAATTGGTACTATCTTTTTCCACACTTGTGCTTCAAAGTGGCACCATGTTCTTCATGATAGAGAGTCTCATGTTTAGTCACTTTTCATATACTTGTGGGAATTTTTCATTATAGAACTTGGCTTGTATATTCCAACGATGGGCTTCCTCAAATGCCCTAGGTCTTCGTGAGCAACCAAGTTGGATGCACACCCACTAGTTTCTTTTGTTGAGCTTTCATACATTTTTAGCTCTAGTGCATCCGTTGCATGGCAATCCCTACTCACTCACATTGATGTCTATTGATGGGCATCTCCATAGCCCATTGATACGCCTAGTTGATGTGAGACTATCTCCCTCCTTTTTGTCTTCTCCACAATCACCTCTCTATTCCACCCATAGTGCTATGTCCATGGCTCACGCTCATGTATTGCGTGAAAGTTGAAAGGTTTGAAAGAATAGAGTATGAAAACAAGTGCTTGGCTGAAATCGGGGTTGTGCATGATATGAATATTCTGTGTGATGAAGAGGGAGCATAGCCAGACTATATGATTTTGTAGGGATAACTTTCTTTAGCCATAGTATTTTGAGAAGACATGATTGCTTTGTTAGTATGTTTGAAGTATTATTATTTCTTATGTTAATATAGACTTTTGTCTTGAATCTTTGAGATCTGAACATTCATGCCACAATTAAGAGAATTACATTGAAAAACTATGTTGGTTAGCATTCCACATCAAAAAATTTGTTTTTATCATTTACCTACTCGAGGACGAGCAGGAATTAAGCTTGGGGATGCTTGATACGTCTCCAACGTATCTATAATTTTTTTATTGTTCCATGCTACTATATTATCCTTCTAGGATGTCTTATGGGCTTTTATATACACTTCTATATGATTTTCGGGACTAACCTATTAACCCAGAGCCCAGTGTCAGTTTCTGTTTTTCTCCTGTTTTAGGGTTTTACAGAAAAGGAATATCAAACGGAGTCCAATTGACGTGCCAATTTTTGATGACCTTTTCTGGACCAAAAGAAGCCCCCGAAGTAAAAGAGTTGGGCCAGGAGAGCCACGGGCTGCCCACGAGGGTGGGGGCGCACCCTCCTATCTCGTGGACAGCCCAGAAGCCCCTGTGACTTGTGCCCTACGCCAAAAAATCCTATAAACACTGGAACCTTTGGAAGTTAACCTAGATCGAGAGTTCCGCCGCCGAAAGCCTCTGTAGCCACCGAAAACCAATCTAGACCCCATTCCGGCACCCTGCCGGAGGGGGGGAACCCTCACTGGTGGCCATCTTCATCATCCCGGCGCTCTCCATGACGAGGAGGGAGTAGTCCACCCTCGGGCTGAGGGTATGTACCAGTAGCTATGTGTTTGATCTCTCTCTCGTGTTCTTGAGATGGCACGATCTTGATGTATCGCGAGCTTTGCTATTCTAGTTGGATCTTATGATGCTTCTCCCCCTCTATTCTCTTGTAATGGATTGAGTTTTCCCTTTGAAGTTATCTTATCGGATTGAGTCTTTAAGGATTTGAGAACACTTGATGTATGTCTTGCACGTGCTTATCTGTGGTGACAATGGGATATCATGTGATCTACTTGATGTATGTTTTGGTGATCAACTTGCGGGTTTCGTGACCTTGGGATCTATGCATAGGGGTTGGCACACGTTTTTGTCTTGACTTTCCGGTAGAAACTCTGGGGCACTCTTTGAAGTTCTATGTGTTGGTTGAATAGATGTTTCTGAGATTGTGTGATGCATATCGTATAATCATGCCCACAGATACTTGAGGTGACAATGGAGTATGTAGGTGACATTACGGTTTTGGTTGATTTGTGTCTTAAGGTGTTATTCTAGTATGAACTCTATGATAGATTGAACGTTACTACGGACTCTTGAATAGATCGATCAGAAAGAATAGCTTTGAGGTGGTTTCGTACCGTACCATAATCTCTTCGTTTGTTCTCTGCTATTAGGTACTTTGGAGTGACTCTTTGTTGCATGTTGAGGGCTAGTAATATGATCCAATTATGTTATCCTTGTTGAGAGAACTTGCACTAGTGAAAGTATGAACCCTATGCCTTGTTTCCTATCATTGGAACACCGTTTATGAGTTTCTACCTTGCCGTTTTTATATTTTCAGTTTACAAAAACCTATATCTACCATCCATATTGCACTTGTATCACCATCTCTTTGCCGAACTAGTGCACCTATACAATTTACCATTGTATTGGATGTGTTGGGGACACAAGAGACTCTTTGTTATTTGGTTGCAGGGTTGTTCGAGAGAGACCATCTTCATCCTATGCCTCCCGCGGATTGATAAATCTTAGGTCATCCACTTGAGGGAAATTTGCTACCGTCCTACAAACCTCTGCACTTGGAGGCCCAACAACGTCTCCAAGAAGAAGGTTGTGTAGTAGACATCAGCCGGCATCGAGAATGTCAAAGTTCTCCGCTGAAGATAAAAGCCTTCCTTGCAACAATCTTGCCGAAAGCCGGCGTCGAGAACGTCAAAGTTCTTCTCTAAAAATAGAAACCCTACTAGAAAGATTTTCCCAGAGGTGAAACAAAAGATGCCATTGTTAAAGCCCACTCTAGCATCGGTATCTTTGGAGTTCTCTGTTGGGAGTGACCCGGGGGCTCGCCAACAAGATCACTTGTTTTTTGTTGTCAAGCACGTGCTCAAACATTAATATAAGGAAATTTCATTTGTCGGCAAGCCGCCGGCTATGGCAAGAATGTCTGCCCCTGTTGTTGAGCTACATGATCTGACAAGAGCAAAAATGCTTCCCGGAAACATAAACATAAGGCCGAAGGCGGGCGACCCCAACAAGCAAGTAGATGCTACAAAGGAAGCCCCCTTGCGTGCAAGTTTTCCGGGGGAGCAGAGGGTTTAATACACCAATGACATTCAAGAAATAAAATTAAATGCATCATGGACAAGATAGACATCAGTAAAAGCTAAGTTGAAAAACTTTAAGACAATGTTCTGCTATTCTTGTGTTTCTTGACTGATTTCATCCTTGTAAGTAAACCTGCACGCGAAGGAGCCTTATCGGGACTAGTCGCGCTCCTAGTTGCCTCGAGTCCGCTTGGTAACGTGAACAGCCACATCAAGACTGTTAAGGTAAGCCTTTTCGGGAGGCGGTGTTCCAGCAAGCTGCTAAGAGCCTATTTCCTCAAGCGTTGCCGACTAGAACATGCGTGCCAAAAATCATTCCGGCAAGCGTAGGGTGTATAAGTGTACAAGGGAAATACTTTTCAAGGGAGAAGCATACATAAATAAAATATGCATTACATAATGAAGTTGGACTAACTAAAGGAAATCATTTTCTTTATATGTGTCTTTGCAGCAGTAGATATACCAAAGAATTCCAGCCGCGACAATTATCTTCCTTTCCCGACGGTACTTGTTTGTAGCCTTACCAGTGGTTGAGGGTAGTAGCTGGGCGAATCATTCTTGGTTTATCGACAAGTGGGAAAGATGAAGACACTGACAAGGTGGCGTAATGGCCTTCTTGTATGCTGGCATCAGGAATCTAGAGTTTTCTGCCTAAAATACAAGCTGGCATCAAGAACTCAGAGTTCTCTGCTGACAGTAAAAGTCTTCCTGGAAGTAAAATTCCTTGGAACACAACAGAAAATGCAACAAAGGAGCTTCAATTCGGCATCAAGATCTTCTGTGTTCTCTGCCAGAGACAAGCCTACCTTTAGCATTGAGACCTTAAAAGTTCTTTGCTAGCAGAATTTCAATGCGGAGATCCCCTGAGCTCTTCAAGCAAGCTCGGGGGCTGGTAGCCCTTGGAGAACAATCTTTTTGGAGGGGCCGCTTACCGGGTGCAATGCTTTACAAAAAGAAAGATATGACTGTCACAACCCAAGCCAAGTTTGGTCCCACCTCCAGCATCGAGATCTTTTGAGTTCTCTGCTGAAGGCGGTCTCTGGGGCCACTGATGGTGTAGTGAGAACCTGGGCCTCGCAAACCTTCTGTACTTGGGATTATGCCAGTCTAGGGCTATTGCAAGATAGTCCTGACAAAGAACTGATCTTGCCGGCAAGCTGTACTTTTGACAAGCACTACATCAATAGACAAGACCCGGGAAGTTAGTAGCCGGCAAGCTCAAGACTTGGACCAGCAAGCTCCCTACACTGCCTTGCTACACCTACCTATCAGGATCTCGCAAACAAGTGGCGTGCGCACAGGTGGTCAGGTAGGGCCTGTCAGGGCACGTGGTGGATCACCGCTTCAGAAACACCTTTATCAACACACGTCCATGTTTATGTCAAGCTTATATCCATCCTAAAGTAATCAGTAGTTTTCCACCGTGGTAACCCCTTTTGAGATATAAAAGGAGGTCCATCACAACCTTTGCGAGAGTCGAAACCCTGTCCATTTGCACGCGTAGCGGCACTTCCCGCGCACCTCGTCGGCAAGTTGCGCTCCTTGTAACGAGGCATATACACATCCAATACAACAAAGCAGGAGTAGGGTTTTACACTTCGCAGCAGCCCATACCTGGGTAAATCCTTGATTGCCGAGCTGCTGGATCTGCTCTTTGTGTGTTGCGTACTTGCGTTCCCTCGGTCGAACCATGAAGGGGCCTTTGCCGATCCCATAGATCGTGGTACACACGATAACAAAAAATTCTTAAAAGAAGAGGAAAGGTCGGGAATGATTCAATCTTTCACAAAATACTATGTATGCCTTCCTAACGTCCACCATTGTTGCATTATTTATTCCTTTAAACATGTGGTTAGAAACAGCCTTGCTACCTTTTCCCATTAAGAAATTGCAATGCTTATATTTGTGAGTCTATGCTTCAACTAGTGCCACTTTTACACTTTAAATATCCGTGCAAACAGGGATGCTCGATTGATGGCTTCTCGCCCCTCGTTGGTTACCCCAAGTGGAAGGTTTGAGATGTAGCGTAGCGGCAAATTTCCCTTGGCAAAGATACCAAGGATCGAATCCCGTGAGACTCCGAAGGTCGACAAGAAGGTGTCAATAGCGCCAGAAACTTTCGCTTGACAGGACCTGCAGACAGATACAAATAACTTTGCTCCCAACGAGTACAGAGAGGTTGTCAATTCCTCTAGCCTTGTGGTTTACAAAGGATCAACGCAAGAGATAATAGTGATAGGTATGACTGCAACTAGGAAATAAGAACAGGAAGTAAATAACGGGTGTGATCAGTGATGGTAATATGGACCAGGGTCCCATGATGTTCACTAGTGATGTCTCTCTCCCAAAAGATGATAAAACAGCTAAGCGAGGTAAACAAATTACAGCTGGGCAATTGACAGGATTATGTGCGCAAACCAATGCTAACTATGCTGTACAGGAAGGTAGAGGCTCAAAAGCATGGGCAGTACGCCAAGGCAAGTAGACCGAAATCCATCTGCATCTACTACTAATCATCCACCTTGAGATATCTATCCAGAACATCTCGCTGGTATTAAGTTGCGAGTCCCACCCAAAGTGTAAACTCAAAGCAACAGACAACTGCATTAAAAGAACTTTGCGTAAAGTAAACAATCCTTGCACCCGCAAGTACAAGCACCGTTGTTTTCCCCCTTGTGGCAACAGCACATCCCCTAGACTCATGTTTCTGTCACTCAAGCTAGTCATCGAGGGGCATGAACCCACAATCAAGCATAACGTTCCCTCTTGGAGTTACTACCTACTACTTGGCCAAAGCAATAAACAGCAACGGAGAACATGCAAGAATTACTCAAGAACATAAATATAAAAGAGGTGAATCAAATATATTACTCACACACAATCTGAACATAATCTCATAATCCATCGGATCCCAGCAAACTCAGCATAGCAACAGCATAAAGATTACATATGTGCCTCGATCATGTAGGGCAGCTCACGAGGTCTAATCGATGAAGAACAAAGAGGGGAGGAGAACATCACATAGCTACTGGTCATGGACCCATGGTCCAAGGGGGACTACTCACAACTCATCCGGGAAGCGTCCATGGTGGTGGAGAAGCTCCCGGTGGTGATCCTCCCCTCCGGCAGGGTGCCGGGAAGAGTTCTCCTGGTGCTCCCGATCTTGGAAGCGCGGCGACGGCGGAACAGAGATGAGATCGCGAAAAAGGGTTCCGTCCTCGAGGGTTTCGGGACGCGTGTTAAATATATGCCAAAGGGGGTCACCAGAGGCGGAGAGGGGGGCCCAGGCGCCCCCCCCCGGCGCGGCCAGGAGGGGGGCCGCGTGGGCAGGCCGCCTGGGCTGCCCCTGGCTCCCCTCTGGCCCCACTTATGGCGCGTGGAAGCTTCTGGAGCGCTGATTTTTTATATATTTTTCCCGGAATTTTTTTGGCAATTTAAGTAATGGGAAAACCTGAAATACAAAAATAGCAGAAACAGAAACTGGCACTGGGGTGCACTGAGTTAATAGGTTAGTCCAAATATGATCAAAAGTGTATAGAAGTGCATAAATATCGTAGCAATATCACACAAAAGAAGCATGGAGCAAGCAGAAATTATAGATACGTTTTGGACGTATCAACATCCCCAAGCTTAATTCCTGCTCGTCCTCGAGTAGGTAAATGATAACAAGCATAATTTCTGTGGTGACATGCTATCAACCATATAAGAACTTTTAAGTAAAGCAATCAAGGCATGTAATCCAATTCAAGTCATAGCGAGCAAGAGTCTATATTAGCATTATAACAAGTAACATAAGAACATAAAGGTGCAAGAGCTCTCGCTGTCCGTGACTCGAATGTCTCCAAATGGTGCTTGCGGGCAAGAAAGGGGATAGGGATATATGAGAGAGTAAAACATAGTTTTTGTATTGTTGAGAACTTAATCTACTAAAGTTTCACACTTGGTCTTCTTTGGAATCTTATCTTGACTCATCCCCAGACCGTCAGCCAGGTACAAGTCAAAATGATCCACTCCCTTTCGATATTTTGAGCACTCATGCAATGGATGAGCGTAAGCAAGAAAGTCGACACTTAGGATGGCAAAGAGATAAAAATGATAGAGGGGGAAGACAAAAAAAGGTGTGAAGGGCTCACATCAATGAGGACAATCATCGGCGAGAGAAAGCCAAATGATAGATATGATGCGAGGAGTAGGGATTGCCATGCAACGGATGCACATATGAGCTAAGGTAAGCTCTCCAATGGAACTAGTGGGGGTGCATCCAACTCGCTTGCTCAGAAGACCTAGAGCTCTTTTGAGGAGGCTCATCATTGGAATATACAAGCCAAGTTCTATAGTGTAAAGGTCCCCACATAGCTATATGCATAAATGATAATCTCTATGGAGTACAAGGTATAAGATGGAGTACGAGTGTGGATCTCTCAAAAGAAATAGTAGTGTGCCCCCTTCTCTCTTTTTATTTCTTTTTCTCTTTTTATTTTTTTTTATTTTTTGTGGCCTCAATGGCTCTTTCTATTTATCTCTCATTTGTCCTCTTTGGGATCTTTTGATTTTGTCCTCTTTGGGATCTTTTGATTTGTCCTCTTTGGGATCTTTTCCTCACTTTAGGGGCAACACTCTATGTATTACAAGAAGTATAGAAGATCTTTCACACTTTACAAAAGTACTCAACATAAAGAAAATGAAACTATCATGATGTATGCAAATGTATGCCTCTGTCAGTGTAGCAGGATATGCAATGATACTAGCGCGTCATGTAGCAGTGATTAGGGCAAGGCCCAACTAGCATGCGGCTCATCGATCAAGCAAAAAGCATGTATGACATGAAGATCAAGTCATGAGAGGATGGATGTTGCATGGCAATGTATCTCGGAAAGGCTATGGAAATGCCTTAATAGGTAGGTATGGTGGCTGTTTTGAGGAAGGATATAATGAGGCTTATGATGACAGAGCGTATCATGCCAAGGATTTGGATGCACCGGCGAAGTATGCACCAACTCTCGAGGTGAGAAAGGGCAATGCACGGTACCGAAGAGGCTAGAAAAATATGGATAGGTGGAAGTGTCAACCTTCGAATACTCACATTAGTCCGAAGAACTCATGCACTTATTATCGGTAACTCTCAATCTAATTAGGAGGTTCTCAAAGAGACAAGTACCCCGAGGAGGTGTGTATGGGGGTTTGGTTACCCTTGCGCATCCTCGACCCATGGTACGTGAGTGTACTCTAATATTCGATCCCTCCAAAGATTAGTGATCCATTTAGTAGCTAAAGTTCTCAACTATTTTGTAGGTTTTCGAAAATAAACACGGATTGCCAAAATACGACATCTATCACTAATAGGCTAAAGCTCTTGTCACCAAAAGTTCAGACATTACTCATGGCAATACCTCAAAACTATTGCAAGTTACTACTAAAATTAAATAGCAACCTCATTTACCTACTTTAAGTTAAGACACACAACTCAGTGCAACAGACAAACTCTCTTAACAAGATAATCATGAAAAATCAAGAGAGTTCAGCAACCAACTAAACAAAAGCTCTTTAAAAAGAAAAGCATGAAAACTAAGAGCTAAACATGACAGTAGCTATTGAAAGACAAAGAACATACACAGCAAAGATAAGCATGAAAATCCTATGTTGTGTTCTAGGTTGAAGTGGAGCGTGTTTCTCTCCCACACAAAGAAAGCTGGGTTCTAACTCATTATGAACAGCAAGCAAAGCTAAAGAAAACTAAAAAGGAAACTAAAAGCAAGACGCTCCAAGCATAGCACATAACGCATGAAGTGATTAAAATATAGTGGAACGAAAGACGAACTGATAATTGTTGATGGAGAAGGGGATGCACGGGGGCATCCCCAAGCTTAGACGCTTGAGTATTCTTGAATATTTCTTGGGGGTGCACGGGGGCATCCCCAAGCTTGAGCGTTTGACCCTCCTGAATCTTTTTATCATCTTCCCTCGCACACTTGAAAACTCCCTTCATACATAACTCATCATAATCTGATTAGCGAGGTTCGTGCCCATAATAAAATAATTTTTCCTTGCTGGAAATAAAGATAATCTTGAAGATCTACTGTTTCTCAAGATTGCCAAAAGGTTTTTGCAAAGAAAAAGCAAGCTCAAGGTTTGCAAAATGAAGAAAAGGCAAAACAGGACAGAATCTGTGAAAAACAGACCAGCAGGTAGTAAATAATTTTTTCGGAGCACTTCTGCAACTCAAATAAAAAAACTCAGAACAGATGCCCGAAAGCCAATTGTAGAGAGCACGCTGTCGAAAAAATTCAGACCAAAAAGATGATCTGGTGATTTTATACGATTTTTTCTGTCCAAGGACAGAATCTGTTTCCTGGACAGCACGTCACAACTTTTGAACTTTCTTGCAATCAGAGGCTAAACTTGGCACAAAGCTGAAAAGTAAAGATACAATGATGATGCTATTGTAGTAACAAACATCAAGACACAACAAAAGCAAAATAAAATTTTATTCATTGTGGGCTGCCTCCCAAAAGCGCTTTCTTTTATGCCTTTAAGCTAGGCATAGTGCAAAGAGGAATCAAAAATCATCATAATAATCGGAGTTATAAATTGCTTCAAATGGTTCCTCAACAAGTTCATCCTTGTTCCTTCTAGGAAAGGGGTACGTACCTTTTGCCTTCCCGCGTAGGCGGATTTGTTCCTTACCTATATCGATGAAGCCTTTTACGGCTCGGAGGAAGTCCCTTCCAAGCACTATATTTCCTTGGTTTGGCTTCATGATGAAGAAATCAACCATTGCAATCCCTTTAAGGAATGTAACTGGCACGTCTTTTATTCTTCCCTGGATCTCAGAAATATCTCCATTAGCATGTTCATCATAGGATGATAATCTATCCATGTTAAATTTTAAAGAATCATGAACAATTTTTGGCATAGTAGAAACCATAGATCCAATATCACAATAAGCAAGGAAGTCTTGATTAGAGATGCTAATCCTAACAAAAGGCTCCCAATCATTGTCTATTGCCAAAATATCTCTCTTATTGGGTTTGGGTTTCTCTACCTTCATCAAGTCTAGAGCATCCATTCTTTTCTCAATAGTAGCAAGTCTATCTATGACAGTATCAAAACTATGATCATAAACAAAGTAACTAGATAGACCATGTATAATTTCAAGAGCTCTAGGTTCATCACACTCTAGGAAATCTCCTTCAGCTATAATATCAAGAGAGTGTTTACACCATTTAAAAAGACCATGGTAAAAATTTCTAAGCACAATTTTTATAGGTATCCAAGGCATAATTCTCCTATGTGCATCAGAAATTCTATCCCATGCCTTCTTCATATTTTCTCCATCCCTTTGATGGAAATCTAGAACTTCTGATTCCCTCAAAGTACCAAGTCCTAACATGCTTGACTAAACAGAAAGGACTGCTAACAGAAAAGCAAATAATAATAATTTTTTTTTGTGATTTTTGATAAAGGACACTAAAACAAAAACTGAAAGGTAAACTAACAAGACTAAAAAGCAAAGATAAAAGATAGCGTGCAACTCCCCTATCTTGAAGAGTGGAGTCCCCGGCAACGGCGCCAGAAACTTGCTTGATGGCTTCTCGCCCCTCGTTGGTTACCCCAAGTGGAAGGTTTGAGATGTAGCGTAGCGGCAAATTTCCCTTGGCAAAGATACCAAGGATCGAATCCCGTGAGACTCCGAAGGTCGACAAGAAGGTATCAATAGCGCCAGAAACTTTCGCTTGACAGGACCTGCACACAGATACAAATAACTTTGCTCCCAACGAGTACAGAGAGGTTGTCAATTCCTCCGGCCTTATCGTTTACAAAGGATCAACGCAAGAGATAATAGTGATAGGTATGACTGCAACTAGGAAATAAGAACAGGAAGTAAATAACGGGTGTGATCAGTGATGGTAATATGGACCGGGGTCCCATGATGTTCACTAGTGATGTCTCTCTCCCAAAATACGATAAAACAGCTAAGCGAGGTAAACAAATTACAGCTGGGCAATTGACAGGATTATGTGCACAAACCAATGCTAACTATGCTGTACAGAAAGGTAGAGGCTCAAAAGCATGGGCGATACGCCAAGGCAAGTAGACCGAAATCCATCTGCATCTACTACTAATCATCCACCTTGAGATATCTATCCAGAACATCTCGCTGGTATTAAGTTGCGAGTCCCACCCAAAGTGTAAACTCAAAGCAACAGACAACTGCATTAAAAGAACTTTGCGTAAAGTATACAATCCTTGCACCCGCGAGTACAAGCACCGTTGTTTCCCCCCTTGTGGCAATAGCACATCCCCTAGACTCATGTTTCTGTCACTCAAGCTAGTCATCGAGGGGCATGAACCCACAATCAAGCATAACGTTCCCTCTTGGAGTTACTACCTACTACTTGGCCAAAGCAATAAACAGCAACGGAGAACATGCAAGAATTACTCAAGAACATAAATATAAAAGAGGTGAATCAAATATATTACTCACACACAATCTGAACATAATCTCATAATCCATCGGATCCCAGCAAACTCAGCATAGCAACAGCATAAAGATTACATATGTGCCTCGATCATGTAGGGCAGCTCACGAGGTCTAATCGATGAAGAACAAAGAGGGGAGGAGAACATCACATAGCTACTGGTCATGGACCCATGGTCCAAGGGGGACTACTCACAACTCATCCGGGAAGCGTCCATGGTGGTGGAGAAGCTCCCAGTGGTGATCCTCCCCTCCGGCAGGGTGCCGGGAAGAGTTCTCCTGGTGCTCCCGATCTTGGAAGCGCGACGGCAGTGGAACAGAGATGAGATCGCGAAAAAGGGTTCCGTCCTCGAGGGTTTCGGGACGTGTGTTAAATATATGCCAAAGGGGGTCACCAGAGGCGGAGAGGGGGGCCCAGGCGCCCCCCCGGCGCGGCCAGGAGGGGGGCCGCGTGGGCAGGCCGCCTGGGCTGCCCCTGGCTCTCTTCTGGCCCCATTTCTGGCGCGTGGAAGCTTCTGGAGCGCTGATTTTTTATATATTTTTCCCGGAATTTTTCTGGCAATTTAAGTAATGGGAAAACCTGAAATACAAAAACAGCAGAAAACAGAAACTAGCACTGGGGTGCACTGAGTTAATAGGTTAGTCCAAATATGATCAAAAGTGTATAGAAGTGCATAAATATCATAGCAATATCACACAAAAGAAGCATGGAGCAAGCAGAAATTATAGATACGTTTTGGACGTATCATCGATTTTAGTGGAACTGCACAAAAAGTCCAAATGGTACAATAGTATGAGCATTTATTCTTCCTGTCGGGGTTATGTACCCTAGGTAGCCTCATCCGCCCCCAAAGATATTTCAAGACATCGGGGTTAGCAAAGCCCCTCACACGGACTGGGCGTGCGGCCGGCTCCCTGGCCGGCTTCCAGAAGGCGGCGCGTTCCTAGAAGGCGGCTTCAGGGGCGGGCCGGCTCCTAGCAGCCAGACCCTCCTCCTCGGAGTATGAACTCACCTACCGCGACAAGACAAGGCATGGCAATAGTGCCACCTGCTCCCCTCGAATCCCGGGAGAGCATGGCTATAGTACGGGTTGACCAGGCGGCCACCTACTCGCACGTCATGGGACTGTAGCCATGCGATGCATGACGCCGCCCTCATCAACAAGGACGGCGCCACAGTGAAAGGCAATTAGCATGGCCCGCAGGCGGCGGGCCCTACCTGTCTGCCAGATTCTTGACAGCCAGCGGGGCCCTCCAGAGGCGGGCCCCAGCAGCCGACGGATAACCCGACGACCATAGACACTAACGTCCGGGTCCCACAACCCGACTGTATTACCATTGTACCCCTGGGAGATTGGCCTATAAGAACCCCCCCCCCCCCGGGCACACCCATGCAAAGGGTTCACATTCTTCCACTCCGTACACCGTAGCTATGAGAAGAGGGATAGCTCTACCCTTGTTCCTCCTCTAGCAACACAGCTCTAGGAGCAACCTTGTATACTATCGACCATAGTCATCTTAGCAGGATCAGGGGTGTTATCTCTCTGAAGAGCCCCGAACCTGGGTACGTCTTGTGTACTACCAGGCTCGTGCTCACTCTCACTTCCGGAACCCGACGACGTCCTCATGGCTCCACCCATGATAAGCCACCCCCTGGCATCTGACGTGAGAATACGACAACACTTACAAATAGTTATATCCAATTGGTGGCGCTATCAGCTGTTCATTACCAAGGTACATGGTTTGCTACTATCTTGCTACTATTTTTGTAATGTCATTAGATACTAATATTAGTGGTTTGCATGCAAATTTATTTCCAAGGTGGACCTCCATTGGTGGTGTAGGAAAGGATTCAATGATTGGATGCTCTATTTTGGTTGTATAGATTTCACCTCTTCCATCCATGCAAACATGGATATCCTCTGATGAATAATAGGCGCTATATTTCTGCTCTGTACCAGCAAATCAATTCAGTATCAAATTGTCCAGTGCAAGACATCACAATATCAAATTGTCTAGTCCAGAACATGACAAATGCCAAGCGAAAACGACTAGCAGAGACATGTTTAAACCGAAAATACAAGGTGGATTGTATGTTAACTTGCTGCTTAATATTTGCGCAAATAGATGCCTGCTCATTGCTATTTGGCAAACAAACAAAGGGGCCTCAACTTTTGTGGAACTGCATAAAAGAATAGTATAGTCACTACATGCAGTGCCATTTGAAAATAGACAAAGAAGGATTGGATAGTCAATGCATGGACTGCACAAAAGTAGTATTGTACTATTGATTGGCCAACACTAGGTGCTTCATTGTTGGTCTGATTATCCAATGGGCACCATCTTGCCAAAGTTAAATTTGTATTCCAAAAATAATCTCACCGTGTGATCGACAGATGACTAACTCATATTTCAGTGGATGTTCCTCCATCATGTGTGGGTGATTCGCATGTTTCCATCTGTTGGTGAAACTACTTACATTTGCAAGAGGAAATGTAGACTTTACAAACAAATTTGTCTTTCACTCTGTACTGAATGTTGGCCCAGAGAAGCATCCATGTTAGTAGCAAGAACATATGTTTTTAAATCATCTCTGCTCTATGAGCTACATAATGTGTATGATCTATAAATCATGGAGATGCATAAACATATTGATCTTATGTATGGAATCGTACTAGTTGGTTGTGAATTTGGGCTATTAATGTGAACATATTACAAAGCCAGTCATGTGAGTATCGTGTGAACATTTCAAACGGATCGGCTCTTACTACTGTGCACAACATGATCCTTATTTCTCTGTTCTCGGTGTTTGCAGGTTATTAGCAGTTCCTTATTTCTCTCCACTCAGTGTTTACAAGTTACTGATCGATCACCAGCTAGCCAATTAATAAGCTCCTGGCAGTTTTAGTTGTGATGCAAGATCCAATGGTGGCAGTTTTTGAAAAAAAAATGTCTTCCTCTAAAGAAACTTGCATGCTGTTCTGAAGAAAATGCCATGCGAATTTGAAGAAACTGCCAACAAAAACATTCACAAATGCCTTATCTCCTAGCGAGCGTTCATCAGCTATTGCGATCCTACATGTACACTATCCGACCGACTCGATCATACATGAATAACCAGCGGATCATGCACGTACGTCATCTGGATGAATCGAGTTGAAAGTGCAACTAATCTCTGGGTGGTTTTGGTTATTCATAACAACATATAGCTCATTGAACTAATATCCATTCAAGATAAACATTTCAGGATGTTCAATGATTGGCATGGCATGGACTAGAGAAGTGCACCCCTCAAAATGATAAGGACAAAGATTGGCAAAAGCTCGAGACTCTTCATTTTATTTTAGTGATCCAAGATCACATTGAGTCCATAGGAATGCCAATACTATTAAAAGTGGATGAGGTGTTGCTTAATGATCTGGTTGCACAAGTGCTTAGTGATATTGCTCCAAAACCTTCAACCACTTTCTCCATCCAAATATGTCCAAACCCTATTTCCAAACTCGGCCCTATCGATATTTCCTACCCGGTGCCACCGAGTTCATTTGACATAGCCATTGCCAAAAACCCTAACAAATCAGTCGGACCAATACAGATCTCGGTCTCACAGAGATGGCCTTGCCAAAGTGTTGTGATCAGTTGCATTCACTTCGGTCTCACCGAGTTTATGCAATCGGTCCTACCGAGTTGGCTTGACAGATTCTATGTTGCTTATTGCTTCACTTCGGTCCCACCGAGTTGATGCAATCGGCGCCACCGAGATGATGTTTGACCTAAGCCCTAGCACATCGGTCCCACCAAGTTGTTCCCGTCGGTCTCACCGAGATACCTAATGTTCACATTTTTGGTGATCGGTGCCGCCAAGTTTCACTATTCGGTCCCACCGAGATGAGTCAAATGTGTGTAACGGTTAGATTTTGTGTGGATGCTATATATACCCCTCCACCCCCTTCTCCATTTGAGAGAGAGCCATCGGAACATGCCTACACTTCCACCATTCATTTTCTGAGAGAGAACCACCTACCCATGTGTTGACCTCAAGACATTCCATTTCTACCATTTGAATCTTGATTTCTAGCCTTCCCCAAGCTGCTCTCTACTCCAATTCTTCTTCCACCATATCCAAATATGTGAGAAAGAGTTGAGTGTTAGGGAGACTATCATCTGAAGCACAAGAGCAAGGAGTTCATCATCAACACACCGTCTATTACCTTTTGGAGAGTGGTGTCTCCTAGATTGGTTAGGTGTCACTTGGGAGCCTCCGTCATGATGTGGAGTTGAACCAAGAAGTTTGTAAGGGCAAGGAGATCACCTACTTCGTGAAGATCTACCCGAGTGAGGCAAGTCCTTCGTGGACGATGGCCATGGTGGGATAGACAAGGTTGCTTTTTCGTGGACCCTTCGTGGGTGGAGCCCTCCGTGGACTCACGCAGCTGCTACCCTTCATGGGTTGAAGTCTCCATCAACGTGGAGGCACGATAGCACCACCTATCAGAACCATGCCAAAAAATCCGCGTCTCTATTGCGTTTGCCTTCTCCAAACCCTTGCCTTTACCTTCATATGCAATGTTTTACTTTCCGCCGCTATACTCTTAGAATTGCATGTGTTGGTAGATTGCTTGACTTGTGGAAATTGCTAAAATCTTCCCACAACTAAATTTGGGAAAATGATAGAATTTTATTTGGTGAATTAGTCTAATCACCCCCTCTAGACATACTTTCGATCATACAAGTGGTATTAGAGCTTTGGTCTCCGTTAGCCTTGATTTCCGTAGCTTTGGTGATCATAGCCTTGGTTTCACAACCTAGGAGAGTATGGCATCTAGCAAGGGTAACTATCACCGTAGATGTAAGTGCATCTAGTGCCCCTTAGTGATTTTGGTGTATTGAAGACTTATAGGTTAAGGGACTAATGTGTTTATGAGTGTACACAGGTCTATAAGTCTATGAGGAGTTTGATATTTACAAAGAAAGTCGACCCCTAAAAATGAAGTTCTTCGACTGAAGACTTTGGATTTCTGATGACTTTCTGAAGACTTTGAAAGTGAAGAAATTGGTGTGACCTTGAAGACTTGGTATTCATTTGAGGAACATGAAGTGTGAAGACTTTTGTTTTCGTAGTTTCATTTTCTCTTTCTTGAGTCATAGGAAACACCGTACTGTTAAAGGGGGTCAAGGAAATACTAAGGAAAAGATTCCATTTGATGCTCAACTCAAAATCCTACACCTACCAATCCCTTCGAGTGAAGCCATTGGAAATCTCATACAGTTCAGTCATATTCTTCAGTGACAGAGACGAAGTTCTTCTGGTCTCTGAGGAATTTGTTCTGACTAAGGAGTTAGGAATTCGCCAGTGCGAATTTCCTACACAGTGAGGAACATGATAGCCCTGAGGAATTTGATACTCAAATTTCCGACCGTTGCTGTGCTACGCGCGAGCTATCCCAAAATATCTACCTACCTAACGGTCATATCATTAAAGGGCATTTATGTCTTATCATGTCGGGCTGCTCCTTAGGCTATAAATAGCCGCCCCTACAACCACTAGCTGGTTGGCTGCACCGAGAGAAACTGACACTTGTCATAAGAGCAACCCATCCTCCGAGGACTTTGAGCGAAAATCATCAAGTGAGGAAAACCCAAAACCAAACCCAAACACCTACAAACCCAAAAGTGATTGAGCATCATTGAAGAGATTGATCTTGCGTGGATCCGACGCTTTTTACCTTTGAAGACTGTGCTTCTTCCAGACGGTTAGGCGTCATGGTCTAGAGCATCCAAGAGGAATTGTGGATCGCCGAGTGACCGAGTCTGTGAAGGTTCGGAATTCACCTGAAGACTTACCACGAGTGATTGGGCGAGGTCTGTGTGACCTTAGATCAAGGGGAATACGGTGAGGACTTGGTGTCTTGGACTGCGTGTCCAGGACTGGGTGTCGGGGACTGTGTGTCCTCAGGTTTAAATACCTAGTCCCCCTAACCAGATGTACAACTGAGACAATAGTTGGAACTGGTCTAACAAATCATTGTCTTCACCAAGCTTACTGGTTCTATTTCCTCAACTCCTTCATTTCCTCATATCTGTGTTGTGTGCTTGTTCATATCTGTTTGAAGACTTTGACTGAAGACTTTGTCAATTTCCTCAGTTCAATTTCTTCAGTCTGTTTGTCTTCATCCTGTGCTATCATGTGATTACGCTTTCTATACTCTGTGTTTGTCTTCATTTCTTCATGATGACCATGCTTGTATTCTGTTATGTTTACTTCTGAGTACTTATTCCGCTGCAAGTAGTTCTTCGCTAAGGAATTTCCTCAACAACAAATTCCTTAGTGAAGAATTCATAAAAATCGCCTATTCACCCCCCCTCTAGTCGATATAACGCACTTTCAATTGGTATCAGAGCGAGGTACTCCCTTGTTCTGTGTGATTTTGGTTTAACCGCCTGGAGTTTTAGTTATGTCGACCGCATGTATGATCAAGGTCTCAGCTGGGTGTCCTACCTTCGATGGGACGGACTACCTGTACTGGAAGAATAAGATGCGAATGCATCTTGAGGCAATTGATAACGATCTCTGGTATGTTGTGGAAAATGGTGTTCCCTTGGTATCACCTTCTCTAAATGTTGCTGATGTGAAGAGATTCAAGCAACTCGATTCTCAAGCGAAGAATATCATTTGTGGCCATCTGAGCAAAGGACAGTATGGAAGAGTGAGTGCTTTGGAAACTGCTAAGCTTATCTGGGATAGGTTGTCCAAAGTCAACGAAGGAGTCTCAACATAGCGTGACTCTCGAGTTGATGTTCTTCGCAATCTCTTCAACCGTTTAAAAAGACTTCAAGCACTTGGTCTCACTGACGTCTCAGCAAACCTTCGATCGCCTCACTGACGTCTCAAATGAACTTCAAGCACTTGGTGCCACTGACATCACCGACCATGAAGTGGTGAAGAAATTGCTGAGATCGCTTGATTCCTCGTTTGTTACTCTGGCATTGATGATTCATGAGCGTGGTGATTACAAGTCACTTGATCCTGCTGATATCCTCGAAAGGCTAAACACTCATGAGTTCCAGCTTGCTGAAAAGAGAGATCTCTATGGTTTAAGCTATGGCAGATCACGTGCCCTGAAGGCCAAGGTCATCTCTGAATCTGAAGGTGAAGATTCTGGCAGTAGCCTTGGTGATCCTAAAGAACTGAGCCAGGAGCTAGCACTACTCGTGAAGAAATTCCAAAGGTTCTCAAGATGTGGTCGCTTTGGAAAGTTCTCAAAGAGAAATGATTCCTCATCCAGTGACTACAATAAAAGGCTATGTCACAAATGCAAGAAGCCTGGTAACTACATTCAAGATTTTCCTTAGTGGAAAAAGGAATCTAAGAAGAAGAAATACAAGGATTACAGTTCTGATGATGCAAAGAAGAAGAAGAAATCGTCAAAATCTTCATCATCAAAATCCTCAAAGTCTTCATCTCACAACAAGAACAGCTCCAAGAAAGCTCGGGCATTCATTGGCAAGGAAATGGACTCTAAAGCTGAATCTGAGGATCATGAGGAAGAGGAGGAATATGAGGAATCCGAGTCTGGTGTGGCGAGTCTAGCTCTCGCTACTGCATTCGTCAGCAAGTCTATCTTCAACACTGAAGAAAATGGTTTCACCAACAATGCCGATGAAGACAATGATGACTATGCTCCCACCTATTGCTTCATGGCAAAGGGTGCCAAGGTACTCAAATATACCTCCTCTGAATCTAGTGAGAATGAATCTGATGAAAACCTTAAGCCCAGCTATTCTAAACTTGCTAAGATTGTTGTGCAACAACAAAAGGCTCTTGATAAGGTTCAAAACATGCTAGATAAAAGTGATGATATGTTGGGTGAAGAAATGGATCGATCTAAAACCTTGACTGAAAATCTTCAGAGACTTCAGTCCAAGTATGATAACCTTCAAGGTCATCATAACACTCTCTTGTCTGATCAAGAAAAGCTTTCCTATGAATTTCTTCAAAGGAAGCAAGCTCTTGAAAAGTTAATGTAAGGGCATATTTAGCCCGATTGTGTTTTGGTGATTGATGACAATGCTTTTGCGGACTAATCATGTGTTCTAAGCTCTTTCAGATATATCTCACCTAGGCACAAGATGATTATATGCCCCTCGGAATCTATGGAAGACGGTGTTTCCTTTTGCTTATTTTTCGGTGGATCTGAGTAATAGGAAAACTGTACTATTAAGAGGGGATCCGCTTTAGTAAGGTTTGGGCGGAATCAACACGTACACTTCTTTATCGCACCCACCATACCTTCCCGCCTCAATGGAGTACTACTTTCCCCCTTCTCTGGTTTTCCTGGCCCCAGCGGTAATACCGCGGGCCTCAGCGGTAGTACCGCCTGAGTGCCTTAAGCGGTAGTACCGCTCCACTAAGCGGTAGTACCGCTCCACTAAGCGGTGGTACCGCTTGTTGCACTCTGCGGCAGTAGCGCTGCTGCTCCGTTTTACTACCGCCTCGACTCGAGAGCACATTTTCTCGTGTTGGGTTTTGCGGCACTAGGAGCGGTAGTAGTGACGGTAGTACCGCTCCCCAGCGGTAGTACCGCCCTGCGACCGCGGTAGTACCGCTCTGGGTCCCAACCCCCTTGCGCGGCAGTACCACTGAGGGGAAACGGTAGTACCGCTTGATAAGCGGTAGTACCGCTCACTCAAGCGGTAGTCCCGCTCTCTGCGGGTCTGAGTGAGGGGGTAACGGTTGGATTGTTCCCCCCACTATATAAAGGCATCTTCTTCCTCCTTGTTGACCCACCTCTTCCCCCAAATACTCCATTGTTGCTCCAAGCTCCATTTTCGCCCGATCTCTCTCCCTAGCCTATCAAACTTGTTGATTTGCTCGGGATTGCTTGAGAAGGCATCGATCTACACTTCCACCAAGAGATATTTGATTCCCCCCACTAATCCCTAGCAGATCTTGTTACTCTTAGGTGTTTGAGCACCCTAGACAGTTGAGGTCACCTCGAAGCCATATTCCATTATGGTGAAGCTTCATGGTGTCGTTGGGAGCCTCCAATTCGGTTGTGGAGATAGCCCCAACCTTGTTTGTAAAGGTTCGGTTGCCGCCTTCAAGGGCACCACTAGTGGAATCACGGCACCTTGCATTGTGTGAGGGCGTGAGGAGAATATTGTGGCCCTAGTGGCTTCTTGGGGAGCATTGTGCCTCCATACTGCTCCAACGGAGACGTACTTCCCCTCAAAGGGAAGGAACTTCGGCAACACATCCTCGTCTTCATCGGTTCCACTTGTGGTTATTTCTTTTCTTTACTTGTGCAAGCTTTACTTGTTTATCTTATATAGCTTACTTGTGAGGTTGTTATCTTTACTTCCAATTAGTTGTCATCTTAGTAGCATATCTAGACAAGTTACTTTGACGCTTAATTTAAAGTGGTTAAGAAAAGCTAAAATTGTTAGTTGCCTATTCACCCCCCTCTAGTCAACCATATCGATCCTTTCAATTGGTATCAGAGCCTCATCTCTTTTTAAGGACTTTACCGTCCAAAGAGTATGGGTGACAACATAGTCGAGACGGAGGGACATTCCGGTGGAACTCCGTCCTTGCCTACGTCCGAAGGGGGAGCCTCGGTCTCTCGTAAGGAGTTCAATGTGGCTATGACCACATTAAAAGAATCACTAGCGACCGAGGTCAAAGGCATGTTTAAAGATTTGCTTGAGGGGCTTAAATTATCCACCACACCGTTGGAAGTGGTTCGTCCCGCTACCAACGTGTCGGAGGCTACTCCCGACAAGGGAGAAGCTAGTAGTGAACAAGCCCCGGTAACTAAGAATGGGAGTGGGATCTTTGCCCACTCCACTCCTCCTACTCACTATGGAGGACCCGTTCCCACACCGCATTTAAATTCCGTTGGGCCCCCTCCTAAGTTTATAAAAAATTCTGATTTTGCTACTTGGATGTTTCGCTTCAAACGTCATTTAAATCATTGCTCTACTAATATTTGGAGAATCATTGAGCAAGGTTTTTATCCACGTGATCCCGACAACATGACTCCGAGAGAAACTGTGGATCATCAATTCAACGAGTCCGTTCTTTGCATACTTCAAGATGCTATCCCTCCCGAAGACATTGCACATCTTTGACCCTTCACTGTGGCCAAGGAAGCTTGGGAGCATGTTGGCTGTAATGCCCGGGATGGGACTATACCTCCTACGTGTCGAGGCACGACTTAAAGGTATAAGCCCATTCTGGAATGATCTCAAGTTTGGTATCTTTGCACGACTCATGTAGAAATAGGGATGAAATTACAAAAGGATAGTTGGCTTACACTCGCCACGTCACACAATACATTACATAAGCAAATCATCATCCAAAACATCACAACCCGACTACGGGCGAAGATCCAAAAGAAAGATACCAAATACATAAAGCCACAGGTCCGAATCGCCCCAAGTAGAAACCACTACTGATCGTCGAAAACGTCACATACTTACGGCCACTCTCTTCATCGAGCTCCCAGTGAAGTACTTGAACCAGCTCCTGCGTCAAACTCGGCAGAACCTGCATCTGGTGTTGTAGTATCTGTGAGCCACGAGGACTCAGCAATCCCATAACCATGGGTATCAAGACTAGCAAAGCTTTATAGGTATGGAGAAGGGTAGTGGTGAGGTTGCAGCAGCGGCTAAGCATAATATGGTGGCTAGCTTACGAGTACAAGAATAAGATGAGCATCTACGCGAACGGTCGCAAACTAGTAGTGATTGCTAAAGATCCTGAACTACCTACGAGTCAAACATAACCCCACCGTGTTCTCTTCTCAAAGTGAAAAGAGACAGTCACGGTTACTCACACAGTTGTGTGTTTTATCTCGGATCCTCTATCAAGTTTTCTACAACCGGACATTAACAAATTCCCATCTGCCACATAACCGCGGGCACGGCTTTCGAAAGATCATAACCCTGCAGGGGTGTCCCAACTTAGCCCATCACAAGCTCTCACGATCAGCTGAAGTGATAAATATAATATCATCACCCCTTATCTTAGGGAAATCCGATCAGGCTCGGCATCCCGGTGCACAAGACATTTGGACAATGGTAAAACAAGTCCAGCAAGACCTCCCGGCGTGCCGACACCCTGATAGTAGCCGCGCGTATCTCGTCTCAGGCCACGTCCGGATGGGCGATGCTACAGGTAAAACCAAACCTCGAGTTTCCCCGTGGTGGCCCCGCAGGACCCCCATTTGGGACCAACACCATCAGCACTGGCCCCCCTGCTATGTAGAAAAGAATCTCCAAGGAGCGTCCCCCTTATCTTATTAATTAATTAATTAAGTTATTATTATGAGGCAAATTAAAACCAATGTTGGGCCTTGCTGGAGGAGTTTTATTCAAAGTCGAAGTGTCAAGGGGTCCCCATATACCCATCGTGTTAGGAACGCAAAAATCAAGGAACATAATGCCGGTTTATCGGCGCCTAAGGTGGCATGAGTGGAACAAAACACCGAGCAAAAGGCCAAGCCTTCCACCCATGCCCAGTATATAGGTGTGTTAATAATAATAATAGATATTGTGATATTCCAACAACAAGTTCCCTCCTGGAACGATCTTCATCTTCACCTGCAACTAACAACGCTATAAGAGGGGCTGAGCAAGCGGGTAACATAGCCAAACAATGGTTTTGCTAGGAAGGTTTCAAACGTTAGAGGTTTCATGGCAACAAGGAGAGGGGCTGACAATAAGATGGGTAGCGCGACATATAACGATAGCATCGAGACAACTAAGCATGGCAATGGTAGTAAAGGTATCCAAGGGTATGGTCATCTTGCCTGAGATCCCGCAAGGAAGAAGAACAAGTCCATGAAGAGGACGAGAAGACGCCTTGAAGAAGAACCACGAGAAGTCAAACGAATCCTCACGATCGCAATGGAACAAGCACTAACGAGAAGAAGCAAGCAATACGGTGAACACACAACACGAGTCACGACAATATACTCAACCAAGTATGATGCAAGACAGTCTACATAGGATGCACTACAAGTCTATACAGGAAGCACAACATGGCAAGGTAGGAAGCACAGTAAAACAACACTAGTCTATATAAGATGCAATACATGGCAAGGTATGATGCATGACAAGTCTATACAGGAAGCATTACATGGCAAGGTAGGAAGCACAGAAAAACAACACAAGCAACAAGTTTAAACGAGGCCGGAAACTACAACAACAATTCTGGAAAATCCCCATATGCATGTTTAGCAATTTTAAGCAAACATCAATTCACACATTATAATGTTGTTAACATGATGCGGATGACATGATAAAGTTTTATGCAATTTTTAGTAAAAGTTAACATGAAGAGATATGAAGTATTGTCACCGTGGTGAAAGGAAAGGGTGCCATGGCAACGATCCGAAAATGATGCAACGGCAACATCTCGGTTCCGGTAACTCGTTGAGAGACCGGTGCAAAAGAAAGGTGGCGTGAGCGAGTCGAACAAGATGAAAGGTGGGGTGATCCCGTCACCAGGTTCCCACGGGTCGCCACCAAGGCAAACGAGGGCACAACGGACACGATGCAAACATCCGATTCATCTCATACAACACATGCAGTCCACGGGTCATCGTCTCGGGGTTAACGTTCGTTCGGGGAGGATCAAGATCGTCGAGGAAAGTAGTGGAAGTAGTCGAGCACGTTTCGTTCGGAGAGGGAAGTAGTCGTTCCGTTCGTAGAGGTACTTGACGAATCCATCGTTTCCGGGGTGACGGTAGTCGTACACGTTGGCGTTTTCGTTCATGGTTCTTCGGCGACGGTAGTGGTACTTGACGTGTCGCCGTGTAGGCGTTCTCGTTTCGAAGATGTACATGTCGTCGGGCGTAGTTGAACTTGGCGCATCGTCTTGTGTAGTCGTTCGGGCGTCGGTCTTGCCGGCGGGGTACTTGTCGAGTCGTCGTTGACGTAGGGGTACACGTTTATGTAGTGGTACTTGCGGTCTCGGCGACGGTAGTGGTACATGGGTCTTCGGCGCGAGTAGTTGTACATGTCGTTTGAAGCCGTGTAGTCGAACTTGAAGGTCGTCGGCGTCGTGGTACTCATGTTGGTGTAGTGGAACTTGACGCATCTGAGGTCCTCGGGGTAACCAAAAACTCATTCAGGTTGGATTCGTACAGAGTTCATAGGCGTCCAAGAGGGTCTTCTCGGAGCTAGGCCTCTCGGGTGGCCTTGCCTACTCGAGGTTGATGCAGAGGTTCGGCACGCCAGGCAGTGAGGAGGATCGGCGACTGGGGGAGGAAGGAGGCCGAGCACTGCAGCCGGTGCGGTGCAGAGCGGCTGGGCGGACCTGGCGCACATCCTCCCGAACCAGAGGACGAGCGAGGCGGCGGTGGCTGGGGACTCCGGAGACACGCGCGCGTGCAGCCCAGCGCGGTGGCGTCAAGGAGCGACGCCGGAACGGAGACGGCACAGCGGCGGGATGAAGCTCCGGCACGGCCGGCCCTGGTGATGAGCGGCGCTGAGGTCGCGCAGGGAGGAGGCCGTCGCTGGCGGCGGGGTCGAGCGCCTCAGGCGCGGCGGGGACGCGGCGGCGTGGGGTCGCGAGCGCTCCTGGCGGCGCAGGAGGACGAGAGGAGGAGGAGCAGGATCGAACGAGCTAGGTTAGGAAGGGATTGGGCCTAGGAGGCCTAGAGGTGCGGTTGTGAGAACTGGGCCTAGGGGGCCGAGGTGGCCTGGGCCAGCTGCACACTCTCTCTTTTACTTATTCCCAATTACAGAAAAAAAAGCAAGAAGAAAGGAGAAGAAGGAAGGGTTAGAAAAAGAATTTGGACTTGGGTTTAATTTTTCCAGACTCGCAAAATGTCCACGGTCCATGAAAAAATAGGAGAGGCAAGAATGCAAGAGATAAATTCGAACTCATTTGACTTAAATTCAAATAGTTTGAACTAGGACTAGATTTCAGAAGTGTCCAAAAATGTTGAGGTTTTTGGAGGAACCTCGATAAACGGGAAAAGAATTATAGAGAAGGTTTTGGCGGTGAAACTTGAGGCAAAAGAGGCCTGGAGAATAATTGCAAGTGTGTTTTTGGTGAATTCCAAACAATTGGAATAATTTAATAATAGCTCCATAAATATTAGGAGGATATGTTATAAAGAGAAGTCACTCTTCCCTCGATTTAAATGGATCGGGGATCCATACGGTTTATTTAGTTGAGATGCAAAGATTAATGACATGATGGCATGATGACATGATGCAAAGCAAAATAAATAACACAAGCACAAATGAAACACACGGGAGAACCCGGAACATCTGGAATCTTCTGGGACGTCGGTCTTCGGGCGTCACAACTCTCCCACACTAACAGAGGATCTCGACCCGAGATCCTAGAGATGGCACCGGGTAAAAAAACGGAAGAGGAGGAGGTAAAACAAAGTTGCTTCTTCGACAAACGAGTGAAACCACGAACCTTGAGAGGTTGAACAATCTTGAAAGAAAGAATGCAACGGAGATGAACGAAGTTAAGAGCACTCCGGTAAAAAGGAGGAACAAGGAACATAATGAGAACCTTGTAGGTTGGAAGACATGAAACAAGATCTTACGAACCAAAAGAATATGAAACCGCAACGGTATAGCCAAGGAATAAGAATGACATAATTTGGACAGCACTCCGACTGGAAATGGAAGGAATTAATGTGAACTTGAGGAGATGATATGATACTAGATGAAATCAACAACACACTGCCTCTGAAACAATTAAAAGAATGGCACAATGGGTAAGGAAGGCTTCAGACATCACTCCGGTTGAAAAGAGAGGCAAAACTTGATGAGATGAGAGAATTAGAATGGAGAATACAACACTCCGGATAAATAGATAAACAAGGAAAGAACATGATCTCGATAAAACGAGATGATGGTTTGGAGAGATCAACATCACAATGCCTCCGGAATGAAAGAATATATGCTAGGTCGTTGGAAAGAGCATCTTTACCAAGATGGGTTGAACAGAGTTGTTGGAATTCAACAACGAAAAGAATAAGCTTGATGTGGGCTTATGGAAAACATCTCAAAATTAAGAGGTGACAACCAGCCACTGACGGAAACATTTAATTGGATTGAAATCAACAAGGAGACAATAAACTTAATTCACCGGTAGGATAAATGAAGAACTTGGGTCATTTATAAGCACCATAATAGCAACAATTCTCAGGGAAAACTTTTAGGTGAATTATAACCCAAGATAACTCCAACGAATAAATTGAAGGGTTAGAAGGATCTCCTGAACGAAGAAAAATGATGGGTTTAAATATCTCATTCCTGACAACTTCTGAATCTTAATTCATGAAGGAATTGTCAAGAATGACATAACACCATCTGAAAAGATAAGGTAGAGAGGATTGCAATTGGAATGCATGATGAAGAACGCTTGAGCTCCAACAAGAATCTTGATAAAGACTTCGAGGATGAATTAAATCTTGATGAACCACCATGAGAACTCCGGTAATGAAAGCATGAGAAGTGAAAGATAAAAAGAATAAGATTCAAGGTCTGCGATGAATTAGATGGAGGTTTGAAATGATATAATTGAAATAACTTGGAGCTCCGGAAAACAAGATGAAGAATTTAGAACCAAGAATATGATATGATGAACAAGCTCTGGAAAAGGAGATTAATCACTTCGAGGAAAATAAGAATAAGATTTACTGTATGCTTATCCTTCATCAAATTAAATTGATGACAAGCAACGGATTTGGCCTACTACTTATTCTTGTTGAAAAGGATTGGAGAGAGATATAGCCAAACTTGAGAATAATCTTGAACGACTCACCGGTAGGATTAAGAAAAGAACAAATGAATTAATACGATAACAACAGAAGAGTAATCTTGAAAGAACCACCGTAAGAATATGGAGACGAACGAAGAGGCATCAATGAAGAATATTTGGAGGACAAAGTTGAAAACTGAGAACGAAGAAATATTCTGAAATGATGGCCTTCGGAGGATCACAAAGAAAAGAATTCATGAAATGCTTCGGATGGTTATGAAAATAATTCCTCACAATCGAAACAATAATGAGGATGTCATGAAACTAGAACCACGAATCTTGGAAGAACGGATAAGGATTCAAGAGGAACTCGTCTTCGGGTCTTCAAAATCTGAGAAGACGATGAGATACACCACCATGAATTGTTGAGGCACTCCGGAATAAAGAATTAAAAGGTTGAAACAATGGTGAAAAGAATTGAACGCGATCTTGGTGAAGGCATCTGACTGATGTAATCCATTCTTACGTCACACTTTGAAAAGAATTTAAGTATAACTCCGGAAAAAAATTGGAAGAGTCAGGTAAGATCCTGGAAAAAGACCTGTGGGTTAGGGCCCACTAAAGAAATCACCGTTGAAAAGATTGCTTAAGAGATATTGCACCGGTTGAATTAAATGGCTTGAATAAGATGATAATCCTCAAAATAGCTTGAACGGATTAAGAATGGAAACACGAATCTTCTAAGATATCTTCAACACTCCGGATATGAATTAGGGAGAGTTGAATGAATAAGAGAGCCTTTGGATAATAATTCCCACATTGGAAAACATGTGAAACAAAAAGGAAGAGATATGATCATGACCGAAGCTTGAATTTAGTCCACCGGAGAAGAATAATAGAATTAAGAATGATGAACTTGAAACTCTTGAGCATCTTCACGATAAATCACCGGATAAGAACATTGAAGGAAAAGAATGAAGAAACATCACATGAATAAAATGGATACTTGATTAAGAATTCTGGCTCCGAGAAGAAGAAGGGTGGGAGGGTGGGGAAAACAAAGACAACTTGGGATGAATGAAACAGACACTGGTTGAAAAAGAATTTAACATGACCATCTTGATGGTCAAGAAGAATTAGCACTCCCATAGAAATATGAGAACACCGATTAGGAAGGTATGGAATCACACTTGACATCGAAGCAACTCGAATACCAGAATCAAAACAAGAACAAAGGATCAATATGTTGTAACATAATCTTCACAATATCATTCGAACGGAGAATTGAACGAATGAATTCCATAGCTTAATGGTACAACACTTGTCGAGAAGCCACTTGGGAGAACAAAAGGTAAATAAAAGCAACAAGGAGCAGATAGAACAAGTACAAGATAGAAGCTTCATTCGACATATTCGTGCTGAAAGCTTATGGAACGTGTTACAAAAGGGTTTTGCAATCCCCGGATCAGCATAGCCAAGGACCCTTTAAGATGCAACTCCCGATTGGAACAACGCCCATAAAACCACTTCACTCAATGTAGAACCCCGAACTCCATATCATGCATTCGTTGGAAGAATGCCTACGAACTACTAGATGAACCCACCTATTAATTTCCGAAAGTTTCCAGTTATGCAATCAGGTGTTGGGGATACAGGGGAAGCATCGCGCACTCAACTCTAATCCTACATCCAGCTGTATCCATCCTTCAACACATAACCAGTTATTTCCGGAAACCGTTTACCTCGGACCTTCGAAACGCATCTACTATACAAGCTATGGCAATACTCCCGAACTACCTCCCCAGTACTGGGTGATGTCGGGGTTATCTTGCCACTAACCGCATAGGAGAGTTTTCGATGTCAGACGTCTTAAGTATTCCAGAACTGCTACGATATATTTGTGACGACAACACTTCGGAGCTCAACTCCCCGGGACACTGCCACAACCCCTAATGACAGGAGGCATCGAGAACAATGTTCTCATCACAAAGACATCGGAACAATCCAAACAATACTCGCGAGATTCCTAAAAAAAATTGGTGCAATTTTTGAGAGTAGAAGAGGCAAGAGTAAACATCAGGAGTCCTCACCAGAGTGAAAAGAGATGACGAGAAAAAGAAATCCTACTCTCCGATATATATATATAGGACTCAAAACATTTTTTAAGTGTGTGCCTAGACTCAACCGTCAACGATTCGATCAATCAGTGGGGGCTTCTAGGTCGGAGAAGGCTCTGATACCAACTTGTAATGCCCAGGATGGGACTATACCTCCTACTTGTCGAGGCACGACTTAAAGGTATAAGCCCATTCTGGAATGATCTCAAGTTTGGTATCTTTGCACGACTCATGTAAAAATAGGGATCAAATTACAAAAGGATAGTTGGCTTACACTCGCCACGTCACACAATACATTACATAAGCAAATCATCATCCAAAACATCACAACCCGACTACGGGCGAAGATCCAAAAGAAAGGTACCAAATACATAAAGCCACAGGTCCGAATCGCCCCTAGTAGAAACCACTACTGATCGTCGAAAACGTCACATACTTACGGCCACTCTCTTCATCGAGCTCCCAGTGAAGTACTTGAACCAGCTCCTGCGTGAAACTCGGCAGAACCTGCATCTGGTGTTGTAGTATCTGTGAGCCACGGGGACTCAGCAATCCCATAACCATGGGTATCAAGACTAGCAAAGCTTTATAGGTATGGAGAAGGGTAGTGGTGAGCTTGCAGCAGCGGCTAAGCATAATATGGTGTCTAGCTTATGAGTACAAGAATAAGATGAGCATTTACGCGAACGATCGCAAACTAATAGTGATCGCTAAAAATCCTGAACTACCTACGAGTCAAACATAACCCCACCGTGTTCTCTTCTCAAAGTGAAAAGAGATAGTCATGGTTACTCACACAGTTGTGTGTTTTATCTCGGATACTCTATCAAGTTTTCTCCACCGGACATTAACAAATTCCCATCTGCCACATAACCGCGGGCACGGCTTTCGAAAGATCATAACCCTGCAGGGGTGTCCCAACTTAGCCCATCACAAGCTCTCACGATCAGCTGAAGTGATAAATATAATATCATCACCCCTTATCTTAGGGAAATCCGATCAGGCTCGGCATCCCGGTGCACAAGACATTTGGACAATGGTAAAACAAGTCCAGCAAGACCTCCCGGCGTGCCGACACCCTGATAGTAGCCGCGCGTATCTCGTCTCAGGCCACGTCCGGATGGGCGATGCTACAGGTAAAACCAAACCTCGAGTTTCCCCGTGGTGGCCCCGCAGGACCCCCATTTGGGACCAACACCATCAGCACTGGCCCCCCTACTATGTAGAAAAGAATCTCCAAGGAGCGTCCCCCTTATCTTATTAATTAATTAATTAATTAATTAAGTTATTATTATGAGGCAAATTAAAACCAATGTTGGGCCTTGCTGGAGGAGTTTTATTCAAAGTCGAAGTGTCAAGGGGTCCCCATATACCCATCGTGTAAGGAACGCAAAAATCAAGGAACATAATGCCGGTTTATCGGCGCCTAAGGTGGCATGAGTGGAACAAAACACCGAGCAAAAGGCCAAGCCTTCCACCCATGCCCAGTATATAGGTGTGTTAATAATAATAATAGATATTGTGATATTCCAACAACAAGTTCCCTCCTGGAACGATCTTCATCTTCACCTGCAACTAACAACGCTATAAGAGGGGCTGAGCAAGCGGGTAACATAGCCAAACAATGGTTTTGCTAGGAAGGTTTCAAAGGTTAGAGGTTTCATGGAAACAAGGAGAGGGGCTGACAATAAGATGGGTAGCGCGACATATAACGATAGCATCGAGACAACTAAGCATGGCAATGGTAGTAAAGGTATCCAAGGGTATGGTCATCTTGCCTGAGATCCCGCAAGGAAGAAGAACAAGTCCATGAAGAGGACGAGAAGAAGCCTTGAAGAAGAACCACGAGAAGTCGAACGAATCCTCACAATCGCAACGGAACAAGCACTAACGAGAAGAAGCAAGCAATACGGTTAACACACAACACGAGTCACGACAATATACTCAACCAAGTATGATGCAAGACAGTCTACATAGGATGCACTACAAGTCTATACAGGAAGCACAACATGGCAAGGTAGGAAGCACAGTAAAACAACACTAGTCTATATAAGATGCAATACATGGCAAGGTATGATGCATGACAAGTCTATACAGGAAGCATTACATGGCAAGGTAGGAAGCACAGAAAAACAACACAAGCAACAAGTTTAAATGAGGCCGGAAACTACAACAACAATTCCGGAAAATCCCCATATGCATGTTTAGCAATTTTAAGTAAACATCAATTCACACATTATAATGTTGTTAACATGATGCGGATGACATGATCAAGTTTTATGCAATTTTTAGTAAAAGTTAACATGAAGAGATATGAAGTATTGTCACTGTGGTGAAAGGAAAGGGTGCCACGGCAACGATCCGAAAATGATGCAACGGCAACATCTCGGTTCCGGTAACTCGTTGAGAGACCGGTGCAAAATAAAGGTGGCGTGAGCGAGTCGAACAAGATGAAAGGTGGGGTGATCCCGTCACCGGGTTCCCACGGGTCGCCACCAAGGCAAACGAGGGCACAACGGACACGATGCAAACATCCGATTCATCTCATACAACACATGCAGTCCACGGGTCATCGTCTCGGGGTTATACCTTCGGAACGTTCGTTCGGGGAGGATCAAGATCGTCGAGGAAAGTAGTGGAAGTAGTCGAGCACGTTTCGTTCGGAGAGGGAAGTAGTCGTTCCGTTCGTAGAGGTACTTGACGAATACATCGTTTCCGGGGTGACGGTAGTCGTACACGTTGGCGTTTTCGTTCACGGTTCTTCGGCGACGGTAGTGGTACTTGACGTGTCGCGGTGTATGCGTTCTTGTTTCGAAGATGTACATGTCGTCGGGCGTAGTTGAACTTGGCGCATCGTCTTGTGTAGTCGTTCGGGCGTCGGTCTTGCCGGCGGGGTACTTGTCGAGTCGTCGTTGACGTAGGGGTAGACGTTTATGTAGTGGTACTTGCGGTCTCGGCGATGGTAGTGGTACATGGGTCTTCGGCGCGAGTAGTTGTACATGTCGTTTGAAGCCGTGTAGTCGAACTTGAAGGTCGTCGGCGTCGTGGTACTCATGTTGGTGTAGTGGAACTTGACGCATCTGAGGTCCTCGGGGAAACCAAAAACTCATTCAGGTTGGATTCGTACAGAGTTCGTAGGCGTCCAAGAGGGTCTTCTCTGAGCTAGGCCTCTCGGGTGGCCTTGCCTACTTGAGGTTGATGCAGAGGTTCGGCACGCCTGGCAGCGAGGAGGATCGGCGACTGGGGGGGGGGGG
>LR738713.1:41468812-41483212 GCA_902687465.1 Secale cereale | reverse complement strand
GAGGCCGAGCGCTGCGGCCGGCGCGGTGCAGAGCGGCTGGGCGGACCTGGCGCACGTCCTCCCGAACTAGAGGACGAGCGAGGCGGCGGTGGCTGGGGACTCCGGTGACACGCGCGCGTGCAGCCCAGCGCGGTGGCGTCAAGGAGAGACGCCGGAACAGAGACGGCACGGCGGCGGGATGAAGCTCCGACACGGCCGGCCCTGGTGATGAGCGGCGCTGAGGTCGCGCGGGGAGGAGGCCGTCGCTGGCGGCGGGGTCGAGCGCCTCAGGCGCGGCGGGGACGCAGCGGCGTGGGGTCGCGAGCGCTCCTGGCGGCGCAGGAGGACGAGAGGAGGAGGAGCGGGGTCGAACGAGCTAGGTTAGGAAGGGATTGGGCCTAGGAGGCCTAGAGGTGCGGCCGTGAGAGCTGGGCCTAGGGGGCCGAGGTGGCCTGGGCCAGCTGCACACTCTCTCTTTTACTTATTCCCAATTACAGAAAAAAAGCAAGAAGAAAGGAGAAGAAGGAAGGGTTAGAAAAAGAATTTGGACTTGGGTTTAATTTTTCCAAACTCGCAAAATGTCCACGGTCCATGAAAAAATAGGAGAGGCAAGAATGCAAGAGATAAATTCGAACTCATTTGAATTAAATTCAAATAGTTTGAACTAGGACTAGGTTTCAGAAGTGTCCAAAAATGTTGAGGTTTTTGGAGGAACCTCGATAAACGGGAAAAGAATTATAGAGAAGGTTTTGACGGTGAAACTTGAAGCAAAAGAGGCCTGGAGAATAATTTCAAGTGTGTTTTTGGTGAATTCCAAACAATTGGAATAATTTAATAATAGCTCCATAAATATTAGGAGGATATGTTATAAAGAGAAGTCACTCTTCCCTCGATTTAAATGGATCGGGGATCCATACGGTTTATTTAGTTGAGATGCAAAGATTAATGACATGATGGCATGATGACATGATGCAAAGCAAAATAAATAACACAAGCACAAATGAAACACACGGGAGAACCCGGAACATCTGGAATCTTCTGGGACGTCGGTCTTCGAGCGTCACATTGGCACTATGTACAAGGGGAGTGCTAGCATTCAACGCTCAAACTATGAAGCTGTGCAAGATGAAGCCGATGAGTTTGCTATGATCGAAGAATAAGATCCTCGTGAACTTTATCAGAGATTAACCACTCTTGCGGTCTCTCTTCGAGATCATGGGAGTAAGGACACAGATGACAATTGGATCAAGCACAAGTTTCTCAAGGCCATGATGCCCTACCATAAGGCCATGTTCTCGATCATCCGTCAAAGACCGGACTTCCACCACTTGTCATCAAATGAAGTGTTGGATGAGTTCGTTGCCATGAGGATCTTGGACAAGACTGTCGACAGCGGTTTTAAGAGCTCAATGACCAAGGAAGCCTAACCTTGCCTTGAAGGCCAGGGCTTGTGTGGAAGAAGAGGAGGAGGAGGATGATGATGAGAGTTGCCCCGAGGACACCAAATATGCCTATCATGAGCATATGGCCCTTGCTTCACGGCAATTTTGGGGCAACAAGGAGAACACGAGGCCCAACTTCAACAAGAACAACTCAAGTGGAAACAAGGGCAAGCAACGAGTAAGGACATGCTTCAACTATGGAAATGTGAGCCACTTCATTGCGGATTGCCCATACGAGAAAAGAGAAGACTTTGGAGGCAAGCTTATCCGGAAGGACAAGGCCAAGTCTTATCCCAACAAGAACAACTTCAACAAGAAGACTCCTCCCAAAGTGTTGGTGGCCCAAGAAGAATATGTTGAGGATGATGATAATGATGAAGATGATGAGATGGTCACCATGGCCACAATTGCTATTGCTACTACTCCACGCACATCTCTCTTCGACTCTCCAAATGAGAACATCACCGCCAAGTGTCTCATGGCTAAGGCCACCAACAAGGTAACTCCAAACATCAACACTACCATCATCTCTAATCCTTCATTAACGGATTGTATTGATGAGAGTGAGGGAGCCAAGGAGGAAGAGAATGAGTTTGAGTTGTTTATGAGCAAACTCAAGGGCAAACCCAAGAAGAATTTTGTTGCTCTCTTGGAACAACTCGGTGAGGCCAATGACATGATCGAGCCTCACGAGGAGACCATTGCTAAAATGGAAGGTCATAGTCGGGACTATGCCGATGAAATATTGGATCTCTCTAATGCTCTAGAGGAAGAGTGTGGTCTTCGTTTGGCTCTTGAGGAGTCACACAACGATGATCATGCTAAATTAAAGAAAGATCTCGATCATGCTTTAGTTGTCTCTCGTATGCTTAAC
Source organism: Secale cereale (assembly GCA_902687465.1). Lineage (NCBI taxonomy): Eukaryota > Viridiplantae > Streptophyta > Magnoliopsida > Poales > Poaceae > Secale > Secale cereale. The sequence goes on along the minus strand of LR738713.1, from coordinate 41,480,917 downwards.
TCTGAGAAGGCAAAACTTGCGGTTGACCACGATAGACTCAAGGAGGAGTTTGTTACACTTGACAAGGCTCACAAGGCCTTGAAAGGTATGCATGCTTCTCTCAAGGAGTCTCATGATCAACTCCAAGTTTCGCTAACCAAGGAAAAGGCCATATTTCCTCACATGGTCTTGATTGATAATGCAAATGCTACTAACCCATGTTGCGAGCATGTGCATCTTGTTGAAGAAAATGCCAAGTTGAAGAAGCAACTTGAGAAAGGCCTTGTGACATGCATACAAGGTGAGAAGAACCTCAACAACCTTTTGAGCAATCAAAAGGAGGTTCTGGCAAAGGAAGGAATTGGGTTTGCTCCTAAGCCCAAGAAGAAGAAGAATGACAAGACCAAGCTACCTCCCCCTCTCCGACAAACCTTTGTGAAAGAGGGAGAGGGCGCCTCTAAGAAGAAGAACAATGTGAAGGGTGGTGGTGTCAAGAAAAACCCCACCATACCATCAAACATGGCCGACGACTTTAATCCTTCATATGTTTTATGTCGTGCTAGTGATGGTCATGTATTCGCTAAATTTGTTGGTTCTTCTTATGAGTACATTGAATGGTCTATTTGGGTTCCTAAGACCCTTGTTAGTAACCTCAAAGGACCCATTACCAAATGGGTACCTAAATCCAAGCATTGATCTCTTGTAGGAGTTTGCTTTCCGTGGGGGATCATGGTTGCTCGATAGTGGAGCGACAAATCATATGACCAGAAGCAAAGGCTTGGTGGTGGACGTGCATCTAGGCTCATCTATGGCCACTAACGTCGAATGGGGTGATGCTTCATCTTCTAAGGTATTGGGGCTTGGCAAGGCTGTTGTCTCTCATGATCTCACGATCGAGAAAGTCATGCTCGTTGAGTCCCTTGCATACAATTTACTTTCTGTTCGGCAACTTGCACTCATGGGCTTTACTACATTCTTTGATATTGATACCGTGGCCCTCTTGTGGAGCAAGACTCTTAAAGTATCCTATGTTGGACATGTCGAGAACGGTCTTTATGTGGTTAACTTCTCGAAGCAACCCACTAAGACCGCGACATGTCTAATGGCTAAAGTTGATGTGGGATGGCTTTGGCATCGCCGGTTAGCCCATGTCAATATGAGATCTTTGCAAAGTCTTCTCAAGGGGGACCATGTCCGTGGACTAACAAATGTTAGCTTTGCCAAAGATCGTGCTTGCAGGGCTTGCATTGAAGGAAAGTTACATGAGAAGGCTCACCCTCCCACGGCTATCATCTACTCAAAAAGGCCCCTAGAGCTCCTTCACATGTATCTCTTTGGGCCTCCATCTTTCGATAGTCTTGGGGGTAGAAAGTATTGCTTGGTGATTGTGGATGATTATTCAAGATACACATGGGTATACTTCTTCAAGAAGAAGAGTGAGACCCAACAAACCGTCATCAACTTTGCAAATGAAGCTCAACGACAACATGAAGCAAAGATTTTGATGATCCGAAGTGACAACGGCATCGAGTTCAAGAACTACACCTTGGATGAGTTTCTTAGTGATGAGGGGATCAAACATCAATATGCAGCACCCAATACCCCTCAACAAAACGGTGTAGCGAAGAGAAAGAACCGGACACTAATGGATGCAGCAACGACCATGATGGCAGAATTCAAATCTTCATACAACTTTTGGGCCAAAGCCATCAACACCACGTGTCATGCATCCAATCGGCTCTACCTCCGCAAAGGCTTGAACAAAACTCCATATGAGATACTTACCGGTAACAAGCGCAATCTCAAGTACTTCCGGGTGTTCGGGTGTAAGTGTTTCGTCCTCAAGAAAGGTGTTCATTTGTCTAAATTTGAATCTAGAGCGCATGAGGGCATATTTGTTGGTTATGCTACAAACTCTCATGCTTACCGTGTCCTCAACAAGTCAATGGACTCATTGAGGAGACGAGTAACGTAGAGTTTGATGAAAATAATGGCTCCCAAGTGGAGCAAAGTGGTACTTGTGATGTAGGTGATGAAATTCCTCCTCAAGCCATAAGAAGAATGGGTGGTGGATATATCCTACCCATTGAGGAACCCCTTGTGGCCGAAGGAGAAGGACAATGTTCCACTCAAGTGGAACCATCACCAACCCAAGACCCACACGCTTCCGAAGAACAAAGTGAAGGCCCTCAACCGGACGAACAAGGCTAAGTGCAAGATCAATCACAAGATGGTGGGGAGCCACCAAATGATGCACAAGGCCAATTTCTATCCTCTGAGCAAGATCAAGATCAAGAGGAAGCTCAAGATCAAGATCTAGCTCCTGACGTCGCTCAAGATGATCAACTCAGTGCTCCTCAGTTATCTCTTGATGAGCAATTGGAGCGTCGTGCTGCAAAAGTTGCCTCCAGGCTTGCTTCCAGAGAAAATCACATGGAGAATATTCTTGGAAGCATCAAAAGGGGGGTAATAACTCGTAGACAATTAGCAAACTATTGTGCTCATCAAGCTTTTGTCTCCTGTGTTGAACCTCAGAAGGTCTATGAGGCGCTCGAAGACCCTGATTGGCTTAATGCCATGCATGAAGAACTCCACAACTTCGAGCGTAACAAAGTATGGCGTTTGGTGCCGAGGCCAAAGGAGAACCATAATGTCATTGGAACCAAGTGGATCTTTAAGAATAAGCAAGATGCTCACGGCATTGTCATCCGCAACAAGGCACGTCTGGTGGCTCAAGGCTACTCCCAAGTCGAGGTTATCGACTACGGTGAAACCTTTGCCCCTGTTGCTCGCCTTGAATCTATTCATTTGTTGCTTGCCTATGCTTCTCATCATAATTTTAAGCTACAACAAATGGATGTGAAAAGTGCATTTCTTAATGGTCCTATTAATGAGTTGGTGTATGTTAAACGACCCCCGGGGTTTGAGGATCCCAAGTTCCCCAATCACGTGTACCAACTCGATAAGGCACTCTATGGCCTTAAACAAGCCCCATGTGCATGGTATGAGCATCTTACCAAGTTGTTACAAGATCGTGGGTTTGAAATTGGGAAAATCGACCCCACTCTTTTTACTAAGAAGGTCAAAGGGGAGTTGTTTGTCTGCCAACTATATGTTGATGATATTATCTTTGGCTCTCCTAACAAAGCTTTCAATGATGAGTTCGCCGCACTCATGACCACACATTTTGAGATGTCTATGATGGGAGAGTTGAAGTACTTCCTTGGGTTTGAGATCAAGCAAAGAAGAGAAGGAATCTTCATCAAACAATCCAAGTATACTCAAGACATGCTCAAGAGGTTCAATCTAAGTGATGTCAAGCCGGCTACTACTCCGATGCCAACCAAGTGCCAACTTGACATTGATCCCAATGGTAAAGCGGTGGATCAAAAGGTATATCGCTCTATGATCAGATCCTTACTTTACCTTTGTGCATCTAGACCGGATATTATGTTGAGTGTGGGAATCTGTGCATGGTTTCAAGCCTCACCTAAGGAAAGTCACTTTGTGGCAGTCAAGCGAATCTTTCGATATTTGGCTCATACCCCAAACTTTGGCTTATGGTACCCAAGAGGAGCAAACTTCAACCTTGTAGGTTTCTCTGATTCGGACTGGGCGGGAGACAAAGTGGATAGGAAGTCCACTTCCGGAGGATGCCAATTTCTTGGTTGCTCTCTGGTAAGTTGGTCGTCCAAAAAGCAAAGTTATGTGTCTCTCTCGTCCACCGAAGCAGAGTATGTGGCAGCTGGCAGTTGTTGTGCTCAACTTCTATGGACGAGGCAAACTTTAAAGGATTACGGTGTCACTTGTGACAAAGTGCCTCTTTGGTGTGACAATGAAAGTGCCATCAAGATTTCTCACAACCCGGTGCAACACTTCAAGACGAAGCATATAGAGATTCGGTATCACTTCATCCGGGATCATATACGGCAAGGAGAGATCGAGCTTCACTATGTCAACACTCATGGTAACCTTGCAGATATCTTCACAAAGCCTTTGGATGAAGCAAGATTTCGCGAGTTAAGGCATGAGCTAAATATCATTGATTTGAGCAATGTGGCTTGAGCACGTGCACACCCCACCATACTCTTCATATTGTCTAAATCTAGATGTAGGCATGGACATAGGGGGGTGTTGTTCTCTCAATGAACTCTCTCTCCCCCCATTATGCATAAATTGATCAAGTCTTTCACATTAACCATCTTTGATGGTACTTGTGCTTCAAGGACGAGTTTTGGTCATGGGCGCAAGGTTAAAATCTTCGCGGCGCCATACCTCTTGACTCAAACATAGGTGGCTTCGGCCACCGCCCTCTCTTGAAGAGGGGTTTCTTGTCTCTTGCTGGTGTGTGTTTGTTGTGTCTTGGTTTTCCTTGCTTTTGTGTTCTTTTTCTTGAGCTAAGCCATGGAGTATAGTTGCCGTGGCGTGCTGGGCGGTACTACCGCTTATAAGCGGTACTACCGCCTACCAGCGCGGTACTACCGCTGCGGGGCGGTACGAGGGGGTTATATCGGGGCAGGGGGAGGTTTCTCTCCCCCATACCCATTCACTCGCCCCCTCGTCCCTCTTCCTCTCCCCAGCAGTTCGTCGCCGCGGGAGAGCTCCGGTGGATCTCCTCCTCCGGGGCGTTCCTCTCCATTTCCTTCGGTGGAGTCGATCCCCACCTAGTCCTCTTACCATGGATGCCGGTATTGCCCCCGTTCCTTTTCTCCTCTTGTCTCGTTTTCAGATCTTGTGTTTTAGGGGCAATAGTGATTGCATCTCTAGATTTTTGGCTAAATCTAGGCTTGAGTAGGTTGGAGAAGGCAACTAGACTGTCTAGATTAGAGTATTGTAGGAATATTTTTGAATTTGACAGGCCGGTAGTGCCGGATCTGACCATGGTAATAGGGAACTGATGTTCCCCCGCCTCGAGCGATACTACCGCTCCCTTGGAGCGGTACTACCGCTTGGGCAGTACTACCGCTTACAGGTCACAGTACTACCGCTCCCTGCCAAGTTCAACCATGTTTTTCCATTCTTTGATCTTCTTTTGTTGTGTTCGTTGGCTTATGCTCGTTCCTTCTGGTTGGTTCGCTTGTGTTTGTGTTTGGTTCCAGGTGATGAACATCCTGAGCATCAAGCTCGATGTATCAACCCCAATCGTGCCACCTCGAAGCGCTACCGCATATCTGAGTCTGCAGGAGGTTCCTCTAGTGCTCCACCTCCACCTCAATAGAAGAAGAAGTCCATGTCGAAGCCAAAGGGCAAAACTTTGACCCAAATGAGTGGCAAGTGTTCTGGGCAAGGCGTCGCCGCAATCCCTATGAAGTAGATCAAGAACCCAATTTGGTCAATCGTCCGTTCTGGAACCGCTTTCAGTTTGCCATCTACTTTGATGTGGTCAAGGCGAAAAAGAATCTCTTTGTCAGTGTTCGCTCCATCGACAAGGAGTGCCTGGAGAAGGATCCTGAGTATTTTGGCGATGCTCTTCAGATGTACTCGCAGCTTAACATTCTCGAGATCATTAAGTTCAACAAGGATTTTGATGCAGATCTTGTGGCTCAATTCTATGCCACTGTCCATCTAGGGACGGATGAGGACAGGACTCTAACATGGATGACCAATGGCTAATTGCTTTCTGTCAAGTGGAAGGCTTTCATGGAGTTACTTGGGGTGGAAGACCAGGGGCTTGAGACTCCGGTTGGCTTTCGTCCTCATCACAACACTACCTCCACCCATAAGCAAGCTCTCTGGCCCTACTGCACAGCAAAGGTCCACCCTGAAACTAAGAAGGTCACATATGAGCTGTCTGCCTATCTGGATATCCTTCACCGCATCTTCCGTGAGACCCTCTTCCCTCGAGTTGGGAATCATGATATGGTCCACTCCTATCTTGTGGACATGCTTCTCTTCTGCCAACATCAGCTAGAGAAGAACACTGGTGAGTCCCTAGATATTTCTCATGTGATGTGGTCTGAGCTCCTATCTGCCATCTCTGAACGCAAGTGCCTGATCTATGGACCATTCATCATGCTGCTTATTGAGAAGGCTTGGGATCATGTCTATCCCAATGTTTTGCTTGAAACTCGAGAGCTGGTGTCTCATGAGATCAAGCGTCTGAGGAGGAAGGACAACTGGGGCACTCAGGCTCCCAAATCCGGGGGCTCATCCTCTGCTGCTGCTATGGAGACTGAGGAGGCTGAGGCTGAGGCGGATGATGATGATGACTATGAGCCATCTGGTGGAGAGCCCTCGTGGGCAAAGAAGCTCAAGCTGAAGATGAAGAAGCTGTTTTGCATGGAGTCTCATGGTCAGTACATGACTCATGTGGCAGAGAAGAAGGCCAGGGGACGTCATAAGGAGCTCATGCGTCAGTTGGGTGCGACTGTGGCCAGTGGATCTGAGGAACAGGTAACCGAGGAGGAAGAGTGGATTCAGCAGCACTGCCCGTGGACAGATTCCGACGCCGAGCAGTTTCAGGTCGACGATGACGATGCAGATGACCCCGCTGGGATTTGATGTTCGAGACCTTCACCTGCTCTCACCTTGAGCCATAGCTTAGCTCTCTGCCCTTTTGGTGTCTCGATGCCAAAGGGGGAGAGAGTTTAGGGATTTGTGTCGTTGCCTTTGTGTTCCTGTCGTTTGTGCTTTCTCGTCTTTTGCTTTGGTTGGTTTTCGTGAGACCTAAGTTCCCGTCATATAGTGTGAGACATATGCTACCTGTGCTACCTTCCTTTATCTTATCTATGTACCTTGGTACTCTCTAGCGTGCATGCTTATCCTGTTATATACTATGCTCTCATATCATGCTTAGGTTGATGGTCTCTAAAATATAGGGGGAGTGTTGATCCTAGTATGTCTGCCGTGCAGTCCAAAGTACTTATCTAGATAGCACACATCTAGGGGAGCCCGTCTATATTTTAGGGGTGTGGGGTTTGCGCTTACTCTATGTCTTTACTCCTTTTGTGCAAATCCCGTATTGTCATCAATCCACCAAAAAGGGGGAGATTGTAAGGGCATATTTAGCCCGATGGTGTTTTGGTGATTGATGACAATGCTTTTGTGGACTAATCATGTGTTCTAAGCTCTTTCAGATATATCTCACCTAGGCACAAGACGATTATATGCCCCTCAGAATCTATGGAAGACGGTGTTTCCTTTTTGCTTATTTTTCGGTGGATCTGAGTAATAGGAAAGCCGTACTATTAAGAGGGGATCCGCTTTGGTAAGGTTTGGGTGGAATCAACACGTACACTTCCTTATCGCACCCACCATACCTTCCTGCCTCAATGGAGTACTACTTTCCCCCTTCTCTGGTTTTCCTGGCCCCAACGGTAGTACCGCGGGCCTTAAGCGGTAGTACCGCCTGAGTGCCTTAAGCAGTAGTACCGCTCCACTAAGCGGTAGTACCGCTTGTTGCACTCTGCGGCAGTACCGCAGCTGCTCCGTTTTACTACCGCCTCGACTCGAGAGCGCATTTTCTCGTGTCGGGTTTTGCGGCACTAGGAGCGGTAGTACTGACGGTAGTACCGCTCCCCAGCGGTAGTACCGCCCTGCGACCGCGGTAGTACTGCTCAGGGTCCCAGCCCCCTTGCGCGACAATACCGCTGAGGGGAAACGGTAGTACCGCTTGATAAGCGGTAGTACCGCTCTCTGCGGGGCTGAGTGAGGGGGTAACGGTTGGATTGTTCCCCCCACTATATAAAGGCATCTTCATCCTCCTTATTGACCCACCTCTTCCCCCCAAATACTCCATTGTTGCTCCAAGCTCCATTTTCGCCCGATCTCTCTCCCTAGCCTATCAAACTTGTTGATTTGCTCGGGTTTGCTTGAGAAGGCATCGATCTACACTTCCACCAAGAGATATTTGATTCCCCCCACTAATCCCTAGCGGATCTTGTTACTCTTTTTTTCTGAGCACCCTAGACGGTTGAGGTCACCTCAAAGCCATATTCCATTGTGGTGAAGCTTTGTGGTGTCGTTGGGAGCCTCCAATTCGGTTGTGGAGATAGCCCCAACCTTGTTTGTAAAGGTTCGGTTGCCGCCTTCAAGGGCACCACTAGTGGAATCACGGCACCTTGCATTGTGTGAGGGCGTGAGGAGAATACGGTGGCCCTAGTGTCTTCTTGGGGAGCATTGTGCCTCCACACTGCTCCAACGAAGACGTACTTCCCCTCAAAGGGAAGGAACTTCGGCAACACATCCTCGTCTTCATCAGTTCCACTTGTGGTTATTTCTTTCCTTTACTTGTGCAAGCTTTACTTGTTTATCTTATATAGCTTGCTTGTGAGGTTGTTATCTTTACTTCCAATTAGTTGTCATCTTAGTAGCATTTTTAGACAACTTACTTTGACGCTTAATTTAAAGTGGTTAAGAAAAGCTAAAATTGCTAGTTGCCTATTCACCCCCCCCCCCCTCTAGTCAACCATATCGATCCTTTCAGTTAAGAATGAGTTATGAAGATCTTCAGAAGGAGCACGATTCATTACTTGCTCAACAAATTAGCGCTTCTCAGGAAGAATTCATTCCTCCATGCTTGAAATGCATTGAACGTGAAACAGCTAATTCTTCACCTGAATGTTCAAATGCTACAAATTCTTCACCTGTCTCTGCTATCACTAATTCCTCATCTGAGGACATTGCTAGTATCACTGACAATGTAGGGTTGAAGGAATTGTACTTGACAGGCATGTACAAAAGCCTCAAAGGGCATCAGACTCTTTGTGATGTGCTTAAAAAGCAGATCCTCAATAGGAATCCTAGGAAAGAGGGTATTGCCTTTGAGAGGAAACTTAATGTTGATGGTTCATATTGGAAGCCTGAGCAGTACCCCAAAACCTCATGGGTTGCTGCAAAGGGACCTCCAGTTGATCCATCCAATTTATCTGGCTTTACATGTGAATCTCTTCATTCTTCTGATGAGTCATTTGACTCCAACTATAAGTTGTTCAAAAATCAGAACGGTGAAGTTTTTTCTAGATATGTTGGAACTAACTGCATGAATGGTCCCCGTATGAAGAAAATTTGGGTCCCTAAGAGGCACCTTGAAAATCTTCAAGTGAATGTCCTCATGACACCTCGTGTGAGGAATAGGAACCCCAGATCCAATTCTTCATATGGATTAAAATCTTCAGATGGATTCAATTCCTCATATGGATCAAATTCCTCAAAAGGATCAAATTCATGATATGAATATCATCGTGCTAACAACTCTGTTTCGCAGGGAAGAACTAAGGGCTATGAATATGAGCATTATTTTTCTAACCATTGTGTTCATAAGTCCTCGAAGAATTACTCTGCTTATTCATATGCTTATCCTAACTCCTCTTATGTGAAACGAAATGGGCTGGCGTCTATGCCACCTTTCTCGTATGGAGCTCGCAGAGTGATGAACTCTTTGCCACCCCTTCAGATGTGGGTGGTGAAGAAAAAGAACTAATCTCTTCTGCTGGGCCAGGTCTCCAGATGTGCTCAAACGTCTGAAGAATTTGCTGGAGACCTAAAAAATGCCAGAAAGGACGCATGCTAATCATGAAGAAATGAACTCTCATTTCTCACATCCTCATACTGCTTTATCTGTTGCACTGCTTGATGAAATTGAGCTGATGATTTGATGTCATATTCTTCACTGATGAAGTATATGAGTTTGTAAGCTGCACTAATTCATCTGTAGGATGATCAACTCAAAGCCTCGGAGTGGGTCCTCGATAGTGGATGCACAAATCACATGACTGGTGACAAGAATCTCTTGATGGATGCACCCTTATCACCATCTCATCTGAAGCATATCATCTTCGCTGACAAAGGAAAAAGTCAGGTATTGGGTCTAGGTAAGGTTGCGATCTCAAAGGATCGACACATGGACAAAGTCATGCTTGTCGAGTCCTTAGGATACAACCTCATGTCCGTCTCAATGCTTTGCGATCTTGATATGGTTGTAGTCTTCGGCAAATATCGTTGTGTTGTGGTCATGGAATCTGACAATTCCAAAGTCTCTGAAGGCTTTAGGAGAGGAGACTTGTATATTGTTGATTTTTCTACAGGACCTCAACCAGCTGTGTGTCTACTTGCAAAAGCTTCAGAAGGCTGGCTATGGCATCGACGACTTGGTCATGCAGGCATGAGGAATTTGCACACGCTTGCAAAGAAGAAGCATATCATTGGCATTGAGAATGTCAAATTCCTCAAGGATCACTTATGCGGTGCCTATGAAGCTGGAAAGATGACCAAGGACAAGCATCCAGCGAAGACTATCATGACTACTACTCGACCATTTGAATTGCTTCACATGGATCACTTTGGTCCTAATCATTATTCTGCAGTTTCAAATGATACTTCTGAATATGGCTTTGTTATTGTTGATGATTACTCTCGATACACATGGGTACACATTGTTACTTACAAACATGAAGTGCAGGAAGTCTTCAAACGATTTTCCTCAAGGGCTTCAACCAACTTTGGTGTGAAGATCAAGCACATCAGAAGTGACAACGGAACTGAGTTCAAGAACTCTGGTCTCGATGACTATCTTGATGAACTTGGTATTACTCATGAGCTATCTGCTCCTTATACTCCTCAACAGAATGGCGTCGTGGAGCACAAGAACATGACTCTTGCTGAGATGGCTTGCACTATGCTTTGCGAATACAAAACGCCTCATCGTTTCTGGATTGATGCAATTGATATTGCGTGCCACATCATCAACAGAGTATATCTTCACAAATTCTTCAAGAAGACTGCATATGAACTCCTCACTGACAAGAAACCCAATGTGAGTTATTTCAAAGTCTTTGGTGCTAAATGTTGGATTAGAAATCCTCATCACAACTCAAAATTTGCACCGAAAGCACATGAAGGGTTTATGCTTAGTTACCGAAAAGACTCGCACACCTACAGAGTCTTCAACAACGTTCTTCACAAGGTTGTTGAGACTATAGATGTGCAGTTCGATGAAACTAATGGCTCGCAAAAAGAGCACCTACCTACTGTGATAGATGAACCAACACCTGTGGAAACTATCAAATTCAAGGCTACTGAGGATGTCATTCCTACCGAAGAATCTACTGAAGAATTCATTCCAGAACCTGAAGAACGTCGAACTAATGCACCTGAGGAAAATGCTGAAGAAAATGGTGCTGAAGAAAATGCTGATCAAATTCCTCGACGACAATCAGCTCATCCTCGCATTGCGAAAGAAGTGCAGATTGAGAAAATCATCAGCAACATCAATATACCAGGTCCTCTCACGCGCTCAAAAGCTTCACATTTATCTAACTTTTGTGGGCACTTTGCTTTTGTCTCTATCACATAGCCCACTAAGGTAGATGAAGCATTTCTGGAGCCTGAGTGGATTCAAGCTATGCAAGAAGAATTACATCAGCTCGAGCTAAACAACTTATGGGAACTGGTCAAACGTCCAGATCCTCGCAAGCATAATATCATTGTCACAAAGTGGACCTACCGCAACAAGCAAGATGAAAATGGCCTTGTGGTAAGGAATAAGGCACGGCTTGTAGCTCAAGGCTACACACAGGTTGAAGGAATTGATTTCGATGAAACTTTTGCACCTGTTGCTAGACTTGAGGCTATTTGTAACGCCCGGGTAATCACGCTACAGTAATTCCCTGCTAATGATGCCACGTCATCACAATTACCCGTTGTTAATCTCACGATGATTCAAACCGATTCAAAATTCAAATTTAAAACAAAGTCAAGTAATTAAAGTTCTCAAAAGTCAAAAATAAAAGGTTCTAAAAGTGGCAATTAATCCTTAAAGAATATCGGTGAAGAAATCAACCTTAATTAAAGTATTTAGATGTACTAGAATAAATAAAATAACATCACAAATAATAAATTAAATGTCTTTATAAATTTATAAAATGTTAAACTATTTTAATTGGGAGTCAAAACTTTTGTAGGAGAGGGCTAAAAGTATTGCAATAATTTAGGTACTAATTTTGTATTTTATAAAAATAAACTGGTAAATAAAAGAAAACAAAAAGGGATGATAAGTAAAAAGAAAACAGAAAACAGAAAAATAAAAGCCCCCCCTCTCACTGGGCCATTCGGCCCAGCTGACCGAAGTCGGCCCAGCCGGCCGGCCCAGTTGCCCCCGGCCTATATGGCCTCGCTACCCCGAACCCT
>LR738713.1:41432248-41468544 GCA_902687465.1 Secale cereale | reverse complement strand
TGGATCGGATCGACCAGGAGGGCCCGGTCCCGTCGGCCGCGCCTGACGCCCGACGTCCCCGCCGACGACTGGACGACCTCACCGTCCACCGCACCATGCCGGCCTCCCCATCCCCTTCCCCGTCGAACGCCTCTCGCTGGATCGCCGCGCCCCCAACAGCGCCGACCTCGACCTCTTCGTCCCCGACTCCATTCGCCTCGCCGTCGCGAGCTCCGACCAGCCCCGAGCTGCCTCGAGCCCATTGCCTCCACCCTACAGCTTCGCGGTGAGCTGTCGCGCTGGTTGCGCCCTTCCCCTCCTCTTACCATCGCCAGCTACAGCGCTGCGCTAGGCCGAGCTCCGGCAGCCGCGGCCCCCGTCGCCGGCGCGCTATCGCCCCTCCCTGGCCAAACCAAGGCCGCGCTCGTCGCACCCGCTCCCTTCCCGCGGCGCTGCCCATCGCGCTCGCGCGCGCCCGAGCCTTCACGGCTCGGGCCGCAGCCTGCCGTCCGCGCGTCCCCCCCCGCTTCGCTCCGGCCTCCCAGCCCCGCGCTGGCGGCACCGTCGGCGAGCACGCGCCCCCCCGGCGAGCCACCCTCCCCGCACGCAACCCCCCCTCGCAGCTCTCTTGCCCGCCCTCGCCGGCCTCTGCTCCGCCCGCCGCCGGCGCTTGCATCCGCCGCTGGCGCTTGCGCCCGCGCGCGCCTGGGGCTCGTCCAGTCGGGCGCCCAACGCCGCACGCCCGTCGCCCGCACCCGTATGCCCGTTTTGGCCTCTGGGCCTATGGCAAACGGGGCCCAGCCCCAGAACGGTATTAAAAAAAAAAGGATAAAAATATATATATAAATATATATAAAAAATTAATAATAATTAAAAAAATTAATAAATAATAATAGGTTTAATTAATTAATTAATTAATTAACTTAATTAATTCTGTTTAGAATAACCTAAACACTAAATAACTTAATTAACTGTTAATTATCTAAACAGTCAATGACAGGTGGGACCCACTGGTCAGGTTGACCAGTCAACCATGCTGATGTCAGCATGATGTCATGCTGATGTCATAAATCCTTTTCGAATTAATTTAATTAATATTAAATTCCAGAAATTAATAAAAAGTTTAGAAAATCATATCTTTTAAACCGTAACTCGGATGAAAAAGTTTTATACATGAAAGTTACTCAGAACGACGAGACGAATCCGAATACGCGGTCCGTTCGTCCGCCACACATCTCTATCATACCGAACATGCAACATTCCCCTCCGTTTCATCTGCCCGCAAATGCCTAACACCGGGAATACTTTCCCGGATGTTTCCCTCCTTCGTCGGCAACACCTCCTACCGCGTTAGGTCACACGTAGCACCGCCTTTTGCCATGTTATGCTTTGTGTGCTATTGTTGCCCTGTTATTTATTATGTTCCCCCCCTCCGTTACTTCTTTCCGGTAGACCCCGAGACTGACGGCGACCCCCAGTTCGACTACGGTGGTGATGACCCCTCCTTGCCAAAGCAACCAGGCAAGCCCCCCCTTTGATCACCAGATATCGCCTATTCTCCTCCATCTTACTCTTGCATTAGTTTACTACTGTTGTTGATTCGATAACTCCTATTCTGCTGCATAGCCTGTCATTGTTGCTACAACTGTTGATACTTTACCTGCCATCCTAATGCTTAGTATAGGATGCTAGTATTCCATCAGTGGCCCTACATTCTTGTCCGTCTGCCATGCTATTCTATCGGGCCGTGATCACTTGGGTGGTGATCACGGGTATATACTATATACATACTTTACATACACATGATGATGATTCGGAGATGGGGGCTGAAGGGGCAGGTGGTTCCACACAGGTAGTGGTGGGCCTGGGTTCCCGACAGTCCCCTGATGGTTACTTTGTGGCGGAGCGACAGGGCAGGTTGCGACCACCTAGGAGACAGGTGGGCCTGGCCCTGGTCGTTGTCCGCGGTTATTTCATAATAACACGTTTAACGGGATCTTGGTATTTGATCTGAGTCTGGCCATTTGGTCTATACGCACTAACCAGCTACGTGGGAATAGTTATGGGTACTCGACGTCGTGGTATCAGCCGAAGCCTTCTTGACGTCAGCGGTTTAGCGGCGCGCGCCGGATTGGACTGGAAGCCTACTCTGGTATTAGGAGAGGCTAGGTCTGCTTACCGGCCGCGTACGCAACGTGCAGGTGTGCATTGGGCGATGGGCCCAGACCCCTGTGTGCTTAGGACTTAGACCGACGTGCTGACCTCTCTGCTGTGCTTAGGTAGGGCTGCGACGTGTTGATCTTCCGAGGCCGGGCATGACCCTAGAAAGTGTGTCCGGCCAAATGGGATCGAGCGTGCTGGGTTATGTGGTGCACCCCTGCAGGGAAGTTAATCTATTCGAATAGCCGTGTCCCTCGGTAAAAGGATGACCCGGAGTTGTATTCCGACCTCATGACAACTAGAACCAGATACTTAATAAAACACACCCTTACAAGTGCCAGAGATAACTCGGTGGTTGCTCTCTCACAGGGTGATGTGCGGGAGGATCACCGAGTAGGGTTATGCTATACGATGTTACTTGGTGAACTTACCATCTATTTCCCTTCTACTGCTTCAAGACGGAGGCTGCGAGACGCGAGGTTACTTGTTACTTCCATATATTCTCTTCTACTGCTGCAAGATGGAGGTGGCCAGAAGCGTAGTCTTCGTTTGGATTAGCTATCCCCCTCTTATTCCCGCTTGCTGCAGTTCAGTCCACCGATATTACCCATATCATTGTTACCGTTGCATATGTAGTATAGATCCTTGCTTGCGAGTACTTTGGATGAGTACTCACGGTTGCTTTGCTCCCCCTTTCCCCCCTTCTCTCTTCTTTCTGGTTGATGCAACCAGATCGGTGGAGTCCAGGAGCCAGAAGATCCCGAGGATGATTCTACGTGGAGTTCGGCTTCGAGGAGTAGTTAGGATGTCCTAGGCAGGAGGCTTTGCCTTTTCGATCGTTGATGTTTTGTGCTAGCCTTCTTAAGGCAAACTTGTTTAACTTATGTCTGTACTCAGATTTTGTTGCTTCCGCTGACTCTTGTGTTTTCGAGCTTTTGTATTCGAGCCCTCGAGGCCCCTGGCTTGTAATATAAAGCTTGTATTATTTTCATTTGTGTCTAGAGTTGTGTTGTGATATCTTCCAGTGAGTCCTTGATCTTGGTCGTACACATTTGCGTGCATGATTAGTGTACGGACAAATCGGGGGCGTCACACTATTCGCATATTACTTGCTTATGCTAATCATCATGATATCGTTCTCTATCAAATGGATGTGAAAAGTGCATTCCTCAATGGTAAGCTTGAGGAAGAAGTATATGTTGCTCAACCCCTAGGTTTTGAAGATCCAAAGAATCCTGACAAAGTCTTCAAACTCAATAAGGCCCTCTATGGCCTCAAGCAGGCCCCTCGGGCTTGGTATTATACTTTGAAGGAATTCCTCATGAAGAAAGGCTTCAAACCCGGTTCACTTGATCCTGCTCTTTTTACTAAATCTTATGATGGTGAATTATTTGTGTGCCAAATATATGTTGATGATATTATCTTTGGCTGTACTGACCAACGTTATAGTGATGAATTTGCCTATATGATGAGTGAAGAATATCAAATGTCTATGATGGGAGAGTTGAAATTCTTCTTAGGTCTTCAAATTCGTCAACAACGCAATGGCATATTCATATCTCAGGAGAAATACCTCAAGGATGTACTGAGGAAATTCGTCATGCACGATTGCAAAGGCGTCAAAATTCCTATGCCCACAAATGGCCATCTGTGCACTGATGAAAATGGTATTGACTTCGATCATAAGGTATACCGCTCCATGATTGGTTCTTTATTGTACCTATGTGCATCTAGGCCAGATATAATGCTTAGTGTTTGCATGTGTGCCCAATTTCAAGCTACACCGAAGGAACCACACCATAAGGCTGTGAAACATATTCTTCGATATCTAGCTCACACACCAACACTTGGATTATGGTACCCCAAGGGCTCGGCTTTTGATCACATTGGATATTCAGACTCTGACTATGCTGGTGATCGTGTGGACCGCAAATCAACATCTGGTACATGTCATTTCCTCGAAAGATCTTTGGTCTGTTGGTCCTCGAAGAAACAGAACTGCGTATCACTGTCTACTGCTGAAGCTGAGTATATTGCTGCTGGCTCTTGCTGTGCTCAATTGTTATGGATGAAGCAAACTCTCAAGGACTATGGTGTCAACGTGAAGAATGTGCCTCTCTTCTATGACAATGAGAGTGCCATCAAGATTGCTCACAACCCAGTTCAGCACTCGAAGACAAAGCACATTCAGATTCGTCATCATTTTCTTCGTGATCATGTGTTGAAGGGCGACATTTCTGTTGAACATGTGAAGACTGAAGAACAGCTAGCCAATATCTTCACAAAGCCCTTGGATGAGAAGAGATTTAGCAAGTTGCCGTGTGAGCTAAATATCTTAGAATCTTCGAATGTTCTTTGAACTGGACACTCATCCTAACACTTATGCAAAATTGATGACTTAGATGTGCAACACATGAAGAAATTGTTTTTCTTCAATCAATGAAGAATAACACTCTAAATGTGAAGAAATTAATGAAGAATTTGATTCTCATAACCCTACGACAATTGTACGCGGTGCCTGAAATCATCATTCTTATACGGTGGGTCACACCACCACAGAAGTTGAAAATCTTCAATTTGAGTTTTTGAAATTCCTCAGTTGTTCATAGTCTTCAACTTTGCATTGTATTCACTGTTTCCGTCTCTTTTTCTTCATTGGCTATATATATATATGAGTTTATGTCCTCTACAACATTCACTTATTGCTATTTCTTCAAGTTGCTTTTTCTGCTAAGTGAATGTGATCGGACCCTTCCCCCTCTATGCTAAACTCAACCCATTCCATTCACAAATTCTTCATATGCGCTCTATTTGAAACTTGTTCAAAATCTTCACTGTGTCCTTGTCAGCTGAAGAAATTGCGAACGCAACGTTAAAACTTATCCTTCCCAAAATTTTCGTTTTTGCCGCTCGAATCGATCCGCATCCCACGATAATACTTATCTATTCACCCATGATCTCACATGATCTCCACTACACAGTACGTGGGTGACACATGTCGTGCGAATGAGAAGGGTCAGGGGCACGTTCGTCCAAATTCTTCGGGCGAACGGTTATTCATCTCAGCTATAAATACCCCTCCCCTTCCCTCACTTCACTTTTTACTCCGCTCGTTCTCACTCTCTCGCTCGAGCTTCTCCAACCCTAGCGCCGCCGCTACTCCATCATCGCTGGTGAGGAAGAGCTTCACTATCTTGACCTCGTCGCAGTTGTACTCGCGTCGTCCGCAGATTTCTTCACTCCGCCGCCGCCGTAGCTGTCTTCCTCTGCCAAGTTAGGGCGTGGAAGATCTGCACAGACGAACTTCACTTCTCCATCTCACAGTTCGTCGTGTTCTTCATCCAGGGTAATTAAAAGTTACTTTTACTGCCCTCTTTGATTCAAATGTTTTTCTTCAAAATTCTCGAAAGGTGTTTTCTTCGTCAAATCTTCACACACTAAACATCTCACATATCATCTGTTCTTGATTCGATTTCTCTAAGCTACGTTTTTCTTCAAGATTCCTCAATTGTGTGGATTTTGAATCTATACAACTCTGGAACCTAAGACAAAGAACGCTTAGTCAAATTCTTCAAGACTCATCTGGTCAAATTCCTCAAACTTGTTCTTTTTACAAACCTTTTGAGAACGCATATGACCTCTCCAAATTCCTCGCAACTATACTCTGTTCACAGGTACTCATGTCCGCTGCTGAATCACTAGGTTCTCATCAACTTAACTTATTTGCAGCGTTCCTAGAAGAAAAGTTGCATACTTCTGCAGAAAATTCAATTGTTCAAATTCCTCATATGAAGAAAATGGTTGATGGAAAGAAGCCACAGAAGGGAGGAAAGAGGCCTGAGGTCAATACTGCTTTCGAGATACCTGAAGACATATATGCTGACTATTGCACTCCTGATGAGGCAAAGTTCGGAAAAGAGGACAAGAATCAGCGTAAAGTGCGCATACAAAGAATAGAGAGGAGATGGGCAAGAGAGTGGAGGGAGTACATATATGTGACTCCTAAATACATGAAGAAATTCGCACTCAATCCTCCCTGCCCAAGACCTCCATTGGCACATGGCCAAGTTGCTGATCCCACTAGCCTCAAGCGTGGTGAGGATTATCCTGAAGAATGGGCTAAGCGCCAGGCCAAGTTGGCCAAACAAGCAAAAGAAGCAGTGAGGAAATTCAATGAAGACTCTGCTGCTGCTGCCTTTGCTGAGGCCTCTACTTCCAAGCCTAAGAAGGCCATGGCTAAGAAGCCCACTCACAAGCCAAGTGTTTCTTCCTCAATGCCCTCACGGCCAGATTCTTCTAAGCTCTCACGGCCAGATTCTTCTAAGCTCTCATGGAAAATTCCTCAGACTTCTCCTGCTCCTCCAAAGTCCTCAGCTCCTCCGCCAAAGTCTTTGGATGCTACAGCAAAATCATCCGATGCAGCGTATCTTGCCTCATGTCAAAGGACTGTGGGCATATCCATTGCCTCAGGAGCCTCTGCAAGTTCCTCGGTTGCTCCTAGTTCCTCACCGATACCAAGTTCCTCAGCTGGTCCCTCGCTACTGAAGAAAAAGATCACTGCTGGACGCGGCTCTCGCCCAAGTCCTCACAATAAACAAGTTGCTTTCCAAGTGACGTCAGATGACGAAGCTGATGATGAAGAACTTGTTCAAATCATCAGAGACAGGCAAGAAAGGGCCGCTAGAGCCAAAGGAAGCGAAGTGCCACTGCTTTTGAATCCAAAGGTGATCCTTGATTTCATTGATCTCTGGCATCAGGACCCCAACACTCCTATGCCCGACTTCAACTTGACACCTGGCCAAAGTCATATGCTGACCGCCTTCATAGGCGAAGAAAAATGGAAATTTGAAAAGGCCAGGCAGACGAAGAAAGCGCAGTACAAGAAGGAGCGCTTCCTGAAGAAAAATGTTGTCAACATGACAACTAAAGAACTTGTCAGGCTACATGGTGAAATCAAAACCCTCAGTGATGAATTTGATGCATATCGTGCAGACTGGATGGGCGCCAAAGTCAGATTTGTGAATTTGACTAAAGGTTTTTCTTCAAGTGTTGCTCGTCAAACGCACATTGAAATTCCTCAGGCTGAAGCATCTGCTCAGTCTGCTGAAGGACATGCCAGCACCGCTGAAGAACATCAGGTTGCTGAAGAAAATACCAGGGCTGATGACTGCATTCCAGCTGCTGAAGAAATTGCCAGTGCAACCTCTAGTGTTGTGCCTGAAGAAAATGACATGCCAGCTGAAGCTCCAAAGGCTGTGCTTGAAGAACATGAAGAAGTCAGGGCAACTGCATCAGTTGTGCCTGAAGAAAAACAACCAGATTCCTCTGCTCCTCCCGCGCCTACACCAACTTCGACCCTTCCATCTGCATCAGATGTGAAAATGACAAAGGCTGCAGAGCGTGCAACTGTGAAGAAAAGGAAGGCATCAGTTTCATCAGGTTCTTCAGCCCCGAAGAAGATGAAGCCTTTGACAAGCTCAGCTGAAAATCCAATTGATGCTGTTCCAATTTCCTCCATGCCATTAAAGGAACTTATTCCATTTGATAAAGAATATGTGATTCCTAGTGAATCAAATGAAGATATTCCCTCTGTTGCTTCCTCAGAGCAGACGGACAAAGAAATTGAAGTGGATACAATCCCTTCAACCCCAATCATCTTCTCGCCTATGCCTCAGTTTACTGCTGAAGAGGCCGGCGTTGAGGAATTGGAAGAACAAGACTCAGACGTGGACATTGGGAGTGCCACTCCTTTGATGAATGATGAATTTTGGGATAGTCAGCATCCCAACTCTCCTATGTTCACGCCGCTGCAACAAATTTCTCATTCACCAGCGCAAAATGTTCCATTGGGCTCTGAAGAAACTCATCCCACTGAATCTGTTCATGAAGACATTCCAGTCACTAGTGCTGAAGAAACTGCTGCTGCTGCTGAATCTATGAAGACTGCCACTGAAGAGGAACTAGAAATTCCTCAGACTGAAGAACCTGAGATTGTGAATCCAGAGGTTGTGATGCAATTGACTGACACTCCTCAACCTAAGCCAAAGGATCCTTTCTCAAGAAAGCAAACTTTCAAGAAGGCTGATTTCTTCGACGAGCATGTGTTCTTCACTGACTTCAATCCTCATGACTTTGCTCGCATAAGGAAGAGGCGTTTCTGGACTGCCAGTCAGGAAAATTTCTATTCCTCAGTGCTATACAATAAAGACAAAGTCTTCGATCATCAGCATATTCCTCACGTGGATATGGAATCACTCTGTGCTTCGTGCCAGTCCTCAGTGTTCTTCACGACGCTGGACTGTTGGGTTTCTGCACTGACATACGTGATTGGAATGAAGAACTGATTCTTCAATTCTATGCAATGATGCACATCACTGGCAATTCTGAAGATGTGAATTCATGGGTGTTGGACTGGATGACCGAAAACACTCACTTCAAGGCACCAGCCTCTGAATTACTTCAAGCTCTGCCTCTCAGTCCTCCCACTGAAGCAGCACGTTGCATATATGAAGAAACTAAACTCACTGATCATTACATGCAAGTGTTTATGAAGCCTTTGAAGCCAGGTCAAGCCTCAACGACCAAATTCCTCGTGAAGGAATTTTTGTTTCTGCCATGGACTGTCTATCGCATTCTGACTAAGACATTGAGTCCTATCAAGGGCCATGACTCAAATGATGAAGAAGTCGTTGGCATCATGAAGAATCTGTTGTTCAACATCATCCATGGCATTCCCGTCAACTTCCATGATTTCTTCATGAGGACTATGGCAAATGTTGCATTGTCCCCTTTCAACCTGAAGCCTTATGCTCCATGGATTATGAGATTCATCAGGACAAGGTCTTCAGTGAATTACAAAGCTGGCACACTGAATCATTGCAGCTACTTGCCCCCAATTGAAGTCCTCAAATGGACATTTTCCTCAGCTGATGACAAGGGCAAGGCCACTGCTGTTTTTGATGAAGGTACTCGTCCATTGGATGGTCAATTTCGCAAAGCTGCATCTTACTCCACCAATGATGATTCTGCCACTCATGACTCTGCCGCCAACGCTCCCAAGCCAAATCCTCAAGGCACAACTCCCAGGGTGAAGACTGATCATGAGCTTCTCCTCAGTCTTCATCAGAAGGTTGATCGCAACCACAAATGGGTCAAGCGTCAGTTTGGTTCAATTCTTCACAACATGACCTCTACACATAATGCAGTGAAGAAAAACCATTACTACCTTCATGATACCCTCAACCGCACCTGGGTTGTTCTGTCTCATCTGTATGGTTAAGAAGATCTGGAGAAAATGGGTTTCAAGGATGACTTTGACTGGTCTGCTCCTCCGTCGAAGAAATACAAGAAGTTCAAGGTTCCTCCCTTGGTGACCAGCTCCTATTCTTCATCACGCGAAACCGGCGAGTATGAAGACTTGGACGACACTACGGCAGGCCCTACATCAACCATTGACCCCAACAACGCTGGCGCTCCTTCATCATCTTGAGATTCTTCAGGGGCGTTAGTCCTCAGTTTCGATCCTTTTGGTCATTCGATGACAAAGGGGGAGAAATTTGAGTTAGTCTTCAAGCGGGTCTATATATATGGGCATTTTTTTTTGCTAAGTTACAACTCTCGTTCTTCTGATGACTTTGTGGATCGAGTTGTAAACTTAAACTCTATGGTGACCTGATACTTTTGATGTGGTGTTTCTGCATGCTTATTCCTCATTAATGTTATGCACGCATGCTGAATTACATCAGTCACCATATTTCATCATGCATTTCAAATTCTTCATATTATATGTCAAATGCGTGTATGAATTACAAGATATAGGGGGAGATCTCCATGATTCTACTCTTCAAGTGTGCGTTGCTTCAAAAGCAAATTCCTCACCATGCACATCTTTAGGGGGAGTTCTTCTATATCTTGCAATTAAATTCCTCAATATATGTATTTACACTTCATATGTTTGTCCCCGTTGAAAACTTAACCTATATTGTCATCAATCACCAAAAAAGGGGAGATTGTAAGTGCATCTAGTGCCTCTTAGTGATTTTGGTGTATTGAAGACTTATAGGTTAAGGGACTAATGAGTTTATGAGTGTACACGGGTCTATAAGTCTATGAGGAGTTTGATATTACAGAGAAAGTCGACCCCTAAAAATAAAGTTCTTCGACTGAAGACTTTGGATTTCTAATGACTTTCTGAAGACTTTGAAAGTGAAGAAATTGGTGTGACCTTGAAGACTTGGTATTCATTTAAGGAACATGAAGCGTGAAGACTTTTGTTTTTGTAGTTTCATTTTCTCTTTCTTGAGTCATAGGAAACACCGTACTGTTAAAGGGGGTCGAGGAAATACTAAGGAAAAGTTTCCATTTGATGCTCAACTCAAAATCCTACACCTACCAATCCCTTCGAGTGAAGCCATTGGAAATTTCATACAGTTCAGCCATATTCTTCAGTGACAGAGACGAAGTTCTTCTGGTCTCTGAGGAATTTGTTCCTACACAGTGAGGAACATGATAGCCCTGAGGAATTTGATACTCAAATTTCCGACCGTTGCTGTGCTACGCGCGAGCTATCCCAAAATATCTACCTACCTAACGGTCATATCATTAAAGGGCATTTATGTCTTATCATGTCGGGCTGCTCCTTAGGCTATAAATAGCCGCCCCCTACAACCACTAGCTGATTGGCTGCTCCGAGAGAAACTGACACTTGTCATAAGAGCAACCCATCCTGCGAGGACTTTGAGCGAAAATCATCAAGTGAGGAAAAACCCAAAACCAAACCCAAACACCTACAAACCCAAAAGTGATTGAGCATCATTGAAGAGATTGATCCTGCGTGGAACTGTGGATCCAGACGGTTAGGCGTCATGGTCTAGAGCATCCAAGAGGAACTGTGGATCGCCGAGTGACCGAGTCTGTGAAGGTTCGGAAGTCACCTGAAGACTTACCACGAGTGATTGGGCGAGGTCTGTGTGACCTTAGCTCAAGGGGAATATGGTGAGGACTTGGTGTCTTGGATTGCGTGTCCAGGACTGGGTGTCCGAGACTGTGTGTCCTCAGGTTTAAATACCTAGCCGCCCTAACCAGATGTACAACTGAGACAACAGTTGGAACTGGTCTAACAAATCATTGTCTTCACCAAGCTTACTGGTTCTATTTCCACAACTCCTTCATTTCCTCATATCTGTGTTGTGTGCTTGTTCATATCTGTTTGAAGACTTTGACTGAAGACTTTCTCAATTTCCCTAGTTCAATTTCTTCAGTCTGTTTGTCTTCATCCTGTGCTATCATGTGATTACGCTTTCTGTACTCTGTGTTTGTCTTCATTTCTTCATGATGACCATGCTTGTATTCTGTTATGTTTACTTCTGAGTACTTATTCCGCTGCAAGTAGTTCTTCGCTAAGGAATTTCCTCAACAACAAATTCCTTAGTGAAGAATTCATAAAATCGCCTATTCACCCCCCTCTAGTCGATATAACGCACTTTCAGTAGAGGTCCTTACTTTGATGGTACAAATTTTGCTAGTTGGAAGCATAAGATGAAAATGCATATTCTTGGTCATAACCCCGCCGTCTGGGCTGTTGTTCGTATTGGCTTGCAAGGTGAATTCTTTGAGGTGGCAAAGAACTAGATCGTGAAGCATTCAAGGAAGAAATGAGGATGTTGCAATATAACTCTCAAGCTTGTGATATTCTTTTCAATGGATTGTGTCTCGAAGAATTCAACAAAATCAGCTGTCTTGAGAATGCAAAGGAAATTTGGGATACTTTGGTTGATATGCATGAAGGTACCGAGTCCATCAAGGAATCCAATTTGGATGCGCTTCAATGTCAACTTGACATACTCTTGTCCTACTAACACTCAACAGATCATGATTACCTTAAGCTTGTATCCCTGTAGGTTCGATAAAACATAGACATGAACCAAACCCCTTAGTTCAATGATCGATAGTGGAACGGTGGATGTCCATATTGATCCCTATGATTACATGAATGACATTCAAGTGCACATTTGGTTATCATGTGATGTTCCCTTTGCTTCGCGATACTTTACAAAACTCGAGGTGAGATGTATTTGTATCCTCTTGAGTCATACACATGCTCACTATACCGGTCTCCTCATTGCCGGTTTTGTTCTTCTTTCTTGATGTGTTCTAGCATCCCTGTGACATTGTCATCCGTGTCTGGCTAGAAGATGATGGATGCCTTCAAACCGAGAAGGACCTAAGAATATATCTACATCGCCGGAGGAGAAAATTCTATTCTCAAGCTATCGAGTCCCTTGTCAAACTTTCCGACACACATGTAGGTTGTCGTTATGATCACTGTGTTACAGATGATGTGAGCAACCCCAAAGCTCATCGTACGGTAAGAAGAGCTACTATGCTCTCATGGTCAAAGGAACTAAAACACACGTTAACACTCCGTGTTATAGCAATTGACTTGTGATGATATCATCTCAAATTATGACAAAAAATTGGGTCGATTCTATATGACTGTTCTTCTAACGTCATAATGTCAATGTTATTTTAGGACTATCGTTACACTTAACGATATCCTAAGATACGGAAAACATGATCACTAACAAGACTTGATCTAGTCTTACAGGCGAGACTAGGAATCCTATTTTACGGTTTATCGTTCTACACGTGCATATGAGTTTTCCACTGAATTTCATATTCCAGGATTAACATAGAATATAAACTCTTAATTATGAATATGGAAATATAGTAATACAATATTATTGCCTCTAGGGCATACTTCCAACAATGGTCACTGATACGTCCATTTTGCATCATGCTTTCATATTGATATTTATTGCATTATGGGCTGTTATTACACATTATATCACAATACTTATGCATTTTCTCTATTATTTTACAAGATTTACATGAAGAGGGAGAATGTCGACAGCTAGAATTCTGGACTGGAAAGGGAGCAAATATGAGATACCTATTATGCACAACTCCAAAATTCCTGAAGCTTCACGGAGAATATTTTTGGAATATATAAAAACTATTTGGCGAAAGAAGCACCAGAGGGGGCCACCAACCATCCACAAGGGTGAGGGCGCGCCCTACCCCCTGGGTGCACCCCCCTACCTTGTGCCCCCCTGGCAGTCCCCCGACATCCATCTTCTGCTAAATGATGTATTTTGACCTGCAAAAGATCACAAGGAGGTTTTCGGGGCGAAGCGCCGCCGTCTCGAGGCGGAACTTGGGCGAAACCAATCTAGAGCTCCGACAGGGCTATTCGGCCGGGGATACTTCCCTCCGGGAGGGGGAAATCGAAGCCATTGTCATCACCAACGATCCTCTCATCGAGAGGGGGTCAATCTCCATCAACATCTTCACCAGCACCATCTCCTCTAAAACCCTAGTTCATCTCTTGTATCTGATCTTTGTCTCAAAGCCTCAGATTGGTACCTGTGGGTTGCTAGTAGTGTTGATTACTCCTTGTAGTTGATGCTAGTTGGTTTATTCGATGGAAGGTCATATGTTCAGATCCTTAATTCTATTCAATACCCCTATGATCATGAACATGAACATGCTTTGTGAGTAGTTACGTTTGTTCCCGAGGACATGGGAGAAGTCTTGTTATAAGTAATCATGTGAATTTGGTATTCGTTCGATATTTTGATGAGACGTATGTTGTCTTTCCTCTAGTGGTGTTATGTGAACATCGACTACATGACACTTCACCATTATTTGGGCCTAGGGGAAGGCATTGGGAAGTAATAAGTAGATGATGGGTTGCTAGAGTGACACAAGCTTAAACCCTAGTTTATGCGTTGCTTCGTAAGGGGCTGATTTGGATCCCTATGTTTCATGCTATGGTTAGATTTATCTTAATACTTCTTTCATAGTTGCGGATGCTTGCGAGAGTGGTTAATCATAAGTGGGAGGCTTGTCCAAGGAAGGACAGCACCCAAGCACCGGTTCACCCACATATCAAATTATCAAAGTACCGAACGCGAATCATATGAGCATGATGAAAAGTAGCTTGACAGTAATTCCCGTGTGTCCTCGGGAGCGCTTTGCTTTATATAAGAGTACGTCCAGGCTTGTCCTTTGCTACAAAAGGATTGTGCCACCTTCCTACAGCTTGTTTAATTTTGTTACTTGTTACCCATTACGAATTACACTATCACACAACTGTCTGTTACCGATAATTTCAGTGCTTGCAGAGAAAACCTTGCTGAAAACCACTTGTCATTTCCTTCTGCTCCTCGTTGGGTTCGAGACTCTTACTTATTGAAAGGACTACGATAGATCCCCTACACTTGCAGGTCATCAAGACTCTTTTCTGGCGCCGTTGCCGGGGAGTGAAGCGCCTTTGGTAAGTGGAATTTGGTAAGGAAACATTTATATAGTGTGCTGATATTTACTGTCACTTATTACGATGGAAAATAATCCTTTGAGGGGTTTGTCCGGGGTATCTTCACCCCGACAGGAAGAACAAAGAATTGCTCCTCAACCTACTGCACCTACTGAAAATATTTACTTTGAAATTCCTTTGGGTATGGTAGAGAAACTGCTAGCTAATCCTTATGCAGGAGATGGAACATTGCTTCCCGATTTACACCTAACCTATGTGGATGAATTTTGTGGATTATTTAAGCTTGCAGGTATCCTAGAGGATTTTGTCAATAAGAAGGTCTTCCCTTTATCTTTGAAGGGAAAGGCTTTGACATGGTATAGGCTATGTGATGATATTGGATCATGGAACTACAACCTATTGAAATTGGAATTTCATCAGAAGTTTTATCCTATGCATCTAGTTCATCGTGATCGAAATTACGTATATAATTTTTGGCCTCGTGAAGGAGAAAGTATCGCTCAAGCTTGGCGGAGGCTTAAGTCAATGTTATATTCATGCCCCAATCATGAGGTCTCAAAAGAAATTATTATTCGGAATTATTATGCTCGACTTTCTCATAATGATCGCTCCATGGTCGATTCTTCTTGTGCTAGCTCTTATATGAATAAGATTATTGAATTCAAATGGGAATTATTGGAAAGAATTAAACGCAATTCTGAAGATTGGTATCTCGACAAAGGTAATGAGTCGGTTATAAGCCTTAAGTTTGATTGTGTTAAATCTTTTATGGATTCCGATGCTTTTCATGAATTTAAGACTAAATATGGACTTGACTCTAAGATATTAGATTCTTTCTGTGAATCATTTGCTACTCATGTTGATCTCCCTAAGGAGAAGTGGTTTAAATATCATCCTCCCATTGAGGTTAAAGTAGTTGAACCAATTAAAGTTGAAGAAAAAACTATTACTTATAATGTCGATCATGTAATTCCTACTGGTTATATTGAGAAACCACCTTTTACTATTAGGATAAAGGATCATGCTAAAGCTTCAACTGTGGTTAATAAAATTAATATTAGAGCACCTGGACCACCTGAACAAATTAAAGTTGAACCTAATATTGCTATGGTTAAAGATCTCTTGGCTGGTAATATTGATGGGCATGTTATTTATTTCTGTGATAAAGCTGCTAGAATTGCCAAACCCAATATTAAAGACAAGCATAGACCTGTTGTTGGCATGCCTGTTGTTTCTATTAAAATAAGAGATCATTGTTATCATGGCTTATGTGATGTGGGTGCTAGTGTGAGTGCAATTCCTTTTACCTTATATGAAGAAATTATGAATGAAATTGCACCTGCTGAGTTTGAAGAAATTGATGTTACTATTAAACTTGCCAATAGAGATACTATATCACCAATTGGGATTGTTAGAGATGTTAAAGTCTTGTGTGGGAGAATAAAATATCCTACTGATTTTCTTGTTCTTGGTTCCCCACAAGATGACTTTTGTCCCATTATATTTGGTAGACCTTTCTTAAACACTGTTAATGCTAGAATAGACTGCGAGAAGGATATTATTACTGTTAGTCTAGGGGATATGTCTCATGATTTTAATTTCTCTATGTTTCGTAAGCAACCCCGTGATAAAGAATTTCCTAGTAAGGATGAAATTATTGGTCTTGCTTCTATTTCCGTGCCTCCTACTGAACCTTTAGAACAATATTTGCGAGACCATGAGAATGATATGTATATGAATGAAAGAAGGGAAATAGATGAAATATTCTTTAAACAAGGGCCTATTCTGAAAAACAATTTGCCTATTGAAATCCTTGGGGATTCTCCTGTTGGAAATATGCCCTAGAGGCAATAATAAAAGTATTATTATTATATTTCCTTGTTCATGATAATCGTCTGTTATTCATGCTTGAATTGTATTGTACGAAAACAGCGATACATGTGTGAATATATAGACCACAATGAGTCCCTGGTAGGCCTCTAGTTACCAGCTCGTTGATCAACAGATGGTCACGGTTTCCTGACCATGGGCATAGGATGTCAGTGATAACGGGATCACATCATTAGGAGAATGATGTGATGGACAAGACCCAATCCTGAGCATAGCACGAGATCGTATAGTTCGTAATGCATAAGCTTTTCGGTGTCAAGTATTTATTCCTTAGACCATGAGGTTGTACAACTCCCGGATGCCGTAGAATACTTTGGGTGTGCCAAACGTCACAACGTAACTGGGTGACTATAAAGGTACGCATCGGGTATCTCCGAAAGTGTCTGTTGAGTTGGTACGAACCGAGACTGGGATATTGTCACTCCGCATGACGGAGAGGTACCTCTGGGCCCACTCGGTAAGTCATCATCATAATGAGCTCAATGTGACTAAGTAGTTAGTCACGGGATGATGGATTACGGATCGAGTAAAGGGACTTGCCATGACGAGATTGAACAAGGTATCGGGAATACCGACGATCGAATCTCGGGCAAGTACCGTACCGATGGACAAAGGGAATAACATACGGGATTGAGTGAATCCTTGACACGGTGGTTCATCCGATGAAGATCATCGAGGAACACATGGGAACCAACATGGGTATCCAGATCCCGCTGTTGGTTATTGACCGGAGAGTGGTCTCGGTCATGTCTACGTGTCTCCCGAACCCGTAGGGTCTACACACTTAAGGTTCGGTAACGCTAGGGTCGTAGAGATACATGCACGTGGAAACCCAAAAGTTGTTCGGAGTCCCGGATGAGATCCCGGACGTCACGAGGAGTTCCGGAATGGTCCGGAGGTAAAGAATGATATATAGGAAGTCAGATTTCGGCCATCGGGTGATCTCCGGGGGTCACCGGGAGTGTCCCGGGACCACCGGAGGGGCCCCGGGGGTCCACCGGGTGGGGCCACCCATCCCGGTGGGGCCCCTAGGCCACAAGGGGGAAGTGTCCAACCCTAATGGGCTGGCGCACAACTTGGGCCCTCCTCCCCATGCGCCTAGGGTTGAAACCCTAGGGGGGAGGGGGCGCCCCACTTGCCTTGGGGGGCAAGGACTCCCCCCTGGCCGCCGCCCCCCCCCCCCTTGCAGATTGGATCTGCAGGGGCTGGCGCACCCCCCTGGCCCCCTATATATATGTGGGGGGGAGAGGGCAGCCGCACCCTTGCCCTGGCGCCTCTCCCCCTCCCGTCACACCTCCGTCTCCTTAACGCAGGGCGCCCGGCGAAGCCCTGCAGGAATCTCCACTGCATCCACCACCACGCCGTTGTGTTGCTGGATCTCCGATGACCTCTCCTCCCCCCTTGCTGGATCAAGAAGGAGGTGACGTTGCTGCACCGGACGTGTGTTGAACGCGGAGGTGCCGTCCGTTCGGCGCTAGATCATCGGTGACGAAGAACGCGAAGAGTACGACTACTTCATCCACGCTTCTTCGAAAGCTTCCGCTCGCGATCTACATAACGGTATGTAGATGCACTCTTATTCGCTCGTTGCTAGATGTCTCCTTAGTTGGATCTTGGTGAAAGCGTTGAATTTTTTTGAATTCTGCTACGTTACCCAACACCTCCTCCACCTAAGGGTGATCCTGCGTTTGAGATTAAACCATTACTCGATACTTTGTAATATGCTTATCTTGATGAAAAGAAGACATATCTTGATATTATTAGTGCTAACCTTTCAGAGCATGAAGAAAAGAAATTATTGAGAACTCTGAAGAAGCACTGTGCTGCTATTGGATATACTCTTGATGATCTTAAGGGCATTAGTCCCACTTTATGCCAACACAAAATTAAGTTGGGGTGTGACACTAAACCGGTTGTTGATCACCAACGACGATTAAATCCGAAGATGAAAGAGTTGGTAAGAAATGAAATACTAAAGCTTCTGGAGGCAGGTATTATTTATCCTATTGCTGATAGTCAGTGGGTAAGTCATGTTCATTGTGTCCCCAAGAAGGGAGGCATTACTGTTGTTCCTAATGATAAAGATGAATTGATCCCACAAAGAATTGTTATAGGTTATAGAATGGTAACTGATTTTAATAAATTGAATAAAGCTACTAAGAAAGATCATTACCCTCTACCTTTTATTGATTAAATGCTAGAAAGACTATCCAAACATACACATTTTTACTTTCTAGATGGTTATTCTGGTTTCTCTCAAATACCTGTGTCAAAAGAGGATCAAGAAAAGACTACTTTTACTTGCCCTTTCGGTACTTTTGCTTATAGACATATGCCTTTTGGTTTATGCAATGCACCTGCTACCTTTCAAAGATGTATGACTGCTATATTCTCCGACTTTCGTGAAAAGATTGTTGAGGTTTTCATGGATGATTTCTCAGTTTACGGAACTTATTTTGATGATTGCTTAAGCAACCTTGATCGAGTTTTGCACAGATGCGAAGAAACTAATCTTGTCTTGAATTGGGGGAAGTGCCACTTTATGGTTAATGAAGGTATTGTCTTGGGGCATAAGATTTCTGAAAGAGGTATTGAAGTTGATAAAGCTAAATTAGATGCTATTGAAAAGATGCCATGTCCAAAATGTATCAAAGGTATTAGAAGTTTTCTTGGTCATGTTGGTTTCTATAGGAGGTTTATTAAAGACTTCTCTAAAATTTCTAGGCCTCTCACTAATCTCTTGCAAAAAGATGTTCCTTTTGTTTTTTATGATGATTGTGTAGAAGCATTTGAAATACTTAAGAAAGCCTTGATTTCTGCACCTATTGTTTAACCACCTGATTGGAATTTACCCTTTGAAATTATGTGTGATGCGAGTGATTATGATGTTGGTGCTGTTCTAGGACAAAGAGTTGATATGAAAATTGAATGTTATTCATTATGCTAGTAAAACTCTAGACATTGCCCAAAGAAATTATTCTACTACTGAAAAAGAATTCTTAGAAGTTGTTTTTGCTTGTGATAAGTTCAGATCTTATATTGTTGATTCCAAAGTAACTACTCACACCGATCATGCTGCTATTAAATATCTTATGGAAAAGAAAGATGTTAAACCTAGACTTATTAGATGGGTTCTCTTGCTACAAGAATGTGATTTGCATACTATTGATAGAAAGGGAGCTAAGAACCCCGTTGCAGATAACTTGTCTAGGTTAGAAAATGTTCTTGATGACCCACTACCTATTGATGATAGCTTTCCTGATGAACAATTAGCTATCGTAAATGCTTCTCGTAATGCTCCATGGTATGTTGATTATGCTAATTATATTTTTGCTAAATTTATACCACCTAGCTTCACGTACCAACAAAAGAAAAAGTTTTTCTATTATTTAAGGCATTACTTTTGGGATGACCCACACCTTTATAAAGGAGTAGATGGTGTTATTAGACGTTGTGTACCTGAGCATGAATTGGAACAGATCCTATGCAAGTGTCACTCCGAGGCCTATGGAGGGCACCATGCTGGAGATAGAACTGCACATAAGGTATTACAATCTGGTTTTTATTGGCTTACTCTCTTCAAAGATGCCCGTAAGTTTGTCTTGTCTTGCGATGAATGTGAGAGAATTGGTAATATTAGTAGACGTCGGTAAATGCCTATGAACTATTCACTTGTTATTGAACCATTTGATGTTTGGGACTTTGATTATATGGGACTTTTTCCTTCCTCTAATGGGTATACACATATTTTAGTTGTTGTTGATTACGTTACTAACTGGGTAGAAGCTATTCCAACTAGTAGTGCTGATCATAACACTTCTATTAAGATGCTTAAAGGAGTTATTTTTCCGAGATTTGGAGTCCCTAGATATTTAATGACTGATGGTGGTTCACATTTTATTCATGGTGCTTTCCGTAAGATGCTTGCTAAATATGATGTTAACCATAGAATTGCATCTCCGTATCATCCTTAGTCTAGTGGTCAAGTAGAATTGAGCAATAGAGAGATTAAATTAATTTTGCAAAAGACTGCTGATAGATCTAGAAAGAATTGGTCTAAGAAACTTCATGACGCATTATGGGCTTATAGAACTGTTTGTAAAAACCCTATGGGTATGTCTCCGTATAAAATGGTTTATGGAAAAGCATGTCACTTACCTCTAGAATTAGAACATAAGGCATATTGGGCTATTAAAGAACTCAATTATGACTTCAAACTTGCCTGTGAGAAGAGGTTGTTTGACATTAGCTCACCTGATGAATGGAGAACCCAAGCCTATGAGAATGCCAAAATGTTTAAAGAAAAAGTTAAAAGATGGCATGATAAGAGAATACAAAAACAGGAGTTTAACGTAGGTGATCATGTTTTGCTATACAACTCTCGTTTAAGATTTTTTGCAGGAAAACTTCTCTCTAAATGGGAAGGTCCTTACATTATCGAGGAGGTCTATCGTTCTGGTGACATCAAAATCAACAACGCTGAAGGCACAAATCCGAAGGTGGTAAACAGTCAAAGAATCAAACACTATATCTCAAGTACTCCCATAAATGTTGAGACCAATATAATTGACACCGTGACACCGGAGGAGTACATAAGGTACACTTTTCAGAACGTTTTAGACTCCGAAAAGGAATAGGTATGTGGTACCGTAAGTAAACCGACTCCAAAACGTTCCAAACAACAAATTTTCTCCGTTTTGGAATATTAAAAAAATTAGGAAAATTAAAACTAGTCCAGAAGAGACACGGGGCAATCACAAGGGTGGAGGGCACACCCCCTACCTTGTGGCCATCTCGTGTGCCTCCCGGACTCTATTTTCTTGCACGATACTTCTTTCTTTGGTAAAAATTCATTATATAATCTCCGGAAGGTTTTGACCACCGTACCACAACAATATCTTCTATTGTTGTTTCGAGCTGTTTTTCTGACAGATCTAGATCGCCATGATGTCTCCAAGTGCCCCCAAGGACAAGTTTTTTGAGAAGGTCATCAATCCCTACCTTGCGGAGGTGTTGCAACACCCTCAAACCATTAATATGCGTGAGGGTGTTCTGCACATCCACGATGTAGAGGGGCCAAAGAAGACCAAAAGCGTCGAGACAAGATTCGAAGCAATGGAACAACAAGTTTTCAAGTGTCAAGGGATGGTGGAGCGTGGACTTAACGCCAACCACATGATAATCACATAATTCACTAGTAATCACAAGTTGGATGCCAAGCACATTGGGGAGATCATCTTCAAGCTGCAAGGGAAAATCGAGCATCTCCAAACCCAGATCTATGACCCGCAGAACCAAACTGTGAGTATGAATTCAGCTTTAAGAGGATGAGTTTGGCTGCAGATTTGAGGATCCCGGAGACTCGTTCATCCTTCTATGATGGAGAGCCTATGCCTTGGAAGATGGATGACAAGCCTACTTCATCAACAACTCCTTCATCACCATCTCCAAAGAAAGAAACATAAACGCATGGGTATGGGCACTCCCCTTGGCAACTGCCAAGCTTGGGGGAGGTGTCTCGGTATCGTATCACCATCACACCTTTATCTTTATCGTTTTTCTTAGTTCGATCATTTTGGTTATATCTTGATCTATTAGAATAAAGTTCTTTAGTATGTTCTAGCTTTGAAGTTTTGTTTTGATATCTATCTTTGTAATCGAGTCCTTGAGATATATAATAAAGAATAGTTTTGAGCGAGGGCTTTGCTATATTGCTATGATCTTGAGGGAATAATTTAATAATTAAATAAAGAAAAGAAGAGAATATAAATAAATAAAAAATAAAGATCATATGTTGATCTTATGGGAAGTAATGACTTCACATATAAAGAGTATGATGAATAAAAGTTGTTGAGTGTTGACAAACATAGTTTTGGTCATTGTTGCAATTAATAGGAAGTAATAAAGAAAGAGAGGTTTCACATATAAATATACTATCTTGGACATCTTTTATAATTGTGAGCACTCATTAATATATGACATGCTAAAAAGTTAAAGTTGGACAAGGAATACAACATAATGGGTTATGTCTTCTTACATCCTAACATAAGTTATATTGTCATAGATCCTCCAACATGTTGAGCTTGCCTTTCCCTCTCATGCTAGCCAAAATTCCTTTTGCACCAAGTAGAGATACTACTTGTGCTTCCAAACATCCCTTAAACTAATTTTGTCATGAGAGTCCACCATACCTACCTATGGATTGAGTAAGATCCTTCAAGTAAGTTGTCATCGGTGCAAGCAATACAAATTGCTCTCTAAATATTTATGATCAATTAGTGTGAAGAAAATAACCTTTATATGAGCTTGTGATGTGGAAGAAATAAAAGCGACACACTGCATAATAAAGGTCCTGTTGGAAATATGCCCTAGAGGCAATAATAAAAGAGTTATTATTATATTTCCTTGTTCATGATAATCGTTTATTATCCATGCTATAACTGTATTGATTGGAAACTCAGATACACGTGTGGATGAATAGACAGACTTTGTGTCCCTAGTGTGCCTCTACAGGACTAGCTCGTTGATCAAAGATGACCGCGGTTTCCAGGTCATAAGACATGAGTTGTCATTTGATAACGGGATCACATCATTAGGAGAATGATGTGATGGACGAGACCCAAACGTTAACATAGCTTTTGATCGTGTCAGTTATCGCTATAGTTTTCTGCATGTCAAGTATAAGTTCCTATGACCATGAGATCATGTAACTCACTGACACCGTAGGAGTGCTTTGTGTGTGCCAAACGTCGCAACGTAACTGGGTGACTATAAAGGTACTCTACAGGTATCTCCGAGGGTGTCTGTTGAGTTGACATGGATCGAGACTGGGATTTGTCACTCCGTGTGACGGAGAGGTATCTCCGGGCCCACTCGGTAATACGTCATCTCAATGAGCTCAAAGTGACTAAGTAGTTGGTCACGGGATTATGTATTACGGTAACGAGTAAAGAGACTTGCCGGTAACGAGATTGGACTAGGTATAGAGATACCGACGATCGAATCTCGGGCAAGTAACATACCGACGAGACAAAGGGAACTGTATACGGGATTGCCTGAATCCTTGACATCGTGGTTCATCCGATGAGATCATCGAGAAACATGTAGGAGCCAATATGGGTATCCAGATCCCGCTATTGGTTATTGACCTGGGAGTGTCTCGGTCATGTCTACATGGTTTCCGAACCCGCAGGGTCTACACACTTAACGTTCGGTGACGCTAGGGTTGTTAGTGAGAAGAGTGCATGGTTACCGAAGGTTGTTCGGAGTCCCGGATGAGATCCCGGACATGACGAGGGTCTCCGGAATGGTCCGGAGACGAAGATTGATATATAGGATGAAAGGTTTCGGAGTACCGGAAGTGTTCCGGGGAGCATCGGGAAATCGGCGGAGTACCGGGAAGGTTTTCGGGGGGTCCGGAAGGTGTTCTGGGCCTATTGGGCCACAAGGGGGGACACCACAGCCCTCAGGGGGCTGTGCGCCCCCCCCTGGGCCCTCTCCCCATGCGGCTAAGGGGGTGGGACCCCCTAGGGCTGGCCGCACCCCTTGGGACTTGGGGGGCAAGGCACCTAGGGGGGAAACCCTAGGGCCTGGGCGTCTCCCCCTGCCCTGGCCGCCGCCCCCCTCCCCTTGCCCTGGCCGCCGGCCCCTAGGGGGAAACCCTAGGGCGCCCTAGCCTCTCCACCCCCCTATATATAGTGGGGCAAAGGGAGGGCAGCCAACACAGTTCGTGCCTCGGTGCTGCCCTCCCTCTCCCGTCATATCTTCTTCTCCCGCGGTGCTTAGGCGAAGCCCTGCTGGAGTTCTTCTCCACCATCACCACCACGCCGTCGTGCTGCCGGTTCTCCATCAACCTCTCCTCCACCCCTTGCTGGATCAAGAAGGAGGAGACGTCCCCGAGCCGTACGTGTGAAGAACGCGGAGGCACCGTTGCTTCGGTGCTAGGTCTTCGGCGATCTGAATCGCGACGAGTACGACTCCATCATCCGCGTTCATAACGCTTCCGCTTAGCGATCTACAAGGGTACGTAGATCACACTCCTTCCTCGTAGTTGCATCTACTAGATTGATCTTGGTGAACGGTAGAAAAAATTTTTGTTTCCCATGCAACGTTCCCCAACAGTGGCATCATGAGCTAGGATCTTGCGTAGATGCTTTCTCGAGTAGAACACAAAGAAGTTTGTGGCGTTGATGTTTAAATTGCTGCCCTCCTTAGTCTTTCTTGATTCAGCGGTATTATAGGATGAAGCGGCCCGGACCAACTTTACATGTCCACGTACATGAGACCGGTTCCATCGACAGACATGTGACTTTTGTTGCATAAGATGGCTGGCGGGTGTCTGTCTCTCCTATCTTAGTTGAATCGGAATAGAACAAGGCGGTCCTTGTAGAAGGTTAAATAGCAACTTGAATATCACCGTTGTGGTTTTGCGTAGGTAAGAAGCGTTCTTGCTAGATACCCATAGCAGCCACGTAAAACATGCAACAACAAATTAGAGGACGTCTAACTTGTTTTTGCAGGGTATGTATGTGATATGATATGGCCAATGACATGATGAAATATATTTTGATGTATGAGATGATCATATTGTAATAGTTAACATCGACTTGCATGTCGATGCATACGGCAACCGGCAGGAGCCATAGGGTTGTCTTTATTTTTTGTATGACCTGCGTGTCAATCATTAAGCGCTTTGTAATGCTTTACTTTATCGCTAAACGGTAGCAATAGTAGTAAGAGCATGGTGGGGCGCCGACAACCCCGATGGCAACACGATGATGGAGATCATGATGATGGAGATCATGGTGTGACGCCGGTGACGATGGAGATCATGCCGGTGCTTTGGAGATGGAGATCAAAAGCACGAGTTGATGGCCATATCATGTCACTTATGATTTGCATGTGATGTTAATCCTTTTATGCATCTTATTTTGCTTAGGACGACGGTAGCATTATAAGGTGATCCTTCACTAAAATTTCAAGATAAAATTGTGTTCCCCCCGAGTGTGCGCCGTTGCGAAGGTTCGTCGTTTCGAAGCACCACGTGATGATCGGGTGTGATAGACTCTACGTTCGCATACAACGGGTGCAAGCCAGTTTTGCACGTGCAGAACACTCGGGTTAGACTTGACGAGCCTAGCATGTACAGACATGGCCTCGGAACACGGAGGACCGAAAGGTCGAGCATGAGTCATATAGTAGATATGATCAGCATGTTGATGTTCACCATTGACACCACCTCATCTCACGTGATGATCGGACTTGGGTTGGTGAATTTTGGATCATGTCACGCTCGAATGACCGGAGGGATGTCAATTTGAGTGGGAGTTATAATTAATTTGATTAGGTAATAACTCACTTATCATGAACAATAGTCTAAAAATGTCTTTGCAAATTTATGTTGTAGATGGCTCGCGCAGGAGTTCCCTTGAATTTTAATGCGTTCCTAGAGAAAGCTAAACTGAAAGATGATGGGAGCAACTTTGTGGACTGGCTCCGCAATCTGAGGATCATCCTCACAGCTGCCCAAAAGGTTTATGTCCTAAATGCACCGCTAGGTCAACCCCCCGCTCCTGGAGCCTCTGCAGACGATATGAACGTCTGGCAGACGCGTTCGGATGACTATTCGATAGTACAATGTGCCATGTTGTACGGCTTGGAAGGAGGACTCCAAAGGCGTTTTGAACGTCATGGTGCATATGAGATGTACACGGAGTTGAAATTCATCTTTGAGAAGAATGCTAAGATCGAGAGGTATGAGACCACCGATAAATTCTTCGCTTGCAAGATGGAGGAGAATTCGTCTGTCAGTGAGCACTTACTGAAGATGTCTGGGTACTATACCCGCATAGCTGATCTGGGACTTGTGTTCCCGGATGAGGCTATCATTGACAGAATCCTCCAGTCACTCCCTCCAAGCTACAAGAGCTTCGTCCAGCAGTACAACATGCAAGGGATGAATAAAACCATCGCCGAGCTGTTTTCGATGCTGAAAGTCGCTGAGGCAGACATCCAGAAGGAGTATCAAGTGTTGATGGTCAATAAGACCACCAGTTTCAAGAAGAATGGCAAGGGCAAGAAGGGTAACTCTAAGAAGGGTGGCAAAGCAGTTGCTAATCCAGTGAAGAAACCCAAGGCTGGGCCCAAGCCAGAGACTGAGTGTTTCTATTGCAAGGGGAATGGCCACTGGAAGCGGAACTGCCCCAAGTATCTGGCGGACAAGAAGGGGGCCAACAACAACAAAGGTATATATGATATACATGTTATTGATGTGTACCTTACCAACTCTCGTTGTAGTGCCTGGGTATTTGATACCGGTTCAGTTGCTCACATTTGCAACTCTAAACAGGAACTGCGGAATAAACGGAGGCTGGCGAAGGACGAAGTGACGATGCGCGTGGGAAATGGTTCCAAGGTTGATGTGATCGCCGTCGGCACGCTCGCTCTTCGATTACCATCGGGATTAGTTATGAACCTGAATAATTGTTATTTAGTGCCTGCGTTAAGCATGAACATTATATCTGGATCTTGTTTATTGCGAGACGGTTACTCATCTAAGTCAGAGAATAATGGTTGTTCTATTTATATGAGTAATATCTTTTATGGTCATGCACCCGAAGTTAGGGGTTTATTCTTATTGAATCTCGATAGTGATGATACACATGTTCATAACATTGATGCCAAAAGATGTAGAGTAGATAATGATAATACCACTTTCTTGTGGCACTGCCGTCTCGGTCATATCGGCGTGAAACGCATGAGGAAGCTCCATGCTGATGGACTTTTGGAGGCTCTTGATTTTGAATCACTTGACACGTGCGAGCCGTGCCTCATGGGCAAGATGACAAGGACCCCGTTTTCAGGGACAATGGAACGGGCAAGTGACTTATTGGAAATCATACATACTGATGTGTGCGGTCCGATGAGTGTAACGGCGCGCGGTGGATATCGTTATTTTCTCACCTTCACTGACGACTTAAGTAGATATGGGTATATTTACTTGATGAAGCATAAGTCTGAAACTTTTGAAAAGTTCAAGCAATTTCAGAGTGAAGTAGAAAATCATCGTAACAAGAAGATCAAGTTCCTACGATCTGATCGAGGGGGAGAATATCTGAGTTATGAGTTTGGTGATCACTTAAGAAAATGTGGAATTGTTTCACAGTTGACGCCACCTGGAACACCACAGCGTAATGGTGTGTCCGAACATCGTAATCGAACCCTATTAGATATGGTACGTTCTATGATGTCTCTTGCCGATTTGCCACTATCGTTTTGGGGATATGCGTTAGAGACAGCTGCATTCACTTTAAATAGGGCTCCATCTAAGTCCGTTGAGACAACACCGTATGAACTGTGGTTTGGTAAGAAACCGAAGTTGTCTTTTCTCAAGGTTTGGGGTTGCGATGCTTATGTCAAAAGGCTTCAGCCAGAAAAGCTCGAACCCAAAGCGGACAAATGTGTCTTCATAGGATACCCAAAAGAAACAGTTGGGTACACCTTCTATCTCAGATCCGAGGGCAAAGTGTTTGTCGCTAAGAACGGGTCCTTTCTCGAGAAAGAGTTTCTCTCGAAAGAATTGAGTGGGAGGAAGGTAGAACTTGATGAGGTTATTGAACCTCTGCTTCAACCAGAAAGTAGCGCAGCACAGAAAGATGTTTTTGTGGAGCCTGCAGAGGTTGAAGAGGAAGCCAATGATGATGATCAAGAAGCTTCTGATCAAGTTACTACCGAACCTCGTAGGTCGACAGGGGTACGCACTGCACCTGAGTGGTATGGTAACCCTGTCTTGGAGGTCATGTTGTTAGACAACGGTGAACCTACGAGCTATGGAGAAGCGATGGTGGGCCCGGATTCCGACAAATGGTTAGAGGCCATGAAATCCGAGATGGGATCCATGTATGAAAACAAAGTATGGACTTTGGAAGTATTACCTGAAGGGCGGAAGGCCATTCAGAATAAATGGATTTTTAAGAGGAAGACGGACGCTGACGGTAATGTCACCGTGTATAAAGCTCGACTTGTGGCAAAGGGTTTTTCACAAGTTCAAGGGATTGACTACGATGAGACTTTCTCACCCGTAGCGATGCTT
This sequence comes from Secale cereale, assembly GCA_902687465.1. Lineage (NCBI taxonomy): Eukaryota > Viridiplantae > Streptophyta > Magnoliopsida > Poales > Poaceae > Secale > Secale cereale. The sequence goes on along the minus strand of LR738713.1, from coordinate 41,440,087 downwards.
AAATCCGTCCGAATCATGTTAGCAATAGCTGCATATTTCGATTATGAAATTTGGCAGATGGATGTCAAAACAGCGTTCCTTAACGGTTTTCTTAAGGAAGAGTTGTATATGATGCAACCAGAGGGTTTTGTCGATCCAGAGAATGCTGACAAAGTATGCAAGCTCCAGCGTTCCATTTATGGGCTGGTGCAAGCATCTCGGAGTTGGAATCTTCGCTTTGATGAGGTGATCAAAGCGTTTGGGTTTATACAAGTTTACAATGAAGCTTGTATTTACAAGAAAGTGAGTGGGAGCTCTATAGGGTTTCTAATATTATATGTGGATGACATATTGCTGATTGGAAACAATATAGAATTTTTGGATAGCGTGAAGGGGTATTTGAACAAGAGTTTTTCGATGAAAGATCTCGGTGAAGCTGCTTTCATATTGGGCATCAAGATCTATAGAGATAGATCAAGACGCTTGATAGGACTTTCACAAAGCACGTACCTTGATAAAGTTTTGAAGAAGTTCAAAATGGATCAATCCAAGAAGGGGTTCTTGCCGGTATTGCAAGGTACAAAGTTGAGTAAGACTCAATGCCCAGTGACTAAGGATGATAGAGAAAAGATGAGTGTCATCCCCTATGCTTCAGCCATAGGCTCTATCATGTATGCAATGCTGTGCACAAGACCAGATGTCAGCCTTGCCATAAGTATGGCCGGAAGGTTTCAAAGTAATCCTGGTATGGATCACTGGACAGCGGTCAAGAATATCCTGAAGTACCTGAAAAGGACTAAGGATATGTTTCTCGTTTATGGAGGTGATCAAGAGCTCGTCGTAAAGGGTTACGTCGATGCAAGCTTTGACACAGATCCGGATGACTCTAAGTCACAAACCGGATACGTATATATTCTCAACGGGGGAGCGGTAAGCTGGTGCAGTTCCAAGCAGAGCGTGGTAGCTGATTCTACATGTGAAGCGGAGTATATAGCTGCCTCGGAGGCGGCGAAGGAAGGTGTCTGGATGAAGGAGTTCATGACAGATCTTGGAGTTGTGCCTAGTGCACTGAACCCAATGACTCTGTTCTGTGACAACACTGGTGCCATTGCTCTAGCCAAGGAACCAAGGTTTCACAAGAGGACCAGACACATAAAGCGACGCTTCAATTCCATCCGCGATTCGGTCAAGGAGGAGGACATAAACATTTGCAAAGTACACACGGATTTGAATGTTGCAGATCCGTTGACTAAGCCTCTTCCACGGGCTAAGCACGATCTACACCAAGACTCTATGGGTGTTAGATTCATTACCTTGTAATGCTAGATTATTGACTCTAGTGCAAGTGGGAGACTGTTGGAAATATGCCCTAGAGGCAATAATAAAAGAGTTATTATTATATTTCCTTATTCATGATAATCGTTTATTATCCATGCTATAACTGTATTGATTGGAAACTCAGATACACGTGTGGATGAATAGACAGATTTTGTGTCCCTAGTGAGCCTCTACAGGACTAGCTCGTTGATCAAAGATGACCGCTGTTTCCAGGTCATAGACATGAGTTGTCATTTGATAACGGGATCACATCATTAGGAGAATGATGTGATGGACGAGACCCAAACGTTAACATAGCTTTTGATCGTGTCAGTTATCGCTATAGTTTTCTGCATGTCAAGTATAAGTTCCTATGACCATGAGATCATGTAACTCACTGACACCGTAGGAGTGCTTTGTGTGTGCCAAACGTCGCAACGTAACTGGGTGACTATAAAGGTACTCTACAGGTATCTCCGAGGGTGTCTGTTGAGTTGACATGGATCGAGACTGGGATTTGTCACTCCGTATGACGGAGAGGTATCTCCGGGCCCACTCGGTAATACGTCATCTCAATGAGCTCAAAGTGACTAAGTAGTTGGTCACGGGATTATGTATTACGGTAACGAGTAAAGAGACTTGCCGATAACAAGATTGAACTAGGTATAGAGATACCGACGATCGAATCTCGGGCAAGTAACATACCGACGAGACAAAGGGAACTGTATACGGGATTGCCTGAATCCTTGACATCGTGGTTCATCCGATGAGATCATCGAGAAACATGTAGGAGCCAATATGGGTATCCAGATCCCGCTATTGGTTATTGACCTGGGAGTGTCTCGGTCATGTCTACATGGTTTCCGAACCCGCAGGGTCTACACACTTAACGTTCGGTGACGCTAGGGTTGTTAGTGAGAAGAGTGCATGGTTACCGAAGGTTGTTCGGAGTCCCGGATGAGATCCCGGACATGACGAGGGTCTCCGGAATGGTCCGGAGACGAAGATTGATATATAGGATGAAAGGTTTCGGAGTACCGGAAGTGTTCCGGGGAGCATCGGGAAATCGGCGGAGTACCGGGAAGGTTTTCGGGGGGTCCGGAAGGTGTTCTGGGCCTATTGGGCCACAAGGGGGGACACCACAGCCCTCACGGGGCTGTGCGCCCCCCCTGGGCCCTCTCCCCATGCGGCTAAGGGGGTGGGACCCCCTAGGGCTGGCCGCACCCCTTGGGCTTGGGGGGCAAGGCACCTAGGGGGGAAACCCTAGGGCCTGGGCGCCTCCCCCTGCCCTGGCCGCCGCCCCTCCTCCCCTTGCCCTGGCCGCCGGCCCCTAGGGGGAAACCCTAGGGCGCCCTAGCCTCTCCACCCCCCCTATATATAGTGGGGCAAAGGGAGGGCAGCCAACACAGTTCGTGCCTCGGTGCTGCCCTCCCTCTCCCGTCATATCTTCTTCTCCCGCGGTGCTTAGGCGAAGCCCTGCTGGAGTTCTTCTCCACCATCACCACCACGCCGTCGTGCTGCCGGTTCTCCATCAACCTCTCCTCCACCCCTTGCTGGATCAAGAAGGAGGAGACGTCCCCGAGCCGTACGTGTGAAGAACGCGGAGGCACCGTTGCTTCGGTGCTAGGTCTTCGGCGATCTGAATCGCGACGAGTACGACTCCATCATCCGCGTTCATAACGCTTCCGCTTAGCGATCTACAAGGGTACGTAGATCACACTCCTTCCTCGTAGTTGCATCTACTAGATTGATCTTGGTGAACGGTAGGAAAAATTTTTGTTTCCCATGCAACGTTCCCCAACAGCTGTTGGAAATATGCCCTAGAGGCAATAATAAAAGAGTTATTATTATATTTCCTTGTTCATGATAATCGTTTATTATCCATGCTATAACTGTATTGATTGGAAACTCAGATACACGTGTGGATGAATAGACAGACTTTGTGTCCCTAGTGTGCCTCTACAGGACTAGCTCGTTGATCAAAGATGACCGCGGTTTCCAGGTCATAAGGCATGAGTTGTCATTTGATAACGGGATCACATCATTAGGAGAATGATGTGATGGACGAGACCCAAACGTTAACATAGCTTTTGATCGTGTCAGTTATCGCTATAGTTTTCTGCATGTCAAGTATAAGTTCCTATGACCATGAGATCATGTAACTCACTGACACCGTAGGAGTGCTTTGTGTGTGCCAAACGTCGCAACGTAACTGGGTGACTATAAAGGTACTCTACAGGTATCTCCGAGGGTATTTGTTGAGTTGACATGGATCGAGACTGGGATTTGTCACTCCGTATGACGGAGAGGTATCTCCGGGCCCACTCGGTAATACGTCATCTCAATGAGCTCAAAGTGACTAAGTAGTTGGTCACGGGATTATGTATTACGGTAACGAGTAAAGAGACTTGCCGGTAACGAGATTGAACTAGGTATAGAGATACCGACGATCGAATCTCGGGCAAGTAACATACCGACGAGACAAAGGGAACTGTATACGGGATTGCCTGAATCCTTGACATCGTGGTTCATCCGATGAGATCAGCGAGAAACATGTAGGAGCCAATATGGGTATCCAGATCCCGCTATTGGTTATTGACCTGGGAGTGTCTCGGTCATGTCTACATGGTTTCCGAACCCGCAGGGTCTACACACTTAACGTTCGGTGACGCTAGGGTTGTTAGTGAGAAGAGTGCATGGTTACCGAAGGTTGTTCGGAGTCCCGGATGAGATCCCGGACATGACGAGGGTCTCCGGAATGGTCCGGAGACGAAGATTGATATATAGGATGAAAGGTTTCGGAGTACCGGAAGTGTTCCGGGGAGCATCGGGAAATCGGCGGAGTACCGGGAAGGTTTTCGGGGGGTCCGGAAGGTGTTCTGGGCCTATTGGGCCACAAGGGGGGACACCACAGCCCTCAGGGGGCTGTGCGCCCCCCTGGGCCCTCTCCCCATGCGGCTAAGGGGGTGGGACCCCCTAGGGCTGGCCGCACCCCTTGGGACTTGGGGGGCAAGGCACCTAGGGGGGAAACCCTAGGGCCTGGGCGCCTCCCCCTGCCCTGGCCGCCGCCCCCCTCCCCTTGCCCTGGCCGCCGGCCCCTAAGGGGAAACCCTAGGGCGCCCTAGCCTCTCCACCCCCCCTATATATAGTGGGGCAAAGGGAGGGCAGCCAACACAGTTCGTGCCTCGGTGCTGCCCTCCCTCTCCCGTCATATCTTCTTCTCCCGCGGTGCTTAGGCGAAGCCCTGCTGGAGTTCTTCTCCACCATCACCACCACGCCGTCGTGCTGCCGGTTCTCCATCAACCTCTCCTCCACCCCTTGCTGGATCAAGAAGGAGGAGACGTCCCCGAGCCGTACGTGTGAAGAACGCGGAGGCACCGTTGCTTCGGTGCTAGGTCTTCGGCGATCTGAATCGCGACGAGTACGACTCCATCATCCGCGTTCATAACGCTTCCGCTTAGCGATCTACAAGGGTACGTAGATCACACTCCTTCCTCGTAGTTGCATCTACTAGATTGATCTTGGTGAACGGTAGAAAAAATTTTTGTTTCCCATGCAACGTTCCCCAACAGGTCCATGATCACAAGTGGCAATATAAAGTGATGTTCTTTTGCATTATGATTTTGTGCATCCAACCATAAAAGCGCATGAAAACCTTTGCTTCCCTCTGCGACGGGCCTATCTTTTGTCTTCATCTCATACCCTCATAAAAGAGTCATGGTGATCATCACCTTTCCTTTTTACTTTTATCCTTTGGCAAGCACAGTATGTTGGAGCTAGATCTAGATATATATACCCATGCGGATGTAGCGAGCCATGAACCATTATTGTTGGCATTACCCTTGAGGTACATCGTTGGGAGGCGAAACTATAAGCCCCTATCTTTCTCTGTGCCCGGTTGAAACTTTGAACTCATTAATATCGCGTGAGTGTTAGCAATTATGAAAGACTAAATGATAGTTGAGTATGTGAAATTGCTGAAAAGCTCTTATATTTGACTCTTTTCGATGTATGATAAATTGCAATTGCTTCAATGACTGAGATCATAGTTTGTTGGCTATCAATAAAGTTTCTGATTCACACTTCACCTTGTGAATGAATTGTTACTTTAACATAAGAACTTATATGACAAGTTATGTTGTTGTCCTAAAGATGATTATGATGCCCTCATGTCCGTATTTTATTTTTATCGACACCTCTATCTCTAAACATGTGGACATATTTTTCGATATCGGCTTTTCGCTTGAGGACAAGCGAGGTCTAAGATTGGGGGAGTTGATACGTCCATTTTGCATCATGCTTTCATATTGATATTTATTGCATTATGGGCTGTTATTACACAATATATCACAATACTTATGCCTTTTCTCTCTTATTTTACAAGGTTTACATGAAGAAGGAGAATGCCGACAGATGGAATTCTGGACTGGAAAGGGAGCAAATCTGAGATACCTATTCTGCGCAACTCCAAAAGTCCTGAACAGCTTCACGAAGAATATTTTTGGAATATATAAAAAATATTGGGCGAAAGAAGCACTATAGGGGGGCCACCAGCCATCCACAAGGGTGAGGGGCGCACCCCTCTACCTTGTGGGCCCCCTGGCAGTCCCCCGACATCCATCTTCTGCTATATGATGTGTTTTGACCTTGAAAAAAATCATAAGGAGGTTTTAGATACAAAGTGTTGCCGTCTCGAGGCGAAACCAATCTAGAGCTCCGGCAGGGCTATTCTGCCGGGGATACTTCCCTCCGGGAGGGGAAATCGAAGCCATCATCATCACCAATGATCCTATCATCAAGAGGGGGTCAATATCCATCAACATCTTCACCAACACCATCTCCTCTAAAACTCTAGTTCATCTCTTGTATCTGATCTTTGTCTCGAAGCCTCAGATTGGTACCCGTGGGTTGCTAGTAGTGTTGATTACTCCTTGTAGTTGATGCTAGTTGGTTTATTCGGTGGAAGGTCATATGTTCAGATCCTTAATGCTATTCAATACCCCTCTGATCATGAACATGAACATGCTTTGTGAGTAGTTACGTTTGTTCCTGAGGACATGGGAGAAGTCTTGTTATAAGTAATCATGGGAGAAGTCTTGTTATAACATGATTACTTATAACTACACTTGTGGGTCATCAGTCACCATGGAGATGAAGTGAGGTGGTTCATGAACAAGGGCCTAGTTTTGAGGAAGGCCCTAAGAAGGAGAAGATAGGGGAAGCCACACACGAAAAACATACATCATATTTGGTTCTGAATTATTCAGGCCCGATGACACCAAATCTTCGAAGATTTAAACTGTTATACATGTAAAAGGGTCACGGTTCCTAACTTCATCACCTCCTTTTCATATATGCCAAAGCCTTCATGAAGATGAGAGAAAGTGAAGGATGAAAGAAGTCAAGTAGAGGGAGTGAATAGGTGACTACAAATATGTACTTTTCTTAGTTGATTTCAGAGATTGCGTGATCACAAGTTCTCTAGAGGTGCAACTATGTTGATCACCCTGTATGTAGGAGGTAACTAGCTAACATGGTCGAGAAGTAAGCAAGACTAATTGCTCTAATCTAAGCAATAATATAAGGCGGGAAATGAATAATCAAAGAGGAAGAAAGACAATGATGTATCCTGAAGTTCACGTCCTTGGAGGGATGCCGGTCTCCATGGAGACGAGGATGCTAACTAAAGCACCTCACAACACAAAATCTATCCTTCTTCTCCGTGAGCCTCAAACAACGAATGCCCAAGCCAAACGGCCTTTAAGGTGGCTTGCAACCTTCACAACCTTTGGGGCGCACAAGTGGAAAGCTCACGGTGACACTGATCGCTTAGGGGTCTCCAACTTCGAAGAGCAACAAGATCGATGAGGATTGGAAAGTTACTCAAATGATATAGGACAAACTGGGAGAAAGCTTGGATCTCAAATGGGGAATATTTTCCTCTCTTTCCCCTCTCAAATCCACACCCTGAATTTAAGGATTTGCTCATATGGAAACTTAGGGGAGCTTAGATAGTCAAAGAGGTACGCCCTCCGCGAATAAGAATGCTACATATATGTTAGGCCAAAACTAGTTATTTTGCGAAAAAAGTTGTATATTGATTACCTTTGATCCAGTTTCGGATGTATATAATCATGCTTTTACCTCCAGAGGTGACCTTGGGTTATGGAACCCCCAGAAAGAATTGCTAATTAAAACTTGAAAGGTGGTCTCAAAATTTCTCATCATAGCTAGAAGTTCCACTTCCCCCGGACCAAAATCACACAATTTAAGAGATAAGCAACAATAGAAAAATAGGCTAGGACACCTGGTCAAAATGTTCGACTTTGGTCAAACAATCTGACTTTTTTAGACAGTGCCACCAACGGGAAGATTTGTGGGTTGAACTATATGAGCTCCTTTCTTCTTCCTTGAGAAGGGGACAAGTCCAACACATTCTGACCATTGATCCAAAAACTTCAGAGATCGATTCATCCTTGTCTAGCCACCCAATCCATCCCATATTTTAGAGAGAGAGAGAGGAGGGAGGGAGGGAGAGAGAGA
>LR738713.1:41419224-41429713 GCA_902687465.1 Secale cereale | reverse complement strand
ATGTGCAAGGCGAGGCCAGTCACATGCACTGCACATGCCTAATTATTGGGGAAGGTGCTACCAAATCATAGGGCTGCATGCTAAAGGTGAAAGAGAAGCAACCTCCCAGTTGACCTCTCCCATGGGATGAGATGCTGTGCTGCCATGTCATGCCAAGAAGCGTCTGCGTGACACTAGATTTGTTTCGGCTCAACCAAAGCAGCTTGCCATTTCCTTTCTCTTTTCCCCCTCCTTTGATTTATTCCTCTCCCTTTTGCTTTTTTGCATATTTGATCCATATCTACCATGCAATTTTTGGCTATATTTTTTATAGATCAGTAAAGGATGATGCATCCATAAAAAAAAAAGAGTAAAGGATGATGCACCAGGGATTGCATCATGGGGTCTGGGGTCAGATGACCGAGGATCTGACTTTTCCATGTAAATAAATAATGAATGGCATGGAGCTCGACACAAGCAACACAGATACTGTTTCTTGGATCTTGACCTGGCATTCATGATCTGCATTCTGATTTTAAAGGTGTTTATATATGTGTCCTCAACTCAAACCACTACAAGCTACCACCATAATGTAAATTCTTTATGTCTTGACCTGATCTGGTGTCCTGCAACTCCTATTATCATCCTCTCAAACTCAAATGATGAGAGAAGGTCAAACTATATGCACCTAGCCCGAACTTGCCAATACTTTTCTTGACTTGACTTGTGCTTGTTGCTACTTAATCATGTGGTATCACCATCGCCGATAATATTCTTCTATGCTCTCTAGCTAATTTTTATACGCGTCGTAATCCCCATCTGTCCAATGCTCTTCGAGTATACGATATATAATCCAGAGGCAAGAATTCGCCTCCTAAATTACGCGTTTACGACCGCGATGAAACTAAGATTACGCCATAAATAAACCATGATTGCAGCAACAGTTGGCCAATCAACTTTGAGACAAATATGTGCTTGCAAGAGATTGGTTGAAACAGCTCAGCGATGGGAAGATGGTTGAAAGGAGGTAGAACTACTTCACATGCTGTCCACAAGGCGCTACTTGCGCTCACCTGCTTCTCTCTCTCTCTTTCTGTCTCTTTCTAGATTCAGTCAAGGAGGAGTTGGATTAAAGGAAGAAGAGGAGACGGCATCTAAGATCAAGGCTCCGACATTCATTCCTTTAGAGCAGGGATAACTTGTGCTTCAATCCTTACTTGTCACGCCTTGATGATCTTTTCAGCTTCGACTTTCTTTGATTGGAGGATCCAACGGCGCCCAAGATGCTATGAACAACTTATCAACGGTTCAAATTTGCTTCAAACAACATACCATCAAAATGGAACTATTGTTTTCCTCAGCAAGATGGTCAGAGAACTATACTAAGGCTCAGTTTGCGGTTGCTGATTAAGTTGATTTTTTTTTTGTAATAATGATATAAGCAAAAGCTAATTAAGCGAACATGAATGCCATAGAATTCTACAATTCCAGGCAGCTTAAAACTAAGAACTTATTGGTCCCGGAAAAACAAAAACCACTCTTCCTAGGCAATCGAGCTCTGCTCATCCAACGCATACATAGATAAGCCAACACAGTTGGTGACCCAATGTAACTAAGATGCAAAAACAGACCAAATGTATGATGCAACAAACTTCATGAGCACCATATTTCTAAGAGTGTAATGTTAATTTCAGTTGTTCGGATGGCCATTAAAAAACACAACATATTTCTGTTCCACGGGCGTACAAATGTTGAGTTTTCCGTGTATAATTTACCTGGAGATGGATCCAAATGGTGGTGGGCAAGGAGGAGAAACCATTATCAGCAGGGACAAATAATTAAGCACACCAGTCGCTTGTGGACGGCGGAATAATTTGGAGGCTACAAAGCAGCCTCTCCCTCCAGATCACATCATCACAGCCCAACACGCCAAAAAGAACAATTGGCCACACATAGCACCCCCTAAAAACAAATGCCAGGTACACCTTTTTGTATGCAAACCACTAGAAGACCTGTGTCCACCGTAGCGTAGAGAAGCTTCCTTGGACCATCAATGGCAGCTCGGCAACAAAATGCCATCTCATCTCACTCACATGCACAGGAACCATGATTGACTTGTACTATGTTATTGCCCACTACGACGCTTAAGCTGCAAGTGATAAGTGCCCCAGAGGGAATTATGTAATCGGATTGCTCGCTTCTCACTGAAGCCAAAGCCCAGAATATGAACATCGATACCGCCTTTTTCTTTTCAAACTGATAGGGGTCTGAAAAGCAGATGAAGAGAAAGAGCAGAGTTAGCTTAGATGCAGCTTAGATATATATCACGAAGGAATATACAAGGAAAAGCACAGGAATGTAAACAAATTCACGTGACGAGCTCTACAACTTTGGGACACACGAGAAACATTATCTTTTTGCTTGAACCCATGATCAGTTCACACGTAGTCAGCTTAGATGCAGCTTTGTGTGAACTTTGCTAACAATATCACTAACACCACTCTTGTGTTCCCCACATGAACATTATAGTGGTGCTATCATGACTGCCAAAAAAAAAAACTGGTTGCAGTGCATATCAGAGTTCTACTGGATATGTTATTCGATCAGGAACCAGGTCAGCAGGGCTGGGAAGTTCAGACATCAAAATTCAGCAAACTTACGAGCGAAAATGAACTCACGTGAGATGAGGTTCCTACAATTAAACATTAATGGATATAATTGCCATCCATCCGGAGGTTCTCTCTTAAAAGTTTTTTATCTATGTGCAAGAGAAATTATATATGCACAGGCTTACAGTAAACTGCAAAATACCTCTTTGTTACACTATTAGGACAGACGACGACAAGACAGCAATTATATCTTTCACAAAAGAGAGGTATCATTTAAAGCAGTGTTGTATCACTTGAATGACTAGGATATCAAGAAGCCATCATCTGAAGAAAAAGAAAAGGAACCTTAAAAGTTACATGACACCTTAGCAGTTAGCATATAATGTGTCCCAAGCTGAGCGGTCACTTGTCAGTTTTGCACAATCTAGCATATACTACTAACTATGGACTGCCATAGAATAAGCACATACTCCCTCCGTTCCTTTATACGTATTTCACTAACTAAAGATACAAAAACTGCAGGGATGCCAGAGACAGAAGATGATGGTTGAAAACAACCAAGTGCTGCTGCTGCACTGCAAACAAGTCAGAAATTTGGCAATTCTTACCCAAAATCACTAAGGAACAGAAGTGATCTCCAAGAATATTTCATCAGCATACTTTTTTTTTTCATCTGCGGTACCCTCTTACAAAGCGTTTGATGTCTGCAAAGTCTAAAACTGCCTCGACGTCGCAAAAAGATGAGCTCCACTTTGTACTAATGAAGTCGACAAGAAACTCTGACTGCTTGTTGCCATTTGTCTGCCACACAGACACAGAGATTTTTGAATGTTACATCAGTGAAAAGACCAATATAAATCCTTCAGGACTTGCAAAGCAACAAATCCAAAAAAAGCGAAAGCATGATGTGCATCTGAGGGAATACCAATCAAGGCACTGTAGGGTAGTACATACAAAAGCAACACTGCTTGTTTCATGTTATGTGATACTCCCTCCGTTAATATGAGATGTTTTGGATATATCAATATGTACTACATACAGACTGAAATGAATGAACAAACACACTAAAATGCGTCTATATACATCTGAATCAGAAAAAAAAAACATCTTATAATACTAATAATGGTGAACGGAGGAAGTATCTCTTTATGATTTTGTAAGCAAGTGCACAACCAATCACTTATTAAATAATTATCTGAAAGTCGTAAAAACGAAATTGCTCCTACAGCTAAACATGAAACATATTGGTAACAATTTTAAGCCCATATTGGACTGAATTATTCGTTTACAGTGTCATGTACAATGGTGCTGGTAGTTAACAAAAACATGCAAATCTAAGATGCGTGACATCTGAAGATGCTTTACCTCAAAAACAAAGAAACCTCCAGGCATCAGTGCCGAAGATAACCCTTCACACAGATGAAGCAAATGATCAAGGCCATCTTTGCCTCCATCGAGTGCCAATTTTGGTTCATGCCAACCAACTTCAGGTTGCAGGCCAGGTAGATCATCAGTTGGTATGTATGGAGGGTTACTAATGACACCCATCAGTTTTCCTTTGACATCTTCTAGAGGTTCGAACCATGAGCCGCGCCTTATCTCAACTTTGTCCTACAGTACATGACATTAACACTGAGATCATGTACTTATGCAGAGCAATACAAATTTAATTGTGCAGAACAATTTAAACCCGGAAGCAGCAGCAAAAGAAAATGGTTTTTTTTCAGTCCTTGCACCTGTTTCCAGTCAATATTACAATGAAACTGCCACTGCAGCCCTAAGCTATTCCTCCAGCAGCCGGCACTCTCACCCCGACCCGCCGTCTTTGCTCACCGCGTCCTCCACCCGTGACTCCTCTCTCCTCTCATCTCTCCCGTCTGATCCAAGGACCACCCATAGGGCCTCGCCAGCGTCCCCTCCTGTCGCTCGCGGCCGACACCTTGCTGCCCAGCATCCCGAACTCCTTGCCACCATAATCCGAGACCTCCGTGAGCGGCGGCAGCTTCCCATCCTGATCCCCATCGGCAGCCATGGCCTCGTCGTAGTAGTCAAATCGGGACCTGCTGGTGGCGTAGAAGTCCTCGGACTGGCTGGCGCCGTGGATGCTGAACAGCGGCTCGGCAATGCTCCACTCCACCTGCGACTACCCCGTCCTGTGCTGGAAGACAGACGCCGGGATCCTTTCCGGGTTGAAGACCTCGACTGCTGGAGCCATGGCGGCCACCTTAGCCATCGTTAAGGCCTCCGGCGCCGATGACACCATGTCTCCGTCAGACGAGAACGCTTCGTCATCCTCCCACAGGGCCTTCAACCGTCTCCTCCTGCACAGCCCTCGGTGGTGGTCAGCTTTGTCCTTGCCACGCCCTTCCATGGTCTGGTTCGATCTCACCAACCCCACCACCCCGAGATTCCTCCTGCGCCACCTCCTGCACCAAAATCTCCACTTTCTCCCCGAGCTGAGTAGTTGCTCAGACCATGTGTATTTTCTGCGTGTGTGTGTGCGCACGCGCGTGCATGTGTGTGTGTGTTGGAAGATTTGTGAATTGCTCAATGAATGTGATTACTTCTGCAAGTTTCATGATTGACCAGTGCATTCAGGGGCGTTGCAGACGTTTCAAGCTGATTAGTCAGAAAATTTAAAATCTAGCAGTACCCAATTTTCTTTTCTAAGCTGATTAGTCAGAAATAAATTTTAGCTGTGCAAACAACTAAAACCCGGTGGTAGTAGCCATTTCTTCAGGGTATAGTTGTGGAACTAACAGGAGCAAGTAAGCAGACTATGAAGTACAATTACTACTAAATGGTGTTCCAACTTGAAGAATTTACCAAATGTAAATCTCAGTTTTGGTTTAACTCGCTTGCTATCTAAACTAATAAGTCAAAACCAGAACATGAAACAACACCATCTTTTTGGCAACAAAATCAAAATCCACCCTACGCTGAGTTTATTATGCTACGAGCAATTATATTTTATTTTGCCACCAATGAATGCAGCAATTCTTACACCATGTGCTTAACCATATCGATTGCATTTAGTTGTTATACAACAAACACAAACTGATATGACTAACCAAAAATATTCTGACATGAATTGGCATCTCCATTGAAACAAATAACCAAATAGAAACTTATCGACATGACCATTTGTATATAATCAAGTCGATTACTTACTGACATATCATGACTTCACTTTGGAAGCTGATCAGCGCATTGGTCACCTCCATATCACCATGTCACTCAGCCTCTTCATTTGGGCAGTCTGTTGCTTCTGGATTTTAATGTTAATGGGCCAGGCCTTGTCATCAACAAGCTTCAAGAATAGAAGCTTAAACATGCTGCGATGATTTGTGTCGAGTGCCAACACTTCCTGACCCATGTACCAGTAAGAATCACACTTCTCCTTGAAGGGTTTCTCCAAAATACTCTCAGGCAGACCATGTTTGGCAACCTCAGCCGGTTGTATCCTCTTCAGCTGAGGAGACAAGATTTTTTTTCCTGGGCTCGGTTGGCTCGATGAGTTTGGCATGCAGCGCCTTAATGTTGCGCTAGGGCTTCTTGGCCACATTCTACTTCGAGGGGAGCTGGCTTGGGCTGCACCATGTCAGCCTCGGACACAATATCATGGGTCTCAACGTCCTCGGAGTCAGACTCAGGGTCTCTCACCTTGTCCTCAGGTACAAGATACTAAGTCTGAGACCTATGAGGTGGAACCCAAGCCAGCGCCCTTTCAAAAGAGAAAGTGGCCAAGAAGGCCCAATGCAAGAGGAAGGCACTGCAGGCCAAACTCGCCGAGCCAAGTGAGCCCAAGAGGAAGGCCTTCTCGTTTCAGCTTGAAGAGGATGTGACCAACTAAGGTTAGCGAGGATGGTTTGTCTAAGAGTAATCTAGAGAAGCTCTTAAAGGATAATTACAATTCGTACCGGTGCCTCAGGCAGGAGGTGTCGACATTGGAGGCAAAACATCATGGCATGTTTAAGCTTCTGTTCTTGAAGCTTGTTAATGAAATGCCGAAGCCCTCGACACTAAAATCTAGAAGCAGCCCAAACCTAAGGCGCTGATCACGATAATATTAAGAAGGGGGTGACAAATACGTTGACCAACTTGTTTAACTGAAGTCATGAACTCGTGATAGGTTGCTAAAAGCCTAAAATGATATTTTGTTATGAGCCTCCACTTGGTTAAAATTAAGTAATCGGCTTGATTATATATACAATGGTCATGTAAACTAAGCCCCTGTCTGATTATTTGTTTCAAATTTTGGTTGGTCATATATCAGTTCATACTTGCTGTATAATAAATAAATGCAATAGATATGCTTAATCGCTTGCCACAAAATTGCCGCGTCCATTGGTGGCAAAATAGAAATGCTGGTAGCATAATAATTATTATCTGCATTTCACCCTACACCGCCAATTTATGTCAGCACATATTTTGGTTGGTCGTATATCAGATCGTACTTGTCGTAGAACAAACAAATGCAATTGATATGGTTAAGTACAAGGCGCTATAATTGTTGCGTCCATTGGTGGCAAACTAGAATTGCCGCTATATAATACTCCCTCCGTAGGGAGTAAATGATTATCCACATTTCACCCTACACTACCAGTTTGACGGCACTGTCTTGTAGTATTATTACTACACAGATTCAGTTAGCTCGCTACACTGATGGATGATAACCAGGAGAACATCATGCATTATCTAGCTGGGTATAAGTGGCAGTATTTTAGTTTGACCAGAGTGGCTGTGAAACAGCGTAAATTTCCCAATCCTAGACACAACCGAGATCGCCTCACCTGCACCCCGTACCTCTGGACGTTGAGCCGCGCGACCTCAACAGCCACCTCGCTGACGTCGGTGGCGAACACCCTCCCCCCGGGCCCCAGCATCCTGGCCACGGCCACGGCGATGGCGCCGCTGCCGGTCCCGAGGTCCGCCCACCACCCGTCCTGGAACCCCTCGACCGCCGCGACCATGTCCACGACGGCCTCCGTCTCGGGCCGCGGGATGAGCACGCCGTCCCGGACCGCGACCACCAGGTCCTTCCAGTGCTCGTTCCCGACCACGTACTGGAACGGGCGCCTGTCCCGGACGTGGCGGAGCCACAGGGCCTCGAGCTCATCGAGGGGCGCGCGGAGGAGGTGGGGCGCCGCCGGGTCGGCGCTGGATGGGGCGGGGGCGGAGGCGTCGGCGAGGAGCCAGCGGAGGTGGCGGTGGAGGTGCGGCGCCGAGGGCGGGACGAGCGCGGCGGCCCTGCGGCGGAAGGCGGCGAGTGAGGCCTCCGGGACGGGGTGGGCCGGCGGGCGGAGGAAGAGCGGCGTGGGGTCCGTGTCCTCCGGGAGGTCGAGAGTGGTGGTACGCGGGGTGGGCGGCGTCAGCGCGGAGGCGGAGGAGAGGAGGGGTCTGAGGAGGAGGAGGCGGCGGGGTTTGGGTTTGGGGAGGAAGGCGGAGAGGATGGGTCGGGCGGACAGCGAGAGCATGGCTTCGTGAGAGAGGGGAAAGGAGGAGAAAAATGGCGGCTGAGGGAGTGAAAATGGGCAGATTTGTCCCTGCAAGTTAGGGCATCTACGAGGTAAAAATCGCAAAATCTCATTGTTACCTAGAATTAAAATACATCTAAATACATCCTCGTTTATTCATTTTGATGACAAATATTTCCGGACGAAGGGAGTATTGTACATCCTAAGCCGAAATGAAGCGCACTTGCTCTCTTGACCATCCGATAGCGTGTCCAAACAAATCTGGAGCCAAGGCAAAAGAGATAAGGAGGGGCCACACTGCACTTGGCTACGCCCCGGTGGTGGCGCGCCCCGGTGAAATGTGGGCCCACCCTAACTTCATTTGACCTAGTTTCAGCCCTATAAATTCTCAAATATTCAAAAACCTTTATGAGAGTCCACGAAATACTTTTTCCGCCCCTGCAAGCCTATGTTCTCGAGAGATCCCATCTGGAGGCCTTCTCCGGTACTCCACCGGAGGAGGAACCGATCACGGAGGGGCTATACGTCACCCTTGTTGCCTCTCTGATGATGCATGAGTAGTTTACCGCAGACCTTCGGGTCCATAGTTAGTAGCTAGATGATTTCTTCTCTCCTTTTGTCTCAATACAATGTTCTCTTCGATGTTCTTGAAGATCTATCCGATGTATTGACCTTTTGCGGTGTGTTTGTTGGGATCCGATGAATTGTGAGTTTATGATCAGATCTATCCATGAAATTATTTGAGTCTTCTCTAATCTCTTTTATGCATAATTGTTATAGCCTCGTATTTCTTCTTCGAATCTTTGGTTTAATTTGGCCAACTAGATTGAATTTTCTTGCAATGGGAAGATGTGCTTTGTGCTGGGTTCAATCTTGTGGTGCTCAATCCTAATGATAGAAGAGGAAGTGACACGCATGTGTTGTTGCCATTAAGGATAAAAAGTAGGGATGAATTCGTGTTAGCGTTTGTCTTGACTACATCATGTAATCGTTCTTTAAGCATTACTTCGTTCTTTTCGAACTTAATACACTAGATGTATGTTGGATAGCGGTCGATATGTGAAGTAATAATAGTAGATGCAGAATCATTTCGATCTACTTGTTTTGGACGTGATGCCTATATACATGATCATTGCCTTGGATATCGTCATAATTATTTGCTCTTCTGTGAATTGCCCAACAGTGATTTGTCTACCCACCGTATGCTATTTTTTACGAGAGAAGCCACTAGCGAACACTATGGCCCCTGGGGTCTACTTTTATCATAAGATCTATTGCTTGTCTTTATACTAAAAATACCAAAAAAAATACTGCATATTTTTATATTTTATTTTATCTTATATTTTAGTTTCAATCTATCAAGTACCATTAATCACGCAAATAAACTTCCGTGGGATTGACAACCCCTTGTTTGCATTGGGTGTAAGGGTTTGTGTTTTGTGTGCAGGTGTTGTTTACGTAGTGTTGCTTGGTTCTCCTACCGGATTGATAACTTTAATTTCATAACTAAGGGGAATACTTACTCTACTGTGCTGCATCATCCTCTCCTCTTCGGGGACAAAAACCAACGCAGATTACAAGTAGCACCCCAACCGCTCCGGCCACCGCGTTGACCTGATCCAGAAGGTGCACTCGGACGCATGTAGCCGATCGTGTAGGGGTAGGCGCACCGTCGGGGTGGGCAGTGGTGGCGCACGACGGAGCACGGTGAGGCGGGTGAGGCGTGGCAGGAGGTGGAGATGGAATGGGAGGCAAGGTCACGCGCGAGGTTGTTTTTCTTTCTTTTCTCTCGGCCGTGCCGGTTCGGGTTGACTTATTATGAGGACTGCGTGTTGATTACCTAAAACAACATGAATTTTTATGTAAAATTAGCGACGGACGGGCAAAAGCACTAATGACATTATCATTCCTCTCTTTTTGTTGGATTAGTGTTAGAAATATTCAAAGAACCACAAAAATCCAATGAAACCAGATAGAAATCACTATGAAAAACATCGCAAATTCTCAAGCCATCAACTGCCCCAAGCTTAATTAAGATTTGCTCGTCCTCGAGCAAACAAGAAATCAAGAGAGTGAGAAAGAGCTTGGTTGAATGGAAAGGATTTCACCGGCTCGAGAAAATACATCATACCATCTTCTCTTACCCTACAAGCTCATTCAAGATTTTTTTTGCAATTGAATAGCTGCACCTAAACTCGTTACCTAACCACGTAGAATCTCATACCATTAGTTATTTAAAGTGTTAAAGGATGTACAAATGCAAATATTAATTGTCTCTTTATTAAAATCAGTCTAACAGTCAAACCACTGTATGTGGAGGCTTTATAGATGACGTGGCATTGGCTTATAGCCAACAGGTAGTTATATTAGTATTAACCATGATCTCAGGCCGTCCACCTGTGCAAATGCACCGTAATGGCTCCT
>LR738713.1:41404007-41419170 GCA_902687465.1 Secale cereale | reverse complement strand
CCCCCCCCCCCCTCCCCAAAAAAAACATCAAGAATCGAGACAAGAAAGCGAACCAACCTATGGTTGGATGGTTAGAAGGACAGTGGTATCTTCAGTTCACCAAGGTTCAAATCCTGATGCTTGTATTTATGTTGAATTTATTTTAGGATTTTCGACGATACACGTTCAGTGAGAGAAGACGTTCCCGTCGACTACGAGTCACATGTCGGCTCAGTCTATCGGAGGCTCTCATAGGGATAGAGTGTGCATGTGTATATTTACAGACGTGAGTGTATGCACGTATATATAAACGCTTGCGTCTGTACTATGTTAAAAAAAAATGGTTGCAGCAATGGATGCACAAAAGTTGGGCCCAAATATGTTGTAACAAAAGACTGCCCCAAAACTAACGGCCCATGAGGTTTAGTCCTCCCTCATAGCCCAACTTCCCTCGCTGAGAGCCAGTCGGATCTCCCGAGTCCCGAGCGAACCCCAGCGAGAGCAAATCCCTAGCTAGGAGGATGATGGAGGCGGAGGGGGAGGGCCTGCGGTCGATGATGGCGGCGGAGACGGAGACGGCGGAGGAGTGGAAGCTGGCGCGTGAGTCCGAGTGCCGTTTCCGCAATTGCGAGTGCCGCTGGCGTCGTTACTGCTCCCCCCGGATCCCCCGCGTGGCCCCCGGGAGGGACTACTCTTCCAGCCCCGCCGGTGCCGGCGCCGGCGCCGACCGGCCCGCCTGGTCGCTGCTCGTCGGCCTCAAGGACGGCGCCGTCCTACGGCTCAGACGCCTCCGCGTGGCGCGGTCCGGGCGGATCCTCGGCCGAAGCGACGACGCGCTCGAGGCTTTCCACGACATCAAGACGCCGAATGGTCGCAGGTTCAACGCCAGCGCCGCCCTGGCTCCCGACGGCCGCTCGCTCTGCGTCCTGCGCCAGGAGGACGACGGTGCCGGCGAGCAACCCCATGCCCTGCACCTAACTCTGCAGCAGCCCCAGACAGACACATCTCCGGAGCATCTTCCTTTGCCGCCGGAGATTCAAGCAGGGAGGAGCCGTAACTGCATGCCCATCTCCGCCGCTGGCCATATCTTTGCTCTGTGCCCCATCGTGGAAAATGGCGCCAAGTTGAGCCTCCTCATGCGACCCCTGCATCCGCTCCCCGAGGGCGGCGGCGGGGGCCAGTGGGAGCAGGTCGGCCAAGACAAATACGGCAAGGACAATTACCCGTGGTTGGGCGGCGGGTTCCTCCAGGGCTACGCCGTGCTCCCCGGCCCCCTCATCCTTGTCTCCTTGAAGCAAGACCGCGGCTTCTTCACCTTCGCCCCTGGCTCCGGCTCACACGACTGGACCCCGGTGCTCACCGACGAAACAAGGCCGCCGCGAGACTACGTCACTATCGTCGGCCGCGGCGTCTACATGGAGCAAGACAATGCCATCTACATGCTCCGTGACAACACCATCTATGCCTACAAGCTCAGCTACATACACCAGGATCAGGGTGATGATCAGGGGAGGGGGAGGCTCAGGCTGGATCCGCCCATCACCATCGACTCTGTATGTCCTTACAATTCCTGTCATGGGTGTGGCTTCCTCACCCGTCTCGACGGTCGGCTCATGTGCTCCGTCTGGATCAGCCTGGCACCACGTCATCTATTAGAGGAATATTGCCGGTGTGACAACCTACATGCCATTGTCACCACCTTCAACCTCCAAGATCCGGCTCAGGGGGGAATAGAGGTGCTGCATTCCTCTTTCCGGCGGGTAGACATGAAGCGCAGTCACGGATTATTCGACCAGGAATTCTGCTTTCTACAGTAAGCAGCAAACTAGCTAGTTCACTTTTTCCACGCACAGATTATTCGACCGTTTATTTATTTGGTCGCCTTGTTTACGTATTTGTTGTCTACTGTCAACTAATCATGAATCAATTAGGGAGTACGAGGACAAGGATTATCCGGTGCTGCTGCAACACCAAGAAGGGCAAGAGAGAAGGATCTAACCAGCTGTTCCCAGCAACACGTCGACCAACCCTCCAAGATGCTTGATTGTTGCAGGTCTTGCTTGATCTGAATTAATTTAGGCTCATGTTTAACCTAGCTTATTACATCTTTCTTAGTAAGTTTCTCTTGGTGAGTGGAGTGATGACACGTTTAATTTGGTTCTTGCTGCAGACTTTCTCTCGAAATGGAAGACTGTCCACTCTTTTGCTTTTCCTGCGGCACCAAAGGTCACATTGCCAGCGACTGCTCTCTCCCGCCACAGCAGCTCTTGCCGGCATTGCATCGCCGCACGCTGGTTGGCCGTGCTTCAATGCAACACCGAGTCCCTTTTGAAAGGCGTCCGGTCGCTACAACAGCAAGTATCAATAAAGATCTGTTTATCATCTGCCAAGCTGGCTCACGACTAGTCATCTACCATACAGGCGTCATGGATGAGACTTCACTGTTGCAAGGAGGAGGAGACGATGGCAAGCCTCTCCACCCGTCGTGTTATGTTGCAACATATGTTGGTGATGGTGACTATGGGCACTTTTTCCGTCACAGTGGCTCAAAAATACGCGCCGTTTCGAGGAAAGAAGATGGCATGCTTGAATATAGTCTGAACAAGGACCGTACGATGGCTACGGATCGTCTATCTGTACGGCGGCTGCCAAGTGCTGATACTTTTGTTTTGTTTATCACAGTTGGTGGAGAGACCATTGCCCTTACTGATACTCTGAAAGTTTTCCATCAGACAAGGTTCAGTTATGGATCCATCACGTGGCTGCGTTGCAAGACAGATCAGTCGCATGTTCTCTACAGGAAGGTTATGGTATCTGGATATGTAGCAGTGAATGACGATTCCTTTATGGTCTGTGATGCTCTCACAGGTTCCTGTCTTTTGTTTGACCTGGGTGCCAAGCAATGGCGTGTTGTCATGTCTTGGGCCGCATTCGCAGAGGATCTGCCAAGGACTAGCCCTACAAAGTGCCCTTTAAATGGTAGATGTGTGTCTGTCGATGGCTTTATCTATACATGCACAGATGGAGGGCTTGCTGCTTATCAGCTGCTTGATAAAGATCATTCTGTGTATCTCAGCGAGCCCATCCTTTTGCCATTCTCATGGCTTGTGGATGATTGTGTGGCTGAGGACATGTGCTTGGATTATGCTGGCAAAGATGTGGACTCTGGTGCTATTTTGTTTTACGTGGTGCAACTGCAAAGTGAGTATATATAACTCTCTGTCTCTCTCGATCTCTGATGTCATTTGTGCATGCATTGCAGTTCATGGAAGATATATATAGTGTTGCTGTACTAACATATGTGTACGTACGTATATGCTGCTAGGTGGATATCGTCCGCCCATGCATGATGTACAGATCACCATTGTCCAGGTTAAGACTAAAGCAACAACCAGCAGCAAGAGAAGGGAACCAGTGCGAATCGCCCCCGTGGACTGTGTCACGCGTTTCATACATCACCAGGAAGCCGTCGTCGATGCCAGATGCTGCTTTGCGCTCTAGCTCTCCATCTTGTTTGTGATGGATGCACATGCATGCATGAGTTGCCCTATTATTTTTTGGAAACGGAGACAAAATATTTACCTCATCCATTAAATAAGGAGAGAAAAGAGTTTACAGTTTTACAAGACATCCCACAAAGCGGCATGATAATTACTCACACAAAATAGCATTCCCTAGTTTCTTGGCGCCGGCTGTGATCCATAATCTGGCCTCGTCGATAATAAGTGTAAGCAGAATAGGCGGTGGGGCATATTTTTGGCGAAAAACCCTAGCTCGTTTCACACGGTCCATGAGATAAGCATTGTGAGAGTTGCCCTATTATTATTTATATGTTCCCAGCATACAATGTTTGTAACCTCTAACCTTGCTTGCATGGCATCTTTTGGAAGCTGCGACTAGTTGTATATTTTGGTGGTGTATAACTTATATTTATCTGGACTATATTAGTTGTAATTTGGTGCTGGTGGAACTTATATTTATCTAGACTAGAGGGCCTGTATGTAATGGCTGGTGAATTAATGATCCCAAATATTTGCTACCTGTAGCCAAGTATTAAGGGTTGACAAGAAAACGGTACTAGTGCTTAATTTTGCTCATAAGGTTGAGCTAGCTGTGGAATAACTATTATTTGTTGGAGTAGTTTTTATTATTTATGCACCTGGAGACGTTCTTTTTTATTTTCTCTATCTATTGTTTGCAGTCTTTATTGATTGTATTTATACCTATTATATATATAATGTAATTGCATATTTGACCAGGGGCACATAGACCAGAGATTAGGAATAAATCTTGTGGAATTTCCGATGACAAAAATTTCTCAAATACTGAATCGTGCAGCTGCGCCCAATGGACGTCGCGAGCGCACACGCTACAGACAGTCGCCCTTCTCCCACTTCTTATCCACTCACCCACCACACACACCTCCGTCCCACCACCTGCCGCCCAAGCCTCCTCCTTGGAAATGCTACCGTTGGCTCCGCTCCTCCTCCGGGCCATGCCCCTCCGTCGCGCTCCTCCTCCCGGCTACGCGGCTGCTGCCTGGTCCTCCTTCCTTCTACGCGCGTCACACCAAGCAAACCCCTGGCCGTTGCTTCCTCTTACCTATTGTTGAGGAAATCGTTAACTGGTACCTGTTTGGTTGGCTGGCGAGTAGGGGATTAATCGGTTAATCTGCAAGTTAATCGGCCATTTAATCAATTAATCAGACAATTTATCGGTTTATCGGCTACTCGGTGACCCTACAAGTAGGGATTAATCGGTAAGTTAAATGGTTAATCGGGTGAATTCTTGAACAAAGCTCTTACCTACTCCCGGCGACGAGGGCCACGCCAGTGGCGGAGCTGGGGGGTCTTCCTGGGAATTCCCTGGAATACCCAAGATTTTGGCCTCAAAATTTTTTAATACATATGTTTATACGTAAACACTTGGCCCACTAAGTCCAGCCAAAACAGGCACCTATGGCAGCGGCTGAGCGATGCACAAACCTAGCGTAGCAACGGCGGCGGCGATTCCATGTCCCTCCGCCCTCTACGGCTCTAGCTCGGTCCCTCCCCTCCCCTCTGGCCGGCCCTCTCCCTGACTCCCTCCCCTCCCCTCCCTTCCCCTTGGCCTCCGGCCCTCGCCGCCCTCGGCCCTCCTCTGCGTCCGGTCCGGCATCCTGCATCCTCCCCGGCTCCCCTGCTCTGCTCGCCCTGCAGTGCTTCAGGCGCCCTCCCCCTCCACGGCCCGGCACAACCTCTGGCAGTCCATCCTCCGTGGTTCCGTTGAAGGTATTTCCCCCCTCTATTTCTAAACATATCTGAAGAATTTTTGTAAATGGCATTGCCTTCGTAGAAGACAATCACTGATTGCTTGTACACCAGTGAAATTGAACTGCTTATTATGTGATTCATTTGCAACCTATGTGATTCACTGATTGGTAGATCGACATAATGAACCCGGTGAGGCGGTGATCACTATATCTCTTGATCATTTTCACTAATTGGTTGTACACTGAAATTGTTTATCTAATGACCAATGTCCATCAGTCCATGCCACATTGCCAATGCCAATGGTTTCTACTTTGTTTATTTGATTGTGATGTCGATGAGGATGTCACCAATCTCTTCCAAAAGGGTATCATAACGTTCCAAAAAGGGTATAATAATGTTATATTGTAATTTTTTTGTCGCTTGTAATCTTTCTTAATTGTTAGAGATATTGCCACAATGATATTTTGTTACTATTATCGATGTTTGGTCATTGAGTCACTGATAAGTTTACAGGAATACCCAGGAGCAAATTCCTGGCTCCGCCACTGGGCCACGCCCGACACGCGCTCGACCACCCCCCTCCTCCTGCCTCCTCCATGGGATGCACGCCATACCCAGCCAGGCCTGGTCCCTCAGTCCCCTGCGCCGTGGTCGCCAGCCTGTTCTACCTCCCTCCACTAGGCGGGCGCTGATGTTGGTGCTGAAGGATTCCATGGAGACCACGGAAGGGTGGCACCACCAGCGGGCGTGGTCCTTCAAGGTGAGGGTCCTGGACGGAGCGCAATGGAAGGACCGACATCTGCGACGCCGAGTTGCCGGTCACGGCGAACGAGTTCATGTGCATGTTGGCGTAGCTGTAGGGTGGCCAGGGTGGTCCATGGACCACCCTGGAATTCAGCCCATTAGTGTACTACTAGTCTGTAAAAACTAGAAAGAAAAAAGCAAGCCCAAGTCAGCCCATTAGTTCACGTGAAGGATTGGCTTGCTAGGCTCCACGAGGATTTGCTTACGTGTGCGCTAATTGGATTCCCATCGCCGTTCTGGAACCCTAGTAGCGAGCGGCGAGTGCCATCCGCCATCGCCCGGCAGCCCCCACCGTGCATCCGCCGGCCGACAGGGCACTCGTCCACTCGACGGACCGGCGGCCGGTCTAAGGACACCTGCTGGCGGCGGAAAACATGCGTCCGACGAAGCACGCACGCACGCAAAACCTAGTTAGGTTGAGCACCTCTTGTTCAGTTCTTCATCCTACTACTCCAATCTGAAGTAAGATATTTTGTTCTCCTTTAATTCATAAATTCAAAGTATAAATTTGTTTTGCTCTGAAGATTTGAACAAGTTAAGCTTAGATCTGAGAGTGCAAGATATAGTTTTATTTTTGGTAGTTGATAATTGATAAATAGAACTGGTGGCTGATCATTAGGTATTTGTTCCAATTGATAGCTAATAAATTAATGTTTGTGTAGAATTGTTGCAAATGAAGAGGGATCTGAGCCATATAGCATCTCTTTTTATTGTGTTATATACATCGAGCCAGATGCTTTCTCCAAAGTGAATCAAGATGGTATAATTGGTACTTTCATGGTTTTGAGAAGGCGATATCCCGACAAATAAGGTGTGTTATCTTCTTTTTACGCGAATTTAAGACTTAACCATGAATTTTATTATTATTATAAAGACCTTACTGATATATGATTTTGATCTATTTTGTACGCATATGTTGGTTTAGTTGAATTTGTGGTGCAATATTTTTTCCTGTCAATTGGACCACCCTGACATCAAATCCTAGCTACGCCACTGTGTCCACTAGGGCCCAACCGGAGCTCTAGGCCCGCTGCGTTCTTTGAGTAGATGAGCACGGCTGGTGTTCACAGCTAGCTGGCTTGCTGTTGAAGAGGTAAAATTCTACAGAAGTTGTATTCACCAAACTAGTAGTACGTAATATCTCAATACGGCTGTAAGAGTTGATCAAAAATTCGAAGCTGACGAGGGAGTAGAGGTTAATGAGTGGAGGCAGGCAAGTAGTTGCTTTTTGATAGGGTTAGAGTTACTACTCACAAAATTGGATGACACTTAAAGGATGTATGTTTCCTACATGCGTAGATCGGATCCAATTGATAACCATTTATAATTGTCCATCATCTCTTTTGTTTTGTTGATGCCCCTCCTGTATGTTGCATACACACAAGGTTCTTCATGCAGTCAACTTTGCATGTTGAAATGACGCAAATCACATATTTGTGATCCTAAACAAAAGAATCAGTCAAAGCATGCATCAAGTGAATGCAACTACGTGGGTCATCAGGCAGTTTGATTATGAATACCTGCATCATGAAAAAATATTGTACTATATGTTGATCCATATGTAGTACATAGTCCTCTAGCACAAGCACCCAAATTTAAGACGTCTGCTTATGAAGATTCAATGGTACATCATATAACTACACTAACAAATTTTAACTACACTAACAAAATGAGAACAACTACACTAACAAATTTGAACTACACTAACAAAATGTTGCGGATGTACAAGTACAATAATGAGAACAATTACACTAACAAAATGTTGCAGGGAAGGGATGTGCTTACAACAGCGGAGTCGGATGGTGGGCAGGACGAGGTTGAGGGTGATGGCGGAGGCGGAGGTGGACGGTGAGTTCGACGAAAACACGGACGGCGTTGGAGGTGGAGGAAGGAAGCCAGCAATGGACACGGGGAGGTTAGCTGCTGGTAGTGTTGCATGGCGAGGCCGACGAATTTCGAGGCGACGACAGACGATGCGGGCAACGGGGAAGATTGGGTCCGCGCCACCGTTTGAGGTGGCGGAACGCGAACTCGCCAATGGCGACGGACGACACCACGACGCTCGTGACGGCGGCGAAGCGAGAGAGACATGGGAGAAAGAGATGTTTCATCTCGATGGATAAGATCTGACTGGCTGCGGATGGGGGCGTGGTGATAAGGCCATGTATAGCAGTGACGGGCGGCATATCATGCCCGCCACATCTATATATGCGTGGTAGACGACAGAGTGACCAAATATAGATGTGGTGGGCGCCCAATAGTACCCGCCACTGCAAATGCTAATAAAATTTGAAATCGGTTGGTGTGTGGGTACCCAAATATAAGTATGACGGTTTCTTGGAAGTGCTCACCACTACTTTGCGATGAACCAATGGCGAGCTAAACTTGGAGCATGCCACTGCTGCTTTTCGCCCATGAAGAAATTAGCAAGCATATAGCTGTTGCAGGTACCCACGAGGGCCCTCCACTATTACAAGGATAGGAGTAGCGAGCAATTTCTAGCACCCGACATTTTTAGTTTTTTAAAATGGCTGTGGTGGGTACCCAACAATGCCCGCCACTCATTAGGGGCCACCTATAAGGCTTTTTCTAGTAGTGACGTCGCCAGCAATGATAGGTCCCAGTTTAAATTTGAGGTATGGAAGATTAGATCACCACGACTTCTCTCTTCTTTGCATGTGTCTAATCTAATCTCTATCTCTACTCTCTACCTAATATTAAAGGACGCTGATATCCACCACACATGTGGCATTTAGATGGTACTAGATGACCCGTTGCGCCGATGACGCAAAGGGCGAGAGCAAGCCAATTATTGAAAGAGTACACGTAAAAATATTTAGAGACAAATTGAAACACATGGAAAGAAAAAAATTGCTGCGGGCAATGTCATGATTTCTCTAACCACTGTAAACATGTATAAATAGTCTTCTAAAAATATTAGTAGAAGGGCAATTGATTACATATATAGATCAATTGACCACAAACTTTTTTTGACCACCGAGACAGTAATAAGGTCTAAAGTGTACATGCAATATCATACACGAATGGAAATCTAAAGGCTATACATATCTTGCTCAGCAACGCCAAAAGGGCAAAGATACTGGATCGATTGATACAAAACAAAAGGTGGCTGCTGTTGGTTAGGACATATAGACTGAAGGTCACCAGAAACTATCTTGTATAGTATTCAGGCGCTGCCCTGACTTCATGCCAATATAGCATAACCTCTGCGCCAATTCTTCAATGCTTGGATTAACTACTACTTTAGTTCTTTTGATAAAACGGATTTTACACCAGAAGCAGCACCCCTGAGATTAGCAAGTTTCCAGCAAAAGGATCACATGAGAATCACATATCTGTATCCTATATGAAGGGAAACATAAATTCCTTCAACAATGATGATCGATGGGGGATCATAATGGTAATGCTTGCCAATATTTTTTCTCAGCCTGCAAGATTGCCAAAAACATGGACAACATGTCATTTTAGAACTCAGACCCTAGTTGCAATTTCAGATCATCATTCCAAAGTACGAATTTAGATATGCAAGTGGCAAACTGCACGTAAAAGACACATGCCTGCCTAGAGATTAGTACTCTGCGGATTGTGCATGGATCTTCGATGATGAGAGCGGGGACTCCTCGCTGTTCCAGTCATCCTGCACCAGGGCTGCAAACCACAGGTTCCAGAGCACGTCCTCGTCTAACGGCCTCAGCGTTAGTTCCTTGGTCAGGCCCCCGCGGGCAGATCTCCATGACGGTCCTCATCGACTCGTCAGAGCATCATTTGCTCACGGCTGGGTCGACGAAGTTCCTCCTCTTGCTCAGTCCTTCTGTTGTCAGTGTCGATTGCAAATGGTGGTCAATGAACAGTAAAAGTTGGGTTTAGACTTTATTCAGAAATGAGGCATCATTGTCAAGTGTACAGGGTTAACAAGGAAAGGACAACTCCTGAGATTTTGAGGTAGGCCCATAAATCATATCTTTAGGTCACAAAATAACTTTTTCCCTGTGCGAAGGTAACATGCCTATGTTCGTAATATTTTCAAATAAAAAATTATCTCGAAGCAACACAATTTCCTATATTAATTTGCATGTATGGTATCAAGATGCATTACACAACAAGCTATATTAGTTCAGCAACTTAAGCTTGAAGATGTTTCGCTAGAATCACTACAACTATCTATAAAAAATTTAATTCAATATAAACCTGTTGTATGAGCTTGAAAAAGCAGACCACAATGGATTAATAGCCAAAGGAAGGACCGAATGATACATAATTAATTAGACTCCAATCTCACCACCTCGAGGTCGAAAACAGGGGCACCTAGCTCTGGTTGGCCCATGGTAGTCACTCCATGGCAGATCCAGCCGCCGAGCGGTATCAACCATGGCCTGAATTAGAAGAAAATTCATTCACTATGCCTACGAAAGGAAGACCATCTTCACTCCTGAGTTGCAAAAACCAAGGAATTGTCAATAACTCACAACAAACACAATATTCAAGTTCTTGAGTATACTGGATCAGTGAGAAAACAAAGAGTCACTGGTCAACATGTGATCCTGCTAAATACAAACTGAAACACTTGAAGATCATAGTGAAACATCACCATATATATGTACATCCCTGCAAAATCTGTAAAAATGTAGTTAGCGGCCGGTGGTACTATGTACTGTGTGAACTAATAAATAATCACTATATGGGAAAAATTAATATAACCAACTTGAAAAAAGAACTATATCATTCTGACCGACTTTGTTCAAACACAACCAGACTCCAGACCACAAATAAGAATCATTTCATATTACAAATAGAAAATATGAGAAGGACTGCTGGAGGTACAAATAAGAATCATTTCATATTACAAATAGATTATACCTTTGCATCAGTAAATGTTGATTGACATTACATTAAGACATCCAATAGATCCAAAATGCACACATAATTATAATGGTGGACCACAGGGTATCCGTTGCTAGGTTATTTAGTGTTCCGTGGCCTGTGAAAGTGAAGAG
Source organism: Secale cereale (assembly GCA_902687465.1). NCBI lineage: Eukaryota > Viridiplantae > Streptophyta > Magnoliopsida > Poales > Poaceae > Secale > Secale cereale. Next base: position 41,408,120 of record LR738713.1, on the reverse strand, counting down.
TAGTGTAATGTCACACTATTGGTACAGAAAAACTGCTGCAACCACGAAAAGAAAAACTGGAATTTTTATTTATGCACAGTATAGTGTCTAGCCATCAATATTTTTGCATTAAATGTCTGAAAATCGTATAAACGCATATATCAGGAAGTTATTCTAATACTCTAGTAACATATATAATATGATAACTAATATATTAACAACACTATTGCTTGAAGGGTCCAATTAGAAGGTCCTAATTATTTTAGTTTGGCAAGCAATATGTGTGTGTTGCAGTCTTCAAGCAGGATGGCCGTGTAAATTTGTGTTCAGTCTTGGCTAATATAGGAAGAAGGCGCACATCATCAAATCCGGCGAATACCGAAAGATGGATAAACTGTCAGCCTTTCACAATGAACATGTTGAGCCAATCAAGATGGCAAAGAGGAAATGAAGAAAACAATTGCAGCCGGAGTTCAATGGAAGGCGGTCTTTCTTTTGCTGCTAACCTCCCTCTCAGTTTGGGTGCCCTCAGCTAAATTGTCTTTATGCTCATGCTGCAATTTTCTTTGCCTTCAAACAATAGAATCTACATCTGGAAACTGTGGAGAATACATATGAACATAACATAGTTGCTAACTATTTTTATCTTATAACTAAGTTAATATACAAAAGTTTTGGTTCATATACCTTGCAATTTTCACATGAGTATCCAGATCCAATGGCTAACCTATGAACAAGGGCCAGCCTGAACTTTCCCCCTATCACAGACCTCCTTCGTCTCCCCTGCTGCTGCACCTTGCAGCAGCAACCTGAAGCCAAAAGTACATAGAACTGTACAAATTAAAATAAAAACATGTCCAGATGCCTAGTAACTTTGAAAGTCCGAGTCCTACTACAGCAGCTCAAACAGTCAATGGTTAGAAGAGGCTAATTAAGGTACTGGTACAAGGTACTTAAATGGGCATGCATAATATGTAGGCTTAAAGAATTTTGTTAAGATGCCAAGGCTTCTTTAGTCTATAAATGGTATCACCTGATTATCTGAACACTAAAGCCATGGATGTCATTGCATATCTCTAGACTACATAATGATGGCATAACCAGAAGATTAATGCATTAGTGATGAACGAAGCGAAAAGAAAATAAGCCTATAATGTCCCATGCTATATGTGCACCAAAGCATGGCAACAGAAGTATCACCCATATTAAAAGCAAAACTACGCGAGCACAAATTTTCAGTAAAATGATAGAATGGTGAGACTCATTGTGTAATAAGGATTATAAGCTTGGATGTGTAGATTTGAATAAATAGAAGACTAAGAAAGGGGAACATGCAACAAAAAGGACCACCCAGAATTGGTAGAAATTTAACCTCTGTAACAGAGGAACTACAAAAATGTATTAGTTGGTATTTTCCACTGATGGCGAATCGCCTGAAAGAATGAACAGTAGGTATAGTTATGGTGTTATTTTCCTGCGCACGCACGAAAAGTTCGCAAAAGAAATATATTGGGACCATTGTACCTTTATTTTCACCTTGACCTTGCTCCGACTATATGATGACGATGCAGGCTAGCCAGCATCTTCAGATTAGTCCATCCAGAAAGCACACCAAGGGTAACCACTGGATTGATTGTATGATCCCTAAAACGCCATTATCAGAAAATTCAGTTGGTGCCTAATAGTAAATAGAAGGGCAGGGGTTGTTTATCATGCTTACTTAGAACTCGCAAGCCCTATCTAATCCCTCTCCAAAGCAAACGATATATCTATGTGAAATAGTTAACAGAGGTAGGTAAAATGCTATATACCAAAGTGTATATGTCAATCTAAACTGAAGTACTACTCACAAGAAACCAAGTATCATAACATGTCGTTGCTCGCTCTAATAATATATAAGGTGTTTGAGGGGAGGGGTTATTTATACAATTTAGTTTAGTGATTTGGTACAAATAAGGACATGTACAAACCTAACATGCACGATAACCTCATGGGGTCTGTTTGGTTAGATAAGAATGAGCAGATATAAAAAATAGTGGCAACATTCAGCACAAAGATTTTTTTTTTTCAAAAAATAGCTTTGCATCTACACAATGGCGAAGCAAGGTAATGAGCTAAATTGGTGCATCTAGTACTTATCTGATTCGCTATACGCTATAGGGTCACATAGCATCATAGTAATCTCAGGCCACTCATACGAAATCGCTTTTTTAGAGGTGCACTCTTTTAAATGCATGGATATCCCTTATTTAGAGGATTAGAGAGTACTATTCAAACTGCTGCGAGAAGCAGTAAAAATTGGAGCCAGCTCATAAATATATTTATGGGCAGACACATATATGCACATCTATCAAGTACATGGAAACCCATGTCGCTGCCAAACATGAAGAAACGGGTACAGAAGCGATGAACAAAACATTAACTTTGCCCTTTGGAGCACCAACTACATATGAACAGTATTAGAAATTGTATGAAATGTAGCATACATCTAGTCAAATGCTAGATTTCTTGGATTGTTTGGAGTTGGGTGTGCACAACATCCATCTGTAGAGATTAATTTTTCAGCACCACATACTGATCACCTAAGAAATACTAAAAAAATAGACCAACAAGGGAGGAGCCCCGCGGCATTCTTTTAAAGAGAGAATGTGAGACACTGAATTCGACCTAAGAGAGGGTCGAACTCAGGTCGGCTGGGCAAAACCACTGGGCTATGAGCCCATCGACCACCTAAGAAATACTGGCACATGGAGCTCCCATCCCATAACACAACCAAGCATCAACAAAAACCATGAAGGAAAATATAGAAGAAATCAAAGGATAATACCATAGTTCTAGATCATGAATATGAGGACTCACTTGTCGAAAATAAGAGACATAGACCACCACCTAGGAATCTTATATATGAACAGCTCTCCAGTTTCAAAGACCAATTAGCTAGTGGCAAGGTTTGCTTAGCCTGCAGACAATAAAAGAATAAACAAAAGAACCATGATTAGAGAGGGAAAAAATGGCCAAAGAAATAGTAGTGGGGATAATTGGTGGATTTGAAGGCATTCATATCTTCTCCTTGCCACAAGAAAATAGTGGTGGATTTGGTGTGGTGTATATGCATATTCCCTGGTACACTTCGTCTCATTTACCTCCATGGCAAAGCGGGACAATGTAGACCATCAGGAGCTCATCGTCGCCTGTAACCTAGGAGAATCCACAAGAGAGGATTTAAAATGAGAAAGACCTGGAAGATATAAGATCGTGTGTGATTACACATTCCAATAATAAAAGGAAGCAAGCCAAAAATGTTGTAAACAAATAGATGAAACTACTTCCAAGAAACTGATAAGTACCATCCCAATAATACGCCCCCTCCTTTTATCTACAACCAAACATGTTCAACACAATGTTCCCTCCAACAACAGTAATCCTTATCATGCATGATTTCACTTGACATAAATCAATTATAGCATAAACTTTATGCAGAATGCAGATTGCTAGACCCCTTTTGCAGCCATCAAACTGGAAATCTAAAAGACCCCAAATCGAAATAAAAAGGTAGTGTACGAGAGATGTATGAATCTGGCCAACCGTGGGTGGAGAGCTAGCACATGGAATCCCGAGAGCAAAATCTGAAGAAGACTATCCCAAATCCATCTCTCTTTTTCCCGAAAATTGGGCACGGGCGAGAAGGTAGAGCAATTAACATTTGAGAAGTATTTTTATGTGCTGAGAGGAGAGATAAGTTATGCTAGAAAAGTAGAGGGATCACACTTGCAGGCTGGAGGAAGAGCTCACCTGGCACTTGCGTGATTACACCATCTGCTTGCTGTTTACGCGGGTAGGACGAGGTAGCAGGACGGGGGTAGGAGAAGATGCAGCCTGGCACCAGTCTAGCGCGCGCTGCCTGTGGAGCTCTAGTCCTCGCCCTCCCCTGCTCCTCCAATGGCGACGACCTCCGCCCGATCTGGAACCACGGCGAGCAGCGATGCCCGATCTGTTGCCGCCGCCATATGTGCGGTGGTGCTCAACGCTCCCTACACCGCGCCAACCGTCGGAGGTGAAGAAGAGAGGAGGCGGCCGCTGCCGAAGCCGGCCGAGCGTGCAGGGAAGGAGGGATGCGGGGCTTGAGGCCGGGGT
>LR738713.1:41316208-41403966 GCA_902687465.1 Secale cereale | reverse complement strand
CGGCTGAGGAGGGAAGAGGAGGAGGAGGCGGCGGCGGCTAGGTTCCAGAGGTGGGAGGAGGAGGAGGCGGCTGAGGTGGGACGCTGCAGGTGGACGCGGGCTCGTTTCCTTTTCCCTTCGCTGACTCGCTGTGGCGCACTATTCATTGCCTACGTGGAGGCCTCGGTTGTGCCTAGCACTTCTTCAGGCTTTATATGTTCAAATCTGTCGCATGCCCCGTATGGTATCGACACAGGCCAGCCCGCACGAGCACGTCTGGGCGCATCCCGCCACAGCCCGCACGTTCGACGTGTGGCGCGTTTGTCTACACGTCCGGGCGAGCGACCCCGCGGCCCGCACGACCTCTCTCGGCCGTCGCCCATCCCCGCCTATGAGTCACACGCCCCGTGTGACAGTCACTACGCTTCCCCGTAGTTGCCATGGTCCGGACCCTCTTCCATGTTCGTTTAACTGCAGTTGCCATGTTGCTGAACTACATTTGCCATGTCTGACAACTACAGTTGTCATGGTTGCTCAACTGCAGTTGCCATCTCAGGTCAAGTGCCAGATGCCATTTTTGGACAACTGCAGTTGTTGCCATGTATGGTCTGGTCTACTACAGTTGCCATGATTTGAAAATTTGAGGAGTTGCCACCTACTAACACTAGGCAGTTGCCATGTAGCACTACAAAAAGACATGGCAAAATAACATGTTCGGGTAAAGAGAGAGTTGCCATCTGCTTACAAGTACACTAGGGCAGTTGCCATGTACTCTGCAAAACACATGACAACTGACATCTTGGGTGTGTGAGAGGAGACGGGCGCGTGGGCGACAGTTGTATCTTTAGGAGTTGCCACCTACTAACACTAGGCAGTTGCCATGTATCACTGCAAAAAGACATGGCAACAATAACATGTTCGGGTAAAGAGAGTTGCCATCTGCTTACAAGCACACTAGAGCAGTTGCCATATACCCTGCAAAACACATAGCAACTGACTGATTTGGGTGTGGGAGAGGAGACGGGCGTGTGGGCAAACTGATAAACGCCGACACACGAGCCCCTCTGCGTGCGTGAAAACCGGCGTGTGGGCGAACTGCTAAACGCCCACACAACAACCCCTCCACGTGGTGAAACAGATGTGTGGGCAACCGGATATATGCCCACACACCAACCTAATTCTACGTGGCACAAAAATCTGACAAAACATGCCAAGATTCGTGGGCGAGATGCAAACGCCCACACGTGTGGGCGTTAGTGTTTTTTCGATATTAAAAAGAGGATTGTTTCTCCACTTTTTATGATCCACAATGGTGGTGAGGAAAACACAGGCCCACGTAAACCAACTCACCCAGGACATGTTGTTGTTAAAAACGAGAAAATATCTTTTTATACCTAAAGAGAGTTTGCTAAAAAAATGACAATGCTAACGTCCACACGTGTAGAGGGAGCCAAATCCGTCCACACGCCCTATAACACACATACTGTGCCACGTCACCGCATGAATGCATGTGGGAATCTTTTTAGATTTTCAGTTTTTATAATGTTTTATCTCTTAAATGAAAAATCCGATTGAAGATCCGTTTTCACCATTAAATCCCTCGCGACGAGATCTTCGAAACTAATCTCATATCAATATATTTTGATGAATTTTTGTGTGTGTTAAAAGTTGCCATATCTATTGCAGATGAATTGCCAAGATGTTTGCACTGAAGTTGCCATGATACGTTTCAGCTATTTTCTTCTACATTTAAAAGTAAATTTTGGCATAGTATTAAATGGGAATTAAGAAACTAGACTTGCCATGCACCATAAACTGAAATTACCATGATACATGTATTTAAAATTGCCATGGTTTATACAAAAAAATAATTTCGTGATCAAAGTACCGGAATTGCCATCATAAAAAAACTAAATTTGCCATGCTCTATAAACTAAAATTGCCACATGGCAACTTTAGTTTAAGCACTATGGCAACTACAGTGTAAACATCATGGCAACTTTTGGGCAATTTTTTTCGTCGAAAAATATCAACATGGGGTCTAGTTTTGAAGATCTCATCGAGACAGATTTAATGATGAAAACGGATTTTTAATTAAAAGATAAAACATTTTTAAGCCAAAAACCAAAAGATTTCTGTTGATGTCATCTATTCATACGTGGCAAAATAAGTGGTGATGGAGGCGTGTGGGCGATGTGCAAACGCCCACACGTGTGGGCGTTAGTTTTTTCGCAAAAAAGTACAAGCCGACCTACCCTATACGCTGCCTCATCCGCACCAGCGGGTCTCTTTTCCTCGCCTCGCTTACCAATACAACTCTGAGCATAGTAAAAGGAGATCGATCGATACTCCCGTCAAATAAAGCAGGATCGAATGATAAAGTTCTGTTGGGGCTTCGATCTAAACATGTTGTCGGGGGGATGAACCCTAGGCAGGCAACGGAAGCCGGGTCCTTTAGAAAAAACGAGGCCAGCATCGCCCCGCAATCAGCCTCTGACTTGGTCGGGTCGCTCGACCCGGCCGGGACCCACGATCCAGCAAGACTCTCTAGTCCGGCCGGCTCCCGCGATCCGGCCCCAACGGCCCGCTCGAGGGATCCAGACCCGGCACACCAAGACTTCCTCAACAAGCCAGACCGACCCGTGTCGTGTTCCCCAATCCGGCCACGTGCCAGCTCCCGTACCATCTCAACCGTACGATGGGACGAGACGCACCTACTCATGACCTAGGCAACAGTGCATCGCCCATACCCCTAGTCAGCCCGGGCGTGGCAACAGTGCAATCATCGCAGCCCATGACATCGGCAGACGGTGACGTGACGGAGCACGCCGTACCCGACTCAGCCCGACCAATCCTTGGCGACCGACAAGACGGCACACAGTGCCCCCCCCATACCCGGCGGGCCCCGCACCCAGAGAACCCGGCGAGCCCTGTACCCGGCGGGTCCCAGCGCCGGCTTTCCGGACAATGACAATCCGGCCCCACGGTCGTGTAACTTTACCATAGTATCCCTGGGGGGTTGGCCTATATAAACCCCCCTAGAGACCTCATGCATGGGGGCGACGTGAACTAGAGAACATGATAGACACACCTCTAGAGAAGCAGCCTAAGCCCTGGCCTGTCTTCCTCCTTCCACCACACAGCTCAAGGAGCAACTCTGTACTGGTAAACATCAACCACCTTCGGCATGATTAAGGGTATTATCTCTCCGGAGAGCCCCAAACCTGGGTATGTCTTGCATCCCGCGCTCGCTCATGCCAACCTCGCTTTTGGAGTCCACCAGTGCCCTCGAGCCGCCTCCTATCTTTAGCCATCCCTTGGCATCTGCCATGCGCCCACCACGACAGTTGGCGCCCACCATGGGGTAGCTCGAGGTCCTGGCCGGGAACATGCTTCACACGGGGCCCCGCTCTTACTCCGACGAGCTCATTGTGCTGTTCGCCGCCTCCTTCGCCGGACTGCGCATCTCCGATGCGCCAGCAGGCGATGAGTACCCCAGCGAGGTACTTACTTCTCCGACTCCCCCATCACTCCCGGTGGCAGCACTCCCGATGGAGCGATGGGCCTATGCGTAGAGGTTTTCGTCACCGACACCGGCGCCACCTCTTCGTCAAGCGCGACGCGGAAGGCTGCCGAGGCTGAGGCCGCGGTGGAACGGGTCGCTCTGCCTGACCCGCTGCGCGCCACGATCCAGCGCCTCCACGTTCCCACCGGCACCGACATCGATGCCTCCAACATCGCCGAGGCGCGGACCCGCCTCGACGGGGACCGCCAGCGCCTGCTGGACCTCACCTAGTCGCTCGCCGCAACGGAGCGCCGCCTCGCATCCGCTCAGATGGAGCGCGACGTCGCCTACGGTTTCACGCCTGGTGCCGCCGAGCCAAGCCGGGTCGCGGACGTGCGGACCCGGGGCGGCGCGATCGGACGGGCCCTCGGCGCCCTTCCTCTCATCTACGAAACTCCCATGAAGAACATGCGCGCTGCTCAGGCAGCCGCGATCGGCATGGAGCAGCTCGCAGGCGAAGAACTGTGGGAGCGCCTCAAGAGGGTGAGCGACCTCCTCACGACGACCAACACGCAGCAGGACCGCCTCAACCGGCTTGCCAAACCAGCCGGATCCGGCTCCGCTCGCGTCGTTGGAGCCAGCGACGACCATCATTCGACATCTTCCCCACCCGGCGAGGCGCATTCCGGCCGCACCCAGACCCGGCGCAACCCCGCCCCGACAACCGCTGGGCGGCTTAGGCGACGAGTCGCCTTTCGAAGTCCAGCGCCGGCTCAACCCTGCTCCCCAGCCGACCCAGCAGCAAACTACGGTCGACCCCGGTCCCCGTGGCGCGGTCACCGGTCGGCTGGGCTCGTGCGCCATCGACACCGCCGACGCTCGCCACCGCTTTGACCCGCTCGCCACCGCTTCGACCGGCTCGCCCGCTCCCAGGAGCTGGAGGAAACCGGCGCGGTCGGTCCGGCATGCTTCGGTCCGCGCATCCGGAGCGAGCCCTATGCCAAAGGGTTCACGCTTCCCCGCGACACTCCTAAGTACAACGACACCGTGAAGCCATAGGACTGGCTCACCGACTACACCACCGCCATCGGCATCGCCGGCGGCAACCACCGCCTCGCCGTTCATTACGCACCACTCATGCTCCAGGGATCGGCCCGCACATGGCTGAACAGTCTGCCGGTGGGCATCATCAACACATGGGTCGATTTCGAGGAGGCCTTCGTGCGCAACTTCACCAGGACCTATCGTCGACCCAACCGTGCCAGCTAGCTCGCCATGTGCGTATAGGGGCCGTCGGAAATCGGCCGGGAGTACCTAGCACGCTGGCCGAGCTCAGGAACAGTTGCGAAGGCATCTACGAGGTCCAGGCAATCCAGTACTTCGTCAACGGGTGCCGGGACGGTACCCTCCTCAAGCACAAGCTGCTACGCTCCAAACCGACCACCATGTCCGCGCTCATAGGAACGGCGTACAAGTACACAAACACCGACTCCGCCATGAAGATCCAGGTGGCCCTAGATGAAGCCGGCAAGACCAAGCCGGTTCCCCCTCCGAAGCCGGCCGGCGAAGGAAGCCGGCAGCATCAGCACAACTAGCAGTAGCACAAACGCAAGGCCGAACAGCAGGCCCAGCGACACGACAACCGGCTCGTGGCGGCCGCCGAACTGGCGCCCGCAACCGAGTCGGCCGCCAAGCGCCGACGGACCGGCATGACAACATGGAAGCCCGCCATGAGCTTCGAGGAGATGCTCGACGCTCCCTGCAAGCAGCACAGCGGCGCGAGGCCATCCACGCACACGCTCTGACAATGCACCATCACCAAGCGCATCATGAGGGGCGACGTCCCGCCGCCTGCAGCCACGGCTCCAGGAGCGGGGCGGCAGCCTCCGCCTCCCCCACCACCTTCGGCTGGCGGCGCCATGCGCAACGCGCCTACACGGACCCGAACGCGGCCTACGTCGTTTTCACCAGCCTCAGCGACGACAAGCGTAGCGAGCGCCTCATCTGGCAGGAAGTGAACATTGTCACCCCGGCCAGGCCAGAATACATGCACTGGTCAGAGCACCCGATCACATGGACGCGGGAGGATTACCCGGCCGTCATGCTGAACCCAGGTGGATACACCCTCATCCTCAACCCCACCATCGTCACGCCTCGACGCACATGCAAGTTCTCTCGAGTCCTCATTGACGACGGTAGGAACATCAACATCCTCTACCGGTACACCATGACCAAGCTCGGCCTCGAAGCCAAGGACCTGGAGCCGACCAGGACCGTCTTCCACGGCATCGTGCCCGACCACTCCTGCTCTCCGATCGGCCGGATCCGGCTCGACGTCCTATTCGGCGATAGCAGCCATTTCCGACGTGAGCTGATCTGGTTCGAGGTGGTGGACCTGTCCAACACATACCACGCGCTGCTCGGTCGGCCCGCGCTCGCCAAATTCATGGCGGTCCCCCACTACGCCTACCTGAAGATGAAGCTGCCGGGTCCAAAAGGCCTCATCACCTTCACCGGTGACTACCTCAAGACTCTTGAGTGCGCCCGAGACGGATCCAAGCTGGCCGAGTCGATGGTCATCGCCGAGGAGCGGCACCTGCTCGGTCGGATCATTTCCCTCGCTGGCGAGGCAGTAGCCACGCCAGTCCCGGCCGAGGAGCCGGCCAACGAAGCCTCATTCAAACCCTCCAAGGAAACCAAGAAGGTGAGGCTGAACCCAGAAGACCCTAGCTGTAGCAAGTACGTCGCCGTGGGCACTCGCCTCGGCGACAAATAGGAAGTACGTTGCTATGATTGGCTACTCCCTGGTGTTCCTCCGGACGTAACACTTCATTAAAATCGCTCAAACATACCCACAACAACGCGCTCAAGGAGGCTATGCCCTTCATTAAGTCCCACGTTGGTCTCGAGGGTGAGTCTGGTCCTCTTCGTAAATGCATGTTAATCTCCATGGATCCCGACCAACCTTCTACACTTTTGCATCAATATGATAACAAGATTCACCCAAGATTTCAATATAGATTGTATTATTCCAGAAAATACCATTTGCTCCACTCCATCCCTGAATATTAATTGCATAAGATTTATCAAAACCTAGCATACTAGCTAGAGCTTCTACGCGCACACCACTAATTTGAGTTTCAACAATGCACAACACGGTAGGGGCAAACTTCCTCGCAAAGTCGCGAAGCTCTCGAATTGTCGCGGGTTTGCCCGCGCCGCAACAATTCCAACAGAGGGCACTCATTGGGCTCGGCGGCACTCCACCAGGAAGCCTGCCAAAGTTGATTTTGCCGCTGAGTGTCTTCCATCCTTGCTCTCTGGGACTGTTCTTTGCTTCTTGGGGTCTCTCTTCGGGGGAAGACTCGAAGTACTGTTGTTGACTGCCACAATAGCTAGCTGATTACCATCAGCCATCGGGACTATGGTTGTTGCGCCTTGACTGCCTGTGTCCGTCACTCTCAGGGCTGCTTCTGACCTTCATGTACGTTTCCTGTTTTGGGCCGCCATGTCTGAAAGCACAAGTGCTCCCTGGGTGATTTTGGTAATTAATGTCAACATATCCCCTGTTAGACTAATGCCTACACCTAGTGTATTTCAGATAAGTTCAACATTGGAGTGGCATGGACAAGAGGATGTGGAACCCTTTCAAGCTGTCAAGGACAAGGGGATGTGGAACCCCTTCAAGATGCTAAGGACAAAGATTGGCAAAAGCTCAAGACTCTACATTTCCATTTTAGTGATCCAAGATCACATAGAGTCCATAGGAAAGCCAATACTATTAAAAGGGGATGAGGTGTTGCTTAATGATCTGGTTGCTCAAGTGCTTAGTGATATTGCTCCAAAACCCTCAACCATTTTCTCATATTCCACATATGTCCCAAAACCTAAAGTCAAACTCGGCACAACCGATTTGATCTATGTGGCACCACCTAGTTCACTTGACATAACCATTGCCACAAACCATAGACAATTCGGTCTCATCGATATGGATCTTGGTCTCACCAAGATGGCAATGTCAACTCTCTGTGATCCCTTCGTAACGTTTCGGTCTAAACGAGAAGAGCGATCCGTCCCACCGAGTTTGCATGGTAAACTCTCTGTGATCCTTTTGTAACGTTTCGGCCTCACTAAATGAGCGACCGGTCCCACTGAGTTTTCTTGACCACTTCTCTGTAATGCTATTTCCTAAAATTGGTCTCACCGAGTTCATGCAATCGGCGCCACCGAGATGAGGTCTTGCCATAGCCCTAGCACATTGGTCCCACCGAGTTAATCATGTTGGTCCCATCGAGATTCCTAACGTTCACATTTTGGATTGCTTCGGTCTGACCGAGTTGGATCAAATGTGTGTAACGATTGGATTTTGGAAAGCAAGTTGGGGAAGGCTAGAGATCAAGATTCCTGAGGTAGGAATGGTATATCTTGGTCTCAACACATGAACATGTGGTTCTCTCCCAGAAAATGTGTAGTGGAAGTTTAGGCACATTTTGATGGCTCTCTCACTAAGTTTGATGAATGCTTATTTGAGCTACGTGATCTTATGCGTGCTAAGGGTGACGTTAAAAATCATTAGTCACATAATCGTGGAAGCTATTGTAACTCACAAACTTGAACATTGTCATTATCGAAATTCTAATGAATCACTTGTCCTAGGTGATGATCACATGGATGATGATGATGTTGAGCATGGATATTATGACGAAAGTGAAGATAGTGACCTTGATCTTGATAAGTCAATGGGACACTTTGGTCTTATGGAAAATCTTCGTAGTTACGCAGCCAGAGGAAACGAATGGGTTCTTGATAGCGGATGCACAGATCATTTGACCGGAGATAAGGACATGTTTGATGAGCTTGCTAGAAATGATGGTCCACGAAAGTATGTTACCTTTGGTGACAACTCTAAGGGTAAAGTTGTTGGCCTTGGTAAGGTAGTCATATCCAATGATAACTCTATCAAAAATGTCATGCTTATTGAATCTCTCGGTTATAATCTTCTTTCCGTATCTAGATTAGCTGATTTTGGTTTAAATGCGTTATTTACTCATGTTGATTGCCAAGTCTTTCGTAGAGATAATCATAGCATGGTCTTTACTGGCATTCGTAGAGGTGACCTATAAGTTGTTGATTTCACTAAGAAAGCCCAACCTCGTACTTGTTTAATTGCTAAATATTCTAAAGGTTGGTTATGGCATAGAAGATTAGGTCATGTTGGCATGAGAAATATTGATAAGCTTATTAAAGGTGATCATATCCTTGGTGTTAAAGATGTTATATTTGACAAGGATAGACTTTGTAGTGCTTGTCAAGTAGGAAAAGAAGTTGGAGGAAGTCATCCCGTAAAGAATGTCTTGATCACAAGAAGACCACTTGAGCTACTTCACGTGGATATTTTTGGTCCCAACGCTTACAAGAGTCTCGGTGGTAACTCCTTCGGATTGGTCATTGTTGATGATTTTTCCAGATTTACGTGGGTGTTCTTTCTTGATGATAAATCTCAGTTCCAAAAGATCTTCAAGAACTTCACCAGAAAGGCTCAAAATCAATTTGAAGTGAAGATCAAGAAAAAGGTTTGGAGCGACAACGGAACAGAGTTTAAGAACGCCAATGTGGATACCTTTCTTGACGAGGAAGGGATCTCACATGAGTTCTCAGCTACGTACACACCTCAACAAAACGAAGTTGTTGAGAGGAAGAATCGGATGCTAATCGAGATGGCGAGAATGATGCTTGATGAACACAAGACACCAAGACACTTTTGGGCAGAAGCGGTTGAGACAGCTTGTCATGCTACAAATCGACTATATCTTCATAAGCTTCTCGACAAGACATCATATGAGCTTCTCACCGGTAACAAACCCCAAGTTGGATACTTTTGAGTATTTGGCTCAAAGTGCTACATTCTTGACAAGCATCGTCATTCGAAATTTGCCCCTAAATCTCATGAAGGTTTTCTATTCGGTTATGGCTCAAACTATCCCACTTACCGTGTCTACAATAATTTCACCCGAAAGGTTGAAGAGACGGTAGATGTGAAGTTTGATGAATCTAACGGCTCACAAGTAGAGCAATTTCCAATTGATGTAGGAGACAAGGATCCTTCGGAAGCTATCCAAGACTTGTCTATTGGCAAGATTCGCCCAACGGAGGTGAAGGAGAGTACTTCGTCCATTCAAGTGGAAGCCTCAACTTCACATCAAGGTGAACCACAAGTTGACTTGGAGGCATCCACAAGTGGAACACATCAAGATGAAGGAAACGATGAAGTACAACATGATGAACCTCATCGACATCCTTCTCCACCTCCACAAGACAACAACTTCAACAAAAATGAATAAGGACAAGAACAAGGAGAAGAAGAAAATGAAGAGGATGTTCCATCCCGACCCAAACAAAAGCTCTCTCAAGTTAGAGCAAGAATTGCTAGAGATCATCCCATTGAACAAATCTACAATGACATTCAAACCAGGAGAATCACTCGCTCTAAATCTCGTTTAGCTAACTTTTGTGAACATTACTCTTTCATATCTAACCTTGAACCTATGAAGGTTGAAGATGCTCTTGATGATCCGGATTGGGTGAATGCTATGCATGAGAAACTACATAACTTCCAGAGAAACCAAGTTTGGACATTGGTTGAGAAGCCCGACAAAAATCACAATGTCAATGGAACCAAATGGGTGTTTCAGAATAAGCAAGATGAAGATGGACAAGTTGTACGCAACAAGGCCTGTCTCGTCGCCCAAGGCTACACTCAAGTTGAAGGTATGGATTGCGGTGAGACATATGCCCCCGTTGCTATACTTGAGTCGATACACATCTTGCTTGCTTATGCCAATCACCATGACATCACTTTGTATCAAATGGACATTAAAAGTGCTTTTCTTAACGGTGAAATTGAGGAGGAAGTTTATGTTAAACAACCTCCCGGCTTTGTTAATCCCAAGAAATCTAATCATGTTTACAAACTTCACAAAGCTCTTTATGGCCTTAAACAAACTCCTAGAGCATGGTATAAATGCTTGACCAAATTTCTTATTGCAAAAGGCTTTGAAATTGGGAAAATTGATTCCACACTTTTTACTAAAAGGGTTAATGGTCAATTATTTGTGTGCCAAATTTATGTTAATGATATCATATTTGGTTCTACTAACCCCCATTTTAGTGAAAAGTTTGGAAAGCTAATGTCGGAGAAGTTTGAGATGTCTATGATGAGTGAACTCAAATTCTTTCTTGGTTTGCAAATCAAGAAAACTAAAGAAGCTACCTTTGTTTCTCAAACAAAGTATGCCAAGGACCTTTTCAAGAAGTTCAACATGCAAGAAAGCAAAGTTATGAAAACACCCATGCCTACTAGTGGACATCTTGACTTGACTAAGGATGGCAAACCGGTTGACCAAAAGGTTTACTGCTCTATGATTGGTTCATTGTTATATCTATGTGCCTCCCATCCCGATATTATGCTAAGTTTGTGCATGTGTGCACGATATCAAGCGGCCCCTAAAGAATGTCATCTTAAGGCTGTGAAAAGGATAGTGAGATACTTAATTCATACACCAAACTTTGGCATTTGGTATCCTAAGATGTATTCTTTTGATCTTGTTGGCTACTCCGATTCGGACTATGCCGGTGACAAGGTTGATAGAAAGTCCACTTCGGGTACTTGTCAATTTCTTGTGTCTTGTCCTCCAAGATACAAAACTCGGTATCCTTATCCACCGCCGAAGCGGAATACATTGCCGCCGGATCATGTTGTGCTCAATTACTTTGGATGACCCAAACCCTTAAGGATTATGGGATATAAGTGAAACATGCTCTATTGCTTTGTGATAATGAAAGTGCTATTAAGATTGCTCACAATCCCGTGCAACATTCTCGAACTAAGCATATTGAAGTTCGTCATCATTTCATTCGAGATCATGTTGCTAAAGGAGATATCAATCTTAAGCATGTTCGTACCGATAAGCAATTAGCGGATATATTTACCAAACCGCTTGATGAGAAAGTATTTTGCCGTTTGAGAGGTGAATTGAATATCATTGATGCCTCAAACTTGGAGTAGAAACTCCTTTGGATACATGCAAGGCAAGAGCCTTTATGACTAATCCTTGATATTTCTCTTATGATGATGATCATATGTCTTGGATCTATATTTGTGTCTTTGCATGCTATCTAACCCCTTGTAGATACTTGGATGTGCCCAACTCTATGAGATTGCAAGTCACTCACATCTTGAGCAATCTCTACATCACCAAGCTTCTACTTCATGGATGTTGATACCAAGGAAGCATCAACTCACTCATATATCCTTTGACAACCTCTATATATCAAATTTCATTTGGTTTCAAGTTTCATGATTGTCATTTTGGATGCACAAGTGCTTTTCCTTGCAAAACAGATCCATGTAGGAAGATGAACTCAAACTATGAGTGGTGCTCACAACTCTTGATGGACTACATCAACTTTGAGCATCCAACACAAGTTTGACTACATGATCAAGATCAACATCACCCAAGGTATGTTTTTCCTTCTTAGAGAAGCTTTACTCAAGTCATGAGTCAAGGCAACTCAACAAGATGTGAACACAAGAAAATGCTTAATTAAATGAAAAATGGTAACCCCATTTTGAGCTTAAACGATGAGTATGACCTATGATCAAGTGACCTCACTTGACTGCTAAGTCAATATACTCTAACATAGGTGACTTTGTCACCAACCCATCTCTAGATGAAGTTCTCTAGTATTTCTTGCTTTTACTTTGTGTTTTGCTATCTTGTTCCCCTTATAAAAAAACTTCATCTAGATTCTCTTTCTTTATTTTTTCTCCTTTCCGCAAATTCTTGCAAATCCTTCAGTTAATTCATTGCGCATCTTTGAGAAATTTATCTGCCAAGTGAGCTGAGTTGCCAAAATTCTTCTCTGCATTAAACTCGAACACACCGATTCCAGCGTATCAGCTAGACCGAAGCACAAGGATTTCTTGTGTGCAGTTCATTGGTTCAACCGAAGAGGACGCACCCTGTCTAACTGATAAGCATTCTCCATGACACTACCAACTCGGTGTCACCGATGAAAATAAATCGAAGTGACCGATTTCACTACTGGGAAAAAGTTTTGACATTGCATATCTGATTTCTTCTCCAGCTCCACTCAATGATTCGTATCCTCTACCAGCATCTTGAGCTATATGCTGCTTTGTAGTATCTCTCAAGGACCAAACCCACTTGACTCAAATTCATGAAGAAACCCTTCTTGGAAATTGATGTCAAAGGGGAGGGGGGGGGGCGAGAGAGAGATCATCAAAGCTCTATCAAAACCTATAAGAGAACATCAAAGTCTCTTCCACAAGGATGCACACTTATCAAGAGGAGAGAAGTCACATGTCTTTAAGAGGGGAAAGACATGTTTGTTTAGTTATGGGTATGGTTGTTTGAGTATTGTCTTTTGCTCTGATTCTTTTTTTGCTCTGATAACCCATGCCTATGCTCTGTTTCTTTTATTGATTTATTGCTCAAATATGTTTATCTTTTGCTCTGATTTTCTGTTTCCCTATCTTCTCCCATTATCCAATATTTTATTTAGGGGAGAAAGAGCTCATTTCCAGGGAAGAAAATCATTGGAATTCATTGCATATCTTTATAATCTTTGGGGACATGTCTATATCCAAATTAAGTACTAAGTACTTACCCATTAGATGTCATCCCAGTCTGGGTGCTCTTGTGGTTCCCTGAAACTGCTTTGCTAGAGTGTTCTTGTGTTATCTAACCTTGTTTTCTAAAGTGCACTCATTTTGAAGCCAATTCAAGACCCCAAGGAAAATATATGCATCACGATCATGTACATGATGATCCCTTGCTGATGTACATACTGTTTGCAAGGAGGATTCATGAATATGAAGGTACACATTTCTTCATCTACTTCATTTGCTCTGATGCATATAGCCAAGATACATGTAACTCATTGCCTGCTCTGTCATGTTTATGCACTCACATGCTCTTATATTCAATCCTTGCATAAATGCATACATGTAAGGGGAGCCTATGCAAGTTACATGTGTTTCCAAAGCTTTACCTATTACTCTTCATATCTTTTAGCTAGAGCTTTGATGTATGTTGCCATCAATTACCAAAAAGGGTGATATTGAAAGCACAAGTGCTCCCTGGGTGATTTTGGTAATTAATGTCAACATATCCCATGTTGGACTAATGCCTCTACCTAGTGTATTTCAGATAAGTTTAACATTGGAGTGGCAAGGACAAGATGATGTGGAACCCTTTCAAGCTGTCAAGGACAAAAGGATGTGGAACCCCTTCAAGATGCTAAGGACAAAGATTGGCAATAGCTCAAGACTCGACATTTCCATGTTAGTGATCCAAGATCACATTGAGTCCATAGGAAAGCCAATACTATTAAAAGGGGATGAGGTGTTGCTTAATGATCTGGTTGCTCAAGTGCTTAGTGATATTGCTCCAAAACCCTCAACCACTTTCCCATATTCCACATATGTCCCAAAACCTAAAGTCAAACTCGGCCCCACCGATTTGATCTATCCAGCGCCACCGAGTTCACTTGACATAGCCACTGCCACAAACCCTAGACAATTCGGTCTCACCGATATGGATCTCGGTCTCACCGGGATGGCAATGTAAACTCTCGGTGATCCTTTCGTAATGTTTCGGTCTAACTGAGAAGAGCGATCGGTCCCACAGAGTTTGCATGGTAAACTCTCTTTGATCCTTTTGTAACATTTCAGTCTCATCGAAATGAGCGATCGGTCCCACCGAGTTTGCTTGACCACTTCTCTGTAATGTTATTTGCTGGAATCGGTCTCACCGAGTTCATGCAATCGGCGCCACAGAGATGAGGTCTTGCCCTAGCCCTAGCACATCGGTCCCACCGAGTTGATCATGTTGGTCCAACCGAGATTCCTAACGTTCACATTTTGGACTCCTTTGGTCTGACCGGGTTCATCTATTCGGTCTGACCAAGTTGGGTCAAATGTGTGTAATAGTTGGATTTTGTGTGGAGGTTGTAGATACCCCTCCACCCCCATCTCCATTAGTGAGAGAGCCATCATAACGTGCCTACACTTCCACTACAGAGAGAGAACCACCTGCTCATGTGTTGAGACGAAGATATACCATTCCTACCTCAAGAATCTTGATCTACAGCCTTCCCCAAGTTGCTTTCCACTCAAACCACCATATCTAAATCTGTGAGAGAGAGTTGAGTGTTGGGGAGACTATCATTTGAATCACAAGAGCAAGGAGTTCATCACCAACACACAATTTATTACCTTTTGGAGAGTGGTGTCTCCTAGATTGGTTAGGTGTCACTTGGGAGCCTCCGACAAGATTGTGGAGTTAACCCAATGAGTTTGTAAGGGTAAGGAGATCGCCTACTTCATGAAGATCTACCAGAGTGAGGCATGTCCTTCGTGGACGTTGGCCATGGTGGGATAGACAAGGTTGCTTCTTCGTGGACCCATCATGGGTGGAGCCCTCCATGGACTCGCGCAGCCGTTACCCTTCGTGGGTTGAAGTCTCCATCAACGTGGATGTACGATAGCACCACCTATCAGAATCGCGCCAAAAATCTTCGTGTCTCCATTGCGTTTGCACTGTCCAAACCTCTCCCTTTACCTTCATATGCAATGCTTTATTTTCCGCTGCCACACTCTTAGAATTGCATGTGTAGGTTTGTTACTTTCTTGAAACTAGCTTGTGTTACTCTTTCCAATGCCTATACTCTTGCTATGTTTGCTTAAAATGCTTAATCTTGTGCTAGAGCTCCACCTCAACTTAAGGAATTTGAAAAACTGCTACTTTTCTTGTTAAATGTCAAATCACTCCCCCTCTAGACACCTCTTCTCCGATCCTTTCAATGTCAACATCTCCCGAATCTAAATGAGTCATCTCATGCTCCCCTGAGAAGCCATCTTCAGAGAGAGTATTCTGCATTTGCTGATTGCCTCCTCTGCCTCCATTCGACCAGCCCTCTCGCTGGCCACCTCGGCGCCCACGGCCCTCTCCTTGGCCTTTACCAGCACGCATATACCATGAAGCTCTGAGATCCTTAAAAACCAAAGCTGATGGGGGATGGATACCAGACCCATGCTCTTTGAACAAATGACCTAGCATGCCGCAAACAACACACCAATCTGGGAGCCTCTCATGTTTGACCTTGTAAATCTGCCTTTGTTATAATGGATCATGGAAACAACATTTTCAGCGACATTGATCCTCACCCAGACACGGTAGAAGTTCCCAACAAAATCCTAAAAATGTGATTCCGCAAACAACACCTCTCCTACCTTGGTAGCAAGTGGTTCAACTAGGTGTGCATAAAGGTCTGGCACGTCGTGAATATGTATCCAGATATCAATAGTGTCAAGCTCTATCAGAGAGGGTTTGGTTATACCATCATACGGCTTCATGATCACCAGATCCCCTCCGAAGTTCCACGCTCCATCTTGCATTACCCTCTCCCAATCTCCCAGTCATGAAAATTGGACAGTATACAAGTTGCTTTCCAAAGGCTGAAATTAGCATGTTGTGCGATGTCCCAAGCTGACCTCATATTCTTGTAGAACCAGGTCTAACTATAAGTCTTCTCCGTGTTCACCTTTGCTAGTGCAATCCATCTTGTCGCCTCTGGCGGTGCCGTTGTCTCATCGAAAACAACATCGTCCCCAGTCTTCTTCCCGCAGTCCCAATTCTGCAATCATTCGGCCCACAACATCTATAGACACCGACCCCGATGCACTCGAGGAACGCATGTAGATCACTCACCCGATATGAACAGATCGGGCTTTGTTGGAGGAACCCTAGGCTATCAACTCCAGCTCCCAACCAAGAGCGGGCAACGATCCAAAGGACCGCCCCTTGATTTTGGTTAATGGAGGAGAAGCGATAGCCAGGGAAGGAAAGATCTCGACGGCGGCTGGATCGCCTCCGGGAGGAGCAAACCCTAATGAGAGGGAAAAATCAGCAGGCACTATATACAATATCTAACTAGTGATCTTATTACGATCACTTCGTCGAAATGGAACGACTAAACAGGCCGACCCATTTACCGGCATGGGTTATTGGATGGAACGGGGCCCCTGTATCCCCCTCGCCGCCTTAAACCCCTTACCCTCAGCAGACAGCAGCGATGTGACCTTCTAAAAAAAAGCAAACAACGATGGGGCGATGGGGCAGACAACAGCGATGCCGTCCGTCTTCTCCAGCGAATTTAACCTCGACCTCGATGGGGCATCGAGCTAGAAAGCGTCGCCGGCCTCCTCCTCCGGTGAATTCGTTTGTCAGTATAGGTGAGTCACTCACCGCACGACACGACGTCGTTCTCTACTTGATCCTTCCAATGCCGAAAGAAACTCTAGCTTATTATACCACATGTATATATGGCGACTGGCGAGGCTATTTGTGCTTTAAGGAAACCAAGTTGACTTGGATCCCGGAAGCCCTGCTCGAGTCAGGAGGTTGCGGGTATAGAGAAGGGGCATGCTTAGAGGGTCCATACAAGCGTGCTGTGGCCTAAGGGCATGTAGTTGTTAGGCTGCCGTGGATGGGATCGCCCTAAGCTGATTCAACTAGGTTGACCCCTGGGAGGGTCGAGGATCCAAAATGATGTATGAATGGGTGACTGGGCACATACTATTTTTTTCTTAATTCTTCTTTTCTTGAGCTTGCTTGACTTGTGTATCGACAACTACTGATTTGGGGAATCATGGGTTGATCATGGTGTTGTTTGAGACACCATCGGGCTTCGCAATTTTCTATTTTGACCGGGTCAGCCTCTACGAACCAGATGCCATGGAGGTGATTGTGTTGTTCTTCACTCTTTCCTTAGGCACATGCTTGGTTTCTCTTGTCGTCTTTGTCATTGACCTATTTTTTGTGGATTCTATCTGTCTCGTTAAGAATATATGGGCGCACTTCGTCACGGAATACAGGGCAAGTCATGCTAGTTCCACCTTTTCCTCTTATCATATTATTGCAATTTATTAATAATGCTTGTCACAAACACCATGCCACAAGCTCATTGCATAGTGAACACACTCAAATGCATTTTTTATGCTTAAATCAATCCTTCAAGCATATGTAACAGGATGCTGATACATGTATTGTATGCACTACAAACACTTATATTATGAAAGGTCACCATGGATGGCCCTACGGATCACTTTCTATGGTTAACTGCTTGATGGAGAGCAGACATTGTAACCCATAAGAACACCACTATGAGCAGTTTGCAAATACATTGCACTAATTAACTAAGCAAATAGTAACTGCTTTTGATTGAGGAGAGAGATGGTACTATCCAAGAAAACCGCCACAGAATATTTTTTGAAATACATCACATTGGTAACTGCCCAAACATGCTACCACTACCAAAGAACACTGTCATTGTTCGAAATATGTTTTATTATCTTGGCACATGAATTTTCTCGATTAGACTTCAAAAATTGGATAAACAAAAGTAGGATAAAGGAGGACGTAAGCAAGGCGCCTATTTGGTTGGTATAATAACCCAATGCACACCGCAAGCTAGGATCAAGTAAGGCGCATGTTTGGTTCTCAGCCACACGCAGGAATATTCCTTAGTTATGAAAAAATATGGTGCCAATTTCGATTGCCTAATGTCATTTTGTTTTGGCGAAAAAGTATAACAAATGGTGGCAACCTTAGCACATCAACTAAACGGGCCCATAAATCTTTATGATTGAGATGTAACTACTGATCCTGATCTGATTGAAACATTAGATGATGTTTGAGTATTTGTTTTTTTCCTCCTGTTTGATACGTTTGTCCTTGTTCATTTCTTTATCAGGTCATTTGGCGAAGAGACTTCCAAGTTTTTAAAGACAAGTCTGATGCCATTAACCATGATACTAGTGTTAACAATCAGCTTACTAACATGCTCTTGAAGTGGTACCAACCTGGGCAGAAACTTGCTGTTGGAAAGACTGAATATAAAATAGTCATTGAAGCAAACTTGGTAAGTGTAAGCTCCCTTTTATCCTTGCGTATGTCTACAATTTTGAGCATCATCATTTAGTGGTGGCTTTTTTCAAGGAATATCCTGCCTGTTTGATGAACAAGTAATGGAGCTGATGCGCGGCCTGAACTATCTCATGCATAGTGTAGTTCCTAAAGAAAAAACAAAGCTAGCCAAGGAGCACTGCTTCCAGACGAGTCGAGGGCTGAAAATGCTCCTTCGTCGTTATGACTTTGATGTGAAACCGGAGATGGTGATGTCACCACTTTGCCTTCTCATATGCCTGATATAGTGATCTGAAACGCTTCATGCTTTACTGCTCACTGGTTATTTACACACATTCTTAAAGTTTGCAGCACTTTGTTGCTGACTAAAGCTTTCAGTGCAATAATTTTGCCTTGTTGCTCTATTACTGATGGAGCAATGCTCTTTGTATCCAGGTTAATGATTGCATTATTGTGACATCATGCAACTTGTATGATTCTGATTGTTATTTAAAGAATCAATTTAAGAGTTTGCTCCATGCTAGTCACTTCCTTCAGGTTGTGTCATCCATTAATTCTCCGGACTGGGACATATTGAAACTTGCAACAGCTCTGAAGATGGTATGTTACCCTGAAGACGAGATCTTGTTTGGTAATCCTGATGAGGTAAATCATAATATTTTACAAATATGTTTTGCGCATTTGACATGCACTTGTAATTCTAGTAACTATTTGAATCCCATTTGTTTCAGATGTTTTCAACAGATGAGTTATCAAAGTTAGTGGCTGATCCACATAAATACGAAGATAGTGGGATCATTAAGGGAGCTATTTTGAGGCTGTATAATTTAACGTTGTATCTCTATAATTGTAAGGCAAAGAATCAAAGGAGATTGGCCTCCATCGCCAAGGAGGCTGAAGAAGCATATGAAGCTGAGCAAGTTATTTGAGAGAGGGGTTCCCTTTGAACTGGTGCTTTTGAAGCGGACATACAAGAAGTTGGGGTACAAATGGTTGCATGATAAGTTCTTGATACGTCTCCAACGTATCTATAATTTTTGATTGTTCCATGCTATTATATATTTTGTTTTGGATGTTTAATGGGCTTTATTATACAGTTTTTTTATTATTTTTGGGACTAACCTACTAACCCAAGGCCTAGTGCAAATTGCTGTTTTTTGCCTATTTCAGTGTTTCACAGAAAAGGAATATCAAACGGAGTCCAAACGGAATGAAACTTTCGGGAGAGTTATTTTTGGAACCGTGTCTACACAGAAGACTTGGAGAACACGCGAGGGAACGAAAGAGGTGGCCATGAGGGCAGGGGGTGCGCCCAGGGGGGCAGGCGCGCCCCCACCCTCGTAGGCCCCCTCTGGCTCCCCCGGTGCCCCTCTTCCTCCTATATATATCCTTGTACCCTGAAAACATCGAGGTAACAAACAAAACCGTAATTCCACCGCCGCAACCTTCTGTTCCCGTGAGATCCCATCTTGGGGCCTGTTCCGGAGCTCCGCCGGAGGGAGGATCGATCACAGAGTGCTTCTACATCAACACCATAGCCTCACCAATGAGTTGTGAGTAGTTTACCACACACCTTCGGGTCCATAGTTATTAGCTAGATGGCTTCTTCTCTCTCTTTGGATCCCAATACAAAGTTCTCCTCGATCTTCGAGGAGATCTATTCGATGTAATCTTTTTGCGGCGTGTTTGTCGAGATCCAATGAATTGTGGGTTTATGATCAAGATTATCTATGAGCAATATTTGATTCTTCTCTGAAATCTTTTATGTATGATTATAATATCCTTGCAAGTCTCTTCGAATTATTGGTTTGGTTTGGCCTACTAGATCTATAGTTCTTGCAATGGGAGAAGTGCTTGGCTTTGGGTTCAATCTTGCGGTGTTCTTTCCCAGTGATAGTAGGGGCAGCAAGGCACATATTTTATTGTTGCCATCGAGGATAAAAAGATGGGGTTTATATCATATTGCTTGAGTTTATCCCTCTACATCATGTCATCTTGCTTAAGGCGTTACTCTGTTCTTATGAATTTAATACTCTAGATGCATGTTGGATAGCGGTCGATGTGGGGAGTAATAGTAGTAGATGCAGAATCGTTTTGGTCTACTTGTTACGGAAGTGATGCCTATATATAATGATCCTGCCTAGATATTCTCATAACTATGCACTTTTCTATCAATTACTTGACAGTAATTTGTTCACCCACCGTAGAATTCTGCTATCATGAGAGAAGCCACTAGTGAAACCTATGGCCCCTGGGTCTATCTTTATTATATTACTTTCCCGTCAACTAGCCAATTTGTGTTGCCATTTCTTATTTGCTTTATTTACTTTCTGTTCTTATACCAAAAATATTATCCTATCATATCTATCTGATCTCACTTTCATAAGTGATCGTGAAGGGATTGACAACCCCTTATCCCGTTGGCTGCGAAGTTCTTATTTGTTTGTGCAGGTGTGAGGGACTCGCGCGTGGTCTCCTACTGGATTGATACCTTGGTTCTCAAAAACTGAGGGAAATACTTACGCTACTGTGCTGCATCACCCTTTCCTCTTCGAGGGAATACAACGCAAGCTCGAGAAGTAGCAAGAAGAATTTCTGGCACCGTTGCCGGGGAGATGTAAGTGCATCTAGTGCCCCTTAGTTATTTTGGTGTATTGAAGACTTATAGGTTAAGGGACTAATGTGTTTATGAGTGTACACAGGTCTATAAGTCTATGAGGAGTTTGATATTTACAGAGAAAGTCGACCCCTAAAAATGAAGTTCTTCGTCTGAAGACTTTGGATTTCTGAAGACTTTCTGAAGACTTTGAAAGTGATGAAATTGGTGTGACCTTGAAGACTTGGTATTCATTTGAGGAACATGAAGCGTGAAGACTTTTGTTTTTGTAGTTTCTTTTTCTCTTTCTTGAGTCATAGGAAACACCGTACTGTTAAAGGGGGTCGAGGAAATACTAAGGAAAAATTTCCATGTGGTGCTCAACTCAAAATCCTACACCTACAAATCCCTTCGAGTGAAGCCATTGGAAATCTCGTACAGTTCAGTCATATTCTTCAGTGACAGAGACGAAGTTCTTCTGGTCTCTAAGGAATTTGTTCTGACTGAGGAGTTAGGAATTCGCCAGTACGGATTACCTACACAAGTGAGGAACATGATAGCCCCGAGGAATTTGATACTCAAATTTCCGACCGTTGCTGTGCTACGCGCCAACTGTCCCAAAATATCTACATACCTAACGGTCATATCATTAAAGGGCATTTATGTCTTATCATGTCGGGCTGCTCCCTAGGCTATAAATAGCCGCCCCCTACAACCACTAGCTGGTTGGCTGCTCCGAGAGAAACTGACACTTGTCAGAAGAGCAACCCATCCTCCGAGGACTTTGAGCGAAAATCATCAAGTGAGGAAAAATCCAAAACCAAACCCAAAACACCTTCAAACCCAAAAGTGACTGAGCATCACTGAAGAGATTGATCCTGCGTGGATCTGACGCTTGTTACCTTTGAAGACTGTTAGGCGTCATGGTCTAGACCATCCAAGAGGAATTGTGGATCGCCGAGTGACCGAGTCTGTGAAGGTTCGGAAGTCACATGAAGACTTACCACGAGTAATTGGGCGAGGTCTGTGTGACCTTAGCTCAAGGGGAATACGGTGAGGACTTGGTGTCTTGGACTGTGTGTCCAGGACTGGGTGTCCGGGACTGTGTGTCCTCAGGTTTAAATACCTAGCCGCCCTAACTAGATGTACAACTGAGACAACAGTTGGAACTGGTCTAACAAATCATTGTCTTCACCAAGCTTACTGGTTCTATTTCCTCAACTCTTTCATTTCCTCATATTTGTGTTGTGTGCTTGTTCATATCTGTTTGAAGACTTTGACTGAAGACTTTCTCAATTTCCTCAGTTCAATTTCTTCAGTCTGTTTTGTCTTCATCCTGTGTTATCCCGTGATTACACTTTCTGTACTGTGTGTTTGTCTTCATTTCTTCATGATGACCATGCTTGTATTCTGTTATGTTTACTTCTGAGTACTTATTCCGCTCCAAGTAGTTCTTCGCTAAGGAATTTCCTCAACAACAAATTCCTAAGTGAAGAATTCATAGAAATCGCCTCTTCACCCCCTCTAGTCGATATAACACACTTTCAATTTGTATCAGAGAAAGGTACTCCCTTGTTCTGTGTAATTTTGGTTTAACCGCCTGGAGTTTTAGTTATGTCGACCGCAGGTATGATCAAGGTCTCAGCTGGGTGTCCTACCTTCGATGGGACGGACTACCCCTACTGGAAGAACAAGATGCGAATGCATCTTGAGGCAATTGATAACGATCTCTGGTATGTTGTGGAAAATGGTGTTCCCTCGGTATCACCTTCTCTGAATGCTGCTGATGTGAAGAGCTTCAAGCGACTCTATTCTCAAGCGGAGAATATCATTTGTGGCCATCTAAGCAAAGGACAGTACGGAAGAGTGAGTGCTTTGGAAACTGCTAAGCTTATCTAGGATAGGCTGTCCAAAGTCAACGAAGGAGTCTCAACACAGTGTGACTCTCGAGTTGATGTTCTTCGCAATCTCTTCAACCGTTTCAAAAGATTTGACAATGAAAATGTTCAGCAAACCTTCGATCGCCTCACTGACATCTCAAATGAACTTCAAGCACTTGGTGCCACTGACATCACCGACCATGAAGTGGTGAAGAAATTGTTGAGATCGCTTGATTCCTCGTTTGATACTCTCGCATTGATGATTCAAGAGCGTGGTGATTACAAGTCACTTGATCCCGCTGATATCCTTGAAAGGCTAAACACTCATGAGTTCCAACTTGCTGAAAAAAGAGATCTCTATGGTCCGAGCTATGGCAGATCATGTGCCCTGAAGGCCAAGGTCGTCTCTGAATCTGAAGGTGAAGATTCTGGTAGTAGCCTTGGTGATCCTCAAGAACTGAGCCAGGAGCTAGCATTGCTCATGAAGAAATTCCAAAGGTTCTCAAGACGTGGTCGCTTTGGAAAGTTCTCAAAGATAAATGATTCCTCATCCAGTGACTACAACAAAAGGCTATGTCACAAATGCAAGAAGCCTGGTCACTACATTCAAGATTGTCCTCAGTGGGAAAAGGAATCCAAAAAGAATAAATACAAGGATTATAGTTCTAATGATGCTAAGAAGAATAATAAATCGTCAAAATATTCATCATTAAAATCCTCAAAGTCATCATTTCACAAGAAGAACAACTCCAAAAAGGCTCGGGCATTCATTGGCAAGGAAATGGACTCTGAAGCTGAATCTGAGGATCATGAGGAAGAGGAGGAATCTGAGGAATCCGAGTATGGTGTGGCAAGTCTAGCTCTCGCTACTGCATTCGTCAGCAAGTCTATCTCCAACACTAAAGAAAATGGTTTCACCAACAAGGCTAATGAAGACAATGATGACTATGCTCCCACCTATTGCTTCATGGCAAAGGGTGCCAAGGTACTCAAATATACCTCCTCTGAATCTAGTGAGGATGAATCTGATGAAAACCTTAAGCCCAGCTACTCTAAACTTGCTAAAATTGTTGTGCAACAACAAAAGGCTCTTGATAAGGTTCAAAACATGCAAGATAAAAGTGATGATATGTTGGGTGAAGAAATGGATCGATCTAAAATCTTGACTGAAAATCTTCAGAGACTTCAGTCCAAGTATGATAACCTTCAAGGTCATCATAACACTCTCTTGTCTGATCATGAGAAGCTTTCTTATGAATTTCTTCAAAGAAAGCAAGATCTTGAAAAGCTAAGAGTGAGTTATGAAGATCTTCAGAAGGAGCGCGATTCATTACTTGCTCAACAAATCAGCGCTTCTCAGGAAGAATTCATTCCTCCATGCTTGAAATGCATTGAACGAGAAACTGCTAATTGTTCACCTGAATGTTCAAATGCTTCCAATGCTACAAATTCTTCAACTGCCTCTGCTATCACTAATTCCTCATCTGAGGACATTGCTAGTCTCACTGACAATGCAGGGCTGAAGGAATTGTACATGACAGGCATGTGCAAAAGCCTCAAAGGGCATCAGACTCTTTGTGATGTGCTTAAAAGGCAGATCCTCAACAGGAATCCTAGGAAAGAGGGTATTGCCTTTGAGAGGAAACTTAATGCTGATGGTTCATATTGGAAGCCTGAGCAGTACCCCAAAAACCTCATGGGTTGCTGCAAAGGGACCTCAAGTTGATCCATCCAATTTATCTGGCTTTACATGTGAATCTCCTCATTCTTCTGATGAGTCATTTGACTCCAACTATAAACTATTCAGAAATCAGAATGGTGAAGTATTTGCTAGATATGTTGGAACTAATTGCAGGAATGGTCCCCCTATGAAGAAAATCTGGGTCCCTAAGAGGCACCTTGAAAATCTTCAAGTGAATGTCCTCATGACACCTCGTGTGAGGAATAGGAACCCCAGATCCAATTCTTCATATGGATCAAAATCTTTAGATGGATTCAATTCCTCATATGGATCAAATTCCTCAAAAGGATCAAAGTCCTCATATGAACATCATCGTGCTAACAACTCTGTTTCGCAGGGAAGAGCTAAGGGCTATGAATATGAGCATTATTCGTCTAACCATTATGTTCATAAGTCCTCGAAGAATTACTTTGCTTATTCATATGCTTATCCTAACTCCTCTTATGTGAAACGAAACGGGTTGGCGTCTATGCCACCTTTCTCTTATGGAGCTCGCAGAGTGATGAACTCTTTGCCACCCCTTCAGATGTGGGTGGTGAAGAAAAGGAACTAATCTCTTCTGCAGGGTCAGGTCTCCAGACGTGCTCAAACGTTTGAAGAATTTGCTGGAGACCTGAAAAATGCCTGAAAGGACGTAGGCTAATCACGAAGAAATGAACTCTCATTTCTCATGTCCTCATACTGCTTTATCTGTTGCAATGCTTGATGAAATTGATCTGATGATATGATGTCATATTCTTCACTGATGAAGTATATGAGTTTGTAAGCTGCACTAATTCATCTGCACGATGATCAACCCAAAGCCACTGAGTGGGTCCTCGATAGTGGATGTACAAATCACATGACTGGTGACAAGAATCTCTTGATGGATGCTCCCTTATTACCATCTCATCTGAAGCACATCATCTTCGCTGACAAAGGCAAAAGTCAGGTATTGGGTCTTGTTAAGGTTGCGATCACTATGGATCAACACATGGACAAATTCATGCTTGTCGAGTCCTTAGGATACAACCTCATGTCCGTCTCAATGATTTGCGATCTGGATATGGTTATTGCTTTTGGCAAAACATCGTTGAGCTGTGATCATGGAATCTGACAACTCCATAGTCTTCGAAGGCTTTAGGAGAGGAGACTTGTATATTGTTGATTTCTCTACAGGACCTCAACCAGCTGTGTGTCTCCTTGCAAAAGCTTCAGAAGGCTGGCTATGGCATCGACGGCTTGGTCATGCAGGCATGAGGAATTTGCACACGCTTGCGAAGAAGAAGCATGTCATTGGCATTGAGAATGTAAAATTCCTCAAGGATCACTTATGCGGTGCCTGTGAAGCTGGAAAGATGACCAGGGCCAAGCATCCAGCGAAGACTATCATGACTACTACTCGACCATTTGAATTTCTTCACATGGATCTCTTCGGTCCTAATCATTATTCTGCAGTTTCAAATGATGCTTCTGTATATGGCTTTGTTATTGTTGATGATTACTCTCGATATACATGGGTACACATTGTTACTTACAAACATGAAGTGCAGGAAGTCTTCAAACGATTTTCCTCGAGGGCTTCAACCAACTTTCGAGTGAAGATCAAGCACATCAGAAGTGACAATGGAACCGAGTTCAAGAACTCTTGTCTCGATGACTATCTTGATGAACTTGGTATTACTCATGAGTTATCTGCTCCTTATACTCCTCAGCAGAATGGCATAGTAGAGCACAAGAACAAGACTCTTGCTGAGATGGCTCGCACTATGCTTGATGAATACAAAACGCCTCGTTGTTCCTGGATTGATGCAATTGATACTGCGTGCCACATCATCACCAGAGTATATCTTCACAAATTCTTCAAGAAGACTTCCTATGAACTCCTCACTGACAAGAAACCTAATGTGAGTTATTTCAAAGTCTTCGGTGCTAAATGTTGGATTAGAGATCCTCATCACAACTCAAAATTTGCACCGAAAGCACATGAAGGGTTTATGCTTGGTTACGGAAAGGACTCGCACACCTATAGAGTCTTCAACAACGTTCTTCACAAGGTTGTTGAAACTATAGGTGTGCGGTTCGAAGAAACTAACGGCTCGCAAAGAGAGCACCTACCTACTGTGATAGATGAACCAGCACCTGAGGAAACTATCAAATTCAAGGCTACTGAAGATGTCATTCCTACCGAAGAATCTGCTGAAGAATTCATTCCAGAACCTGAAGAACGTCGATTTGATGCACCTGAGGAAAATGCTAAAGAAAATGGTGCTGAAGAAAATGCTGATCAAATTCCTCGACGACAACCAGCTCATCCTCGCTACGGGTTGGCACGGCTAAACCGAAAACCGAAAAACCAAACCGAACCGAACCGTATTAACTGATATGTCGGTTAATTTGGTGGTTTGGTTTTTGGTTCGGTGGGAAATTGTAATGTTTTTCGGTGTTTGGTTTGTGTTCGGTTTTCAGTGCCCAGAAACCGAATAGACCAAACAAACCGATATGTAGGATGCCACGTGTAAATACCATCTTCACTCCAGCAGGCGGAGGTCTCCCAAAAAGTAAATTAGGCTGCGACCACTTTAGCCATTGGCGAACAACTAAACATCCGTCGTGACTCCGTCGAGCTAGCAATCACCGGCAAATCCTTGTTGGTTGTGGCAGACATCCGACTAGCCGCTATATCACATGTACTTTTACAACTGCTTTGAGTTTCGAATCTCCCAATCTAACTAGTACTATCCATGAATATCTAGTATGTATGCATGCCTCTTGGTCATGCAAGTAACTACTAGTGTATCATTTATTGCATGAGCTGCTCAGTTTAGTGGCATCACATGTGTTCTTCCGTACATAATACATGGCACGTTTCATCTGATTTTTCCAGTTAGTTATATTCACTAGTTTGCTTGACCGAATAAAGCATTGCCTGATGTTAAGGTTGCTGGCTCATGTGACTATTTTATGCCTGCAAATCAATGCTCATGAATCATTACACTTATACTGATGAGTGCATGCATTTTGGTTTTTCGGTTAACCGAAGAAACCGAACCGATATATTATGGTTAATATGGTTTGGTTTCTTAACTTTGTGTGCTTGTTTCGGTTTCCATTTCTTCGAAACCGAAATTATAGAAAACAGAATAAACCGAACCATATTAACCATATAAACCAAACGCCCAGCCCTAATCCTCGCGTTGCGAAAGAAGTGTAGATTGAGAAAATCATCAGCGACATCAATATACCAGGTCCTCTCACACACTCAAAAGCTTCACATTTATCTAACTTTTGTGGGCACTTTGCTTTTATCTCTATCACAGAGCCCACTAAGGTAGATGAAGCATTTCGGGAGCCTGAATGGATTCAAGCCATGCAAGAAGAATTACATCAGTTCGAGCTCAACAACGTCTGGGAACTGGTCAAATGTCCAGATCCTCACAAGCATAATATCATTGGCACAAAATGGATCTACCGCAACAAGCAAGATGAAAATGGCATTGTGGTAAGGAATAAGGCACGGCTTGTAGCTCAAGGCTACACACAGGTTGAAGGAATTGATTTCGATGAAACTTTTGCACCTGTTGCTAGACTTGAGGCTATTCGCATATTACTTGCTTATGCTAACCGTCATGATATCATTCTCTATCAAATGGATGTGAAAAGTGCATTCCTCAATGGTAAGCTTGAGGAAGAAGTATATGTTGCTCAACCCCCAGGTTTTGAAGATCCAAAGAATCCTGACAAAGTCTTCAAACTCAATAAGGCTCTCTATGGCCTCAAGCAGGCCCCTCGGGCTTGGTATGATACTTTGAAGGAATTCCTCATGAAGAAAGGCTTCAAACTCGGTTCACTTGATCCTACTCTTTTCACTAAATCTTACGATGGTGAATTATTTGTGCGCCAAATATATGTTGATGATATTATCTTTGGCTGTACTGACCAACGCTATAGTGATGAATTTGCCTATATGATGGGTGAAGAATATCAAATGTCTATGATGGGAGAGTTGAAATTCTTCTTAGGTCTTCAAATTCATCAACAACGCAATGGTATATTCATATCTCAGGAGAAATACCTCAAAGATGTACTGAGGAAATTCGGTATGCACGATTGCAAAGGCGTCACAATTTCTATGCCCACAAATGGCCATCTGTGCACTGATGAAAATGGTACCAACTTCGATCATAAGGTATACCGCTCCATGATTGGTTCTTTATTGTACTTATGTGCATCTAGGCCAGATATAATGCTTAGTGTTTGCATGTGTGCCCGATTTCAAGCTGCACTGAAGGAATCAGACCATAAGGCTGTGAAACATATTCTTCGATATCTAGCTCACACACCAACACTTGGATTATGGTACCCCAAGGGCTTGGCTTTTCATCTCATTGGATATTCAGACTCTGACTATGCTGGTGATCGTGTGGACCGCAAATCAACATCTGGTACATGTCATTTCCTTGGAAGATCTTTGGTCTGTTGGTCCTCGAAGAAATAGAACTGTGTATCACTTTCTACTGCTGAAGCTGAGTATATTGCTGCCGGCTCTTGCTGTGCTCAATTGTTATGGATGAAGCAAACTCTCAAGGACTATGGCATCAACATGAAGAATGTACCTCTCTTCTGTGACAATGAGAGTGTCATCAAGCTTGCTCACAACCCAGTTCAGCACTCGAAGACAAAGCACATTCAAATTTGTCATCATTTTCTTAGTGATCATGTGTTGAAGGGCGACATTTCTATTGAACATGTGAAGACTGAAGAACAGCTAGCCGATATCTTCACAAAGCCCTTGGATGAGAAGAGATTTAGCAAGTTGCGGTGTGAGCTAAATATCTTAGAATCTTCGAATGTTCTTTGAATTGGACACTCATCCTAACACTTATGCAAAATTGATGACTTAGATGTGCAACACATGAAGAAATTGTTTTCTTCAATCAATGAAGAATAATGCTCTAAGTGTGAAGAAATTAATGAAAAATTTGATTCTCAGAACCCTACGACAATTGTACGCGGTGTCTGAAATCATCATTCTTACACGGTGGGTCACGCCACCACAAAAGTTGAAAATCTTCAGTTTGAGTTTTTGAAATTCCTCAGTTGTTCATATTCTTCAACTTTGCATTGTCTTCACTGTTTCCATCTCTGTTCTTCATTGGCTATATATATGAGTTTATGTCCTCTACAACATTCACTTATTGCTATTTCTTCACGTTGCTTTTTCTGCTAAGTGAATGTGATCGGACCCTTCCCCCTCTATGCAAAACTTAACCCATTCCATTCACAAATTCTTCATATGCGTTCTATTTGAAACTTGTTCAAAATCTTCACTCTGTCCTTGTCAGCTGAAGAAATTGCGAACGCAACGTTAAAACTTATCCTTTCCAAAATTTTCGGTTTTTGCCGCTCAAATCGTTCCGCTTCCCACGACAATACTTATCTATTCACCCATGATCTCACACGATCTCCACTACACAGTACGTGGGTGACACATATCGTGCGAATGAGAAGGGTCAGGGGCACGTTCGTCCAAATTCTTCGGGCGAACGGTTTTTCATCTCAGCTATAAATACCCCTCCCCTTCCCTCACTTCACTTTTTACTCCACTCGTTCTCACTCTCCCGCTCGAGCTTTTCCAACCCTAGCGCCGCCGCTACTCCATCGTCGCCGGTGAGGAAGAGCTTCAGTGCCTCGACCTCGTCGCCGTCGTACTCGCGTCGGCCGCGGATTTCTTCACTCCGCTGCCGCCGTAGCTGTCTTCCTCTGCCAAGTTAGGGCATGGAAGATCTGCATAGACGAACTTCACTTCTCCATCCCACAGTTCATCGTGTTCTTCATCCAGGGTAATTAAAAGTTACTTTTGCTGCCCTCTTTGATTCAAACATTTTCTTCAAAATTCTCAAAAGGTGTTTTTCTTCGTCAAATCTTCACACACTAAACACCTCACATGTCATCTGTTCTTGATTTGATTTCTCTAGGCTATGTTTCTCTTCTAGATTCCTCAATTGTGTGGATTTTCAATCTACACAACTCTGGAACCTAAGACAAAGAACGCTTAGTCAAATTCTTCAAGACTTATCTGGTCAAATTCCTCAAACTTGTTCTTTTTACAAAGCCTTCTGAGAACGCATATGACCTCTCCAAATTCCTCGCAACTATACTCTGTTCACAGGTACTCATGTCCGCTGTTGAATCACTAGGTTCTCATCAACTTAACTCATTTGCAGCGTTCCTCAAAGAAAAGTTGCACACTTCTTTAGAAAATTCAATTGTTCAAATTCCTCGTCTGAAGAAAATGGCTGATGGAAAGAAGCCACAGAAAGGAGGAAAGAGGCCTGAGGTCAATACTGCTTTTGAAATACCTGAAGACATTTATGCTGACTATTGCACTCCTGATGAGGCAAAGTTCGGAAAAGAGGACAAGAATCAGCGCAAAGTGCGCATACAAAGAATAGAGAGGAGATGTGCACGTGAGTGGAGGGAGTACATAGATGTGACTCCCAAATACATGAAGAAATTCGCACTCAATCCTCCCTGCCCAAGACCTCCATTGGCACATGGCCAAGTTGCTGATCCCACAAGCCTCAAGCGTGGTGAGGATTTTCCTGAAGAATGGGCTAAGCGCGAGGCCAAGTTGGCCAAACAAGCAAAAAAAGCAGCGAGGAAATTCAATGAAGACTCTGCTGCTGCTGCTGCCACTGCTGAGGCCTCTTCTTCCAAGCCTAAGAAGGCCATGGCTAAGAAGCCTGCTCACAAGCCAAGTGCTTCTTCCTCAGCAATGCCCTCACGGCCAGACTCTTCAAAGCCCTCACGGTAAATTCCTCGGACTGCTCCTGCTCCTCCAAAGTCCTCAGCTCCTCCGCAAAAGTCTTCAGATGCTGCAACAAAGTCATCTGCTCCAGTGCATCTTGCCACATGTCAGAGGACTGCGGGCATATCCATTGCCTCAGGAGACTCCGCAAGCTCCTCAGCTGCCCCAAGTTCCTCAGCGATACCAAGTTCCTCAGCTGGTCCCTCACTGCTGAAGAAAAAGACAACTGCTGGACGAGGTTCTCGCCCAAGTCCTCATAAGAAACAAGTTGCTTTCCAAGTGTCGTCTGATGACGAAGCTGATGATGAAGAACTTGTTCAAATCATCAGAGACAGGTAAGAAAGGGCCACTAAAGCCAAAGGAAGCGAAGTACCACTGCTGTTGGATCCAAAGGTGATCCTTGATTTCATTGATCTCTGGCATAAGGACCCAAACACTCCTATGTTTGACTTCAACTTGACTCCTAGCCAAAGTCATATGCTGACCGCCTTCATAGGCGAAGAAAAATGGAAGTTTGAAAGGTCCAGGCAGACAAAGAAAGCGCAGTACAAGAAGGAGCGCTTCATGAAGAAAAATGTTGTCAACATGACAACTGAAAAACTTGTAGAGCTTCAGGGTGAAATCAAAACCCTCAGTGATGAATTTGAAGCATATCGCGCTGACTGGATGGGCGCCAAAGTCAGATTTGTAAATTTGACTAAAGGTTTTTCTTCAAGTGCTGCTCGTAAAACACACATTGAAATTCCTCAGGCTGAAGCATCTGCTCAGTCTGCTGAAGGACATGCCAGCACCGCTGAAGAACATGCCAGCACCGCTGAAGAACATCTGGCTGCTGAAGAAAATCCCAGGGCTGATAACTCCACTCCAGCCGCTGAAGAAATTGCCAGGGCAAACTCTAGTGTTGCGCCTGAAGAAAATGTCAGGCCAGCTGAAGCTCCAAAGGCTGTGCCTGAAGATCGTGAAGAAGTCAGGATAACTGCATCAGTTGTGGCTGAAGAAATTGACCCAGATTCCTCTGCTGCTCCTGCACCTACACCAACTCTTAACCTTCTATCTGCATCAGATGCGAAGAAGGCAAAGGCTGCAGAGCGTGCAATTGTGAAGAAAAGGAAGGCATCAGCTTCTTCAGATTCTTCATCCGTCTGCTATGAGGAAGCAGCAGAGGGAATGCCCAACAAGTTTAAATGTTTTTTATTAAACATGGCAAGAGGTGAAGCATGAGCAAAACTACACTATCTAGTCATTTTAAATGAGGCCGGAAATAGCAACAATAATTCCGGAAACTCCCCATGTGCATCTTTAGCAATTCTTAGAGCCAAGAACAATTTTAAGCATTTAAATGTTGTTATCATGATGCGGATGACAAATGCAAGTTTTTAAGTAGTTTTAGTTAAAAGTTGACATGAAGAAGATATGTAGTATTTCGTCACCGTGGTGGAAATAAAGGGGTGCCACGGCGGCGATACCGAAAACGGTGCCACGACAACGTTCCGGTGATCCGATGCCTCTTTGAGATAACAGTGCAAAAGAAGGACGACGGAAGTGTGTCATGCAAGATGGTGGGGTGCTCCCGTTAACGGGTTCCCACGGGTTGGCGACAAGGCAAAAGAGGGGTATCGCAAGCGACGATTCAGGAACGGTGCAAACAAGTGACACAACTCATACAACATGCATTCGTTCTCGGAAGGTCGTCTCGACGGTTATACCTTCGAAGAATGCGTTTGGGATGGAACGAGTTCGACGGAAGAGGTACATGTTTCGAAGAGGAAGTAGTCGTTCACGTTGCGGCGGTAGTTGTACATGCACGTAGACGTTCGGGTTTCTCCGTAGATGTTCATGTCGTCGTGTCGTGGTACTTGGGGTCTTCGGACTTGCCGAACTCGGGTCTTGGCGATGGTAGTTTTACACGGGGCGTCGAGGTCGTCGTGGTACTTGCGATTCCGAAGACGTCGGTAGAGGTACTTGACGCGTCATCATGTAGTCATACATGTTTCGAAGAGGTACTTGGCGAACAACGGACACAGACATGGCGATCCAGGCACGGATCTTGTAACCATGGCTTATGCATCAGCAAAACAAAAAAACAGAGGCGCGACTTGGGGCTCCTCGAACGCATGGAGACGGCCGGTAGCAGGAACTCCGGCTGGTGGCGCAAGTGGTGGCGTCCTCCGGCTGGTGGCGCAAGTGGTGGCGTCCTCCGGCGAGGATGATGAGGCCGAGACGAGGCAGAGGACGGGGAGGCCGAAGGGTGGCTCGTGGCGGCTCAGCGCTGTCGTGGTGGCTCGTGCTCGCCGACGCGGAGGAAGACAGCAGGAGGCGGCATCCGGCGATGTGGCTGTGAGGAAGAGCTTCACGAGGCGCCATGGCGGCCGGATCCAGCCGGGCGGAGTGAGGCGGCAAAGGACGGCGATGGCGGCGACCTAGGGTCGGCGCGGGGCGAAGGAGACTCGGCCGGGCGGCGGAGGGAGCAGTGAGGCGAGGCTCAAGTGGCCGGATGGCGGCTTGGGGGTGCGCTGGAGACGAGGCAGGGGTCTTGGCGGCGGACGACGTGGAAGTAGACGGGGCAGCGCTCGACGGCGGGGCCGACGTCGAAGAGGATAGCGCTCGGGATGGGCGAGGGTCGGCAGCGCGGCCGCGGGATCCGGTGGAGGGGCGTCGTGTGCTGGCGACTGTGCGAAGGGAGGAGGAGACGCGGGCGCAAGCTGGTGGTGGGGTTCGGGGGCTGCGGGATCGGGAAGAAAGGACGAGGGGGAGATGGGGATCGAGGGCGATGGGTGGTGGCGCTGTGGGAGAAGAGGAGAATGAGGAATCGAGCGACGGGCTAGGGGTTGGAGGGGGAGATAGAGGCATGGTGAGGAGGCCTTGCCAGATGGGCCTTAGGTGGGCCGCGGGGGAGGGGGTTGGGCCAGCTGCGGCTGGGCCTAGCTGTGGCTCTCTCTCTCTCTAAACAAAAAAACCAGAGATAAGGAAGAAGAAAGAGGTTAGGGAAGAATTTGGGCATGGGGGTTATTTTTCCTGGACTCATAAAAATGAGCATGATCCAAGAAAATAGAAGTGGGCATGATTTGAAGATGAATTCAAACTCATATGGATTTAATTCAAATGGATTTGAATATGAATGGGGAGTTTGATAAATTTAAAAATGTTGAGAATTTAGGAAGAGCCTCGATAAAAGAGAAAGGAAAATGTTGGCAAGGTGTGAGGTAAGGAATTGAGAAAGAAAAAGGCATGGGGAATATATGCAAGTCTGTTTGGGTGATTCCAAAGCAATGGAATATTTTGTTACAGCTCCTCAATAATATTGGGAGTATATGCTCTAAAGAGAAATCACCATTGTGAATATCCCTCGATTTAAATAGACCAAAGATCCACACAATTTATTTAGTTGAGATGCAAAAGATTTATGACATGATGGCATGATGACATGATACAAACAAAAATAAATAGAGCAAGCACAAAAGAACACACGGCAAAACCCGGAACATATGGAAGTCTTCCGGAGTGTCGGTCTCGGGGCGTCACAACTCTCCCACACTAACAGAGGATCTCGACCCGAGATCCTGGAGATGGCACCGGATAGAAGAGGAAAAGGAAGAGGTAACCCAAAGTTGCTTCTTTGACAAACGAGTGAAACCACGAACTTTGAGGTTGAACAAATTGTAAGAAACAATACAACGGAGATGAACGAAGATGAAAACACTCCGTTAGAAAAGAGGAACAAGGAACATTACAAGAACTTTGTAAGTTGAAAGACAAGATGGTTATTGAGACCACTCCGGTTAAAATAAGACATAGAAGGAATGATAATGAAAAAAAAATTCGGACAACACTCTGACTGAAAATGGAAGGAATTGAACATGAACTTGCCAAGTTGGGATGATACTTGATGAAATCAACAACACACTGCCTCTGAAACTATTGAATGAATGGCACAAGGGGTAAGAAAGGCTTCAGACAGCACTCCGGTTGAAAAGAGAGGCAAAACTTGATAAGATGAGAGAACTTGAACGTAGGACACAACACTCTGGTTGAATGGATAAGCAAGGAAAGAACATGATCTCGATAAAACGAGATGATGGTTTGGAGAGAGCAACATCACAATGCCTCCGGAATGAAAGGATATAAGCTAGATTGTTAGGAATAAAGAAAGTAGAAGAAAATGATAACTTCTACCACCAATGAATTAGAAAAAAAATCACCCTTACGAAGAAGGATTGAACGGAGTTGTTGAAAATAATCAACAACAAAAGAATAAGCTTGTTGTGGCCTTATGGAAAACATGTCAAAGTTATGAGGTGACAACCAACCACTAATGGAAAACAATTGAAGCTAGAGATCAGCGAAGAGATGAAAACTTCTTTCACCGAGAGGATAAATGAAGAATTTGGGTCATTTATAAGCACCACAAAAGCAACAATCCTTAGGGAAAGCTTTTAGATGAAATACAACCCAAGATTACTCCAACAAGGAAATTGAAGGTCGAAAAGATCTCGTGAACAAGGTAAAAATGATGGGTTTAAATATCTCATTCTTGACAACTTGTGAATCATGAAACACGAAGGGAAATTGTCAAGAATGACATAACACCACCTCAAAAGATAAGGGAGCAAAAACTGCACTTCAAAATGCATGAAGAAGAATACTTGAGCTCCAACAAGAATTTTTGTCACATCCCTAGCTTTACCTTGCCCTAGGATAGCACTTGCTTGTTGCATCATGTTTAAATTTCTCAGAAACTTGAAATGGGGTTGTTGAAACCCTAGCACCAAGTGAATTCAACTAGGGTCAAAAATAAAATCATTTCCAATGACCCAAAGTGCCTTCATCAATGTTTGATAATTTTGGCAAGGCTTTGAGACCAAACCAAAAATAGTGAACATTTTTCTGGAATATTTTGGGCACTGGTTTAAATCATACCATAATTGCATTTGGGCATTTAAATTTTATATATTATTTTAAATGTCCAAATATTCATGAACTGAAATGTTGGCTGTTGGAAATAATCCAAACAGTGGCCACAACCAGTCTCATGATTTTTGAAAATGCCCTGGCATTTTTAATAAAGCCAAAACAATTACAGAAAATAGAAAACAAAAAGTTTTAGAAAAAAGAGAGAGAGAGAAGGACTTACCTGACGCTCACCTAGCAGCCCACCTGGCCCAGCTCCTGTGCGGCCCACATGCCCAGCCCACCACTGCCGTCGTCCTCCTGGCGCTAGTCGGCCAGGCGTGTAGCCGGCGCGCGCGCACGGCCGTGCTGCCGCGCCACCGGCTTGCCAGGCCGCCCGTGGACAGCACGACGCCGCGAAGCGTCTCACCCCTGTCGTCTGGATCGAGCCGGCCTCTCCAGTCCCCCCCTTGCTTCTCCCTCACTCCCCTCCAGACATGGCCGAGCGCTGTCGTCGCCGCCGTTCGCTGCCACCGCGCTCTGAGCCACCTCCTCGCCTCCCCGACGCATCCATCAGCTCCGCCGCGTTGCCCCGAAGCTCTCCACCAACGGTCACGACGCCGGAAGCTCCGTATCGTCATCCTCGACCTCGTCTTGAAGCTTCGGCGGCCGGAGATCGTCGTCGTTGATTCGCATCGTCCAGAGCTTCCCCGTCCACGTCGTTTGCTCCGCTAGAATCTGTGTGAGCTCCCGCGTCGAACCCCTCTTCTCCCTCTCTTGTTTCCGCTCTTTAGCCTCGCTCCCAGCCATGACCGTGAGCCCATTACCGCCGGCCATGTCGCCGTCGTGGCTATAGCCACTGGAGCTTCCACCTGAGTGCACCACCGTTCTCCTAATGGCCTCACGAGCACGTTGCGCACCTCACCTCGCCTTCCCGTGCCCCCTAGTGGTCGCGTGTGTCACCACCGTACTCCGGCCGCCGCTGCAGTGCTCGCCGTCGACGTTTTCCGGCCACCCCAGGCCCGAAGACCACCACCATCCGGCACGGCGCTTCGCCAGCGTCCTAGAGATGCCTTCAGCGCATTGATCCGAGCCCTGTGGAGGTTTTCCGATCACCTCCAGCGTCTCGGGCCTCGCCGGCGGGTTTGACCCGTTTTGACCACTGTTTGACTCACCTGGGTCAATGACAGGTGGGCCCAGAGCCCTGCTAATTTAGATCAGTGCTAATTGACAGTTAGTTAACCCTTTGACTCACTGACATGGGGGACCCGCCCGACTAACTAAACTAGGTTAGTGTTAGTTAATTTAGTTTAGTTAGTTGTGTCACTGACCAGTGGGCCCCACTGGTCAGGTTTGACCTGGACCAGCCCCTGTTGACTGCTGACATCACAGTGACGTCATACTGACGCAGTAAGTGTTTTCTGGAATTTAAAATAAATCTTAAATGATTTATTTATTTCAGAAAATGGCCAAAACTTCTAAAAATCACAGAAAATAATCTATAACTCCAATGAAAATAATTTATATATGAAAATTAATCAGAAAAATTGAAGGAATCTGTTTATGGCATTTTCATGCATGTTTGATCAAGTTAAACCTGCTGTTCAGGTAAAATCAATGAAATGACATTTAAATAATCACATATGGAGTTTGAATTTGAACCTTTGGTTCAAACCAACTTCATTTAATATGGTTGCTAGTTGCATTAGCTCAATCAACATCATATTACCATGTCATGATCATGCATCATATTGTCGCATTGCATTGATTGTGTTCTCTCTTGTTTGCCGGTGTTTGTCCCCTCTCAGTAGATGCTGTTCCGACGATGTGATCGATGACACTGATGAAGACACAGTGCTATCTTCAGAAGTGCCAGGCAAGCAAACCCCATTGAGCATTCTGATACAACTCCACTCTCTCGCTCCTGCTCTCTTTACTGCATTAGGACAACAACGCTTCAACTGTTACCTGCTGCGGTAGTTGAACCCCTTTCCACTGCATGACCTGTCATTGCCACAGTAAATAGTTGAAACCCACTAGCATGAGTAGGAGTTGTTTGAGCCATGTTGTGCCTACTCATTCATGCTTTCTGGTTATGCCTGCTATTGCTTAGAGTTGTGTCAGGTATGATTCATCGGGGATGAATTGGAATGTGGTGAACATGTCTTACTATTGAGAGCTAAGTGTGTGAACACGATTTGGTAAAGGTAGCGATGAGAGGCCATGTAGGAGTACATGGTGGGTTGTCTCA
Organism: Secale cereale; assembly: GCA_902687465.1. NCBI lineage: Eukaryota > Viridiplantae > Streptophyta > Magnoliopsida > Poales > Poaceae > Secale > Secale cereale. Next base: position 41,365,326 of record LR738713.1, on the reverse strand, counting down.
TTGCAGCCGTCCTCAGGAACTGAGTTCTGTGTTCGTTGATCCATGACCAGTTACTACCATGCATTGGGCCCGAAACCAATGGACCCTCTCGACTTATTAACTGCCCTTGTCCTCTGTCCAGGAGTTGCAACTAGTTTCTGGTGTTTGTAGTTTACTGGAGGTCGTGCACAGCGCTGACCCTCGGGGTGGGCTGTGATGCGGCAGGTACGTGGCACGGTGTTCCGGTCGCCCGTTTGGTGACTCGGGAACCCTGTACACATCGTTTGGAGCCGTGAGCGACACCCCGGCCGGATCTCCCCACGGATGGAACCCAAATAGGCGATAAACCTGGACTAGGTACTTGTGTGGTTCGTCAGGTCGTGACTGACACCCTCGCTAGGCTTCCGCTTGAAGGTTGCCGAGTACATGTCGTGTAAACGGCGGTAAGTGGTGAGAGCGTGTGTGAAGAAGTACACCCCTGCAGGGTTATATATGATCTATTCGAATAGCCGTGTCCGCGGTAATGGACTTCTGGGTTACCTGTATAGTTCATAGACAAGTGGAATTGGATACTCTAAAACACGCAAGATAAGCGTGAGTGCTATGGATGGCCTTCTCGTAGGGAGACGGGAGCGGATCCATAGTGGTGTATTGATTGGTGAATATGTGGACTCGTGTGCGTCACCTCAAAAGAGTTACTTGCAGTCGTAGTTCAGGATAGCCACCGAGTCAAAGCTGGCTTGCTACAGTCAAACTCCACCACCCCTTTGTTGATACTGTTGCATATGTAGCTAGTTCTGATGTAAGTCTTGCTGATTACCTTTGTACTCACGTTTGCTTAATTTATGTTTTTGCAGAGAGACTCCAGTCTCACTAGTGGTTGCGCGTGGACTTCGATGTTTAGCTTGTTACCTCAGCTACGATCTTGTACCCTTGGGATGGTCTTGTAGATAGTCAGGCTTCTCAGCCTTTTTCATTTGTAGTTGTCTGTACTCAGACATGTGATGCTTCCGTTGCCTGTATGCTCTGTATGTTGGGTCATGTGACCTCTGTTTGTAATAAATGCTATGATGGCTCTTCTGGGCCTTTATCTATATGAGTTGTTGAGTTATGTTGTGATGCCATGTTGTACAACACATACTTGCATGCTATGCGTACGTGTAATGTGTATTGCTATGTGTGGGATCCGACACCTAGTTGTTTACCCTTGGTAGCCTATCTTACAGGGAAATGTCTCCTAGTGCTTCCACTGAGCCTTGGTAGCTTGCTACTGCTCCGGAACACTTAGGCTGGCCGGCATGTGTCCTTCTTCGTTCCTGTGTCTGTCCCTTAGGGGAAATGTCAAGCGTTGTTCCTTTAAGTCCTTGTAGCTTGCTACGACTTGGGTTCATACGTTGATGACCGACACATTCGTTGCTGGGTCATGTATGCCTATCTCTGTAATTTAGTGCCACTTTTGGTTTATAACTAGTCATGTCGGCCCGGGTTCTCTATCATATGGATGCTAGCGACACTATCATATACGTGTGCCAAAATGCGCAAACGGTCCCGGGCCAGGTAAGGTGGCACCCGTGGGGATACCGTGCGTGAGGCCGCAAAGTGATATGATGTGTTACAGGCTAGACTAGTGTGACGTAGGATCGGGGTCCTGACAATTTTGAAGAACACTTCGAGGATGAATTAAATCATGATGAACCACCATGAAGAACTCCGGTAATAAAAGGATGAGAAGTGAAAGATGGAACGAATAAGATTCAAGGCCTGCGATGATTGAGATGGAGCTTCGTGACAAGATAATTGAGAGAGCTTAGAACACTGGAAAGAAAAGATGAACAACCAATAATTTGATATCGTGAACGAAATCCATACGAAGGAATTAAACACTTGGAAGGAACAAGAATAAGAATTATGTTATGAGTATCCTTCATCAATTTAAATTGATGACAACCAATGGATTTGGCATACTACTTATTCTCTTTGCAAATAATTAAAGAGAGATCTCGCACTAACTTGGGTAAATATTCAATGAATCACCGGTAGGATTATGAAAAGAACAAATGAATTGATACGATAACAACGGAAGAGTAATCTTGAATGAACCACCATAAGAATAAGGAGACGAACGAAGAGGCATCAAATAAGAATAGTTGGAGGACGAAGTTGAAAACTGAGAACGAAGAAATCTTCTGAAATGATGGCCTTCGGAGGATCACAATGGGAAGAATTCATGAAATGCTTCGGATGATATGAAAATATTTCTCGTGATCGAAACAACTATGAGGATGGCATGAAGCTAGAACCATGAATCTGGAAGGAAAAAGACCAAGATTTAGGAGAAATTCTTCTTCGGTCTTCAAACTGAGAATGACGATGAGGAACACCTTGAAGAGTTTTGAGATACTCCGGAAGAATGAAGAATGTAAAGGTTGAACCAACGATGAAAAGAATTTGAAAGCGATCTTAGAAAAAGCATATGACTGATGAAAATTCATTCTTACATCAAATCTTGAAAAGAATTTCAGAATAACTCCGGAAAAAGAAATTAGAAGAGTCAGGTAAGATCCTGGGAAAATACCTGTGGGTTAGTGCCCACTCAAAAGAACTCACCGTCCAAAAGATTGCTTAAGAGATATTGCACCGGTTAAATTAAATGGCTTGAACGAGATACAACCACAACATAGCTTGAACGGATTAAGAATTGAAACACAAATCTTCTGAGAAACCTTGTACACTCCGGATAAGAATTAGAGAGAGTTGAATAAACAAGAGAGACTTCGGATAAGAAATTTCAACATGTGAAAACATGTGAAACAAGAGGAAGGATAAATCAACACCAAAGCTTGAATTAAATTCACCTGCAGAATTTGAGAACAAAAGAATGATAAACTTGAACTTCCTAAGCATCTTCCTGAGAAATCACCGGATAAAACATTAAAGAAGATTGATGAAGAGGCATCACAAGAATATAAGGACACTTGATTAAGGACTCTGGCTCCATAAAGAAAAGGGTGGGAGGGTGGGAAAAAACAAAGACAACTTGGGATGAATGAAACAGACACCGTTGAGAAAAACCCAAGACTTGGTCTGCACATTTTTACAGAATCAGGTTAGCTTGAAGAGAAGCACGCCAGCTGAAAAGAATTTACATGACAATCTTGATGATCAAGAAGGAATAGCACTCACATGGAAATATGAGAACACCGATTAGGAAAGGTATGGAATCAACACTTGACATCGAAGCAACTCGAATACCACAATCAAAACAAAATGAAAGGATAGATATGTTGCAACATAATCTTCACAATATCATTTGAACAGAGAATTGAACGAATGAATTCCATAAACTTAATGGTACATCAACTTGTCGAGAAGCCACTTGGGAGAACAAAATGATAGAATAAAACAAAAAGGTACAAAAGGAACAAATACATAATAGGAGTTTCGTCCCACATGTTCGTGCTCAATGCCCCATGGCACGTGTTACAAAGGGTCTTGCAATCCCCAGATCAGCATAGCCAAGGATCCTTTAAGATGTAACTCCCAATTGGAACATCACCCATGAAACCTCTTCACTAGATGTTGAACCCCAAACCTCATATCATGCACCCGTTGGAAGATTACCTACGAGCTACTTGAAACCCACCTATTAATTCCCGAAGCTTTCTGGTTATGCAATCTGGTGTTGGGGATACAGGGGAAGCACTACGCAGTCAACTCTAAACCTACATCCAGCTGTATCCATCCGTCAACATAGAACCAACCATCTTTGGAAACCGTTTACCTCGGACCTTCGAAACGCATCCGCTATACTAGCTGTGGCAATACTCCCGAACTATCCCACCAGTACTGGGTGACGTCGGGGTTATCTCACCACTAACCGCATAGAAGAGTTTCGATGTCGGCCGACTCTGGTATTCTAGAACCGCTACGATACATTTGTGACGACAACACCTCGGAGCTCAACTCCCCTGGACACTGCCACAACTCCTAAATGACAGGAGGCATCGAGAACAATGTTCTCGTCACAAAGATATCGGAACAATCCAAACAATACCCGCGTGATCCTAAAAAAAATTTGGTGAAATTTTGAGAATAGTGATGTTAAAACAACGTCAGGAGTCCTCACCAGAGCGACGAAGGGGATGAGGAGTAAAAAGAAATCCTACTCTCCGATATATATAGGACTCAAAACATTTTGTGTGTGTGCCTAGACTCAACCGTCAGTGATGAAATCAATCAGGGGGCTCCTAGGTCGGAGAAGGCTCTGAATACCAACTTGTAATCCCAGTATGCGGCTATGTCTCCCACGTGCCGAGGCACGACTTAAATACATAAGCGCATACTAGAATGATCTCAAGTATGGTATCTTTGCACATCTCATGTAAAATCTAGGGATTAAATTGTAAAATGATAGTTGGCTTACACTCGCCATGTCACACAATGAATACAATAGCATACATCATCCAAAGAACATCAGGGTCTGACTACGGACGAAAACCAAACGAGAAAGATACCAAAAACACAAGGCCTCGTCGCCCCTAGTAGGAACCACTACTGATCGTCTGGTTACGAAACATAGTAACGACCACGCTCTTCGTCGAACTCCCAGTGAAGTTCTGATCCATCTCCTGCATTAATCTCAGCGGTACCTGCAACTGGTGTGTGTTGAATCTGTGAGCCACAGAGGACTCAGCAATCCCGTTCCCGGGTCCCAAAACTAACAAAGCCTTTAGGTGAGGAAAGGCTATAAAAGTGTCTGCAGCAAGCACTAAGCATCTAGCTTACGAGTTTAGAGCGAGAAGAGAACAAGTGCCAACGGTCGCCAAGTTGATCAAGAAGTGATCCTAGCTACTCACGATCAAACATAACCCCACTGTGTTCACTTCCCGAAGCCCTTCGGAAAGAGACCATCATGGTTACTCACACAGGTACTGTATTCTTAAGGATATGGTGTCAAGTTATCTACAACCGGATATTAACAAATTCCCATCTGCCACATAACCGCAGGCACTGCTACCTCTTGAGCTTGCGTTGTATTCCCTCGAAGAGGAAATGGAGATGCAGCACAGTAGTGTAAGTATTTCCCTCAGTTTTTGAGAACCAAGGTATCAATCCAGTAGGAGACCACGCGTCAGTCCCTCGCACCTGCACAAACAAATAAGAACTTCGCAGCCAACGCGATAAGGGGTTGTCAATCCCCTTACGGTCACTTACGAGAGTGAGATCTGATAGAGATGATAGTTGATATTTTTGGTTTAATAAAATAGCAAATAAAAGCGGTAAAAGTAAAGTAGATGTAGATTGATATGTTGAGAATAGACCCGGGAGCCATAGTTTTCTCTAGTGGCTTCTCTCATGATAGCGATATTCTACGACGGGTAAACAAATTACTGTCGAGCAATTGATAGAAAAGCAAATAATTATGAGACTATCTAGGCATGATCATTGTATATAGGCATCACGTCCGAGACAAGTAGACCGACTCCTACCTGCATCTACTACTATTACTCCAAACATCGACCGCTATCCAGCATGCATCTAGTGTATTGAGTTCATAAGAACAGAGTAACGCCTTAAGCAAGATGACATGATGTAGAGGGATAAACTCAAGCAATATGATGTAAACCCCATCTTTTTATCCTCGATGGAAACAATACAATACGTGCCTTGCTGCCCCTACTGTCACTGGCAAAGGGCACCTCAAGATTGAACCCAAAGCCAAGCACTTCTCCCATTGCAAGAACTATAGATCTAGTAGGCCAAACCAAACCAATAATTCGAAGAGACTTGCAAGGATATTATGAGCACACATGAAAAGTTCAGAGAAGAACCAAATATCTTTCATAGATAACCTTGATCATAAACTCACAATTCATCGGATCTCGACAAACACGCCGCAAAAAAGAGATTACATTGAATAGATCTCCTCGAAGATCGAGGAGAACTTTGTATTGAGATCCAGAGAGAGAGAAGAAGCCATCTAGATACTAGCTATGGACCCAAAGGTCTGTGGTAAATTGCTCACAAATCATGGTGAGGGCGCTGATGATGATGATGAAGGCCTCCATGATGGACCCCCCTCCGATGGAGCTCCAGAACAGGCTCCAAGATGGGATCTCCACGGGAACAGAAGCTACAGCGGTGGAATTAGGGTTTTCTCTCTGTTCACGGAGTTTCTGGGGTACGTGGACTTATATAGGAAGAAGGAGGGCACCGGGGGACGCTCGAGTGGGCCTCGAGGCAGGGGGCGTGCCCTGGGAAGTGGGGCGCGCCCCCACCCTCGAGGGCCACTCGAGGCTCCCCTGACGTGGTTCCCAAGTTCCTCTGGCGTGATTTTCTCCAAAAATATCTATCGCGAAGGTTTCATTCCGTTTGGACTCCGTTTGATATTCTTTTTCTGCAAAACCCTGAAATTGGCAAAAAACAACAATCTGGACCGGGCCTTTGGGTTAGTAGGTTAGTCCCAAAAATGATATAAAACTGAATGATAAAGCCCATTGAACATCCAAGACTTCATAAATAATAACAAGGAACAATCAAAAATTATAGATAGGTTGGCGACGTATCAAGCATCCCCAAGCTTAATTCCTGCTCGTCCTCGAGTAGGTAAATGATAAAGAAAGAATTTTTGATGTGGAATGCTAACCAATATAGTTTTTTCAATGTAATTCTCTTAATTGTGGCATGAATGTTCAGATCTGAAAGATTCAAGATAAAAGTCTATATTGACATAAGAAATAATAATACTTCAAGCAATACTAACAAAGCAATCATGTCTTCTCAAAATACTATGGCTAAAGAAAGTTATCCCTACAAAATCATATAGTGTTGGCTATGCTCCCTCGTTATGACAATTTTTTTTCATATCATGCAGAACACCGATTTCAGCCAAGCATTTGTTTTCACACTCTATCTTCTCAAACCTTTCAACTTTCACGCAATACATGAGCATGAGCCATGGATATAGCACTATGGGTGGAATAGAGGTGGTAGTGGAGAAGACAAAAAGGAGGGAGATAGTCTCACATCGACTAGGCGTATCAACGGGCTATGGAGATGCCCATCAATAGATATCAATGTGAGTGAGTAGGGATTGCCATGCAACGGATGCACTAGAGCTAAATGTGAATGAAAGATCAACAAAAGAAACTAGTGGGTGTGCATCTAACTTGCTTGCTCATGAAGACCTATGGCATTTGAGGAAGCCCAACGTTGGAATATACAAGCCAAGTTCTATAACGAAAATTCCCACTAGTATATGAAAGTATGAAAGTGACTAAACATGAGACTCTCTACAATGAAGAACATTGTGCTACTTTGAAGCACAAGGGTGGAAAAAGATATTAGCAATTGTCCCTTTTTGTTTTCTTTTTATTTTTTTATTTTTTTGGGCCTTTCTTTTATGGTGCAAACAAGTGATACAACTCATACAACATGCATTCGTTCTCGGAAGGTCGTCTCGGCGGTTATACCTTCGAAGTATGCGTTCGGGATGGAACAAATTCGACGGAAGAGGTACACGTTTCAAAGAGGAAGTAGTCGTTCACGTTGCGGCGATAGTTGTACATGCACGTAGACGTTCGGGTTTTTCCGTAGATGTTCATGTCGTCGTGTCGTGGTACTTGGGGTCTTCGGACTTGCCAAACTCGGGTCTTGGCGACGGTAGTTGTACACGGGGCATCGAGGTCGTCGTGGTACTTGCGATTCCGAAGACGTCGGTAGGGCTACTTGACGCGTCATCGTGTAGTCGTACACATTTTGAAGAGGTACTTGGCGAACAACGGACACAGACATGGCGATCCGGGCACGGATCTTGTAACCGTGGATTTGGCATAAACAAAACAAAAAAAAACGGAGGCGCGACTTGGGGCTCCTCGAACCCATGGAGACGGCCGGCAGCAGGAACTCTGGCTAGTGGCGCAAGTGGTGGCATCCTCCGGCGAGGATGACAAGGCCGAGACGAGGCAGAGGACGGGGAGGCCGAAGGGTGGCTCGCGATGGCTCGGCGCTGTCGTGGTGGCTCGTACTCGCCGACGCGGAGGAAGACAGCAGGAGGCGGCATCCGGCGATGTGGCTGCGAGGAAGAGCTTCACGAGGCGCCATGGCGGCCGGGTGGAGTGCGGCGGCGAAGGACGGCGATGGCGGCGACCTAGGGTCGGCGCGGGGCGGAGGAGACCCAGCCAGGCGGCGTAGGGAGCAGTGAGGCGAGGCTCCGGTGGCCGGCCGGCGGCTTGGGGTGCGCTGGAGACGAGGCAGGGGCCTTGGCGGCGGACGGCACGGAAGGAGATGGGGCAGCGCTCGACGGCGGGGCCGACGTTGAGGAGGACGGCGCTCGGGACGGGCGAGGGTCGGCAGCGCGGCCTGGGGATCCGGTGGAGGGGCGTCATCTGCTGGCGACGGTGCGGAGGGAGGAGGAGACGCGGGCGCAAGGTGGTGGTGGGGTTCGGGGGCTGCGGGGTTGGGAAGAGAGGACGAGGGGGAGATGGGGATCGAGGGCGATGGGTGGCGACGCTGTGGGAGAAGAGGAGAACGAGGAATCGGGCGATGGGCTAGGGTTGGAGGGGGAGATAGAGGCTGGGCCAGGAGGCCTTGCCAGATGGGCCTTTGGTGGGCCGCGGGGGAGGGGGTTGGGCCAGCTGCGGCTGTGCCTGGCTGTGGCTCTCTCTCTCTCTCTAAACAAAACAAAAAAAACAAAGATAAGGAAGAAGAAAAAGAGGTTAGGGAAGAATTTGGGCATGGGGGTTATTTTTCCTGGACTCATAAAAATGAGCATGATCCAAGAAAATAGAAGTGGGCATGATTTGAGGATGAATTCAAACTCATATGGATTTAATTCAAATGGATTTGAATATGAATGGGGAGTTTGATAAATCCAAAAATGTTGAGAATTTAGGAAGAGCCTCGATAAAAGGGAAAGGAAAATGTTGGCAAGGTTTGAGGCAAGGAATTGAGAAAGAAAAAGGCAGGGGAATATATGCAAGTGTGTTTGGGTGATTCCAAAGCAATGGAATATTTTGTTATAGCTCCTCAATAATATTGGGAGTATATGTTCTAAAGAGAAATCACCATTGTGAATATCCCTCGATTTAAATAGACCAAAGATCCACGCAATTAATTTAGTTGAGATGCAAAAGATTTATGACATGATGGCATGATGATATGATGCAAACAAAAATTAATAGAGCAAGCACAAAAGAACACACGGCGAAACCCGGAACATATGGAAGTCTTCTGGAGCGTCGGTCGCGGCGCGTCACACGGCCCCCGTGGCCCGGAGTCACCGCCGCCCGGACCTGCGTCCTCCTGCGCCTCCGGTCACCGCGAGCGCCGCCGCCTCCCACCGGCGAGCCGCCAACCTCCGGTCGCCGCCGCTGGCTCGCGCCACCAACACCGGCGCCGTCCGCACCTCCGCGACGCCCTGCTGCCCGCCGGATCCACCGCTGTCGCGGCTCCCTCCATCGCCGGCCGCCGGGCCTCCTCGTCGTCGCCGGCCCCGTGTCCGGCGAGCCGCCGCCGCCTCCGTCCCGATGTGGTCCAGGCGGGACCAGATCCACCAGCCCCGCCAACTAAATGCCACCCGCCGCCCAGATCCCTCCATCCTGCTCCGTCCCGTCCCGCGTTGACTTTTTCAAAGGGTAAAAATCCACGAAGTCCCTGGATCCCAATATTTTTATGCCCTCTTCATCATGTTGTATCTCTGTGCCCGTAACTCCGTTTCGTGCATATAATATATCGAAATGTTCGTCTCGAAGTGCTCTACGTGTTAGCATCAGTTTTGTGCATGTTAGGTGTTCACATAGATGTCTTAATCTTCGTTGACAAACTGCTATGTGATGTTACTGTTTCAGCACTAGTTGTCTGTTAACAATATGTGTGCATGTTCGTGAGGTCGTAACTTTGTGCATGTTGGTCCAAATGGAGTGTATGATATGTCAAAATATTAGTCTTGTGGTGCTCTTCAAGATGGATGCATTTGTATACATGTTAGGTTGCATTATGCCATGTTTAAGCCTGTTGCAAAATTGCTTGTGGCTGTTAAGTTTCTGAAATTGTTATAACTTGATGATTTGTCTTTTCCGTATCATTTTGTGTGATTTTTTTGAGCCAGTTGTCAATATGTTTTAGGAGCACAATCATGTTATCTTTGAAGTGGTGTATTTGGTTTCCCATGATATGCTCTGTGGTGACTTAAACAAACTTGTAAACATGCCATGCCAATGTTGTTGTTTTACACTTAGTGAAAAACTGCTAAGTCTAGAATCTGTAATAATAAGTTGCCATGTAAACTTGATGCCACAATCTTTTCCATGCATGTTGTGGAGTAGCTAGTGAGCATGTCTTGATTTCCATGTATTTGTCTATCAATCCATGCCTTTGTTTGCATATATGCCCTGTTGTAGCTTGTTGTTATCTTGCTCTCAAAATGCTTGAAATTATAACTGTCAGCCTGTTAACAGAACATTCATTTTGGCAAAGCTCATGTTAAGCAACCCTTGCATGGAATGAATTGTTTCTTTGGATGAATTGGAAGTATAATATGTCTTCTTCATGCTCATGTGAATTTCATGCTTGTTTTACTTGTTTTTCTTGCTGTTGTGTGCCTCCAAAGGCAGCAACATATCGTTCCAGATTGCATGCCTAGTAATTTCACCAAGTACGAGAAATCTGTTAACTTATTGAATCTTGCCATGCTTGTTTAATTGTGTTCCTGTAAGTTATTGGGTGTGCTATGAGTTCATGCTTGTTAAGAATCATGTCTATTTCACATCCATGCCTTTTGTCATGAAGTTTGGGTGCTGTAGCATATTTAAACCTTGCTCCAAAGATGCCATGTTGTTGTTAACTTAAGTTTTGCATTGTATCTTATTTTTCTTGCCTTCTGCAAACCGTGCATCCGATTCCAATGATCCTTATATCGATTTTGACCAAAATCTTCCCCTCTATCCAGTGGCTTGCTTGGTTGCCCAAGCTGAAGCCATTTCCATCATCTTCTCCTTTAGGCTCGAGAGCATCCTCATGCATACGCATATCATGACTCGTATTCCATGACATGTCTTGCATCATGTTGTTTGTGCATTACAACGTGATTGATCATGTACCGTTGTTGTGCTCTTGTGATGGGTAGAGCCGGGAGCCGATACCGAGTTCGAGGATCTTGTTGAGACTGAGTTTGAGGAGCCGACTTACCATTCCACCGAGGACTTATCAGGCAAGTTGACCGTTCCCCGATATCACCTCTATCTTTGCCTTGCTAATTGTTTCGCTCTATAGTTATGCCTCGATGCCTATTCTTGTCTTGTCAGCCTCCTATGTTTCCATGAAACACTCTAACTGCCTTCCTAGCAAACCGTTGATTGGCTAAGTACGCTTTTTGCTCAGCCCCTCTTATAGCGTTGAAAGTTGCAGGTGAAGTTTGAAGATTGCTCCATGTTTGAACTTGTTTATTGGGTTAACACAATATATATCTTGATTAATTAATGCACATATATATATATTGGTAATGGGTGGAAGGCTTGGCCTTCTTCTTGGTGTTTTGTTCCACTCATGCCACCTTAGGAACCGATAAACCAGTGTTATGTTCCTTGATTTTGCGTTCCTAACACGGTTGGGGTTTATGCCCCCCCCCTTGATAATTCGCATTTCTTAAAGCTTTTCGAGAAAGACCCAACTTTGGTACTACATTTTCCTAACAACTAAAACTTGCATAAGGAGTTATAAACCCGAGTTCTTAATCAACAACATGGGCCAGTGCTCCTCATGAGTGTTGGTCCAAACTGGGCAGACTGCGGGGCCACCTTGGGGAAACCCGATGTATCTGGTATATACATGTACGATGTCCCATTCGGTCGTGGCCTGAGACAAGATACGCGTGGCTACTATCAGGGTGTCAGTACACCGGAAGGTCTTGCTGGATTAGTTTTACCTTTGTCGAAATATCTTGAGCACGGGATTCCGAGAATACTCGGGTCTTCCCAACATAGAGTTGCGACTCTGCGGATCGTGAGCTTGTGACGGGCTAAGTTGGGACACCCCTGCAGGGTTATGAACTTTCGAAAGCCGTGCCCGCAGTTATGTGGCAGATGGGAATTTGTTAATATCCGGTTGTAGATAACTTGACACCACATCCTTAAGAATACACTACCTGTGTGAGTAACCGTGACGGTCTCTTTTCGAAGGGGTTTTCGGAAAGTGAACATGGTGGGGTTATGCATGAACTTGAGTAGCTAGGATCACTTATTGATCATCTTTGGCGACCGTTGGCACATATCCTCATCTCGCTCTAAATTCATAAGCTAGCTGCTTAGGGCTTGCTGCAGACACTTTAGTACCTCTCCACACCTATAAGGCTTTGTTAGTTTTGATACTCGGGAATGGGATTGCTGAGTCCTTGTGACTCACATATTACAACACACACCAGATGCAAGTACAACTGAGTACGACGCAGGAGATGGACAAGAACTTCACTGGGAGTTCGATGAAGAGCGTGGTCGTATGTATGTGACGTATCCCGACGATCAGTAGTGCTTCCTACTAGGAGCGATCATGACTTGTGGTTGTGGTATCTTTTCTCGTTTGATTTCGTCCGTAGTCGGACCCTGTGTTATTTGGATGAATGTATGCTATTGTTTTAATTGTGTGATGTGGCGAGTGTAAGCCAACTATTTTACTCTTTCATTCCTGTTCATTACATGAGTTGTGCAAAGATACCACGCTTGCGATCATTCCAGAATGCGCTTATGTCTCTAACTTGTGCCTCGACACGTAGGAGATATAGTCGCATTCTGGGCATTACATGGGCATAGTGTTTAATGTCATATATCTTGTTATCACTTAGTTGTTTATCTTGCTTAGTATAAGTTTTTGGTGAGCCTAGTCGGTTTAGGTTTTAAACCCTAGTTTTATTTCGCATTTGATCAAGCCTAAATGGTAATTATTTTAAAGCGCATATTCACCTCCCTCTAGGCGACATCCATGATCTTTCACAAAGGTTCACTTGAATATCATTCATGTATTCATAGGGATCAGTATGGATGTCCACGGTTCCGCTATTGGTCACTGAACGAAAGGGAGTTTCATTCATGTCTATGTTTTACCAAACCTACATGGTCACAGACTTAAGGGAATCACGATTTGTTGAGTGTTAGTGGAGTAAGAGTTATGAGAAAATATTCAAGAAATAGTTTCGAGAGAAACTGGAGGCATATCGGGGTTACGGAATAGTTTTGAAGAATACCGAGAAATGATATATAGCTTGTCATTTGATACATCTCCAACGTATCTATAATTTTTTATTGTTCCATGCTATTATATTTTCTGTTTTGGATGTTTTATATGCATTAATATGCTATTTTATATTATTTTTGGGACTAACCTATTAACCTAGAGCCCAGTGCCAATTTCTGTTTTTCCTTGTTTTTGAGTTTCAAAGAAAAGGAATATCAAACGGAGTCCAAACAGAACGAAACTTAACAAAGATTTTTCTTGGACCAGAAGACATCCAGAGGACTTGGAGTGCACATCAGGGGAGCCACGAGGTGGCCACAAGGATGGAGGGAATGCCCAGGGGGTAGGGCGTGCCCCCACCCTTGTGGGCCCCTCGTGTGTCCACCAGCCTATTTCTTCCGCCTATATATTCTCATATATTCTAGAAACCCTAGAGGAGGCATCGAAACCACTTTTCCATCGCCGTAACCTTCTATTTCCGCGAAATCCCATCTGGAGGCCTTTTTCGGTACTCTGTTGATTCGACCATGGAGGGCATCTACATCAACACCATTGCCCTTCTGATGAAGTGTGAGTAGTTTACCACAGACCTATGGGTCCATAGCTAGTATCTAGATGGCTTCTTCTCTCTCTTTGATTCTCAATACCATGTTCTCCTCGATGTTCTTGGAGATCTATCCAATGTAATCTTGTTTTCCGGTGTGTTTGCCAAGATCCGATGAATTGTGGGTTTATGATCAGATTATCTATGAATATTATTCGAGTCTTTTCTGAATTCTTATATGCATGATTTGATATCTTAGTAATTCTCTTCGAATTATCGGTTTGGTTTGGCCAACTAGATTTGTTTTTCTTGCAATGGGAGAAGTGATTTTCTTTGGGTTCAATCTTGCGGAGCTCAATCCCAGTGATAGAAAGGGACATGACACGTATTGTATTCTTGCCATCGAGGATAACAAGATGGGGTTTTCATCATATTGCTTGAGGTAACTCCGCTACATCATGTCATCTTACTTAATGCGTACCTCTGTTCTCTATGAACTTAATACTCTAGATTCAGAATCGTTTCGGTCGATGTGTGGAGTAATAGTAGTTGATGCAGGCAGGAGTCGGTCTACTTGACACGGACGTGATGCCTATATTCATGATCATTGCCTTAGATATCGTCATAATTATGTGCTTTTCTATCAATTGCTTGGCAGTAATTTGTTTACCCACCGTAATATTTGCTATCATGAGACAAGCCTCTAGTGAAACCTATGGCCCCCGGGTCTATTTTACATCTTATAAGTTTCCGATCTACTATTTTGCAATCTTTTACTTTCCAATCTATAAACCTAAAACCCAAAAATATGTACTTTACACTTTATCCATCTCTATCAGATCTCACTTTTGCAAATAACCGTGAAGGGATTGACAACCCCTTTATTCCGTTGGGTGCAAGTTGTTTGATTGTTTGTGTAGGTATTTGGCGATTTGTGTGTTGTCTCCTACTGGATTGATACCCTGGTTCTCAAACTGAGTGAAATACTTAGTTTACTTTGCTGCATCACCCTTTCCTCTTCAAGGGAAAACCCAACGCAAGCTCAAGAGGTAGCAGGAAGAATTTCTGGCACCGTTGCCAGGATGATCTACGCCAAGCCAAGACATACCAAGTACCCTTCATAAAACCCTCATCTCTTGCATTTACATTATTCTCCATTCGCCTCTCGTTTTCCTCTCCCCTACTTCTAAAACAATTTTCATAAAGATTTGCCTTTTCTTCGCCCTTCTTCCGTTCGTCTTATTCGCTTGCTTTTTGTGTGCTAGTGTGTTGGATTGCTTGTTTTGTCACGATAGCTCAACCAAAAAACTCAGATCCTCACCTTAAGAGGTTGGAAGAAATTGAAAATAATGTGGGGAGCTTCATGTCTTTGCAATTTGAGCACAATGATTTCTTTAGAAACGAGCTCAAGGAGCAGAAAAATTTCATGGAATTTATGAATAGAGAGCTCGATGATATGTCTAAGAAATTTTATGGTCTGAAATCTCAATTTTCTCATCTTGAAAATGTAGTTGGCCAAATCTCTAATAAGCAAGCCACCTTAGTAAATAATATGGCCGCTAAACCAGAATCTGAAAATAATGATGAAGATCTTAAAGTAATTGATGTGACTTCTATTGAATCTTTGTTTTCCAATATAAATCTTGATAAAGATGGGACTGGTGATGAGTCAACTTTAGCTAAAAGGCGTCGCAATAATTCGGAGTTTTTAAATCTTGATGCAAAAATTGATAAAAGTGGGATTGGTGAGGTTAAAACTTTAAGTAGCAATGAACCCACTAGTTTGGATCTCAAGGAATTTAACTATGATAATTGTTCTTTAATATATTTTATTTCCTTGTTGCAATCCATGTTGAATTCTCCTCATGCTTATAAACAAAATAAAGCTCTTACTAAACATATCGTTGATGCTATGGTGCAATCTTTTGAAGAAAAGCTTGAATTGGAAGTTACTATTCCTAGAAAACTTTATGATGAGTGGGAACCTACTATTAAGATCAAGATTAAAGATTATGAGTGCCATGCTTTGTGTGATTTGGGTGATAGAGTTTCTACGATTCCAAAAAACTCTATGTGATGTGTTAGGTTTCTGTGAATTTGATGAGTGTTCTTTAAATTTGCATCTTGTGGATTCCACTATTAAGAAACCTATGAGAAGGATTAACGGTGTTCTTATTGTTGCAAATAGGAATTATATGCCCGTAGATTTCATTGTTCTTGATTTAGATTGCAATCCTACATGTCCTATTATTCTTGGTAGACCTTTCCTTAGAACGATTGGTGCAATTATTGATATGAAAGAAGGAAACATTAGATTTCAATTTCCATTAAGGAAGGGCATGGAAAACTTTCCAAGAAACAAATTAAATTGCCTTATGAATCTATTATGAGAGCTACCTATGGATTGCATACCAAATATGACAATACATAGATCTATTCGTGTTTTATGCCTAGCTACGGGCGTTAAAACAATGGCGCTTGTTGGGAGGTAGCCCAATTTTCTTTTTTCTTTTTTCTTTTTGGTTCTGTTTTTCCAGTTTCACACATTATTACTTCCGTACTAATTCTGTTTTTGCGTTTTAATTAGTGTTTGAGCCAAGTAAGACCTTTGGGATGGCTTATAGTGATCGTTGGTTTGATTTTGCTGAAAAACAGAAACTTTTGCGCCTAGTCCAGAAAATTCAATGATTCGCTGGAATGTGAAAACCTTCTGAAATTTTTACCCAAAATTGATATACAAATTCCCCCATGTAGTCGTAATTTTTTAGAATTTTTAGAGTTACAGAAGTATGC
Organism: Secale cereale; assembly: GCA_902687465.1. Classification (NCBI taxonomy): domain Eukaryota; kingdom Viridiplantae; phylum Streptophyta; class Magnoliopsida; order Poales; family Poaceae; genus Secale; species Secale cereale. Next base: position 41,348,786 of record LR738713.1, on the reverse strand, counting down.
GAAGTTTTCAGATTCCTACAGATTGTTCTGTTTTTTACAGATTCTGTTTTCTATGTGTTGTTTCCTTATTTTGATGAATCTATGGCTAGTATGGGGGGGTATGAACCATGGAAAAGTTGGAATACAGTAGATATTACACCAATATAAAATAAGAATAAGATCACAACAGTACCTTGAGTGATTATTTGCTCTGTTTTACTAAGGAGCTCACGAGATTTCTGTTGAGTTTTGTGTTGTGAAGTTTTCAAGTTTTGGGTAAGGATTTGATGGACTATGGAATAAGAAGTGGCAAGAGCCTAAGCTTGGGGATTCCCAGGGCACCCCAAGGTAATATCCAAAGACGGCAAATAGCCTAAGCTTGGGGATGCCCCGGGAAGGCATCCCCTCTTTCATCTTCATCTATCGGTAACTTTACTTGAGGCTATATTTTTATTCACTACATGATATGTGTTTTGCTTGGAGCGTCTTATATGATTTGAGTCTTTGATTTTTAGTTCGCCTCAATCATCCTTGCTATACACACCTTTTGAGAGGGACACATTTCAATCGTGATTTATTAGAATACTCTATGTGCTTCACTTATATCTTTTGAGCTAAGCAATTTTGCTCTAGTGCTTCACCTATATCTTTTTAGAGCACGGCGGTGGTTTTATTTTATAGAAATTGTTGAACTCTCTTGCTTCACTTATATTATTTTGAGAGCCTCTAAAACATCATGGTAATTTGCTTGGGTTATGAATAGTTCTAATATGATAGACATCCAAAGGAGGTATATTAAAAACTTCCATATAAAAAGTATGATTCTTTTGAGATATGAGGATGGTAATATTAGAATCATGCTAGTAGTAAATTGTAGGTTGAGGAAATAATTGTGTTAAGGTTCGTGATTCCCGTAGCATGCACGTATGGTCTCGTAACTGTGTAACTGAATCGAAGCGCTTGTGTCTTGATTGTTTACCTTTGTGTGAAGGCCGGGAGCGCGCGATGGTTAACTCCTACCTACCTCCCCCTAGGATCATGCATAGTAGTACTTTGCTTCGAGGGCTAATAAATCTTTTGCAATAAATATGTGAGTTCTTTATGACTAATGTTGAGTCCATGGATTATACGCACTCTCACCCTTCCACCTTGCTAGCCACTCTAGTGCCGCGCAACTTCCGCCGGTGCATCAAACCACCTTATACCCTTCCTCAAAACAACCACCATACCTACATATTATGGCATTTCCATAGCCATTCCAAGATAAATTTCCATGTAACTCCACCGTTCCGTTTATCATGACAAGCATAATCATTGTCATATTTCTTTGCATGATCATTTAGTTGACATAGTACTTGTGGCAAGGCCACCGTTCATATATTTTATACATGTCACTCTTGATCATTGCACATCCCGGTGCATCGCCGGAGACATTCATATAGAGTCATATCTTTGTTCTAGTATCGAGTTGTAATATCGAGTTGTAAGTAAATAAAAGTGTGATGATCATCATGATTAGAACATTGTCCTATGTGAGGTTATCAAAAATAAAAGAGGCCAATGAAACCCAAATAAATAAAAGAGACCAAAAAAGCCCACCAAAAAAGAGAGGCCAAAGAGCCAAAAAAAAGAAAAAAATGAGAGAAAAAGAGAGAAGGGACAATGTTACTATCTTTTCCCACACTTGTGCTTCAGAGTAGCACCATGTTCTTCATGATAGAGAGTCTCCTATGTTGTCACTTTCATATACAAGTGGGAATTTTCGTTATAGAACTTGGCTTGTATATTCCAACTATGGCCTTCCTCAAATGCCCTAGGCCTTCATGAGCAAGCAAGTTGATGTACACCCACTAGTTTTCTTTTGAGCTTTCATACACCTATAGCTCTAGTGCATCCGTTACGTGGTAATCCCTACTCACCCACATTGATATCAATTGATGGAAATCTCCATAGTCCATTGATTTGCCTAGTTGATGTGAGACCTTCTCCCCACTTTTTTCTATTACCACCTTCTATTCCACCCATAGTGTTATATCCATGGCTCATGCTCATATATTGCATGAAAAGTTGAAAAGGTTGAAGTGCGTTAAAAGGTATGAACCAATTGCTTGGTTGACACCGGGGTGGGCATGATTACCTTGTGTTGAGAAGATGGAGCATAATAAGACTATATGATTTTGGAGGGATAACTTTCTTTAGCCATGTTATTTTTGAAACTTAATGATTTACTATCTAGTATGCTTGAAATATTATCGTTCTCATGTCAACATAAACTTTTGCTTAAAACATACGGATCTGAACAATCATGCCACACTAAAGAAGAATTGCATGGATAAGTATGTTAGGTTGCATTCCACATCAATTTTTTTTATCATTTACCTACTCGAGGACGAGTAGGAATTAAGCTTCGGGATGCTTGATACATCTCCAACGTATCTATAATTTTTTATTGTTCCATGCTATTATATTATCTGTTTTGGATGTTTTATATGCATTAATATGATATTTTATATTGATTTTGGGACTAACCTATTAACCTAGAGCCCAGTGCCAGTTTCTCTTTTTCCCTTGTTTTTGAATTTCGCAGAAAAGGAATATCAAACGGAGTCCAAACGGAACAAAACTTTACGAGGAATTTTCTTGGACCAGAAGACATCCAGAGGACTTCGAGTGCACGCCAGGGGAGCCATGAGGTGGCCAAAAGGACGGAGGGCGCGCCCGGGGGCTAGGGCGCCCCCCACCCTTGTGGACCCCTCGTGCATCCACTGACCTATTTCTTCCGCCTATATATTCTCATATATTCCAGAAACCCTAGAGGAGGCATCGAAACCACTTTTCCACCACCATAACCTTCTGTTTCCGCGAGATCCCATCTGGAGGCCTATTCTTGTACTCTGTCGGAGGGGGATTCGACCATGGAGGGCATCTACATCAACACCATTGCCCTTCCGATGAAGTGTGAGTAGTTTACCACAGACCTATGGGTCCATAGCTAGTAGCTAGATGTCTTCTTCTCTCTCTTTGATTCTCAATACCATGTTCTCCTCGATGTTCTTGGAGATCTATCTGATGTAATCTTGTTTTGCGGTGTGTTTGCCAAGATCCGATGAATTGTGGGTTTATCATCAGATTATATATGAATATTGTTTGAGTCTTTTCTGAATTCTTATATGCATGATTTGATATCTTAGTAATTCTCTTCGAACTATCTATTTAGTTTGGCCAACTAGATTGGTTTTTCTTGCAATGGGAGAAGTGCTTTGCTTTGGGTTCAATCTTGCGGTGCTCAATTTGAGTGATAGAAAGCGGCATGACATGTATTGTATTCTTGCCGTCGAGGATAACAAGATGGGGTTTTCATCATATTGCTTGTGTTAATTCCGCTACATCATGTCATCTTACTTAATGCGTACCTTTGTTCTTTATGAACTTAATACTCTAGATGCAGAATCGTTTCGGTTGATGTGTGGAGTAATAGTAGTTGATGCAGGTAGGAGTCGGTCTACTTGACACGGACGTGATGCATATATTCATGATCATTTCTTTAGATATCGTCATAATTATGCGCTCTTCTATCAATTACTTGGCAGTAATTTGTTTACCCATTGTAATATTTGCTATCATGAGACAAGCCTCTAGTGAAACCTATGGCCCCCGGGTCTATTTTACATCTTATAAGTTTCCGATCTACTATTTTGCAATCTTTTACTTTCCTATCTATAAACCAAAAACCCAAAAATATTTACTTAGAGTTTATCCATCTCTATCAGATCTCACTTTTGCAAATAATCGTGAAGGGATTAACAACCCCTTTATTGCGTTGGGTGCAAGTTGTTTGATTGTTTGTGCAGGTATTTGGCGATTTGTGCGTTGTCTCCTACTGGATTGATACCTTGGTTCTCAAACTGAGGGAAATACTTACTCTACTTTGCTGCATCAGCCTTTCCTCTTGGGATAATTAATTTGATGCCCCTAGTTGGGTCCCCCTCGGCAGTTTTGCCCCTAATTTCGAAAAACCCTTGGTCTTGCCCAAATGAGTTTGATCTCCTTATGCTTTTGTCCTTCCGTCTCAATTTCATCCGGTCAAAGGTGTTTGACCGTTAGTCACAGATTTTTCTGGACAATTTTGCCCTCCCTCCCTCTCTCTCTCTCTCTCTCTCTCTCTCTCTCTCTCTCTCTCTCTCTCTCTCTCTCTCTCTCTCTCTCTTTGCTTTCCCGTCTCCCATCTCTCTCTTTGTCATAGCAGGCCGCCCCCGCCCTGGTAGTTCTCTGCCGCTGGCCATTTCAAGCGCCACCATAGGCAGCCATGCCAGATTTGTCGCCCCCACCTTCGGATCTGCGTGACCCCAACCACCTCGCCTCTCCTGCCAGAATCTGTCATTGTTGACCTCGAGCGCTGCCATGTTCCCCACTCACGTTCATGCACCTGGTCTGTCGTGTGTGTACCCCGCCACGCCACGCGGCTATTGGGGAATGTAGTATTTCAAAAAAAAAATCCTACGATCACGCAAGATCTATCTACTAGATGCATAGCAACGAGAGGGGAGAGTGTGTCTACGTACCCTCGTAGACCGAAAGCGGAAGCGTCTAGTGACGCGGTTGATGTAGTCGAACTTTCTTCGCGATCCAACCGATCAAGCATAGAACGTATGGAGCCTCCGCGTTCAGCACACGTTCAGCTTGATGACGTCCCACGAGCTCTTGATCCAGTAGAACTTCACAGGAGAGTTTCGTCAGCACAACAGCATGGTCACGGAGATTATGAAGCTACCGGCGCAGGGCTTCGCCTAAGCACTGCAACGATATGACCGAGGTGTGTTTCTATGGAGGGGAGCACCGCACACGGTTGGGAGAGATCAACTTGAGCAACTTGTGTGTCTAGAGGTGCCCGTCTGCCCCCGTATATAAAGGAGCAAGGGGGGAGGCCGACCGGCCCCTATAGCGCCCTAGGAGGGCCACTCCTAGGAATAGGATTCCAATCCTATTCCTAGTAGGAGTCCACCAAGAGGGAGAAGGGGAAGGAAGGAGAGGGAGAGGGAGAGGGAAAGAGGGGCCGCGCCGCCCTCCCCTAGTAAAATTCGGACTCCCCTTGGGAGGGGGCGCGCCACCTCCTGGGCTGCTGCCCTCTCTCTCCCCTAAAGCCCACTAGGGCCCAATACTTCCCCGGGGGGTTCCGATAACCCTCCGGCACTCCGGTTTAATCCGAAACTTTTTCGGAACACTTCCGGTGTCCGAATATAGTCGTCCAACATTTCAATCTTTACGTCTCGGACATTCTGAGACTCCTCGTCATGTCCGTGATCTCATCCGAGACTCCAAACTACCTTCGGTACATCAAAACTCATAAACTCATAATACCGATCGTCATCAAACTTTAAGCGTGCGGACCCTACGGGTTCGAGAACTATGTAGACATGACCGAGACTCATCTCCGGTCAATAACCAATAGCGGAACCTGGATGCTCATATTGGCTCCTACATATTCTACGAAGATCTTTATCGGTCAAACCGCATAACAACATACGTTGTTCCCTTTGTCATCGGTATGTTACTTGCCCGAGATTCGATTGTCAGTATCTCAATACCTAGTTCAATCTCGTTACCGGCAAGTCTCTTTACTCGTTCCGTAATACATCATCTCGTGACTAACTCATTAGTCATTTTGCTTGCAAGGCTTATTATGATGTGCATTACCGAGATGGCCCAAAGATACCTCTCCGACACTCAGAGTGACAAATCCTATTCTTTATCTATGCCAACACCACGAACACCTTCGGAGACACCTGTAGAGCATCTTTATAATCACCCAGTTACGTTGTGGCGTTTGATAGCACATAAGGTGTTCCTCTGGTATTTGGGAGTTGCATAATCTCATAGTCATAGGAACATGTATAAGTCATGAAGAAAGCAATAGCAGTAAAACTAAACGATCATAGTTCTAAGCTAACGGATGGGTCTTGTCCATCACATCATTCTCCTAATGATGTGATACGGTTGAACAAATGACAACTCATGTCTATGGCTAGGAAACATAACCATCTTTGATCAATGAGCTAGTCTAGTAGAGGCATACTAGGGACACTCTGTTTTGTCTATGTATTCAGACATGTACTAAGTTTCCGTTTAATACAATTCTAGCATGAATAATATACATTTATCATGATATAAGGAATAAATAATAACTTTATTATTGCCTTTAGGACATATTTCCTTCAGTCTCCCACTTGCACTAGAGTCAATAATCTAGTTCACATCGCCATGTGATTTAATACCGATAGTTCACATCGTTATGTGAATAACACCCATAGTTCACATCGCCTTGTGAAGAACACCCAAAGGGCTTACTAGCGTCAATAATCTAGTTCACATCGCTATGTGATTAACACCCAAGAGTAATAAGGTGTTATCATGTTTTGCTTGTGAGAGAAGTTTAGTCAACGGGTCTGTCACATTCAGATCCGTATGTATTTCGCAAATTTCTATGTCTACAATGCTCTGCATGGAGCTACTCTAGCTAATTTCTCCCACTTCCAATATGCATCCAGATTGATACTTAGAGTCATCTGGATTAATGTAAAGCTTGCATCGGTGTAACTCTTTACGACGAACTCTTTATCACCTCCATAATCGAGAAACATTTCCTTAGTCATCCTGTAACTAAGGATAATCTTGACCGTTGTCTAGTGATCTACTCCGGGATCACTTTTGTACCTTCTTGCCAAACTCATGGTAAGGTACACAATAGGTTTGGTACACAACATGGCATACTTTATAGAACCTATGGTTGAGGCATAGGGAATGACTTTCTTCTTTCTCTATCTTCTGCCGAGGTCGGGTTTTGAGTCTTACTAAACTTCATACCTTATAACTCAGGCAAGAATTCCTTCTCTGACTGATCCATTTTGAACTACTTCAAAAACTTGTCAAGGTATGTACCCATTGAAAAAACTTATCAAGCGTCTCGATCTATCTCTATAGATCTTGATGCTCAATATGTAAGCAGCTTCACCGAGGTCTTTCTTTGAAAAACCTCCTTTCAAACACTCCTTTATGCTTTCCAGAAAATTATACATCATTTTTGATCGACAATATGTCATTCACATATACTTATCAGAAAGTATGTAGTGCTCCCACTCACTTTCTTGTAAATACAGGCTTCACCACAAGTTTGTATAAAACCATATGCTTTGATCACCTCATCAAAGCATATATTCTAACTCTGAGATGCTTGCACCAGTCCATAGATGGATCGCTGGAGCTTGCACACTTTGTTAGCACCTTTAGGATCGACAAAACCTTCTGGTTGCGTCATATACAACTCCTCTTTGAGATATCCATTCAGGAATGCAGTTTCGACATCCATTTTCCAGATTTCATAATCATAAAATGCGGCAATTGCTAACATGATTCGGACAGACTTAAGCATCTCTACGGGTGAGAAAGTCTCATCGTAGTCAACTCCTTGAACTTGTCAAAAACCTTTCGCAACAAGTCGAGCTTTGTAGACAGTAACATTACCGTCGGCGTCGGTCTTCCTCTTGAAGATCCATTTATTTTCAATTGTTTGCCGATCATCGGGCAAGTCAACCAAAGTCCACACTTTGTTCTCATACATGGATCCCATCTCAGATTTCACGTCCTTAAGCCATTTTGCAGAATCTGGGCTCATCATCGCTTCCTCATAGTTCGTAGGTTCATCATGGTCTAGTAACATGACTTCCCGAACTGGTTTGCCGTACCACTATGGTGCGGAACGTACTCTAGTTGATCTACGAAGTTCAGCAGTAACTAGATCCGAAGTTTCATGATCATCATCATTAGCTTCCTCACTAATTGGTGTAGGAATCACTGGAACTAGTTTCTGTGATGTACTACTTTAAAATTCGGGAGAAGGTACAATTACCTCATCAAGTTCCACTTTCCTCCCACTCACTTCTTTCGAGAGAAACTCCTTCTCTAGAAAGGATCCATTCTTAGCAGCGAATATCTTGCCTTCGGATCTGTGATAGAAGATATACCCAACTGTCTCCTTTGGGTATCCTATGAAGACACATTTCTCTGACTTGAGTTCGAGCTTATCAGGTTGAATCTTTTTCACATAAGCATCGCAGTCCCAAACTTTAAGAAACGACAACTTTGGTTTCTTGCCAAACCACAATCCATAAGGCGTCGTCTCAATGGATTTAGATGGTGCCCTATTTAACGTGAATGCAGGTGTCTCTAATGCATAACCCAAAATGATAGTCGTAAATCGGTAAGAGACATCATAGATCGCACCATATATAATAAAGTGCGGTTACGACGTTTGGACACACCATTATGCTGTGGTGTTTCGGGTGGCGTGAGTTGTGAAACTATTACATATTGTTTCAAATGAAGACCAAACTCGTAAGTCAAATATTCGTCTCCACGATCAAATTATAGAAACTTTATTTTCTTGTTACGATGATTCTCTACTTCACTCTGAAATTCTTTGAACTTTTCAAATGTTTCAGACTTGTGTTTCATAAAGTAGATATACCCATATCTGCTCAAATCATCAGTGAAGGTCAGAAAATAACGATACTCGCCGCGAGCCTCAACACTCATCGGTCCACATACATCAGTATGTATGATTTCCAATAGATCAGTTGCTCGCTCCATTGTTCTGGAGAACGGAGTTTTAGTCATCTTGCCCATGGGGCATGGTTCGCAAGCACCAAGTGATTCATAATCAAGTGATTCCAAAAGTCCATCACTATGGAGTTTCTTCATGCGCTTTAAACCAATATGACCTAAACGGTAGTGCCAAAAATAAGTTGCACCTTCATTATTAACCTTGCATCTTTTGGCTTCAATATTATGAATATGTGTATCACTACGATCGAGATCCAACAAACTATTTTCATTGGGTGTTTGACCATCGAAGGCTTTATTCATGTAAACAGAATAACAATTATTCTATGACTTTAAATGAATAACCGTATTGCAACAAACATGATCAAATCATATTCATGCTCAACGCAAATGCCAAATAACATTTATTTAGGTTCTACACCAATCCCGAAAGTATAAGGAGTGTGCGATGATGATCATATCAATCTTGGAACCACTTCCAACACACATCGTCACTTCACCTTTAACTAGTCTCTGTTTATTCTGCAACTCTCGTTTCGAGTTACTAATTTTAGCAACTGAACCGGTATCAAATACCCAGGGGTTGCTATGAAGACTAGTAAAGTACACATCAATAATCTGTATATCAAATATACCTTTGTTCATTTTGCCATCGTTCTTATCTGCCAAGTATCTAGGGCAGTTCCACTTCCAGTGATCATTTCCTTTGCAGTAGAATCACTTAGTTTCAGGCTTGAGTTTAGCTTTGGGTTTCTTCACGGGAGTGACAACTTGCTTGTCATTCTTCTTGAAGTTCCCTTTCTATCCCTTTGCCCTTTACTTGAAACAAGTGGTCTCGTTAACCATCAACACTTGATGCTTTTTCTTAATTTCTACCTTCGCCGATTTCAGCATCGCGAAGAGCTCGGGAATTACTTTCGTCATCCCTTACATATTATAGTTCATCACAAAGTTCTACTAACTTGGTGATAGTGACTAGAGAACTTTGTCAATTACTATCTGATACGTCTCAAACGTATCTACTTTTCCAAACACTTTTGATATTGTTTTGACCTCATTCTTGCATGATTTGAACTAAACTAACCCGGACTGACGCTGTTTTCAGCAGAGCTGCCTGTATGGTTTTATTGTGCGCAGGAAAACAGATTTTTAGGTATCTCAGAAAAATCCACGAAAAATGACAGAAAATCCACGCACCCGAAGGAACCAGGAGCCAGAAGAGGGGCCAGAGTGGGACCAGGGGGGGCCCAGGCGCCCTGGTGGCGCGGCCCAGCCCCTGGCCGCGCCGGGGGGTCGCCTGGGTGGGACCCACCTCCCCTGGTGCCCTACCTTGACTTGTATTTTAGCTCGTGACGGAGAAATCCCAGATCAGAAGTTCTTTTCGCAGTTATCGTCGCGGAGCCGCCGCCACCCTCTGTTCTTCTTCGGGAGGGCTAATCTAGAGGCTGAATTGGCCTCCGGAGAGGGGAGATCGTCGCCATCGTCATCATCATCACCACTCCATCATCCCTCCATGACTTCTCCTTCCATGTGTGAGTAATCCCCTGCTGTAGGCGAAGGGGATGGTAGGGATTGGATGAGTTAGATCATGTAATAGTTTGTCAGATCGTTGGGGGCATGTTGCCTATCATCTACTATGGTGTTTATCATCTTTGCTTCAACTTGTTATGCTTAATGCTTGTCACTTAGGGCCCGAGTGCCATGATTTCAGATCTGAACCATATGTGTTTGCATGAATATATTTGTGTTCTTGATCCTACCTATGAGTTGTTTGCACCTATTACGGTTCGGAACCGGTGATCCCAAAAGTGACAGCTTGGGACACCAAAGGGGATGGTCCGTAGTTTGAGGATTACATGTATCCATTGAGTTCATTGCTTTGTTCCGGTGCTCTTTGACAGGAGCACCTTAATCTCCATAAGTTCCTTTTGGCCCCGTTCGTAGCGGGATGGTAGGACAAAAGATGTTGTGCAAGTTCTTATTGCAAGCACGTACAACTACCTATGGGATACATGCCTAATGTTTGATATTTTCCTAGATGATCATTACTTTTCCGTGTGCCGTGCCCCAAGTTAGAATCATGATAAATCTCATCCATGCAGCGCCCAACCATCCGTCTCCCTAGCCTACAGTGTTTTAAATCCCGCTTGTCGCTAGTTGCCACTTTTGCCATTTACCTTTACTATTTACTTTTGCTGTTTACTTTTACTATCACCATCATCACTATCATATCACTGTTACCACTTATCTTTTGTTGCAAGTAAGTATATTTCAGGTGCGGTTGAATTGACAACTCAACTGTCAAAGCTTATAAATACTCTTTGGCTCCCCGTGTGTCGAATCAATAAATTGGGTTATTCTTACCCGCGAAGACTATCTCGATTGAGGGTTATCAAGTACCGTTTTCTGGCGCCGTTGCCGGGGAGCATAGCAATATTTACAAGTCTACTTGAAGTATCCTACCTGCTACACTTCATCCGCTATGGGTAAGAAAGGAGACCCCAAGGTTCCGATCTTACTATCTACTACAAGAAGAGGTACTGTTCTGAGCACTAGTGCTACACTTGATTCGCCTTCTATTATGAGTAAGTTTGCCTCACCACCACCACATGATGCTCCTACCGAATCCGTTACTATGTCCGATATACTTGATGATGCTTCTACTACTGTTGATGATATTAGTTCACTTGGTTATGCTCTTGAGAAACAGATTGCTGCTGCTGCTAAAAAGTCTGGAATTGAAATTCCTGTTACTCGCTACCCTATTGGTGAAACTTATGATTATCCTGATTTGAGTAAACTCAAGGAGAGACTCCTTGATGACGATTACTATATGCTTGATGAAGATTTATGCAGGGAACTGACAGAGTTTTCTGGCTCTGACCCTGAAGTTATTAAGAAACTGTTTGAAAAACACTCGTTGAAGAACAAAACCGTTCCTGATCCTGAATTTGCTACATCTCCTATATGCATTGATGATCCTGATTATGATTTCTCTGTTGATCTTTCACTTATACCTATGGTTGAAGCTGACCCCTTTTATGGCAGAGAAAATGATGATGCTATTGCACACCTAACTAAACTCGGTGAGTTGGGTGGCCTGTTTACCACAGATGAGAAGATACGATACTTTTATGTGACCAAGCTTCTTCCTTTTTCCTTGAAGGAAGGTGCTAAAGCATGGTATGATTCACTCCCATGCGGTTCCATTAAGAGTCATCAAGACTTAGCTCACTCTTTTGTTGATAAGTACTTTCCTGCTCACATGCAACATGCTGCTTTATAAAGAATTTATAACTTTAAACAGTTGCAGGATGAGTCCCTCACTAAAGCTTGGGGGAGGTACTGCGGTCTGATTCGGGCTAGACCAGGACATGAAGTCCCTAAGAACGAATTAATCGATATATTCTATGCTGGTCTAACTGATGAATCCAGGTCCTATTTGGACAGTTGTGCTGGTTGTGTTTTCAGGAAAAGGACACCGGACGATGCAGAAGATTTGATGGGCAGGATTGCCAAAAATCATGAAGATTGGTCCGTCCCTGAACCACCTCCACCACCAAAGAAGAGGGGCATGTTTGTTCTAAGCCCCGAAGATATGCGAGAAGCAAAGAAGTCTATTAAAGAGAAAGGTATTAAAGCTGAAGACGTGAAGAATCTACCCCCTATTGAGAAGCTGTGTGAGCCTACCACTCACCCTCCTATGGTAGAGGTACACTCTCTTTTCGATTTCAACGCAAGTGACATCCCTCATGGTAAGCCTCCTGATCAATGTTTAGATGAGTTTGATAATTTTATTATGAAACAAAATCATTTTAATGAGAGGATACAAAGTCAGTTGCATGATAATTCCCTTGCTATCAAAAGTTTGCTTGATGTTCTAGGTAGAACGGTTAATGATGTTCAATGTCTTGTGAAACATTTTCATATGGTTCAAACTCAGCTTGACCAAATTTCTAATGTGCAAAAAGATTTGCTTGCTAACAATGCCAAACAAGATAATTTGCAGGCTTTCGGGATTAAGACCCGAGGAGGAACTAGCACTCAAGATCCTCTCTATCCAGAGGGGCATCCGAGGAGAATCGAGCAAGATTCTGAAATGCAGGAAGAAGAAATTGTTGGCTCTCCAAAGAAGAAGAAGAAACATAAGGAGACTGGCAATTCTAATGATCCTATTGCAGATGAAGAGCCAGCTGTTGATCCCAATAGTGTATCTATCTCCGATGCTGAGACTGAAGACGGTGCTGAACCTGAAGGTAAGGATAATGAGAAGAATGATCCGCCTGAAGTTCAAGAAGAAGCAGCACCTGACAAACGTAAGAGGTACACTAAAGAAGACTTCATCACAAGAAAACATGGGAAGGAAAGAGAACCATGGGTACAGAAACCCATGCCCTTTCCAGGTAAGTCCATCAAATCCAAAGAAGAAGAGCATTACAATAAGTTTTGTGAGTGGATTAAACCTCTTTTTCTTCAAATCCCTTTGACTGAAGCTATTAAGTTACCTCCTTATTCAAAATATATGAAAGATATTGTCACTAATAAAAGAAAAGTTCCTAATGAAGCAATATCTACTATGCTTGCTAACTACTCTTTCAGTGGCAAGATTCCTGAGAAGCTCGGTGATCCAGGTATACCCACCATTCCTTGCTCCATAAAGAATAATTATGTAAAAACTGCTTTATGTGATCTTGGAGCAGGAGTGAGTGTTATGCATCTCTCTCTTTACGAGAGGCTCTGTTTAGAGAAACTAATTCCTACAGATATCTCCCTTCAGATGGCTGACAAGTCAACCACCGTTCCAATAGGTATTTGTGAGGATGTTCCCGTAGAAGTCGCTAATTGCTTGATTCTTACTGATTTTGTTGTGCTTGACATGCCCGAGGATGGAAGCATGTCCATTATTCTTGGTAGACCTTTTCTTAACACCGCAAGTGCTATTATTGATTGCAATAAAGGGAAGGTTACCTTCCATGTGAATGATAAAGAACACACGATATATTTTCCAAAGAAGATTGACAGGAGACATGGCCTCAACTCTATAGAAAATATCGGGACCGTGAAGATTGGAGAATGGGATTGTCCACTACATGTGCCTCACAAATACAAAACTATCATGGTGGGGACAATGTCCATCAAGGTAAAGGTTCAGTGATTACTTCGTAAGAGGTGGGACTTTTTGTTCTATATATCGCCTGTTTGTTGGTAAGACTTGATCAACCTTACTAGTAAACATGTTTTATATAGATAAAAAGTTGAGCTTGTTATGTTTTCATTTGTTTTTAGTTTTTGTTCTACTTGCTTTACCAAGTATTTATGTTTTGAAGCTTCACAATACTACTAACTGCTTCAAGTTTTCAGAGAGTTTCGCAGCTTTTTGAACTTCGAAAAATTTTCAACAGTGAAGTTTTCAGAAAAATTCCAAAAAAATTAAAATAAAAATTTCCACATCGGGAGTGACCCAGAGGGACCTAGGGCCAGCCAGGGGGACCCACCAGTGGCCCAGGCGGCCAGCTGGCGCGATGCAGCCCCTGGCCGCGCCCACAGGGCGCCTGGAGCCCACATGGCCCCCCTCCAGGTATGTCTTCTTCCTCCCTCTCTCTTTTTCTCCAAAAACGCGAGTTCTGCACTTGTTCTTGTGTTCTTGCTGTTCTTGGAGGCGATTCTTCGATCTCTCTCTACAGCCCACCATTTGAGCTGAGATTTTGAACAAATACTCCCTGGTATGTGACTCCTCCACCCCTCCAATTAAATTTCTGATTGGTGGCTTCATTTGTGAGTATTTAGTAGTTCTTGGTGGTGTATAGATGAGCTTGCATGCATGTGTAGAAAGTTATTTTCCAAGTTTTGATGCAAGTTTATGCCTTGGGCAAGTGAGTTGAGTAGTTTGCCTTAACTCACCTTGTTTTAATCCTCATTTTTGTAAATTGCAAAAAATTTCAGAAATGATTTTGTTAGGAAGAGCAAAAGGGTGGCTTGAGAAGAGGAGGCCCGCACACTCCGATCGAGTTACTAGAGCCGCAGCTTCATCCTCGATTGCTAGGGTGAGCTACAATGAAGATCATGTGCCCCTGGAGTTGTTGGAAGACGCAAGTCCAGCGCGTGCGATGACGTTTCCATGTGATGAATTCCTTGCAGCTGCGGGATTCAAGGATGAGTTTTATAATCTTTGTGCTAATGCAGGTTTGACACGGCTCGTCACGTGCCGTGTTACTCAGTATCAAAAACTCACCTCCAGTTTCATTAACAGTTTTAGATATAATCCTGATTCAGGTGCTATTGAGTTTAAAATTTACAATGATCTTATCATCATGACTTTGGGAAAGTTTTGTGAAATAATAGGTGTGCCAAACGTTAAGAAGACTGCTAGGATGGCCACTCAGCCCTCCGAGCTGAAAACCGTCATCAACTCTCTCTGCAGCATGGGTACAAGGGATATTCATCGGTCGAAGATCTCCAGCATCTTATTTCCTCACCTCAGGTATTTTGCATATTATGTTGCTAGAGGGGTGTTAGCTCGTGACAACACGAGCAACATTTCTGCTCCGGATATTGCTATCCTGGCAGCAGCCCTCTCAGGGAGGTTTGATTATAATCTGGGTGCCTTAATTGCTCGATGCCTTGCTATGAACGGTAACAAGGGAGACTTATATGGTGGCATTTATGCCACACTTATCTTAGAACATCTTGGAGGCACCCCACACCCTGATGATAATCCTTTTACTTATTTAAGCTTTGATCTTGCTGCTATGAAAAGGCATAAGTTTGTTACCATGGCTTCCGAGCTTGATAATCTTGTTTATATCTTGCGTTTCGGAACTACTGCGGAACGCAAGATCCGTCTACCTGCACCTCTTTTGTTTGATTTTTCTCGCAGGAATGGATGGTCCTTTGATGTTGTCCAGTTCGATGAGTTCATGGCCCAGTATCAGTTTCATAACCCCATGGAGGGGGTTGTGCCCGACGAGGAGGAGCACGGTGAGTTACCACCTTTTCAGGGAGATACCGCCACCGAGTTTGGTGAAGGGTCTTCCTCTGCTTGGCGTACGGACCCTTCCTCGTGGGAGACTCCGAGGAGTTCGGTATACGCGCCGGCATCCTTCTACGACCCTTGGACTCACCACCATACCCCCGGAGCAGGAGGCTCCTGGGGGCAGTAGCTGCTACCAACTTAGGCCAAAAACCTAAGCTTGGGGGAGTACGTGCCCCTCTCACTTTTCCATTGTATTATCTGTTTTATTCGCTTTGATCTTTTCGAAGCTTTTACCCGTTCTTCTTTATTTCTCTCTTTGCAAAAACAACAAAAAGATTTTCTCTTTCTTTTGCTTTCATTCAGACTTTGAAATAATCCAAAAAGATTTCCTTTTCTCTTTAGTTTGCTTTGTTTTCAGAGTTCAGCTCGAGTCCGTGATGGCATTCAATTATATTTTCTACGTTCGATCGTGCAAGTGACGAGGCAATAATGACGAAGATCGACTGAAGGGAAGCAACAAGGAAGACTGGTATGAACTCTTCTTGTTTCTACTTTTGTACATATGCCTATACTCATGATCTAGAGACCAGCTTGTAGCGACATAGTGCTATGTTTACAATGTTCTTCCAGTAGTTCATGCTTTCCTTGTGGCTAGTCTCGAATAGCTAGAGTATATAATGTGTTATTGAAATGATCTACATGCATTGCATTGTTCATAGTTCGGTATACTAAGGTGGTATTTCCCTTTAGAGAATTTCTGGATTGACTTGGCACATGCTTACACATGTTTGAGACTAAAAAGTCTGCTCGGCCTTGATGATCTTTGAGTTTCAGAATAGTTATATCACTTTCATGCCCGATTCAATGTTGCTTTGTCGCTCTGCATGATTATGGCTGTTATTGCTCTCTAGTTGGTCGCTTCCCAGTCTTTTGCTAACCTCCACCTGTACTAAGCGGACTGACTGCTTGTACATCCAAAATCCTTAAAACCTGTTATGCCATATGAGTCCACCATACCTTCCTATACATGGTATTTACCCGCCATTCCTAACGAAGACTTTCGTGTACCATCTCGAAATTAATCAAAAGCATTTCTCTTTTTGTGCCTCTGTTTTAGCTCATGAGGAAGTAGTAGTTAATTCATTATCTTTTTAAGTTGGACAAGTTTCACCCCGGGATTGCATGACTAATGTGCAAACCCATAATACGAGAAGGAACTGGCATAGGGTGCGCCCGGCTCATAAAAGATAATACAACAAACAAACCCTCCTTCACGCTTTGTTCATGAGAAATCAGAAAACTTTGGCAGTGATAAACAAAGGAGATTAAGAGGATGTGATCGTCCTCATGCGGGAGCCGTTCCTCGAAACTTGTCCAGCTCAAGAAGTGATTGAGTTACCTGATAGCATTCGTTGACGAAATATGCAGCTCTCAAAAACGTTTTTACCTCTGTTTTTAAAACCAAGAGCTCAGGTACATGTTTAGTTTTTGTTTCCGACCACGGGTTTTCAACCTTGCCAACAAAAGCCACGGTTCGAGAGTCTCCACCTTCTTTCTTCAAAGCACCAACTAGGAGAGCATAATTGTCATTCTGAGTGTAATGTGCATTGTCCCAAAGTATAACATTGTCTTCTGCATGCTTGTGATATGATTTATTCTTAAATTCTTAGTTCTAGTCTCCTTTAAAACTTTGGAGGAGTTTCTGCATTTATGTTTTGCTTCACTCATGGAGGCTAGCGAGATACCACCCTAATATGCTCAGGCTATGTGCAATGTGATCTTGTCTTGATTTTCAGTAGTATATTATTTACTTTTAGGTATTTGTGATTGGTCACTTGAAAGAAGGATTGCTCCGTGCATTGTCCTCATAGTACTGTTTCAATACTTGCTAGACTCTTTTCGTAATACATGCTTATATAAATCTAATGAAGCAAAAGAGTTTGTCAAAGTTTTCTTTGTCGCGTCCAGTTCGTTGAACTGAATTGCTTGAGGACAAGCAATATGCTAAGCTTGGGGGAGTTGATACGTCTCAAACGTATCTACTTTTCCAAACACTTTTGATATTGTTTTGACCTCATTCTTGCATGATTTGAACTAAACTAACCCGGACTGACGCTGTTTTCAGCAGAGCTGCCTGTATGGTTTTATTGTGCGCAGGAAAACGGATTTTTAGGTATCTCAGAAAAATCCACGAAAAATGACAGAAAATCCACGCACCCGAAGGAACCAGGAGCCAGAAGAGGGGCCAGAGGGGGACCAGGGGGCCCCAGGCGCCCTGGTGGCGCGGCCCAGCCCCTGGCCGCGCCGGGGGGTCGCCTGGGTGGGCCCCACCTCCCCTGGTGCCCTACCTTGACTCGTATTTTAGCTCGTGACGGAGAAATCCCAGATCAGAAGTTCTTTTCGCAGTTTTCGTCGCGGAGCCGCCGCCACCCTCTGTTCTTCTTCGGGAGGGCTAATCTGGAGGCTGAATTGGCCTCCGGAGAGGTGAGATCGTCGCCATCGTCATCATCATCACCACTCCATCATCCCTCCATGACTTCTCCTTCCATGTGTGAGTAATCCCCTGCTGTAGGCGAAGGGGATGGTAGGGATTGGATGAGTTAGTGTTGGGGAACGTAGTATTTTAAAATTTTCCTACGATCACGCAAGATCTATCTACCAGATGCATAGCAACAAGAGGGGAGAGTGTGTCTACGTACCCTCGTAGACCGGCAGCGGAAGCGTCAAGTGACGCGGTTGATGTTGTCGAACTTCTTCACGATCCAACCGATCAAGCACCGAACGTACGGCACCTCCGCGTTCAGCACACGTTCAGCTTGATGACGTCCCACGAGCTCTTGATCCAGTTGAGCTTCACGGGAGAGTTTCGTCAGCACAACGGCGTGGTGACGGATATGATGTGATCACCGGCGCAGGGCTTCTCCTAAGCTCCGCGACGGTACGACCGAGGTGTGATTCTGTGGAGGGGGGCACCGCACACGGCTAAAACAAATCAACTTGTGTGTCTTTGGGTGCCCCCTGCCCCCGTATATAAAGGAGCAAGGGAGGAGGGGCCGGCCACCTCCTATGGTGCGGCTAGGGAGGGGACTCCTACTAGGAATAGGATTGCAATCCTATTCCTAGTAGGATTCACCGGAAGGAAGAAGGGGGAAAGGATTAGGAGAGGTGGCGCCCCCCCCAATCCTAGTCCAACTAGGATTCCTAGGTGGGGGCGCCGGCCAGCCCTATGGGCTGCCTCTCTCTCACCCTTTAGGCCCACTATGGACCATTCCCTCTCGTAGGGGGTTCCGGTAACCCCCTCCGGCATTCCCGATAAATCCGAAACTTTTCCGGTATACTTCCGGTGTCCGAATATAGCCGTACAATATATCAATCTTTATGTCTCGGACATTCCGAGACTCCTCGTCATGTCCGTGATCTCATCCGGGACTCCGAACTACCTTCGGTACATCAATACTCAAAAACTCATAATACCGATCGTCATCAAACGTTAAGCGTGCGGACCCTACGGGTTCGAGAACTATGTAGACATGACCGAGACTCATCTCTGGTCAATAACCAATAGCGGAACCTGGATGTTCATATTGGCTCCTACATATTCTACGAATATCTTTTATCGGTCAGAACCGCATAACAACATACGTTGTTCCTTTTGTCAAACGGTATGTTACTTGCCCGAGATTCGATCGTCGGTATCTTTATACCTAGTTCAATCTCGTTGCCGGCAAGTCTCTTTACTCGTTCCGTAACACATCATCTCGTGACTAACTCATTAGTCCTTTTGCTTGCAAGGCTTATTGTGATGTGTGTTACCGAGAGGGCCCAGAGATACCTCTCCGACACTCGGAGTGACAAATCCCAATCTTGATCTATGCCAACACCACGAATACTTTCGGAGACACCTGTAGAGCATCTTTATGATCACCCAGTTACGTTGTGACGTTTGATAGCACACAAGGTGTTCCTACGGTATTCCGGAGTTGCATAATCTCATAGTCATAGGAACATGTATTAGTCATGAAGAAAGCAATAGCAGTTAAACTAAACGATCATAGTGCTATGCTGACGGATGGGTCTTGTCCATCACATCATTCTCCTAATGATGTGATCCCGTTGATCAAATGACAACTCATGTCTATGGCTAGGAAACATAACCATCTTTGATCAATGAGCTAGTCTAGTAGAGGCATACTAGGGACATACTGTTTTGTCTATGTATCCACACATGTACTAAGTTTTCGGTTAATACAATTCTAGCATGAATAAAAGACATTTATCATGATATAAGGAAATACAAATAACATCTTTATTATTGCCTCTAGGGCATATTTCCTTCAGTCTCCCACTTGAACTAGAGTCAATAATCTAGCTCACATCGCCATGTGATTTAATACCGATAGTTCACATCGTTATGTGACCAACACCCAAAGGGTTTACTAGAGTCAATAATCTAGTTCACATCGCTATGTGATTAACACCCAAGAGTAATAAGGTGTGATCATGTTTTGCTTGTGAGAGAAGTTTAGTCAACGGGTCTGTCATATACAGATCCCTATGTATTTCGCAAATTTCTATGTCTACAATGCTCTGCATGGAGCTACTCTAGCTAATTGCTCCCACTTTCAATACGCATCCAGATTGATACTTAGAGTCATCTGGTTTTAGTGTCAAAGTTTGCATCGGCGTAACCCTTTTACGACGAACTCTTTATCACCTCCATAATCGAGAAATATTTCCTTAGTCATCCAATTACTAAGGATAATTTTGACCGCTGTACAGTGATCTACTCCTGGATCACTATTGTACTTCCCTGTCAAACTCTTGGCACGGTACACAACGTGTTTTGTACACAGCATGGCATACTTTATAGAACCTATGGCTGAGGCACAGGGAATGACTTTCATTCTCTCTATATTTTTCTGCCGTGGTCTGGCTTTGAGTCTTACTCAACTTCACACCTTACAAGTCAGGCAAGAACTTCTTCTTTGACTGATCCAATTTTTTGAACTATTCCAAAATCTTATCAAGGTATGTACTCATCGAAAGTCTTATCAAGCGTCTTGATCTATCTATATAGATCTTAATGCTCAATATGTAAGCAGCTTCACCGAAGTCTTTCTTTGAAAAACTCCTTTCAAACACTCCTTTACGCTTTCCAGAAAATTCTACATCATTTCCGATCGACAATATGTCATTCACATATACTTATCAGAAAGGTTGTAGTGCTCCCACTCACTTCTTGTAAATACAGGCTTCTCCAAAAGTCTGTATAAAACCATATGCTTTGATCACCTCATCAAAGCGTATATTCCAACTCCGAGATGCTTGCACCAGTCCATAGATGGATCGCTGGAGCTTGCATACTTTGTTAGCACCTTTTGGATTGACAAAACCTTCTGGTTGCATCATATACAACTCTTCTTTGAGATATCCATTTAGGAATGCAGTTTTGACATCCATTTGCCAGATTTCATAATCATAAAATGTGGCAATTGCTAACATGATTCGGACAGACTTAAGCATCGCTACAGGTGAGAAAGTCTCATCGTAGTCAACTCCTTGAACTTGTCGAAAACCTTTCGCAACAAGTCGAGCTTTGTAAACAGTAATATTACCGTCTGCGTCGGTCTTCCTCTTGAAGATCCATTTATTTTCGATGGCCTGCCGATCATCGGGCAAGTCAACCAAAGTCCATACTTTGTTCTCATACATGGATCCCATCTCAGATTTCATGGCTTTAAGCCATTTTGCGGAATCTGGGCTCATCATCGCTTCCTCATAGTTCGTAAGTTCATCATGGTCTAGTAACATGATTTCCAGAACTGGGTTGCCGTACCACTCTGGTGCGGAACGTACTCTGGTTGATCTACGACGTTCAGCAGAAACTTGATCCGAAGTTTCATGATCATTATCATTAACTTCCTCACTAATTGGTGTAGGAATCACTGGAACAATTTCCTGTGATGTACTACTTTCCAATCCGGGAGAAGGTACAATTACCTCATCAAGTTCTACTTTCCTCCCACTCACTTCTTTCGAGAGAAACTCTTTTTCTAGAAAGGATCCGTTCTTAGCAACGAATATTTTGCCTTCGGATCTGTGATAGAAGGTGTACCCAACAGTCTCTTTTGGGTATCCTATGAAGACACATTTTTCCGACTTGGGATCGAGCTTATCAGGTTGAAGTGTTTTCACATAAGCATCGAAGCCCAAAATTTTAAGAAACGACAACTTTGGTTTCTTGCCAAACCATAGTTCATAAGGTGTCGTATCAACGGATTTAGATGGTGCCCTATTTAACGTGAATGCAGCTGTCTCTAATGCATGACCCAAAATGATAGTGGTAAATCGGTAAGAGACATCATAGATCGCACCATATCGAATAAAGTACGGTTACGACGTTCGGACACACCATTATGCTGTGGTGTTCCGGGTGGCGTGAGCTGTGAAACTATTCCACATTGTTTCAAATGAAGACCAAAACTCGTAACTCAAATATTCTCCTCCACGATCAGATCGTAGAAAACTTTATTTTCTTGTTATGATGATTCTCTACTTCACTCTGAAATTCTTTGAACTTTTCAAAAGTTTCAGACTTGTGTTTCATTAAGTAGATATACCCATATCTGCTCAAATTATCAGTGAAGGTCAGAAAATAACGATACCCGCAGCGAGCTTCAACACTCATTGGTCCGCATACATCAGTATGTATGATTTCCAACAAATATGTTGCTCGCTCCATAGTTCCGGAGAACGGAGTTTTAGTCATCTTGCCCATGAGGCATGGTTCGCAAGCACCAAGTGATTCATAATCAAGTGATTCCAAAAGTCCATCATTATGGAGTTTCTTCATGCGTTTTACACCAATATGTCTTAAACGGCAGTGCCACAAATAAGTTGCACTATCATTATTAACCTTGCATCTTTTGGCTTCAATATTATGAATATGTGTATCACACGATCGAGATCCAACAAACTATTTTCATTGGGTGTATGACCATAGAAGGTTTTATTCATGTAAACAGAACAACAATTATTCTCTATAACTTACATGAATAACCGTATTGCAATAAACATGATCAAATCACATTCATGCTCAACACAAACACCAAATAACAGTTATTTAGGTTCAACACTAATCCCGAAAGTATAGGGAGTGTGCGATGATGATCATATCAATCTTGGAACTGCTTCCAATACACATCGTCACTTCATCTTTTAACTAGTTTATGTTCATTATGCAACTCCCACTTCGAGTTACTACTCTTTAGCAACTGAACCAATATCAAATACCGAGGGGTTGCTATGAACACTAGTAAAATACACATTAATAATCTGTATATCAAATATACCTTTGTTCACTTTGCCATCCTCCTTATCCGCCAAGTATCTAGGGCAGTTCCACTTTTAGTGACCATTTCCTTTGCAGTATAAGCACTTGTTTCAGGCTTGAGTTTAGCTTTGGGTTTCTTCACGGGAGTGACAACTTGCTTGTCATTCTTCTTGAAGTTCCCCTTCTATCCCTTTGCCCTTTACTTGAAACAAGTGGTCTTGTTAACCATCAACACTTGATGTTTTTCATGATTTCTACCTTCGCCTACTTCAGTATCGCAAAGAGCTGGGAATTCCTTTCGTCATCCCTTGCATATTATAGTTCATCACGAAGTTCTACTAACTTGGTGATAGTGACTTAGAGAACTTTGTCAATTACTATCTTATCAGGAAGATTAACTCCCACTTGATTAAAGTAATTGTAGTACCCAGACAATCTGAGCACATGCTCACTGGTTGAGCTATTCTCCTCCATCTTGTAGGCAAAGTATTGTCAGAGGTCTTATACCTCTCGACACGGGCATGAGTATGAAATACTAATTTCAACTCTTGGAACATCTTATATGCTCCGTGGCGTTCAAAACGTTTTTGAAGTCCCGGTTATAAGCCGTAAAGCATGGTGCACTAAACTATCAAGTAGTCATCATACTGAGCTTTTGTCAAAACGTTCATAACGTCTACATCTGCTCCTGCAATAGGTCTGTCACCTAGCGGTGCATCAAGGACATATTTCTCTGTGCAGCAATGAGGATAATCCTCAGATCACGGAACAATTCCGCATCATTGCTACTAACATCCTTCAACTTGGTTTTCTCTAGGAACATATGAAAAATAAACGGGGAGCAACATCGCGAGCTATTGATCTACAACATAGATATGCTAATACTACCAGGACTAAGTTCATGATAAAATAAAGTTCAATTAATCATATTACTTAAGAACTCCCACTTAGATAGACATCCCTCCGGTCATCTAAATGATCACGTGATCCAAATCAACTAAACCATGTCCGATCATCACGTGAGATGGAGTAGTTTCAATGGTGAACATCTCATGTTGATCATATCTACTATATGATTCACGCTCGACCTTTCGGTCTCCAGTGTTCCGAGGCCATATCTGTATATGCTAGGCTCGTCAAGTTTAACCCGAGTATTCTGCGTGTGCAAAACTGGCTTACACCCGTTATATTTGAACGTAGAGCTTATCACACCCAATCATCACGTGGTGTCTCGGCACGACGAACTTTCGCAACGGTGCATACTCAGGGAGAACACTTATACCTTGAAATTTAGTAAGGGATCATCTTATAATGCTACCGTCGTACTAAGCAAAATAAGAAGCATTAATAAGATAAACATCACATGCAATCAAAATATGTGACATGATATGGCCATCATCATCTTGTGCTTTTGATCTCCATCTTCAAAGCACCGTCATGATCACCCTCGCAAAACATGATCATGTCATACAAAAACCGTATAACTCATCATGTCTTGACCATATCACATCACAACATGCCCCTGCAAAAACAAGTTAGACGTCCTCTACTTTGTTGTTGCAAGTTTTACGTGGTTGCTACGGGTTTTAGCAAGAACCGTTCTTACCTACGCATACAAAACCACAACGATGTTTCGTCAAGTATGTGCTGTTTTAACCTTCACAAGGACCGGGCGTAGCCACACTTGATTCAGCTAAAGTGAGAGAGACAGACACCCGCCAGTCACCTTTAAGCAACGAGTGCTCGTAACGGTGAAACCAGTCTCGCGTAAGCGTACGCGTAATGTCGGTCCGGGCCGCTTCATCTCACAATACCGCCGAAGCAAAGTATGACATGCTGGTAAGCAGTATGACTAGTATCGTCCACAATCTCATTGTGTTCTACTCGTGCATATCATCTACGCATAGACCTGGCTCATGATGCCACTGTTGGGGAACGTAGTATTTTAAAATTTTCCTACGATCACGCAAGATCTATCTACCAGATGCATAGCAACGAGAGGGGAGAGTGTGTCTACGTACCCTCGTAGACCGGCAGCGGAAGCGTCAAGTGACGCGGTTGATGTTGTCGAACTTCTTCACGATCCAACCGATCAAGCACCGAACGTACGGCACCTCTGCGTTCAGCACACGTTCAGCTTGATGACGTCCCACGAGCTCTTGATCCAGTTGAGCTTCACGGGAGAGTTTCGTCAGCACAACGGCGTGGTGACGGATATGATGTGATCACCGGCGCAGGGCTTCTCCTAAGCTCCGCGACGGTACGACCGAGGTGTGATTCTGTGGAGGGGGGCACCGCACACGGCTAAAACAAATCAACTTGTGTGTCTTTGGGTGCCCCCCTACCCCCGTATATAAAGGAGCAAGGGAGGAGGGGCCGGCCACCTCCTATGGTGCGGCTAGGGAGGGGACTCCTACTAGGAATAGGATTGCAATCCTATTCCTAGTAGGATTCACCGGAAGGAAGAAGGGGGAAAGGATTAGGAGAGGTGGCGTCCCCCCAATCCTAGTACAACTAGGATTCCTAGGTGGGGGCGCCGGCCAGCCCTATGGGCTGCCTCTCTATCACCCTTTAGGCCCACTATGGACCATTCCCTCTCGTAGGGGGTTCCGGTAACCCCCTCCGGCATTCCCGATAAATCCGAAACTTTTCCGGTATACTTCCGGTGTCCGAATATAGCCGTCCAATATATCAATCTTTATGTCTCAGACATTCCGAGACTCCTCGTCATGTCCGTGATCTCATCCGGGACTCCGAACTACCTTCGGTACATCAATACTCAAAAACTCATAATACCGATCGTCATCAAACGTTAAGCGTGCGGACCCTACGGGTTCGAGAACTATGTAGACATGACCGAGACTCATCTCTGGTCAATAACCAATAGCGGAACCTGGATGTTCATATTGGCTCCTACATATTCTACGAAGATCTTTTATCGGTCAGAACCGCATAACAACATACGTTGTTCCTTTTGTCAAACGGTATGTTACTTGCCCGAGATTCGATCGTCGGTATCTTTATACCTAGTTCAATCTCGTTGCCGGCAAGTCTCTTTACTCGTTCCGTAACACATCATCTCGTGACTAACTCATTAGTCTTTTGCTTGCAAGGCTTATTATGATGTGTGTTATCGAGAGGGCCCAGAGATACCTCTCCGACACTCGGAGTGACAAATCCCAATCTTGATCTATGCCAACACCACGAATACTTTCGGAGACACCTGTAGAGCATCTTTATGATCACCCAGTTACGTTGTGACGTTTGATAGCACACAAGGTGTTCCTACGGTATTCGGGAGTTGCATAATCTCATAGTCATAGGAACATGTATAAGTCATGAAGAAAGCAATAACAGTTAAACTAAACGATCATAGTGCTATGCTAACGGATGGGTCTTGTCCATCACATCATTCTCCTAATGATGTGATCCCGTTGATCAAATGACAACTCATGTCTATGGCTAGGAAACATAACCATCTTTGATCAATGAGCTAGTCTAGTAGAGGCATACTAGGGACATACTGTTTTGTCTATGTATCCACACATGTACTAAGTTTCCGGTTAATACAATTCTAGCATGAATAAAAGACATTTATCATGATATAAGGAAATACAAATAACATCTTTATTATTGCCTCTAGGGCATATTTCCTTCAGTTAGATCATGTAATAGTTTGTCAGATCGTTGGGGGCATGTTGCCTATCATCTACTATGGTGTTTATCATCTTTGCTTCAACTTGTTATGCTTAATGCTTGTCACTTAGGGCCCGAGTGCCATGATTTCAGATCTGAACCATATGTGTTTGCATGAATATATTTGTGTTCTTGATCCTACCTATGAGTTGTTTGCACCTATTACGGTTCGGAACCGGCGATCCCAAAAGTGACAGCTTGGGACACCAAAGGGGATGGTCCGTAGTTTGAGGATTAAATGTATCCATTGAGTTCATTGCTTTGTTCCGGTGCTCTTTGACAGGAGCACCTTAATCTCCATAAGTTCCTTTTGGCCCCGTTCGTAGCGGGATGGTAGGACAAAAGATGTTGTGCAAGTTCTTATTGCAAGCACGTACAACTACCTACGGGATACATGCCTAATGTTTGATATTTGCCTAGATGATCATTACTTTTCCGTGTGCCGTGCCCCAAGTTAGAATCATGATATATCTCATCCATGCAGCGCCCAACCATCCGTCTCCCTAGCCTACGGTGTTTTAAATCCTGCTTGTCGCTAGTTGCTACTTTTGCCATTTACCTTTACTATTTACTTTTGCTGTTTACTTTTACTATCACCATCATCACTATCATATCACTGTTACCACTTATCTTTTGTTGCAATAAGTATATTTCAGGTGCGGTTGAATTGACAACTCAACTGTCAAAGCTTATAAATACGCTTTGGCTCCCCGTGTGTCGAATCAATAAATTGGGTTATTCTTACCCGCGAAGACTATCTCGATCCCTTACGGTTGAGGGTTATCACTATCTTATCTGGAAGATTAACTCCCACTTGAATCAAGCAATTGTAGTACCCAGACAATCTGAGCACATGCTTACTGGTTGAGCTATTCTCCTCCATCTTGTAGGCAATGTACTGTCAGAGGTCTTATACCTCTGGACACGGGCATGAGTATGAAATACTAATTTCAACTCCTAGAAGATCTCATATGCTTCATGGCGTTCAAAACTTTTTTGAAGTCCCGGTTCTAAGCCGTAAAGCATGGTGCACTAAACTATCAAGTAGTCATCATACCGAGCTTTTGTCAAAACGTTCATAACGTCTGCATCTACTCCTGCAATAGGTCTGTCACCTAGCGGTGCATTAAGGGCATAATTTTTCTGTGCAGCAATGAGGAAAATCTCGAGATCATGGAACAAGTCCGCTTCATTGCTACTAACATCTTTCAACTTAGTTTTCTCTAGGAACATATAAAAACAAACAGGGAGCTACATCGCGAGCTATTGATCTACAACATAAATATGCTAATACTACCAGGACTATTTTCATGATAAATTAAAGTTTAATTAATCATATTACTAAAGGACTCCCACTTAGATAGACATCCCTCTAGTCATCTAAATGATCACGTGATCCAAATCAACTAAACCATGTCCGATCATCACGTGAGATGGAGTAGTTTTCAATGGTGAACATCTTATGTTGATCATATCTACTATATGATTCACGCTCGACCTTTCGGTCTCCAGTGTTCCGAGGCCATATCTGCATATGCTAGGCTCGTCAAGTTTAACCTGAGTATTATGCGTGTGCAAAACTGGCTTACACCCGTTGTATGTGAACGTAGAGCTTATCACACCCGTTCATCATGTGGTGTCTCGGCACGACGAACTTTCACAACGGTGCATACTCAGGGAGAACACTTATACCTTGAAATTTAGTGAGAGATCATCTTATAATGCTACCGTCGATCTAAGCAAAATAAGATGCATAAAAGATAAACATAACATGCAATCAATATAAGTGATATGATATGGCCATCATCATCTTGTGCCTTTGATCTCCATCTCCAAGGCACCGTCATGATCACCATCGTCACCGGCGCGACACCTTGATCTCCATCGTAGCATCGTTGTCGTCTCGCCAACTATTGCTTCCACGACTATTGCTACCGCTTAGTGATAAAGTAAATCAATTACATGGCGATTGTATTTCATACAATAAAGCGACAACCATATGGCTCTTGCCAGTTGCCGATAACTTTACAAAACATGATCATCTCATACAATAACGTATAACTCATCATGTCTTGACCATATCACATCACAACATGCCCTGCAAAAACAAGTTAGACGTCCTCTACTTTGTTGTTGCAAGTTTTACGTGGCTGCTACGGGCTTAGCAAGAACCGTTCTTACCTACGCATACAAAACCACAACGATTTTTCGTCAAGTATGTGCTCCTTTAACGTTCACAAGGACCGGGCGTAGCCACACTCGATTCAACTAAAGTTGGAGAAACTGACACCCGCCAGCCACCTGTGTGCGAAGCACGTCGGTAGAACCAGTCTCGCGTAAGCGTACGCGTAATATCAGTCCGGGCCGCTTCATTCAACAATACCGCCGAATCAAAGTATGACATGCCAGTAAGCAGTATGACTAGTATCGTCCACAACTCACTTGTGTTCTACTCGTGCATATCATCTATGCATAGACCTGGCTCATGATGCCACTGTTGGGGAACGTAGTATTTCAAAAAAAAAAAAATCCTACGATCACGCAAGATCTATCTACTAGATGCATAGCAACGAGAGGGGAAAGTATGTCTACGTACCCTCGTAGACCGAAAGCGGAAGCGTCTAGTGACGCGTTTGATGTAATCAAATTTTCTTCGCGATCCAACCGATCAAGCACCAAACGTACGGAGCCTCTGCGTTTAGCACACATTCAGCTTGATGACGTCCCACGAGCTCTTGATCCGGTAGAGCTTCACGGGAGAGTTTCGTCAGCACGCCGGCGTGGTGACGGAGATGATGAAGCTATCGGCGCAAGGGAGCACCACACACAGTTGGGAGAGATCAACTTGATCAACTTGTGTGTCTAGAGGTGCCCCCTGCCCTCGTATATAAAGGAGCAAGGGGGGAGGCCGGCCGGCCCCTATGACACGTCCTAGGAGGGCCGCTCCTACTAGGAGTAGGATTCCAATCCTATTCCTAGTAGGAGTCCACCAAGAGGGAGAAGGGGAAGGAAGGAGAGGGAAAGAGGGGCCGCGCCCCCCTCCCCTAGTCCAATTTGGACTCCCCTTGGGAGGGGGCGCGCCACCTCCTAGGCTGCTGCCCTCTCTCTCCCCTAAAGCCCACTAGGGCCCAACACTTCCCCGGGGGGTTCCGGTAACCCCCTGGCACTCCGGTTTCATCCGAAACTTTTCTGGAACACTTCATGTGTCCGAATATAGTCGTCCAATATATCAATCTTTATGTCTCTGACATTGCGAGACTCCTCGCCATGTCCGTGATCTCATCTGGGACACTGAACTACCTTCGGTACATCAAAACTCATAAACTCATAATACCGATTGTCACCAAACGTTAAGTGTGCGGACCCTAAGGGTTCGAGAACTATGTAGACATGACCGAGACTCATCTCAGGTCAATAAACAATAGCGGAACCTCGATGATCATATTGGCTCCTACATATTCTACGAAGATCTTTATCGGTCAAACCGCATAACAACATACGTTGTTCCCTTTGTCATCGGTATGTTACTTGCCCGAGATTCGATTGTCGGTATCTCAATACCTAGTTCAATCTCGTTACCGGCAAGTCTCTTTACTCGTTCCGTAATACATCATCTTGTGACTAACTCATTAGTCATTTGCTTGCAAGGCTTATTATGATGTGCATTACCGAGAGGGCCCAGAGATACCTCTCCGACACTCGGAGTGACAAATCCTATTCTTGATCTAGGCCAACACCACGAACACCTTCGGAGACACCTGTAGAGCATCTTTATAATCACCCAGTTACGTTGTGATGTTTGATAGCACACAAGGTGTTCCTCCGGTATTCGGGAGTTGCATAATCTCATAGTCATAGGAGCATGTATAAGTCATGAAGAAAGCAATAGCAGTAAAACTAAACGATCATAGTGCTAAGCTAACGGATGGGTCTTGTCCATCACATCATTCTCCTAATGATGTGATCCCGTTGATCAAATGAAAACCCATGTCTGTGGCTAGGACACATAACCATC
This sequence comes from Secale cereale, assembly GCA_902687465.1. Taxonomy (NCBI): domain Eukaryota; kingdom Viridiplantae; phylum Streptophyta; class Magnoliopsida; order Poales; family Poaceae; genus Secale; species Secale cereale. The sequence goes on along the minus strand of LR738713.1, from coordinate 41,318,174 downwards.
TTTGATCAATGAGCTAGTCTAGTAGAGGCATACTAGGGACACTCTGTTTTGTCTATGTATTCACACATGTACTAAGTTTTCGTTTAATACAATTCTAGCATGAATAATAAACATTTATCATGATATAAGGAAATAAATAATAACTTTATTATTTCCTCTAGGGCATATTTCCTTCAGCGGCCCATTAGCGTTGCAGCCTAGCATCGACAGCTCCCATGGCGCTGCCCGCAACGAGCAGTCGGACACCGCCGCCCTTTTTTTTCCTTTCACCCTCTGTTTGTTCTTGTATTAGCATGCCACCGTTCTCTTGCAGGCTCACGCCACCATGGCCATGGCGCCCTGAGCACTGAGATGAGCAGCTCCTGCCCATTTGCACCACCGCTTGCCACCAGTGCCTCCTCGACCTCCATCTTGGCCGGATCCGGTCCAACCCGAGCATCCCGCGGACGGATCCGCCGTCTCCGCCGCGCCCCCATGTCCGCGTCAATCACGGACTCCCATGCATCACGCCGCCGTCCCTTGCAGCATTGACCTCGCCTGACGCCTCCTCGCTCAACCGTGGTCATGGGTGGCCTCACGCCCTCCGGTGGCAATTCCTCGATGTTGCTATTGCTGCATCCCGGCGGCAGAGAGAGTGAGAGAAAAGACAGAGATATCTATTTTTTTTTGCCTTTTTTCTTCTTTTTATGTAGTTGGGACCCACTTGTAAGTGCCATGTTTTTCTCTTCATTATTTAACTTTTTTTTACCGGAGTTGTAAGGAGGGGTAAATTGGTCCAGAGAAATATCTCTCTAGCGGTCAAATTGGGACGGAAGGGCAAAAGCATCGGGAGACCAAACACACTTGGGCAAGACCAAGAGTTTTTCGAAATTAGGGGCAAAACTGCCGAGTGGGACACAACTAGGGGCATAAATTTGATTATCCCTTTCCTCTTCAAGGGAAAAATCAACAAACTCAAGAGGTAGCATCATTGTTCTCCAAAATCTCTCAACTAAAACAACAACTAACTTTTATATTTTCATTCCCGCAAAGTACATCTAGTTTTATTCTCGCAAAGTACTTTTATTCTTGTTCTAGGTAAAGTGAGTGTTAGCGTGCGTAGAGTTGTATCGATGGTTGATAGAACTTGAGAAAATATTAATTCTACATTTAGCTCCTGGTTGGGTTCGACACTCTTATTTATCAAAAAAAGCTACAATTGATCCTCTATACTTGTGGGTTACCATTCTTCAGCAACAAAGAGTAAATGTGGTTCGCGAAGCAAGTCTGTCGAAGGTTTGGAGATCGTCGATAAGCGTCTACCCTAAGTGAAATCAACCAAGTCTGATCAGCTTCGTGTTGAAGGGGAATAGTACAGACAAAGGTTTGCTCCTGTGTTCAAACACAAGTCCCTAAAACCAGACATATCTCTTTCGTAGAAGAGTGAACTGGTCTACCAAATCATCTATCGCCATCGAGCACCACTGGTCATTTCTTCTCTACTACAATTTCTTCGGTAGGTTATCTTATGTGCTCTGTGTATAGATGTCCGCAATCACTTATCTTTCACAGATCTTTATCTGCACCCTGTCTATGTTGTCTAGTATATTTCTATTCATTGTTCTCAAAGTAGTTTCTCTGTACACTCGTCTGCTCACCCTTTGGTGCTACTTTGTTATTCAACTGAGCTATGTCTTGATGAACATGTCTCGATAGGATTGTTATTCGTTAAGTCTATCTTGTTCGTACTTTCAACTTATGTTGTTTGTCTTGCTTCCATTATGTGCCACCATTGTCTTCGTGAAAGTTCTCTGTTACTATACTTGAAAGTTTATCGTTGTTTTCATCAAAAAGTTTTGCATAGTTCTTCCTGTTTAGTTTTTTATCTTCGTGTGTTTGTGCTCATTTACTTTCTGTGTTCTTGTTCTAGTTCTACTTTCGCTGCTTTATGTTGAGGTATTTAAATTTTTGAAACAAATTTTAAATT
>LR738713.1:41282166-41316065 GCA_902687465.1 Secale cereale | reverse complement strand
CGATATACTCTTTGTTGTAGGGTGGAACCCTAGGTGGAGATCTTTCACGAATTGGAGGGGAATCCCCAAGAACAAGAGGAGCACAAAGGGAAGAACACAAGAGAAACACTCAAGAACAAGTCCAATCACACATCCACTAGACTCACAAACACATGAGATCTACAAGGTACAAGAACAATCAAAGGGAAATAAGATACATGGTAGAGTTCATCCCAATCCTATGAAGAGAGAGGTCTTGATAATATACAAGAATTCTTCTCCCTTGGGAGGTCTTGCATCCACTAGGGATCTTCTCCAAGGTGGAGGTCTTGGCCTCCAATTGAGTAGTCTCTCTCTCTCTCTCAAGAGGAGAAGGTAGGAGCAAAGCTCACATTCAAATGAGCTATTATATTTGCTAACCTTAGAAAGGAGGTGGAGGTGGTCTATTTATAGTCTAAGCCACGAAGGGGTAAGTGGCGAGGGATACAAGGCCAAAGGCCGACGGTTCCACACAGGCAGGGCCGTAGTACCGGAACCTCGGGCGGTAGTACCGCTTGGGAGTGGTAGTACCGATTGGGAGCGGTAGTACCGCCCGTTCCGGACTGGATAGACCATTCTTCTTCTGTCTTCTCTTCCACGCTTCCCTCGCGGATGGTGTAGGCGTTCCTTAGCGCTTGCGCTCCTCCTCGTTGTCCGTGAAGCTCCGACAACACCTATACATGCACACGAGTGAAGTGTCAAGTAGTATACCATCCTCGAAGGGGTCAAGTGAGCACGTGTAAAGGAGAAGATTCACCTTTATGTATGAGAAATAGATGGCGCACGTGTCACTTGCCAAATGGGCTCTTGACATGGTGATGTCCGTAGGATGCTCCGCATCATCCCCTCCCCTTGGGAAAGATCTGACCTCGGATCGAGAGCCAAATCACCATGGGAAAGAGATGGTGTCGCCGTGTAGGAGTGGATGATCACCAAGTACTCATCATCTTGAAGCTCAAAGTTGTCTCTCTCCAATGTCGCACCGTCTAGTGATTCCTTCAAAAGGAGCAAGAACACCAAGCACTTGGAAAAAAAATGTGGTTAGCATTAGTGCAAAACCAAGCATTCAATAGGTGATTCACCGAACATGTGTTGTCATCAAGCATAGCATAGGGTGTGACAAAGGGTTGTGGCATGGCATTTAAGCACATCAATTGAGCACAATCAAGGTCATCACGGAAACAAGCATGTAAATGTGAGGTAGAGATGCACATATGTGTGACAAGAGAGTAAGCATCTACCTCAAAGGCGTAGCAAGCATGCATAAAGTGCTCAATTAAAGGTCTATGGTAGGCATAGGAATCATTCACAACACCCACTAAAATGAAGTGTCTAAACACATGAGTCAAGTGCAAGACAATCCAAGCATAACGTGCATAGGGTGTAGTGAAAGTCGCGTGGCACTCAACACAATAGAAAGAGCAATTGTTCGACATGTGTGAGGCAAATAAGTCAAGCATGTGACAAGCAAAGGGACATGTCATATGTGAAGGGATGACATTGGTGCAACCAAACATGTGATATGAGCAAGTAGGCAACAAGATGGATGCAACACACAAGGCATATATATCATGAAGCATGGCAATGTGACAATGACAAGTTGAAGCGAGATCTCTAACATGTGTGCAATCAAGGGGTCCAAGATGACAAATAAGTCTCATGGTGCAAGCAACACATGTAGTGTGATCCACAATATCCATGCTCATGGTTTTGGGTGTCTCGAAAGAGAAGGATATCACCTTAAAAGCATGTCCTTGTGCGTCCTTCACAATGTCGAAGCACAAGCAAGTGCGATGTAGAAGCGTCGGGAACAAAGGTGGTTCACTCTCAAGAGCTCGAATGGTCAACTCACGTGATGTGGAAGTCGACACGATGTCCAAGTATCCTACACATGCATACAACAAAACAAAGAACGTATGCGCATGGTAGATAAACACATCATCCATCATGATGGTTCTCTTCTCTTGCACATAACCATTAGAAGCAAAAGTGCATGAATAAGATGATGCAACAATGGCTATATTCATGGCACTAGGCATATGGTGCAAAGAGATAAGACAAGCATGCTTCACAAGAAATATGTCAAAATCTCCAAATAAATGCGAGAATGCTATGGGGGCAATCTCATTGGCAAGACTAAAATTATGGTTGCCCTCAATGCATGGACAATCATATAGCATGAGAGAGGCAACATGTGGAGACATATGACAACAAGCAATATCAATCATGTGCAAAGCATGGCAATGGTTGACATCAACCGCATGAAAGGAGCATGTATGAATCATGGGTGATGCACTACCTGAAGCAAGCATGGTGATCAAGTTGTGCAAACTAGTGGAGCAAAGATGCAACACACTAGGAGAAGGCATGACAATCATGTCATGTGAGCAAATAGTGGGTATAGGTAATACACATGACATATCGCAAGCACGAACACAAAGCAAGATCAAAGCATCATAATAGGCATGGGGTACAAAGGCATCATGGAAAGAACAAGCAATATCTCCACCAAGCTTGCAAATACACATACAAGTATGAGAATCTGAAAGTGCAACTAATCCCCTATATATCATTGAACTAATATTTACTTGAGAATCATTTCAGAGAGGTTCGATGATATGGGTATGGAAATGTCTGAAGAAGTGGACCCCTCAAAATGCTAAGACAAGCATTGGCAAAAGCTCAAGACTCTATTTTTGGTTTAGTGATCAAAGATCACATTGAGTCCATAGGAAAAGCCAATACTATTAAAAGGGGATGAGGTTGTGTTGATGATCTGGTTGCTCAAGTGCTTAGTGATCTAGCTCCCTCAACTATCAGCACCCTTCACTACTTAACACACTCATAAGTAATCTTGGACAAACCGATTCTGCAAACTCAGTCCCACCGAGATGAACCACCTCAGCTATTCTTCCAAACCCTAATTTTTCGGTCCATCCGATTTTGAGTTCGGTCTCACCGAAACTGGACTGCCAACCTTCTGTAACCAATTGACATCATATCGGAATATCCGAGTTGTTAATTTCGGTCCCACCGAGAATGGCAAGCTCCTACCTTTGACTCACATCGGACACACCGAGATGGTATTTTCGGTCCCACCGAAAATCCCAACGTTCACTATATTTGAACTTTCGGTCTGACCGAGTTTTCACTTCGGTCTCACCGAGATTGCTCAATTATGTGTGTAACGGTTGGATTTTGTGTGGAGGCTATATATACCCCTCCACCCCCCTCTTCATTCGTGAGGAGAGCCATCAGAAAGTCTACCACTCCTACCATACACTTTCTGAGAAGAGAACCACCTACCCTTGTGTTGAGATCAAGTCATTCCATTCCTACCATATGAAACTTGATTTCTAGCCTTCCCAAGTTGCTTTCCACTCAATCCCTTCTTCCACCACAGCCATATCAGTGAGGAGAGTTGAGTGTTGGGGAGATTATCATTTGAAGCACAAGAGCAAGGAGTTCGTCATCATCAACAACATCTATTACCTTTTGGAGGGTGGTGCCTCCTAGATTGGTTAGGTGTCGCTTGGGAGCCTCCGTCTTTGAGATGTGGAGTTGAACCAATAAGTTTGTAAGGGCAAGGAGATCGCCTACTTCGTGAAGATCTACCCCGAGTAAGGCTAGTCCTCCGTGGGCGTAGGCCATGATGGAATAGACAAGGTTGCTTCTTCGTGGACCCTTCGTGGGTGGAGCCCTCCGTGGACTCGCGCAACCGTTACCCTCCGTGGGTTGAAGTCTCCATCAACGTGGATGTACGATAGCACCACCTATCGGAACCACGACAAAAATCTTCGTGTCTCCAAACTGCGTTTGATCTTATCCACCTCTCTTTACTACATGTGCAATTTACTTTCCGCTGCTTATACTCTAGAATTGCATGTGTAGGGTGATACTTGAATTGATCTTAATTGTGAAACTGCCAAAAACTTTGCATTATCAAAAGGCAGATTTTTTATATTGTCAAGTAGTCTAATCACCCCCCCTAGACATACTTTCGATCCTACAAGTGGTATCAGAGCTTTGGTCTCCATTGTTCTGGTTTCCATTGCATTGGACTCCATAAGCTTGGTTTCACAACCTAGGAGAGTATGGCGTCTAGTGAGGGTAATTATCGTAGAGGTCCTTACTTTGATGGTACAAATTTTGCTAGTTGGAAGCATAAAATGAAAATGCATATTCTTGGTCATAACCCAGCCGCATGGGGCATTATTTGTGTTGGTATGCAAGGTGATTTCTTCGAAGAAGGAAAAGTTCCGGATCGCGAAGCTACACCGGAAGAGTTGCGGATGTTACAAAACAATGCTCAAGCTTGTGACATTATCTTCAATGCTTTGTGTCCCGAGGAGTTCAACAAAATCAGCCGTCTTGAGAATGCTAAAGAGATTTGGGATACTTTGGTTGAAATGCACGAAGGTACTGAATCTGTGAAGGAATCAAAGCTAGATATTCTTCAAGGTCAACTTGACAAGTTCAAGATGAAGGATGGTGAAGGAGTCGCTGAAATGTACTCTAGGCTTGCTCTCATCACAAATGAGATTGCCGGCTTAGGAAGCGAAGAAATGACCGACCGATTCATCATCAAGAAGATTCTAAGAGCTTTGGATGGAAAGTATGACACCGTGTGCACTTTGATCCAAATGATGCCAAACTACAAGACTCTCAAGCCAACTGAAGTCATTGGAAGAATTGTTGCTCATGAGATGACACTTAAGGATAAGGAAGAGCTTCACAACAAGTCAAGTGGTGCCTACAAAGCTACAAGTGATGCTCCCACTACCTCAAGTGACAAGTTAATTTCCAATGAAGAGATAAGCCTAATGGTTAAGAACTTCAACAAGTTCTACAAGAATAGAGGCAAAGAAAGAAGCTCAAAGTCTAGATCATATGATGAAAAGAGATCTTCTAGTCGGATCGAAACTGCTACAATTGTGGAAGACCCGGACACTTCTCAAATGAGTGTACGGCTCCCCACAAGAGAAGAGAAGAATCTCCAAGAAGAAGAGCAAGAGATGAGTCACCTCGGAGAGAGAGAAGGAGTAGAGATGATCGTTATGAACGAAGACCCTCTCGGAGAAGCAAGGATTCGGAGAGGAAAGACAAGTCATCAAGGAGCTACACAAGAAGAAGACATCAAGCTCATGTAGGTGAATGGGTCTCCGGCTCCGACTCCGACAATCAATCCGATGGAAGCTATCACTCCGACTCCGACTACAGTCAAGATGAAGGTGTTGCCGGACTTGCACTCGTATCCTCCAACTCCAACTCCTACGACTTATTTGATTCACCAAATGAGGGAATTGGAAGATGCTTCATGGCTAAAGGCCCCAAGGTAACACACCCTGAATTCATTGACTTTGATAGTGATGAGGATGACTTGCTCGGTGAAGATGAGCTCTTGCATGATAAATCTAGTGAGCTTAGTAATGATGAAAATGCTAGTAGTCTTTATAGTCGAGAAGAGTCGAATGGCAATGCTATGAAGGAGATTGAGCGTCTAACTAAAGAACTAAACACTCTTAAGTTAGCTCATGAAACAACTCAAGAAGATCATAGAGAGGTCCTAAGATCTCATGAGAAGCTACGCTTCGAGAAGCTCACTCTAGAGCAAGAACATGAGTTTCTAAAAGCGATCAATGACGATCTTCGAAAGAAGAGTTCTTCATATCTTGCCAAACGACTTCTCTTGTCTAATTTCTTGCCACCTATTAAGACTAAACATGACAAGCATAAGAAAAATTCTTCCTCTAGTAGTAACAATAACCATGTTAAATCCAATATTGTTGCTTCTAGTAGTTCTCTTGATTCCACTAACAATGTTTCAAGCCAAGTTACACTTGAGCAAGAAAATAGCTTATTGAAGGAAATCATAGAGAAAGGTGTCTACAAGAGTCTTGCCGGAAGCAAGAACTTTGAGGAGATTGTTCGCAAACAAGGAAGGCACCGGAAGAATCAAGGGATTGGTTTTGAGCGAAAATTCAACGCCGAAGGAGTTGAGTGGGAAGAAGGTCAATACCCTACTCCACAGTTTGTTTCACAAAAGGAGAAGTATGATCCTACTTCTTCCAATGTGGAACAAGCTCAAGATGACCTTCTACCACAAGACCACAAGCTAAAGGCCAAGGACAAGCTTCAAGAGGAGATTGATGCATTCATTGAAGCACCTCAAGCCATGGTCAAGTGGGTTCCCAAGGACACATCAAGTTCTACTTCGTCAAGCTCAACTACAACCCTAAGGATTCCCATCAAGATGATGCGGATCCCAAAGAAGAAGAACTAGAAGGTTCTTGAGGGTGACTCCGCCAACAAACTTCACTCATATTCATTTTGGCAAGAACTTGTGCAATCACTTCCACATCATGCACTAGTTCATGGAGTCACAAACCCTCTTGTTGGTAAGTCAAGGGACAAGGTAATCATTGCTTTCATGGACATCATATTTTGTGTACTTCAATCTATGTCTATGGATATTCTTGTTTGTTCCTTGTGGGACTAACCCATGTAGGTATTGAAAGTGCCCTAATCCAAAGGATAGCTCCCAACTCTTGATGATCTACATCAACATTGAGCATCCACATCTTCAACATCTACATGAAGTCTTCTACGACAACCCAAGGTTAGTTTGACCCTTTAAAAGGGGTTCTCACATCTAGGGGGAGCTTTGCTCTAAAAATTGAGCTAAAGCATCTCCAAATGATGTGAACACATAAATGCTTTATGTAAAAGTGGTAACCCCACTTGTGCTTAAACGATGAGTATGACCTATGATCAAATGTTCTCATTTGGCTCCTAAGTCAAAATACTCATATATAGATGACCTAGTCATCGACAAATTGTGTGCTAGTAGCTAGAGTATTGGTTGTGCATGTTTGACACATATTTTAGTTGCTATCTTATTGTGTGAGCATGTTGAATGCATGATTTTATCCATTCAAGGACATCCATTTGTTGTTTTGATTGTTTTGATTTTTCTGGCCAAATGGATGGACAAGAATGCCTAAGCACCTTCCCTAGCTATCTATGCTTTCTTGTCTCAAATTCTATTCATGCTCATATCACAACTTTGAACAAGTCATTTTCGGACCCTCCGAGTGAGGAGCACTCGGAGCCACCGATCCGTCTAAGGCTGACTTCCAAAACCTTCTAAGTCCATTTCGGTCTGACCGGCTTTTCCATCTCGGTCCAACCGAAACGCTTAGACTGATCTAGGTTTCATCTCGGTGAAACCGAGTTTAAAATCTCGGCGTGACCGATATGAATAACTACACAGCAGTTAGCCATTTCGGTGTCACCGAGTTTTTTCAACTCGGTCCCACCGACAGTATGGGGATATATATACCTGAGGGCTGCGCGCGATTTAACTCTTCAAACCGTTTCGCCCCCAAGTCCCCTGCTGCCGTCGCCCTGGTCTTCGGATCGTCGCCGTCGTCGCCTGTGCGCCCTCGCCGCAGGTCTCCGCCGCCGTCAACGGTAATCCTCTCCGCGCCGTTGCCGCCGTAGAGGGACTCCACCAAGTTAGGGTGAGTCCCGATCCCTTTCGTGCTCCCCATCTGATTCTTGCACGATTGGTTTGCCATGAATCTATCCACGTTTGAGATATTCCCTAAACATCAGATCAGATCCTCTAGTTTCGAGCGAAATTCTTAGGTTTAGGTTTCCACGGAACGCATCTCGGTGAAGCCGATTTTGAAACTCGGAATGACCGATTTGGCCTCTGGCCATTGCACTGCACCATTCGGTCTAACCGAGTTGTGCAAATCGGTGTGACCGAAACTTAGTTTCAGTGAAACCCTAGTGTTTCGGTAGGACCGAAACCCATTTCGGTCTGACCAAAAGTGGTGTGTAGGACTCTGTATACTCTTCGGATTCACCGAAACTTAAAATCGGTTTGACTGAAATGCATTCTGTGAAAACTCAAAACTAAGACTTGAACTCATTTTTTTTGCAAAAACCTCTGCAGTTGTGATAACTCTTCTACTCTGCCTATACCTTATCTTTTCACAGGTTGTCAGCCATGTCAGATGTCAGTGACAGCCAGAACAGGTCTGAATCACCGTTTGCAGAGATTCCAGAGGCAGATACCAGTCCTGAGGCTAGCAGTTCCAGTGATGATGGTGAGAGGAGCACCCCTAGTGGTTTGCCTCCTGCAGCCACCAGAACCAGGAAGAAGAGAAATTCTGATGATGAGGACTCTGACTTCGTTGCTGAGGAAGTTACCTCCAAGCCCAAGAGGAATGTTGTTGCCAAAGAGCACCAAGGGCAGCAGTCGAGGAAAGGCACAAGCAAGGTAAAGCAGTCAGCTGTTGCAAAGAAGCTAAACTTGGAAGAGCCAGCTCCAAGTAAGGTGAAGAAAACTTCCAAGAGGAAGAGGGTAGTATATGCTGAACCTCAAATTGATGCAGCTGAAGAAGAAGAAGAAGAAGATGCACCCCAGCCTCCTCCTCAGAAGGCTAAGTTCATGGGTGATGCTATTAGGGCTCAAGCCTCCTCTAAGCCCAAGAAGCCTGCTCATGCCAAGGCAGCTCCAGCCAAGCCCAAGAGAACAACCAGGAGCATTCCAGCTTCTGAGAAGAACAAAGGTGAGATGCCACCGTCTGAGTCAGATGAAGAGCATGTGTTGCTTAAGCTCCGTCCTAAGTTGCCACTCCACAATGATGCTCATCCTCAAGCTGAGGACATGAAGGCAAGGAAGGATAAAGGTCTCAGGCTATGGAGACAGTCTGATCCATATGCTGTGAGGAGAAGGACTGCTGTGGACCCCAGATTCCACACCAGAGAGCAGCAGGACTTCTATGAGACCGTGCTGATGGATAAGAAGCCTATTGTTGCTGACACCAGGTATGTTGACTGGAAATACATTGACAGTGAAGAGCACCGAGACTTCTTTCCCCATGTGCATGAGAGCTTTACTGCATGTGGAGTTGCTGATTTTGTGGGTCAAGAGCTGACAGCTTGGAATGACGAGATGATCATGCAGTTCTACGCCACAGCCCACTTCTATCCTGATGGCAAGATCACCTGGATGACTGAAGGTCAAAGGTTTTCTTCGTGTGTTGAAGAATGGGCAGAACTTCTGAATGCTCCAGTGCAGAGAGAGGACGACATTGATGTCTATGGGATTCCTAAGAAGAGTCATGATTCCATGAAGAACATGTACAAGGAGATCCCCGCTGCTGATTTGGAAGGGTGGAAGCTTGGCTCAGTGTACTATCTCCAGGCAGGTCTGACCACCACTAACACTATTTTGAGGCATACCTTGATGCCCAAGTCTGGAGACCACCGCATGATTCGAGGATATTCTATCAACATGCTGCACATTCTTGATGAGAAGGCACCTTTCAAGGTGATGGACTTAATGGTAGAGACCATTAAGAGGACTGCAGCTGACCAGAAGAGGTCATGTGGGTTTGCCCCGCAGATTCAGATGCTCATCAATGCCAAGTTTGGCACGGGCAAATTCATGTTGGATAGGAAGCACTTGCCATTGCAGCCAGAGCATGAGGACAACGTAGTTGTGATGGATGAGGAGGATCCAACCTCAGTTGAAGGACAAGCCAAAATTGAAGCTGCGAAGAAAGCTAAAGCTGACAAAGAGGCAGCAGCAGCAGCAGCTAAACCAAAGATCTTCGGAGAGCAGATTCTTGAAGCTACCCAGAGGATTGAACAATGCATGGCCAGCATTGAGCAATCTCAGGAAAGCCTAGAGAGGATTGTTGAGGACAAGATCCACGCTCTGGACGTGAAGCTGACAGAGATTCAGGTGTCCGTCAACAAGCTTGAGGCAGACATGGAGGAAGCAAGGCAGGAGAGAGCAGAGCTCATGCAGGATGATCTAGTCCAGGACTCTCATCGCCAGACTGCTCAGGTTCCCAGAGGATCCAGATCTGCAGCTATCCCAGTGACTGACTCCAGGCTACCACTTCAGCACCAGCCACAGCTCCAGCAGTTACTCCAGCTCCAGCATCCACTCCTCCAGCGCAGACATCAGCAGAAGTCTTCGCCGATGCCGTCATTTCTACTCCGACATCTACCCAGACGGGAGCCGCCAGCAGAGCCCGCAGTGACGCTTAGCTCTATACCTTTTCGAACTTTTTGGTAACTTGTTGCCAAAGGGGGAGAAAGTGTATAGATCATAGGGCTTCGAGAGAGAGAGTGCTCTTTCGTTCTTTTGCCGATTTCTTTGAGATACATTGGTTTCTTTTGGTCTTTCGAAACTTTCAGTGTGCTTGCTACTACGTTTGATGCTACCTTAATGAGTGCTTGGTCATACTATGCTTTAATGTGTGCTTAATGCTTATCATATGCTATTCCTTATTGTATGGCTATTTACTCTTGTCTTGGTGATTGAGTGCATGTTATTCATTCTTATCATTTTGTGCACTCCACCAAGATGTATGTGACATGGAAGAGTGACCCATAATCCTAATCGATTGTGCATTTGCATTCAAACGCAAATTTTAAATAATGCACAAATTTAGGGGGAGCTCTTGTTTATCACATACTTCTCAAAGCGACGATATTATTCATTGATTATATCTTGTGTCGAAGCTTTGATCTATATGTTGTCATCAATTACCAAAAAGGGGGAGATTGAAAGTGCAACTAATCCCCGGGTGGTTTTGGTAATTAATAACAACATATATATCATTGAACTAATATTTACTTGAGAATCATTTCAGAGAAGTTCGATGATATGGGTATGGAAATGTCTGAAGAAGTGGACCCCTCAAAATGCTAAGACAAGCATTGGCAAAAGCTCAAGACTCTATTTTTGGTTTAGTGATCAAAGATCACATTGAGTCCATAGGAAAAGCCAATACTATTAAAAGGGGATGAGGTTGTGTTGATGATCTGGTTGCTCAAGTGCTTAGTGATCTAGCTCCCTCAACTATCAGCACCCTTCACTACTTAACACACTCATAAGTAATCTCGGACAAACCGATTCTGCAAACTCAGTCCCACCGAGATGAACCACCTCAGCTATTCTTCCAAACCCTAATTTTTCGGTCCATCCGATTTTGAGTTCGGTCTCACCGAAACTGGACTACCAACCTTCTGTAACCAATTGACATCATATCGGAATATCCGAGTTGTTAATTTCGGTCCCACCGAGAATGGCAAGCTCCTACCTTTGACTCACATCGGACACACCGAGATGGTATTTTCGGTCCCACCAAAAATCCCAACGTTCACTATATTTGAACTTTCGGTCTGACCGAGTTTTCACTTCGGTCTCACCGTGATTGCTCAATTATGTGTGTAACGGTTGGATTTTGTGTGGAGGCTATATATACCCCTCCACCCCCCTCTTCATTCGTGAGGAGAGCCATCAGAAAGTCTACCACTCCTACCATACACTTTCTGAGAAGAGAACCACCTACCCTTGTGTTGAAATCAAGTCATTCCATTCCTACCATATGAAACTTGATTTCTAGCCTTCCCAAGTTGCTTTCCACTCAATCCCTTCTTCCACCACAGCCATATCAGTGAGGAGAGTTGAGTGTTGGGGAGATTATCATTTGAAGCACAAGAGCAAGGAGTTCATCATCATCAACAACATCTATTACCTTTTGGAGGGTGGTGCCTCCTCGATTGGTTAGGTGTCGCTTGGGAGCCTCCGTCTTTGAGATGTGGAGTTGAACCAAGAAGTTTGTAAGGGCAAGGAGATCGCCTACTTCGTGAAGATCTACCCCGAGTAAGGCTAGTCCTCCGTGGGCGTAGGCCATGATGGAATAGACAAGGTTGCTTCTTCGTGGACCCTTCGTGGGTGGAGCCCTCCGTAGACTCGCGCAGCCGTTACCCTCCGTGGGTTGAAGTCTCCATCAACGTGGATGTACGATAGCACCACCTATCGGAACCACGACAAAAATCTTCGTGTCTCCAAACTGCGTTTGATCTTCTCCACCTCTCTTTACTACATGTGCAATTTACATTCCGCTGCTTATACTCTAGAATTGCATGTGTAGGGTGATACTTGAATTGATCTTAATTGTGAAACTGCCAAAAACTTTGCATAATCAAAAGGCAGATTTTTTATATTGTCAAGTAGTCTAATCACCCCCCCTCTAGACATACTTTCGATCCTACAGAATCAATCATCATGTGTAATGCAAAGAATGGGTCACTAATGCATGGAAAAGGCATAGGAATGATCATATCATGCAAAGTGAACATGGCAAGATGGGTGTAAGAGATATAATGGACAATAACCCATAACCATGTGAGTGCCATGAAGAAGGAATGCGCGAAGTCCTTGCGCGAAGGGAGCGGTTGGAAGGATAACACATGGAGTCTCAAGTCGTCGTTGCTCTCTAGAGCTCGTTTCGTCAACTCGTGCTCTTGCGAGGTTGACGAGTAAGAATGGGTACCTACACAAAAGAGACACAAACCAAAGAAATTGTGCGCGTGGTAAATGTACACATCATCCATCATGATGTGTATGTGCATGTGTGAGTTAGCACAAGATAAGCATCGCTCAAAGAAATTTGATGCATGGTATAAGAACATGTCATCCATCATGAAAGAATAGTTATTGTGTATGACACGATGATGACACAAATTAGAACAAGTATGTGGCACAACAATAGCATTTGCATTCATGGGGGGCATATTGTGCACACAAGTATGGGGATCATGCAATGGATGGGATGGATCAAAATCTCCTAACATGTAGGAGGAAACTATGGGGGTCTCCTCATTAGCAATATCGGAAGCATAATGTGGTGAAGTGGAACAACATCCAAAACAATGCATGCCCGAAGCTAGGTAATCAAGGCATGGCATATGAGATAAATGATGCAAAGGGAGCATATCAATATCATCACAAGAAAAACAAATGCCAATAACCATGGGCTTGTCATCTATGCCATATGTGCAAATTGGGTTTATTTTAATGGCATGTGCATAGTTACTACGATGAGATTGCAAATATGACATACAAGTGATCTCATGCATAGCATATGACAAGTCAAGTGGATTATCAAACATGATGTGACCTAAAGAATGATCACAAGAGATCCTATGCAACATGGCATCACAGCTAATAGACTCCACATGGCAATCATCAAACTCATCATAAATGGGTAAATCATCGCATGGGGAAATCATACTAGCACGAAGCATGGCAATAGGTGGATCAACATCATGCAAGCAATCAATGTTGACATAGTCGAGAGCATCACCTTCACCTTTGTTACCTTTCTCATTCCACTCATGTGGTGTTGGTGAGGTGGGAAAGACCAAATGGTGGTCGTCTTCATCTTGATGGAACCATGTGGGGGGTGCATCATATTCCACCATGGCCATCGTCTTGTCCAAAGGGAGGACGAAGTCGTCTTGAATCGGCGCATCATCATATATGGGACCTAGCACCAAATGAGAAGACACAATAGAGGTAGAGGTCAAGTTGTTAGAAATGCGAATGGCCTCACATGCCATATCAACCATCTCACTCTCTCTATATGGTGGCTCACTCACTCCCTCAAAATAGGTGCACTCAATGTCGCATATGGTGGAGTCACTCATCTCACTCAAGTGGTGGGGGTTGTGGCTCTCCTCACATGGGAATTGGGGCAACTCGTCATATATGTGGCTAGTGGTGAAGTCACTCTCACTCTCAATATGGTGGCAAATGTCACTCAAATCATCATATGTCGCCGTGGTCGAAGGGAAAGTCCCATGCTCAACCATCTCGTAATCGTCGCCATGGATGAAGGCCGAAGATGGCACATCATCACTCTCGCCTCCAAAGATGGAAGCATCATCCTCGCTCGCCACCTTGTCGCTCGCCTCCAAAGCTTGGACTTCAAATGGCTCCGTAGTCGTAGTCGACGCCGCACCGTCTTGAAAAAGATTCAAAGTAGAATCGGCATCATCAATGCCACAAAGAGGGATGGCGGTGGAGTCGAACTTGGGAGCATCATCTTGGAGCTCGTTGGGCTTGGACATCGTGGTGGTACTAGCCTCATGCTCGCCATCTTGGAGCTTGGTCTTCGAGAAGTGTGCTTGCGGTGGAGAAGCCTTGGCCTTCATGAGTTCTTGTTCCGCCTTGAGAGAACCAATGTAGTGGTCGTCGAGGGACTTGTAGTTCTCGAGGAAGATAGTCTTGGAGATGTCGTTGTCCAATCCCATCATGAAGTAAAACTTCATCCAAATGGGGTCGTCCACTCCGGCTCATCGCAAGGCCTTCTTCATCTCCTTGAAGTACGCGTCGATGGACTTGGATCCTTGTATGGTGTTCTCCAATTGGCGAAGAAGTTGTTCCGTGTAGGTGGGAGGCACGAAATCTCGCCTCATAGCTTTCTTCGTCTTGGGCCAACTCATGTCGTAGTTCTCCGAAGGTGTGTGAAGCCACCATGTCGACGCGCGGTCGTGGATGTTTCTTGTGGCGCATTTCACTTGATCTTCGGGAGGAACTTGATGTAGCGTGACGTAGTGGTCCATCAAGCGCTCCCACTCGAGATACTCCTCGGGGTCTTGAGTCCCATAGAAAGGAATCGCGTGGTCGTTGTCGAGGTCGTAGTAGCTCGTGGAAGTCGCGGACTTGAGATTGGGGAGCTTCTCTTGAGGTGCAGGTCGGAGAAGATGCCGCAAGTCCGAAGGCGAAGATGCCTTGAAGTCACTTGGCGAAGATGCCAAGGTAGATGGTGAAGTTGTTGAGCAATTGTTGGTGTTGAGAGCATGACCTTCAAGTTCTTGTCGTTGATGTTGTCGATGCCGATGTGATCTAGTCATGGCACCGAACTCGTCGTTGTTGTTGTAGACCGGAGATGAAGTGCTTTGCCTATCCATCACAAGACTCGAGTAGAGGGTGGGTAGGAAATGAGATAAACAATACCAAGATACCGTTTCCCAACATTGAGGATGTATCCCGTTTCACTCAATGTGAAATGAAAGAATAGTGGAATAGGTACCGGACTTGTTCGCTCACACCTACAAATTAAAGCTTATGGTGGAGCTCGGTGAGGATAGTGGCACAAAAATTTGATGCAAAAAGTTAGCAAGAGTCAATAATGTTGAAAGAGATTCACAAGTTCGCAAGTGACACAAGTGAAACAAGTAGACCAATAGCAAAATGTGGCACACGGAAACACACACACGGATAGATAAATGGGGTCGTGCAACCAAGGAATGAGCACAAAATGTGGAATCCACGGAAAACGCTCGTGTTGCACAACTCAAGAGAGATGCTAGCACGATTGCTCAATAGGCGGATACGACACTTGTGCACAACCTATAAAATGCAAAATGTATGAGCCTTCTTTCCCAAGTATGCTATGTGTACGATGTTCCCGGTATTCTTCTCAAGATGATCGAAGGTGATCGGATGTGACAATCTTATGTGCAATGTGGTAAGATGCTATGGCTCTTGCTCACAAGCTTCTTTGCTCTCTTTTTCTTTTGCTTAAAAGCTTATTCTTTTTTTATATGGCCACTATGCGGAAACCAAGATAGTAATTGTATATATACGGGAACAATCTTGTGACACAAGGGATGGTACTATGATAGCAAGATGATACCAATATGATATGGTATATATGCAATGGAAGGTGTATATCGATGACCACTAATGTGCACAAGTAACGTTGCCGGCAATACTCAAATGGCTAGTCTCGATGGGCAAGTGACGCAAAATGGGCTAGGGGTTAACAATGCAATTGCAAGGAGAATATACAACGGTGTCGTCGTGGTTACCGTCCGATGATGATGAGAGGCGGTGTTGTCGATGGAGACCAGTTCCTAATTAGCCGAAACACCTTAGGAAACGGAAAAAACCACAACTCAAAATCTCAAAGGCCAAATCTCAAATGGTGGTAGCGGACAAGCGGTGGTGGTTGCGAAATTGTGGGTGGAAACCCAGTCAAAATGGGTTATGGCGGTGGAAGTGTATGATGGGCTATACACGGTGTCAGAGTTGAAGTCACGGTCCCTAAGTAGCCGAAACACGTTAGGAGACACGAGCCACAATTCAAACAAGCTCGAACAAAATTGGGTTATGTTGGTTTGGTAATGTATAGTGGGCTAGGCTATGCGGAAGTGGTGGTGGTGGTTGATGAAGAAGCAATTGTCCCTAAGTAGCCGTTTACCTTAGGAGACTCAAATCACTACTCAAGCAACCACAAATGCTATGGGAAACAAAATGGTTAGGTTGCGGAAGTCGGTGGTGGTATAGTGGATGATGTGGTGGAGGGCCTAGGCAAACTTGCCAAATTTGACAAAATTTGATGGAGTCAAAAGATGATGGTAGTATTTGTGTGGGAAGGAGGATGTAAATAGCTTCAAAACGAGCTAAAGAACGTCAAAATCGGACTCCGGATGAATTAGTTATGGTCAAAACGGTGAAACTCGGAAGGCTGAAAATGTGCGGGGCGGTAGTACCGCTTGTCGGGCGGTAGTACCACTTGTAATTATAGGCGGTAGTACCGCTTGGAGGGGCGGTAGTACCGTTGGTGTTGGGAAAACTTCGCAGATCGGGATCGGGGCGAATTATGGGCGGAAATGGATGATTTAGGGGGCAAAATTGGATGGATTTCGTGGATGGAAAGTGGTGAAACTTGGGGAGATGCTAGATCCACTCGAAACCAAGCAAATCCATGGATCAAATCCAACAAAACCTCATCAAACCAACAAATCACAAAAAAAATTGGGGCTATTTTTGGTGGGGATTTTCGAAATTGGGCAAGAACACAACAAAATTAGGCTAGAAAACAAGAAGGGGGGCTCCAATTTCGTGAGAAACCATAGCTCTAGATACCATGATGTTGTAGGGTGGAACCCTAGGTGGAGATCTTTCACGAATTGGAGGGGAATCCCCAAGAACAAGAGGAGCACAAAGGGATGAACACAAGAGAAACACTCAAGAACAAGTCCAATCACACATCCACTAGACTCACAAACACATGAGATCCACAAGGTACAAGAACAATCATAGGGAAATAAGATACATGGTAGAGTTCATCCCAATCCTATGAAGAGAGAGGTCTTGATAATCCACTAGGATTCTTCTCCCTTGGGATGTCTTGCATCCCCTAGGGATCTTCTCCAAGGTGGAGGTCTTGGCCTCCAATGGAGTAGTCTCTCTCTCTCTCAAGAGGAGAAGGTAGGAGCAAAGCTCACATACAAATGAGCTATCATATTTGCTAACCTTAGAAAGGAGGTGGAGGTGGTCTATTTATAGTCTAAGCCACGAATGGGTAAGTGGCAAGGGATACAAGGCCAAAGGCCGACGGTTGCACACAGGCAGGGCGGTAGTACCGGAACCTCGGGCGGTAGTACCGCTTGGGAGCGGTAGTACCGCCCGTTCTGGACTGGATAGGCCATTCTTCTTCCGTCTTCGCTTCCACGCTTCCCTCGCGGATGGTGTAGGCGTTCCTTGGCGCTTGCGCTCCTCCTCGTCGTCCGTGAAGCTCAGACAATACCTATGCATGCACACGAGTGGAGTGTCAAGTAGTATTCCATCCTCGAAGGGGTCAAGTGAGCACGTGTAAAGGAGAAGATTCACCTTTATGTATGAGAAGTAGATGGCGCACGTGTCACTTGCCAAATGGGCTCTTGACATGGTGATGTCCGTAGGATGCTCCGCATTATCCCCTCCCCCTTGGGAAAGATCCGACCTCGGATCGAGAGCCAAATCACCATGGGAAAGAGATGGTGTCGCCGTGTAGGAGTGGATGATCACCAAGTACTCATCATCTTGAAGCTAGTGATTCCTTCAAAAGGAGCAAGAACACCAAGCACTTGGAAAAACAAATGTGGTTAGCATTAGTGCAAACCCAAGCATTCAATAGGTGATTCACCGAACAAGTGTTGTCATCAAGCATAGCATAGGGTGTGACAAAGGGCTGTGTCATGGCATTTAAGCACATCAATTGAGCACAATCAAGGTCATCATGGAAACAAGCATGTAAATGTGAGGTAGAGATGCACATATGTGTGACAAGAGAGTAAGCATCTACCTCGAAGGCGTAGCAAGCATGCATAAAGTGCTCAATGAAAGGTCTATGGTAGGCATAGGAATCATTCACAACACCCACTAAAATGAAGTGTCTAAACACATGAGTCAAGTGCAAGACAATCCAAGCATAACGTGCATAGGGTGTAGTGAAAGTCGCGTAGCACTCAACACAATAGAAAGAGCAATTGTTCGACATGTGTGAGGCAAATAAGTCAAGCATGTGACAAGCAAAGGGACATGGCATATGTGAAGGGATGACATTGGTGCAACCAAACATGTGATATGAGCAAGTAGGCAACAAGATGGATGCGACACACAAGGCATATATATCATGAAGCATGGCAATGTGACAATGACAAGTTGAAGCGAGATCTCTAACATGTGTGCAATCAAGGGGTCCAAGATGACAAATAAGTCTCATGGTGCAAGCAACACATGTAGTGTGATCCACAATATCCATGCTCATGGTTTTGGGTGTCTCGAAAGAGAAGGATACACCTTAAAAGCATGTCCTTGTGCGTCCTTCACAATGTCGAAGCACAAGCAAGTGCGATGTAGAAGCGTCAGGAACAAAGGTGGTTCACTCTCAAGAGCTCGAATGGTCAACTCACGTGATGTGGAAGTCGACACGATGTCCAAGTATCCTACACATGCACACAACAAAACAAAGAACGTATGCGCATGGTAGATAAACACATCATCCATCATGATGGTTCTCTTCTCTTGCACCTAACCATTAGAAGCAAAAGTGCATGAATAAGATGATGCAACAATGGCTATATTCATGGCGCTAGGCATATGGTGCAAAGAGATAAGACAAGCATGCTTCACAAGAAATATGTCAAAATCTCCAAATAAATGCGAGAATGCTATGGGGGCAATCTCATTGGCAAGACTAAAATTATGGTTGCGCTCAATGCATGGACAATCATATAGCATGAGAGAGGCAACATGTGGAGACATATGACAACAAGCAATATCAATCATGTGCAAAGCATGGCAATGGTTGACATCAACCGCATGAAAGGAGCATGTATGAATCATGGGTGATGCACTACATGAAGCAAGCATGGTGATCAAGTTGTGCAAACTAGTGGAGCAAAGATGCAACACACTAGGAGAAGGCATGACAATCATGTCATGTGAGCCAATAGTGGGTATAGGTAATACACATGACATATCGCAAGCACGAACACAAAGCAAGATCAAAGCATCATAATAGGCATGGGGTACAAAGGCATCATGGCAAGAACAAGCAATATCTCCACCAAGCTTGCAAATACACATACAAGTATGAGAATCAATCATCATGTGTAATGCAAAGCATGGGTCACAAATGCATGGAAAAGGCATAGGAATGATCATATCATGCAAAGTGAACATGGCAAGACGGGTGTAAGAGATATAATGGACAATAACCCATAACCATGTGAGTGCCATGAAGAAGGAATGCGCGAAGTCCTTGCGCGAAGGGAGCGGTTGGAAGGATAACACATGGAGTCTCAAGTCATCGTTGCTCTCTAGAGCTCGTTTCGTCAACTCGTGCTCTTGCGAGGTTGACGAGTAAGAATGGGTACCTACACAAAAGAGACACAAACCAAAGAAATTGTGCGCGTGGTAAATGTACACATCATCCATCATGATGTGTATGTGCATGTGTGAGTTAGCACAAGATAAGCATCGCTCAAAGAAATTTGATGCATGGTATAAGAACATGTCATCCATCATGAAATAATAGTTATTGTGTATGACACGATGATGACACAAATTAGAGCAAGTATGTGGCACAACAATAGCATTTGCATTCATGGGGGGCATATTGTGCACACAAGTATGGGCATCATGCAATGGATGGGATGGATCAAAATCTCCTAACATGTAGGAGGAAACTATGGGGGTCTCCTCATTAGCAATATCGGAAGCATAATGTGGTGAAGTGGAACAACATCCAAAACAATGCATGTCCGAAGCTAGGTAATCAAGGCATGTCATATGAGATAAATGATGCAAAGGGAGCGTATCAATATCATCACAAGAAAAACAAATGCCAATAACCATGGGCTTGTCATCTATGCCATATGTGCAAATTGGGTTTATTTTAATGGCATGTGCATAGTTACTACGATGAGATTGCAAATATGACATACGAGTGATCTCATGCATAGCATATGACAAGTCAAGTGGATTATCAAACATGATGTGACCTAAAGAATGATCACAAGAGATCCTATGCAACATGGCATCACAGCTAATTTACTCCACATGGCAATCATCAAACTCATCATAAATGGGTAAATCATCGCATGGGGAAATCATACTAGCACGAAGCATGGCAATAGGTGGATCAACATCATGCAAGCAATCAATGTTGACATAGTCCACTAGTGGGATGAGAGCATCACCTTCACCTTTGTTACCTTTCTCATTCCACTCATGTGGTGTTGGTGAGGTGGGAAAGACCAAATGGTGGTCGTCTTCATCTTGATGGAACCATGTGGGGGGTGCATCATATTCCACCATGGGCATTGTCTTGTCCAAAGGGAGGACGAAGTCGTCTTGAATTGGCGCATCATCATATATGGGACCTAGCACCAAATGAGAAGACACAATAGAGGTAGAGGTCAAGTTGTTAGAAATGCGAATGGCCTCACATGCCATATCAACCATCTCACTCTCTCTATATGGTGGCTCACTCACTCCCTCAAAATAGGTGCACGCAATGTCGCATATGGTGGAGTTACTCATCTCACTCAAGTGGTGGGGGTTGTGGCTCTCCTCACATGGGAATTGGGGCAACTCGTCATATATGTGGCTAGTGGTGAAGTCACTCTCACTCTCAATATGGTGGCAAAAGTCACTCAAATCATCATATGTCGTCATGGTCGAAGGGAAAGTCCCATGCTCAACCATCTCGTAATCGTCGCCATGGATGAAGGCCGAAGATGGCACATCATCACTCTCGCCTCCAAAGATGGAAGCATCATCCTCGCTCGCCACCTTGTCGCTCGCCTCCAAAGCTTGGTCTTCAAATGGCTCCGTAGTCGTAGTCGGCGCCGCACCGTCTTGAAAAAGAGTCAAAGTAGACTCGGCATCATCAATGCCACAAAGAGGGATGGCGGTGGAGTCGAACTTGGGAGCATCATCTTGGAGCTCGTTGGGCTTGGACATTGTGGTGGTACTAGCCTCATGCTCGCCATCTTGGAGCTTGGTCTTCGAGAAGTGTGCTTGCGGTGGAGAAGCCTTGGCCTTCATAAGTTCTTGTTCCGCCATGAGAGAACCAATGTAGTTGTCGTCGAGGGACTTGTAGTTCTCGAGGAAGATAGTCTTGGAGATGTCGTTGTCCAATCCCATCATTAAGTAAAACTTCATCCAAATAGGGTCGTCCACGCCGGCTCGTCGCAAGGCCTTCTTCATCTCCTTGAAGTACGCGTCGATGGACTTGGATCCTTGTATGGTGTTCTCCAATTGGCGAAGAAGTTGTTCCGTGTAGGTGGGAGGCACGAAATCTCACCGCATAGCTTTCTTCGTCTTGGGCCAACTCATGTCGTAGTTCTCCAAAGGTGTGTGAAGCCACCATGTCGACGCGCGGTCGTGGAAGTTTCTTGTGGCGCATTTCACTTGATCTTCGGGAGGAACTTGATGTAGCGTGAGGTAGTGGTCCATCTAGCGCTCCCACTCGAGATACTCCTCGGGGTCTTGAGTCCCATAGAAAGGAATCGCATGGTCGTTGTCAAGGTCGTAGTAGCTCGTGGAAGTCGCGGACTTGAGATTGGGGAGCTTCTCTTGAGGTGCTGGTCGGAGAAGATGCCGCAAGTCCGAAGGCGAAGATGCCTTGAAGTCACTTGGCGAAGATGCCAAGGTAGATGGTGAAGTCGTTGAGCAATTGGTGGTGTTGAGAGCATGACCTTCAAGTTCTTGTCGTTGATGTTGTCGATGCCGATGTGATCTAGTCATGGCACCGAACTCGTCGTTGTTGTTGTAGACCGGAGATGAAGTGCTTTGCCTATCCATCACAAGACTCGAGTAGAGGGTGAGTAGGAAATGAGATAAACAATACCAAGATACTGTTTCCCAACATTGAGGATGTATCCCGTTTCACTCAATGTGAAATGAAAGAATACTGGAATTGGTACCGGACTTGTTCGCTCACACCTACAAATTAAAGCTTATGGTGGAGCTCGGTGAGGATAGTGGCACAAAAATTTGATGCAAAAAGTTAGCAAGAGTCAATAATGTTGAAAGAGATTCACAAATTCGCAAGTGAAACAAGTAGACCAATAGCAAAATGTGGCACACGGAAACACACACACAGATAGATAAATGGGGTCATGCAACCAAGGAATGAGCACAAAATGTGGAATCCACGGAAAATTCTCGTGTTGCACAACTCAAGAGAGACGCTAGCACGATTGCTCAATAGGCGGATACGACACTTGTGCACAACCTATAAAATGCAAAATGTATGTGCCTTCTATCCCAAGTATGCTATGTGTATGATGTTCCCGGTATTCTTCTCAAGATGATCCAAGGTGATCGGATGTGAGAATCTTATGTGCAATGTGGTAAGATGCTATGGCTCTTGCTCATAAGCTTCTTTGCTCTCTTTTTCTTTTGCTTAAAAGCTTATTCTTTTTTTTTATATGGCCACTATGCGGAAACCAAGATAGCAATTGTATATATACGGGAACAATCTTGTGACACAAGGGATGGTACTATGATAGCAAGATGATACCAATATGATATGGTATATATGCAATGGAAGGTGTATATCGATGACCACTAATGTGCACAAGTAACGTTGCCGGCAATACTCAAATGGCTAGTCTCGATGGGCAAGTGACGCAAAATGGGCTAGGGGTTAACAATGCAATTGCAAGGAGAGTATACAACGGTGTCGTCGAGGTTACCGTCCGATGAAGATGAGAGGCGGTGTTGTCGATGGCGACCCGTTCCTAATTAGCCGAAACACCTTAGGAAATGAAAAAAAACCACAACTCAAAATCTCAAAGGCCAAATGTCAAATGGTGGTAGCGGACAAGCGGTGGTGGTTGCGAAATTGTGGGTGGAAACCCGGTCAAAATGGGTTATGGTGGTGGAAGTGTATGATGGGCTATACACGGTGTCAGAGTTGAAGTCACGGTCCCTAAGTAGCCGAAACCCGTTAGGAGAAACGAGCCACAACTCAAACAAGCTCGAACAAAATTGGGTTAAGTTGGTTTGGTAATGTATAGTGGGCTAGGCTGTGCGGAAATGGTGGTGGTGGTTGATGAAGAAGCAATTGTCCCTAAGTAGCCGTTTACCTTAGGAGACTCAAATCACTACTCAAGCAACCACAAATGCTATGGGAAACAAAATGGTTAGGTTGCGGAAGTCGGTGGTGGTATAGTGGATGATGTGGTGGAGGGCCTAGGCAAACTTGCCAAATTTGACAAAATTTGATGGAGTCAAAAGATGATGGTAGTATTTGATGGTCAAAACGGTGAAACTCGGAAGGCTGAAAATGTGCGGGGCGGTAGTACCGCTTGTGGTTATAGGCGGTAGTACCGCTTGGAGGGGCGGTAGTACCGCTGGTGTCGGGAAAACTTCGCAGATCGGGATCGGGGCGAAAATGGATGATTTCGGGGGAAAAATTGGATGGATTTCGTGGATGGAAAGTGGTGAAACTTCGGGAGATGCTAGATCCACTCGAAACCAAGCAAATCCATGGATCAAATCCAACAAAACCTCATCAAACCAACAAATCACAAAAAAAATTGGGGCTATTTTTGGTGGGGATTTTCGAAATTGGGCAAGAACACAACAAAATTAGGCTAGAAAACAAGAAGGGGGGCTCCAATTTCGTGAGAAACCATAGCTCTAGATACCATGATGTTGTAGGGTGGAACCCTAGGTGGAGATCTTTCACGAATTGGTGGGGAATCCCCAAGAACAAGAGGAGCACAAAGGGAAGAACACAAGAGAAACACTCAAGAACAAGTCCAATCACACATCCACTAGACTCACAAACACATGAGATCCACAAGGTACAAGAACAATCATAGGGAAATAAGATACATGGTAGAGTTCATCCCAATCCTATGAAGAGAGAGGCCTTAATCCACAAGGATTCTTCTCCCTTGGGAGGTCTTGCATCCACTAGGGATCTTCTCCAAGGTGGAGGTCTTGGCCTCCAATGGAGTAGTCTCTCTCTCTCAAGTGGAGAAGGTAGGAGCAAAGCTCACATACAAATGAGATATCATATTTGCTAACCTTAGAAAGGAGGTGGAGGTGGTCTATTTATAGTCTAAGCCACGAAGGGGTAAGTGGCGAGGGATACAAGGCCAAAGGCCGACGGTTGCACACAGGCAGGGCGGTAGTACCGGAACCTCGGGTGGTAGTACCGCTTGTGAGCGGTAGTACCGCCCGTTCCGGACTGGATAGGCCATTCTTCTTCCGTCTTCGCTTCCACGCTTCCCTTGCGGATGGTGTAGGCGTTCCTTGGCGCTTGCGCTCCTCCTCGTCGTCTGTGAAGCTCCGACAATACCTATGCATGCATACGAGTGGAGTGTCAAGTAGTATACCATCCTCGAAGGGGTCAAGTGAGCACGTGTAAAGGAGAAGATTCACCTTTATGTATGAGAAGTAGATGGCGCACGTGTCACTTGCCAAATGGGCTCTTGACATGGTGATGTCCGTAGGATGCTCCGCATCATCCCCTCCCCCTTGGGAAAGATTCGACCTCGGATCGAGAGCCAAATCACCATGGGAAAGAGATCGTATCGCCGTGTAGGAGTGGATGATCACCAAGTACTCATCATCTTGAAGCTCAAAGTTGTCTCTCTCCAATGTCACACCGTCTAGTGATTCCTACAAAAGGAGCAAGAACACCAAGCACTTGGAAAAACAAATGTGGTTAGCATTAGTGCAAAACCAAGCATTCAATAGGTGATTCACCGAACAAGTGTTGTCATCAAGCATAGCATAGGGTGTGACAAAGGGTTGTGGCATGGCATTTAAGCACATCAATTGAGCACAATCAAGGTCATCATGGAAACAAGCATGTAAATGTGAGGTAGAGATGCACATATGTGTGACAAGACAGTAAGCATCTACCTCGAAGGCGTAGCAAGCATGCATAAAGTGCTCAATGAAAGGTCTATGGTAGGCATAGGAATCATTCACAACACCCACTAAAATGAAGTGTCTAAACACATGAGTCAAGTGCAAGACAATCCAAGCATAACATGCATAGGATGTAGTGAAAGTCGCGTGGCACTCAACACAATAGAAAAAGCAATTGTTCGACATGTGTGAGGCAGATAAGTCAAGCTTGTGACAAGCAAAGGGACATGGCATATGTGAAGGGATGACATTGGTGCAACCAAACATGTGATATGAGCAAGTAGGCAACAAGATGGATGCAACACACAAGGCATATATATCATGAAGCATGGCAATGTGACAATGACAAGTTGAAGCGAGATCTCTAACATGTGTGCAATCAAGGGGTCCAAGATGACAAATAAGTCTCATGGTGCAAGCAACACATGTAGTGTGATCCACAATATCCATGCTCATGGTTTTGGGTGTCTCGAAAGAGAAGGATATCACCTTAAAAGCATGTCCTTGTGGGTCCTTCACAATGTCGAAGCACAAGCAAGTGCGATGTAGAAGCGTCGGGAACAAAGGTGGTTCACTCTCAAGAGCTCGAATGGTCAACTCACGTGATGTGGAAGTCGACACGATGTCCAAGTATCCTACACATGCACACAACAAAACAAAGAACGTATGCGCATGGTAGATAAACACAGCATCCATCATGATGGTTCTCTTCTCTTGCGCATAACCATTAGAAGCAAAAGTGCAGGAATAAGATGATGCAACAATGGCTATATTCATGGCACTAGGCATATGGTGCAAAGAGATAAGACAAGCATGCTTCACAAGAAATATGTCAAAATCTCCAAATAAATGCGAGAATGCTATGGGGGCAATCTCATTGGCAAGACTAAAATTATGGTTGCGCTCAATGCATGGACAATCATATAGCATGAGAGAGGCAACATGTGGAGACATATGACAACAAGCAATATCAATCATGTGCAAAGCATGGTAATGGTTGACATCAACCGCATGAAAGGAGCATGTATGAATCATGGGTGATGCACTACATGAAGCAAGCATGGTGATCAAGTTGTGCAAACTAGTGGAGCAAAGATGCAACACACTAGGAGAAGGCATGGTGTCGGTGTACTGAAGTAAGGGTACCTTAGTATCCCGAACTTCTGCACGGGCAGTTGCAGCGTCCCGCGACAAGGCTAGCCAGGCGACCGCCAAGATCCTCCGTGATTCCCTTGGAGCCATTCAAGAACAAAGTATCCAAGTCAAGGAGACAAGACCCCGGCATGTGGAGCTTGCCGGGAAGACCACTCAAGGCACGAGACCCTGACAAGAGGAGCTTGCCGGGAAGGCCAATCGAGGCATCTCAAGAAACTTGCCGCGACGTGCCCCGCGTCCCGGCGAGGCCTGGTGAGCGACAAGCTTCTAGGCGCGACAAGATAGCAACCGCGGCAAGGCACTTGCTGCGGCAAGCTTCCACTCAGTACCCGCGCTCCAGCGCATCCCCCCACGCGTCGCCCTGGGACTCTTCCAGGCGCACGTGGCGGAAGGCTGTGCAGCCAGGGGTACACGGTGGCGAGCGGCGATGACAAGGCTGCCGTCATGGCGGACGGTGGCGCCCCTGGCGGCCACTTTTTTGCACTGTTTGGGCGACGGCGACGGGCATTTAATGCCCTTGTCCCCTGCCGTCAGGGTTAGGTACGGTGCACTGTACAAACACTGTTCTAGCTACCACCCTTTTTACCCTTTTACCCCCATCTGTGTTGCCACCTGTCGGTGACCCCTTTGACCTATAAAAGGAGGCCCATGCGCAACGTAGAAGGGGTTCGGATCATCGATCATTCTCATACTCGGTCTTGCTAGCGGTTAGAGCGTACGGTAGCTCTCCTCGCTCCCGAGCCAAGAACTCAATACAACCACCAAAGCAGGAGTAGGGTTTTACGCATCCGTGCGGCCCGAACCTGGGTAAACTGCTCGTGTGCTCGCCTCGATCCGCTCTTTGTGCATCCTCCACACCCTGCCATACCGAAAAGGGGCTCCGTTCCCATAGGTGTTCGTGGGCGATCAGTTTCCCCGACATCTTTGGCGCGCCAGGTAGGGGGTGCGTCGAGGTTGTGTGAATCTGATCCGGCGTCACACGAGCTAGATCTTCACCAACTTCAACATCTTCATCGACATGCCGCCGAAGAAGAAGGCTTCGGAGGCAGCAGGCCCATCCGCGTCGATCCCGCCACCGCCGGAGCCAACGGCTGGTGGGGTAGACACCGGCGGAAGGACGAACGTCGGCGAGGAAACTCACGGCGCCGCCAAGTCCAAGGAGAAGACGGACGACCGGGCGCACTCCAAGGCCTCGGCGTCCGTACACGCACCGCGCCCATCTCAGGAGGCGCGGGACCGGCAGCGACGTGGTACTCAAGGTACCATACGCTTGCTGGGCCAAGGTCAAGCTGGCGGATCTCGGGACGCCCAAGGTCAGCATGCACATCAACATGCTGGCACGAGCAAGGCGCGGTCGCCGGGACGGGATGCTGCTCCTTCTAACGTAGTTAGGAGTCCGAGAATATCCCGCTCCTCGCACCGTTCGCCACCGATGCCCGCCACCCCAGCAGAAGCTCTAGCGCGAGCTCAACTGCTCCTAGACTTCCCTCCAGCGGCAGACAAGGCCGACGACTGGAGGGCCACCATCCAGAGCCTCATCGCCTTCGCCAACGGCGACACTCCGCAGCAGCCGAGCACATCGCGGCCGCGGCAAGTCAGCCAGGCGCGGGCCGATGGCGACAAGGCCGCTGGGGGTGCAACCACCGTGCACTCCCCGCCCCGAAGGCCAAAATCGCCGACTCGTCGGATCAGCATCGACGACGACTCCACGGCGTCATCGGATCCGCGAGCTCGCCGCGATCAGCGCCAAGTTCTCGACGATCGACAACAAGAGGACGCTCGAACCCGTATCGAGCGCCGAAGAGAAGCGCGGCGTCAATCCGACCAGCGCGCTAGGCCCGCTGTTGACATGCACGCGCCCGGGGGACCAGGCGACTTGCCGTACGCGGTAGGTTGCCCTGCGTTCACTCGTGAGCTGCGGCAAGTCCAGTGGCCCAGCATGAAGAACTTCAAGCCCGACGTACCGGAGAAGTACGACGGCAAGACACATCCGTCGGAGTTCCTCAGCATCTACACCATTGCGGTGCAGGCTGCTGGGGGACGAGACGAGAAGATACTCGCCAATTACTTCCCGCTAGTGCTCAAGCCAAACGTCAGATCCTGGCTCATGCACTTGCCGGACAATTCCATTTCTTCTTGGGCAGACCTGTGCCATCAGTTTGTCGGCGCCTTCACGGGCGGCCACAAGCCTCATGGCCAGGAAAGTGACCTCCACATGCTCGCCCAGAAGGAAGGAGAACCCCTGCGCAAGCATATCCAGAGGTTCAGCCGCGTGCAACACAACATCCCAGACGTCCACCCTGCCGCGGTTATTAGCGCGTTCCACCAGAACGTGCGTAACCGCAGGATGAGGGAGGAGATGGCAATGTGCAAGATCAGGGACGTTAGCGAGCTGTACGCCCTGGCTGACAAGTGTGCACGTGCTGAAGAGGGGAGGAAACTCCCCGGAGAGGATACAGGAGCAGGGGGATCGGACAGCGACGATGCCGCCCCGGCGAAGAAGAACCGGCGGCGGAACAATAGGAAGAAGAAGAACAAGGAAGTGCTAGTCGTTGAGTAGTCCGGCAAGGAGGCCGGCGCCAAGAAAGCCCAAGTTGGTAGCTCCGGCAAGGAGACTGCCACGTGCACCAACTGCAAGGCTGTGGCGGCCGCCGACAAGCAGGACGGCACCGACAAGCAGTATTGCAAGATCCACCGCACCAAGGGCCACGACCTCCAGAACTGCAAAAGGGTCGAGTACCTTGTCGAGCAGCAAAAAGCTGAGTACGAGCGACGCGACAAGGAGAAGGCCCAAGGAGGTGATGGGGGTTCCGGCAAGTAGCGGCCATTTAACGGCCGGGGAGGACGCCGCGGCAAGGCCAAGCAGCGGCAAGGAGACAGACCTCCCCGCGGCCGCGACAAGGACGAAGACGAAGACGACGATGAAGACATGGATGATGGAGAGAACAGCAAGCAGGAGTACCAGAAGGCCATGGAGGTTTTGTGCGTTGACGGTGGTGCTTCTCTGCATACTTCCCACCGACAACTCAAGCAGTGGGTGCGGGAAGTTAATGCAGCAGAGCCGCCCGTCGAGTCGCGCAAACTTCTGAAGTGGTCCAGCACGCCTATCATCTTCGATATTGAGGACCACCCTGATCGCACGACTGCGGTCGGGTGCTTGCCGATGTTGGTTTCACCAACCATCCGCAACCTCAAGGTCACCTAGATGTTAGTTGACGGCGGGGCCGGCTTGAACTTGATCTCCTCCGCTGTGGTCCGGAAACTCCAGATCCCTGACAGCGAGCTCGAAGAGACCGGTACGTTCCAAGGAATCAACCCGGGAAGGAGCAAGCCGAAGGGGAAGATCGCGCTGCCAGTGACATTTGGCAGCGAGCTGAACTTTAGGACTGAGAGGATGACTTTTGACGTTGCCGATATCCCATTGCCTTACAATGGGATACTTGGCCGTCCAGCACTCGCCAAGCTCATGGCAGCCACTCACTATGCCTACAACATGCTCAAGATGCCAGGCCCGATAAGCGTCATCTCTGTCCCTGGCGACAAGAAAGATGCCCTTATCTGCGCCGACAAGATTTACCGGGAAGCAGCAGCCGCATCAGAACGCAAGACACTTGCCGCTGAAGCTCCCGAGGGGAAGAAGTCCAAGTCCGGCAAAAGCTCTGGGCCCACTCCGGCAAACGCACCTCCTCGGAGTGCTACGCTGTCGTCGAGGACGCACCATCGAGCTCCACCGGCAAGTGCAAGAAGACGATGGCGGCTCCGCCAGAGACCAAGAAGGTGTCCGCCAAGGAGGACGACACTGGTGGTACTTTCACCATCAGTGCCATGCTTGATCCTAAATAGGAAAGCGCGCTCGTTGCTTTCCTGCGGGCGAATGTCGACGTGTTTGCATGGCAACCGTCCGACATCCCCGGTGTTCCCAGGAAAGTGATTGAGCACAAGCTTGCCATTTGTCCTCACGCGCGGCCCGTTAAGCAAAGAGTTAGGAAACAAGCAGTGGAGCGCCAAGAGTTCATCGCAGAAGAAATCAAGAAACTGGAAGCAGCAGGCCTTGTTAGAGGAGTGCTCCATCCAACGTGGCTGGCCAATCCTGTGGTCGTGCGAAAAGCAAATGGGAAATGGAGGCTTTGTATCGACTTCACCGACGTGAATAAAGCTTGTCCCAAAGACCCATTTCCCTTGCCGCGCATTGACCAGATTGTTGACTCCACGGCTGGATGTGACCTGCTTTCGTTTCTTGACGCATACTCAGGATACCATCAGATCTTCATGGCTGAAGAAGATGAGGAAAAAACCGCATTCATTACTCCATGTGGCACTTACTGTTCCATACGCATGCCTTTCGGATTGAAGAATGCTGGTTCAACATTTGCAAGGGTAGTCCATACAGCTTTTGAGCCACAGATACACAGAAATGTAAAAGCTTACATGGATGATATAGTGGTGAAGAGCAAGGACAGGGCGACTCTGATCCTAGATTTAGATGAAACCTTTGCAAATCTGCGCAAGATCCAGCTCAAACTCAATCCCGAGAAGTGCGTGTTTGGAGTCCCTTCCGGCAAGCTTCTCGGGTTCTTTGTGTCTCAGAGGGGGATTGAAGCCAATCCCGACAAGATCAAGGCCATTGAGCAGATCGAAGCACCGAAGCGTGTCAAGGATGTACGGAGACTTGCCGGCTGTGTGGCTGCTCTCAGCAGGTTTATCTCTAAGTCAGCAGAGCACGCTCTGCCGTTTTTCAAAATCTTGAAAAATGCAGGTCCAATGAAGTGGACTCCGGAAGCGGAGGCTGCGCTGCAAGACTTGAAGAGATACCTGTCCTCTACTCCAATACTTGTCGCACCTAAACCACAAGAGAAGTTGCTGTTGTACCTAGCGGCAACCAATCAAGTGGTTAGTGCTGCGTTAGTAGCGGAGAGGGAGGCAGACGATGAGCCAGCAACCGCGGCAAACACATCCAGCGACAAGCAGGGGGCTTCCCCGACAAGCTCTGGTCCCGAGAAGGATGAATCTGCGCAGGTGCAAGAGGAGATACGGAAGAAGATGGTACAACGCCCAGTCTACTTTGTCAGCTCCCTTCTGCAGGGGGCTAGGTCAAGGTACTCTCGTGTGCAGAAACTGCTTTTTGGCCTTCTCATGGCCTCGAGAAAGCTGCGCCATTACTTCCAAGCACATGAGATAACAGTGGTCACTCGCTTTCCGCTGAAGAGGATACTGCAAAATCCAGAAGCAACAGGCAGGATTGTCGAGTGGGCACTAGAACTGTCAAGCTTTGGCCTCAAGTTTGAAAGCACTTCAACTATCCAGAGCAGAGCATTGGCAGAGTTCATAGCAGAATGGACGCCAACACCAGACGAAGAGATTCCAGAGACGAGCATCCCCGTCAAGGAAGCAAGCAAAGAGTGGCTGATGTACTTTGATGGTGCCTTCTCGCTACAAGGCGCCGGTGCCGGCGTGCTGCTTGTCGCACCCACCGGAGAGCACCTCAAGTACGTCGTCCAAATGCACTTTCCCAAGGAGCAAGCGATAAACAATACTGCAGAGTATGAAGGGTTGCTTGCCGGTCTCAGGATCACGGCAGATCTTGGGATTAAGAAGCTGATTGTAAGGGGTGACTCACATTTGGTTGTCCGCCAAGTAAACAAGAACTACCAGAGTCCGTTGATGGAAGCATACGTTGACGAAGTGAGAAAGCTTGAAGAGCACTTTGACGGCCTACAGATGGAGCATGTTCCAAGAGCTCAGAACGACATCGCAGATGGCCTGTCAAAGTGCACCGCACATAAATTACCTGTGGAAT
The DNA here is from genome assembly GCA_902687465.1 of Secale cereale. NCBI lineage: Eukaryota > Viridiplantae > Streptophyta > Magnoliopsida > Poales > Poaceae > Secale > Secale cereale. The sequence continues at coordinate 41,284,038 of LR738713.1, read as the reverse complement.
CAGGGATCTTTGTGCTCAAGCTGACTCAACCGTCCGTAACACCATCGACTGGGCAGAGCAAGAAGAGGAAGTTGATTGTTGGCGACTATTTTCCGGCAGAGCTTCCCGAAGCTGCCGCCAAAAAGGTTCCCAAGATCAACGCCAAGAATGCTGAGGAGCAATCCGCTCCGGAAAGCCCCAGGACTTGTTCCGTTGAAGCGGAAGCTCCCGACAAGTTTTGCTCCGGCAAGCTTGCCGAGGAACATCAAGCTCCGGCTGAGACACAGGTCCTCGCCATAGAAGCGGATGTTCCCGCAACAGCAGATATGCCTTTGGTCCTCGTTGTTGAGCCACAGGCTCCAGCGTGGGCACAGCAAATCGTCCATTTCCTTCAGACAGGAGAACTTCCCGAAGAGCAAGAAGAAGCTGAAAAAGTAGCCCGGCAGTCAAGTGTGTACCAGTTTGTCGGCAACGAACTGTACAGAAGAAGACTCAACGGTGTGAAATTGAAGTGTATTCCCCGGGAAGATGGACGAAAGCTGTTGGCAGAGATACATGGAGGCATTTGTGGTCACCACATTGGTGCAAGAGCACTTAATGGCAAGGCGTTCCGACAAGGTTTCTTTTGGCCAGAAGCCCTCCAGGATGCAACTGCACAAGTAACCAAGTGTGAAGCGTGCCAGTTCCATTCCAAACAGATACACCAGCCAGCTCAAGCTCTCCAGACGATCCCTTTATCCTGGCCATTTTCGGTCTGGGGGCTCGACATCCTCGGCCCCTTTCCCCGCGCCGCCTGGGGCTTTGAGTTCTTGTACGTTGCAATCGACAAGTTCACAAAGTGGCCGGAAGTGGAGCCGGTGAGAAAGGTGACCGCGCAGTCAGCATTCAAGTTCTTCAGGTCGATTGTTTGCCGTTTCGGGATCCCTAACAGGGTCATCACCGACAACGGCACACAATTCACAAGTCGTACCTTCATGCAGTACGTCCAAGACCTTGGCGGCAAGGTCTGCTTCGCTTCTGTTGCTCACCCGAGGAGCAACGGTCAAGTGGAGAGGGCAAATGCTGAAGTGCTGCGCGGACTCAAGACAAGAACTTTCGACAGGCTGCACAAGTGCGGAAGAAACTGGATCGAGGAGCTGCCGACGGCTCTTTGGTCGATCAGGACAACGCCAAATCGAGCCACCGGACAGACACCCTTTGCTCTAGTCTATGGAGCAGAGGCAGTTCACCCCACGGAACTCGTATACGGGTCGCCTCGAGTGCTCGCTTATGATGAGCTCGAGCAAGAGCAGCTGCGACAAGACGACGCGTTGCTCCTTGAGGAGGACCGTCTTCAGGCTGCTGTACGAGCTGCTTGATACCAGCAAGCTTTACGCCGCTACCATAGCCGCAAAGTTAACGCCAGAAGTCTCGAGGAAGGCGACCTTGTTCTTCGGCGCGTTCAGTCCGCCAAGAATTCCAACAAGTTGACGCCGAAGTGGGAAGGCCCTTATCGGGTGAAACGAGTCACTAGGCCCGGCGCTGTCCGCCTTGAGACCGAAGATGGCTTACCGGTGAGCAACTCCTAGAAAATTGACCATCTTCGCAAGTTTTACCCATAAGGCGCGGTTGCCGTGATCCGCTCCGGCAACCACCTTTTGTACAAGTCTTGCCACTGTTGCATGTAATCCTTTGTACGAAGCCGGGCGCAGACCCCGTGCATCAGTAAAGCTTGTGTGCCACGCACGTCTTGTCATTCCATCCTCCTTTGTCTTTTGCATGTACTATCTGACACTTTGTGCAGCACCTGCCCCGGTAAGCAATAACGAGCCCAAAGGCTCCATACCTGTATTCTCTCTTCTATCTTTTTTCTCAAGCAGAAGAAGGTTCCCTCGCGCACAAGTTTGCCGGGGG
>LR738713.1:41188711-41282128 GCA_902687465.1 Secale cereale | reverse complement strand
CAATGGTATGGACCAAGCGCCGTTCAAGAAAGCCTTGCCTTGTCGGGAAGCAAACAACACAAAAGCTAAGTTGCCAAAGTTTGAGCAATCAAAATTTTAAATTTTTAAGTTATCTTCCTTGAACGACCGCACTTTGTATGGAAAACCTGTGCGCGGAGGAACCAACTCGTGGCTAGCCGCGCCTTTACTTTGTTTCGAGCACACTCAACGACTTAAGTGTGCTGCGACTAGTGTCGCGCCCTTACCTCGTTTTCGAGTTCGCTCAACAACCTAAGTGTGCTGCGACTAGTTGCGACAAGGTTTCTTGTCGGCAACGGCACCGCCAGCAGGCTGCTGAAGTCCCGCACTCAGCGCTCGCGGCAAAGGTGCCTACGCCGGCAAGTTCCCTAAAAGCGTAGGGTGAAAACATACAAAGCAAAGGAATCAAGTAGAGGAAATAACATTGCATTAACTACCCAAAATAAAGTTATATCACAAGATGACTAGTCGCAGTTCTAATAGACTTTTGTTCATAACATGGTTGGCAGCGACAAGGGAAGAAGAAAATAAGCAGCTTAGTCCGCACGGTCGCCCTCAACCCTCTTGATGCCGCCCACCTTGTCCACAATGGGTGCGACAAGGGCCTTGAGCGCCTCCTGATCAGCGTCCGGCAGCAAGGTCCTGAGGACGTTGGTGAGGTTGAGGCCTGGGTTGCGGAAGGCTACCTTCATCAGCACCTTTTGGAGGGCCCCCGCGCAGAGCCTGCGCGACTCATCCGCCAGCTGCTTCGGGATCTTCTCCCGGAGTTGCTGGAGGGCCGTCGCCACACTCGTGAAGAATAGAGTAAGCTTGGCGCTGGGGTGGAGGCTCTCGTCGGTGGAGTACCCGAGATACTCCGCCCCCAGCTGCGCCAGCTCCTTGTCGATGTCCGCGGCGGCGTTGACAAGGCCTTCCGTCCAGAGCTCGACGGTCTGCCTGAAATTGTTCTGGGAGATGGCGGCGCTGTCCAGCAGCGCCTTCTCGGCCCTGATCTCCTCCTTCAGGGTCGCCTCCCGCTCCTTGGCGTCGTCTAGCGCCTGGGTTAGGGTGGCCAGCTTCAGCTCGAGGTCGGCGATGGAGTCCTTGGCGATGGCGAGCTCCTTGCCCTTCTCGGAGAGGCGGACCTGCAGCTCGGAGTGGTTGTGGGCGTCCTTCTCCCTCTCAAGCTTGAGTGCGGAAACCTCATCGCCGCTCGTCTTCAGGCTGGCCTCCAGCTGCGCCACCCTCTCCTCCAACTCCCTCTTGGCGGTCTCGGCAGCTGCGGCTGCGTCCTTCGTTTCTTGGAGAGATCCGCCAAGTGACTGCTCGCGCGCGGAAAGCTCGTCCTCGTGGCTGTCGAGGTCGACCTTCCGCTGCGCCAGCTCGCCTTCTCGCCTGGATAACTCCTCGGCGGCAAGCCGCTGCTGCTCCTCCACTTCCGCCTTCTCAAGGATGAAGGCCTGCTGCGCCTCGGCAAGCTGCTCCCGCTCCTCCGCCAAAGATCGGAGAGCTGCTTAGTTGGTTGCCCGGAGCTCCTCTGCGCGTTTCTCCAAGTCAACTCCCGCCTTGGCGGCCAGAGCCTCACGGGACTCTAGCTTGGCTTGCCGGGCGCGATAAAGCGCCAGCAACTTCCGTAGCAGCCGCTCCTCTTCGGGCTCGCTGTTGCTACTGCTGCCTGGCGCGTCCACAAGCTTCAGCCCGGCGGAGGCGAGGACCTCCCCGTCGAAGACCTCTTCCTCGACTGGTGCCCTGGACATGGACGCCCACGGGAGCTGGATGAAGACGTTGTCGCCGGCCTTTAGGTCGGCACTTGGCTCGGCCTCGTCGGAGCTGGGGGCTGCGGCGGCAGCGGAGGGCTCGGCGGTCAGCGTAGCGCCCGGCGCTCCTGCGGCCTCGGGGCCGTCAGTGCGACCGCCAGCCCCTTCGCCTGCTGCTGCGGAGGCAGCCTCGGCAGCCTCAGCGCCAGCGGGATCGTCCGCGCCAACCGTCTCCTCGGCAACGGCGGCGTCGTCAACGACAACCTCCGTCTCCATTGGCTCGGCTACGGACGGGTCTGATGGAGGAAAAGACAAGACAAACAGTCAAGCAAATATCCAAAAAGAAGAAATTCAGAAAAAGAAAGGTCCAAGGGAAGGATGAAGCGAAGGGATTACCTGCGCGGGCCGGCTCCTCCGTGAGGTTCCTTGCCGGGGAGCCCTCCCTCGGCGGCGTGGTCGTAGCTCCCGCCGGCGGAGGGCCGCCAGTGCTGTCCCTTGGCGGAGTACTCGCCCTTGGCGGAGTGTTCGCCCTTGGCGGAGTACTCGCCCTTGGCGGAGCGCTCGCCCTTGCCGGAGAGCCTCCCCTTGGCGGTGTGGTAGAGACGTGCGGCATGTCGGGGGCGGTTTCTTGGCGCTCCTGATGCTGTTCTGCTCCTGCACAAGTCAACAAAACCAGATATCAGCAAAGAAGAAGCACCCACGCGCGCCCGACAAGCGGAGAGTAAACCACACTTACGCTGGGGGCTGCGTTGGGGGCTGCCCTGAAGAACAGTTGCCGGGTCCGGCAAGCTTGTCTCAGGCGCGCCCCCTGCTGTCGCGGCGGGCTCGTCCTCGATGACGATCACCGGGACCTTGGCCCTCTTTGCTGCCCTCTGGGCCAAAGTTCTGAAGAAGAATAGGTTCAGAGTTAGGCAAAGAAGATACAAGACAAAGGACAAGTTGAAAAATCAAAGGAATACAAAAACTGCAAAGACTTACTCTTCTTCCTCCTCGTCGGAGCTGAGCGCAGAGAAGTCAAAATCGGGCTCACACGTCCCGGCGCGAGGAGGCGGAGGGGTGGGCTCCCTTGGCCGCTTGGCGGAAGCAGGGACGGAAGTCTGAGAAGACCCCGCTCTGGCTGCCGCCGAGGCGTGGGGGCGGCAAGGGCAGGTGCGGCGCTCCGGGAAGACCCTGCTCCAGCTGCAGTGGATGCGCGGGGCGCTCCCGCGGCAGCCTTGCCCGCCGCGGTAGAGCGCGTCGCGCGGCGCGCCTGCTGTTGGCCCATCTGCCGCCCCGTCACATCCCCGACCTTGCGGAGACGCCTCCTCGGTGCGGCTGGAGGCTCTGCTGGTGGCGGCGAGCTGCCGGAGGAAGAGGAAGAAGAGGAGCCGATCTCCAGTGAGCCGCTCGTGTTCTCAATGGGCCCGCTCGACTCGGCGCCCTGCTCGGCGGGCTCACTTGTCTCGACGACCTTCCCGGCAAGCTTCCCCGCTTTGAGGAACTCTTCCTGCTCGGCATGGCTTGTCGCCTCCGCTGCCTCCGCCTCCTCCACAGTGTACCCGAACTCGCCTGCGGCCCTGGCTGCCGCCGCCTCTTCCAGTCTGGTGGCAAAATACGCCATCTCATGGTCAGTGGTGTCGCAGGTGAGGCCTTTCTTCTCGTCGGGGTTGACTGGCACTTCCTCCAAGTTATCGAAGAACGCTTGCACAGCTTCGTCGGAAGGCTCTCGCCAGGTCGGGTCAATCCCGTGGGAATCGCACAGCGGCATCACTGCACGGATGGCGCTGAGCGACGAGTTGTTGCACAGCGGAACTACGCCCGCCGGCAACGTAAACCACTCGGGATGGTCGGAGTCATACTTGAACAACGCCTGGAGCATCGCATTGAGCTCTAGGACAGTGAAGTTATAATTGAGGCCTGGGCGCAGCCTCATGATATCTGCCGCGTTCTCAAAATCCCAGGCGGGCCTCTTCCTCTCCTGCAAGGGGGCGATGCGGCGGCGGAGAAAGTCTGCTCCAACTGCGCCTACAGTGAGCTTCGCGTGCCTCAAGCGAAGAATCCGGGTAGTGGCAATCTTCAATCTACTATCCTCCGGGGCCAAGTCACTCCAGTCGTTGCCACGCACTACTGGGGTTTGGCGCCGGGCGGTGAATGGCTGCGGGTCATCCTCTACGATCCAACACCAATTGGCTCTCCACTCATCCCACTTGCCGCGGAGCTCCCCCGATAAGTAAGCTTCCTTCTTATGGGTCCTAGAGATCCAAGAGATTCCGCCGGACAGAGGCTCTCCCCTCTCAACTCGAGGCGTGAAGTAATGGCGGAAAAGAGCTACATTTGGGAAGACTCCGACAAAGTTTTCGCATAGATGTGCGAAAACGGCCATGGTGAGAATGGTGTTGGGGGTGAAGTCAAGGAGGTGGATCCATATGTGTTCATGATATCACAGAAGAACTCAGAATAGGGCGGGCAGAGCCCGCAGTAGAAGAACAGCGCGAAGAATGCGTAGCCATTTGGGAACATCTTGCAAGCGGCGGCTGGGAGTACCTTGGTGCGCAGATGCGCCTTCGTCTCCCTCGTCCAGAAAAGGTAGAAGGTATCCCTCAGCTCCTTGATACGTCCAAAATGCATCACTATTTTGTATCATAATTTATCCTTATTCATTGATATATTTCACGTTACGATGATGTTCTTATGTTGTTTTGGTCTATTTTACACAGTTTGCAACTTTCCGATGCCGAAGCAGCAGACGTAGGATTCAGCGGTAAAAAGTGGACGCTGAGTTGCTGAAGAAGAATACCTCCAAATTACCTGAAAATTGACAAGAGATATTTTTCGGACGAATCACGAAGACATGCGAAAGGGCAACCGGAGGGGGGCCACAGGGTGCCCAGGCGCCCTGGGGGCGCCCCCCTGGCCGCGCCGGGGGGGCGCCTGGAGCCCCTGGCCCACCTCTGGTCGCCCCCTTTTGCATATATACTCTCCGTTATCCAAAAACCCTAGAGACGGGAGTTTTTACGGAGTTCCGCCGCCGCTCCGTGGCGGAAACCTACAGAGAAGAAAAAGCCATCTCCGGCGGGCAGATTCCGCCGGGGAGATCACCTCCCGGAAGGGGAGATCGTCGCCATCATCATCACCATCGTCACGGGCATCATCGAGATCATCATCAACATCATCCCCAACACCAGCACCATCTCCATCTTCATCCAAATCCCATCTCACAATTGCAACTTGTGTTGTAACGCGTACTACCTATCCTCTCTACTCCATTGGTGTTGATTACTGCTACGTGGTGAATGCTATTGAGTTTTGTTGTAGAAATATTATTATGTGCAGATTGTTTATCACCTATTTATACCCATTGATCATGATCCCTTTTATGTCTCATGAGTAGTTACCTCAGTTCTTGAGGACATGGGGAAAGTCTTGTTGTTAGTAGTCATATGCTGTTGAAGTAATATGTGTTGTTTGATACTTAAGTTGTGTTGTCATTCTACTAGTGGTGTTGTGTGAGTCGAACACTCAACACTTCGCCTTATTAGGGACCTAGGAGAATACATTGTGTACAAAGAATGCTTATGGTGGGTTGCCGGAGTGACAGAAACCTGAACCCCAGTTCGCACGCTTTTGCATAAGGGAATAATGGATCCTCGATCGTATTGCTATGGTTAGGCTTTCGCCTTAAATTCTATCTTGTATTTGTGGTTGCTTGCAAGGTGTTTAATCATGAGAGTGCATTCATCTTAGTCTAGAGAGTGTACTAGCATAGATCCACCCACTCAACACTTATCAACACATAACATAGTATCGATACGGAATATGGCGAAAGCAGATGACTACCTCTCCCGTGTGTCCTCAGGAACGCTTTAGTCTTTATAAGTTCAGTTGCTAGGCCTCTCCTTTGCTAAGAAAGGATTGGGCCAATTGTTACTCTCAGTGCCTTTTACATTGCTTGCTTTTACTTTCCTGTCGCTTATATCAAGAAACCCCTAAAAAGTTATCTTTTAGTGCTTGCAGTAATTTCTTGCTCAGAATCGCTTATCAATACCTTCTGCTCCTCGTTGGGTTCGACACTCTTACTTATCAAAAACGCTGCAATAGATCCCTTACGGTTGAGGGTCATCAAGTACCGTTTTCTGGCGCCGTTGCCGGGGAGCGTAGGGCTATTGGTAAAGTGAAACTGGTAAGGAAGTTTTCATAATTCTGTTTTTATTTTTGTTATTGCTGCTCTTTATCCTTATGGACAACCCTGTTATTGGATCGCTGCTTACGGGAAGACGCCCCACACCTGTGGTGGTTGATCCTCCCCCTACTGAAATTGTGCCCTATAAAATACCAGCTGGTATTATCGACTATGTTTTGGCTAATCGTTATGCAGGAGACAGACATCCCGGTGAACACTTGCTATATCTGTCACAACTATGTTCATTATTTAAGCTTGCAGGTGTATCGAGGGAGTTTGTCATGAGGAAATTGTTTGCCGTATCACTTATAGATAAAGCTTCGGATTGGTATAGGCTTCTCGATAACTCACACTTATTTGAATGGTAGGAGCTTATGTCTCTCTTTTATACTAAGTTTTATCCTCTTCATGAAATTCATCGAGACAGGAACTATATCTATAACTTTAGGTCTCGTGACGGAGAAAGCATTGCTCAAGCTTGGGGGAGATTGAAGTCCCTAATGCTCAAATGCCCTATTCATAAGCTTCCCAAGGAAATTATACTTACAAATTTTTATGCCAGGCTTTCTCGTCAGGACAAGGAGATGCTGGATGCCTCCTCTAGTGGGGTATTTCAGAAGAAGAGTGTTGAAGAAAGGTGGGATCTTATTGAAAGGATCCAGAGGAATACCGAAGATTGGGAAATTGATAAAGGTATTGAACCCGCTATAAATTATGAACATGATTATATTGAGAGCTATGTGAAAACCGATTACTTCAATAATTTTTGCTCTAAGATTGGTCTTGATTCCCATCTAGTGATTGATTTCTGTAAGAATTTTGCCTCTCACGTTGATTCTTTTAAAAAGAAGAGAGACCAGCATCATGAACCTTTTAAAGAGCCACCTGTTGATATTCATGTTGCTGGCCCTATTTTGCCTGCAGTTATATATGAACAACCTCCTTTTCCCGCAAGGATGAGGGAGCACACTCTTGTGACAGGCATAATAAATAAAAGTGAGAGAAGAGTTGATGAGCCTGAGGACCAGATCAGGGTCGATCCTCGAGTTGCATTGATTAAAGACCTTGCTACTAATGATGTTTTGGATTCCAATATAAATTTTTGCGCTGTTTCCACTAATCTTGTCACAGCCAAGAATAAAGGCCCAATTTCAGGTACTCCAGTGGTATTTGTTAAAATAGGAGATCACAATTATTATGGGCTATGCGATTTGGGATCGAGTGCAAGTGCTATCCCCTATTCACTTTATGAAGAGATCATTGGTGAGATTTCCCCTTGTGAACTTGAAGAAATTGATGTTACCATTCATCTTGCAAACAGAACAACTATCTCTCCTATCGGAATTGTGAGGGACGTTGAAGTCCTATGTGGAAAGGTAAAATACCCTACCGACTTTCTAGTACTTGGTTCAGAGAGGGACAATTTCTGTCCTATTATTTTTGGTAGACCTTTTCTTAGAACTTGTGGAGCTATAATAGATTGCAAGAAAGGTAAAGTTTCTGTTGAATTCGATGGTGAGCCATATGAATTTAATTTTTCTAAGTTCTCTAAGCAGCCTTGTGGTACGGATTTACCTAGTGATGATAAAATTATTGAAAGTATTGCTTCTATTGCTATTCCCCCTAATGATCCTTTGCAGCAATATATGGAGGACCATGAGAATGATTTGCATATGCAGGAAAGAAATGAACTAGATGAAATATTCTTAAGGCAGCCTTGTAATGCCCAGGATGGAGTTATACCTCCTACGTGTCGAGGCACGACTTAAAGGCATAAATCCATCCTAGAATGATCTCAAGTTCGGTAATTCTTTGCACATCTCATGTAAAAGAGGGGATTGTAAACAGAAAATAGTTGGCTTACACTCGCCACGTCACAGAATTACAATTCAAGTCTCAATCATCATACATTAAGAACATCACAACCCTCTAAGGGCAAAATCCAAATGCAAGATACCAAACTTAGATAAATAAACCACAGGCGGATCGAATCCTAGTAGGAGTCTCCACTACTGATCATCCGGGTATCGCACATAGTACCGACTACGCTCCTCGTCGTACTCCCAATCCAGCTCGGTGCCATCACCTGGATAGCTCACAGCTGGACCTGCATCTGGTGTGTGAAGTAACTGTGAGCCACAGAGGACTCAGCAATCCTGTTTCCGGGTAACAAGACTATCAAAGCCTTTGGGAAAAAAGGGGTAAGGCTGAAGAAAAGAATAAGTGTCTGCAGCAGCAACTAGCAACTAGCTTACGTGAGTGAGAGCGAGAAGAGAAAGCCTCGGCGAGAAGTGATCACGAAGTGATCCTGGCTACACGCTCAACAAGAATAACCCCTCCGTGTTCAACTCCCGAATCCCTATTCGGAAATTGACAGTCACGGAACACACGCTGGTAGTGTATTAGTAACATTGTGTCAAGTTATCTACAACCGGAATTAACAAGCACCCATCTGCCACATAACCGCGGGCACGGCTTTCGAAAGTTCAAACCCTGCAGGGGTGTTCCAACTTGACCCATTACAAGCCCACGATCCGCGGAGTCGCAACTCCAAAGTGGGAAAACCCGAGTAACCTCGGAATCCCGTGCTCAAGATATACCGAACTAAGGTAAGGCTAATCCAGCAAATCCTCCCGGCGTGTCGACACCCTGATAGTAGCCGCGCGTATCTAAGTCTCAGGACACGACCGGATGGGCGATTCTACAGGTTTTTACCAAACCTCGAGTTTCCTTGAGGTGGCCCCGCAGACTCCCCGTTTCGGACCAACACTCATGTGGAGCACTGGCCCGGGGTTGTTGATTAAGAAAAAGGGTTTATAACTCCCTATGCAAGTTTATTTTGTTATTAGGCAAATAGTACCAATGTTGGGACTTGCTGGAAAAGACTTAGTACTTAGCGGTTTATCGAGGGGGTCCCATACACCCCAACCGTGTTAGGAACGCATAATCAAGGAACATAACACCGGTTTATACGGTTCCTAACGGCATGAGTGGAACAAATCACCAAGCAAAAGGCTTAGCCTTCCACCCTTGCCAATATATAGATGATTTCATTTAAAGCATTTATATAGTGTGATAAACCCAACCAAACTTCAACATGAAGCAAGCATCTTCGATCTTCACCTGCAACTAGCAACGCTATAAGAAGGGCTGAGCGAAGCGTACTTAGCCAAGCAACGGTTTGCATAGGTAGGTTGGTTAAACATGGCAATTGGTTACAAGTAGGAGGCTGACAAGAAGATCATGGGCATCGAGGCAAAGCTATAGATCGAGACCACTAGCAATAGGCAAAGATAGTAATGTTATCGGGGTTCGGTCATCTTGCCTGAAGAGAAGTCGTTCGGATCGTAAGAAGGGTCCTCGTGCTCAACCTCGTTGGAAACCTCGTGCTCGTACTCGAACTCAGTCTCTGCTTCCGGCTCTAAACAAAACAATCACACCAAGCACCAATCAACAAGATGCAATGCGCACTCGAAAAAGATGAATGCATGATGGATGCACTAAGGATGCACACGGAGCACGTAAAATATCACTCAAGCAAAACACCTCAAAACATGATAACAATCTGATATTATTAATCTACACAGAAAATTAATCAAGTTTGATATAAGATTCGCTGAAATCGGAGTTACGGGCTAAAAGTTATGCCCGAAACAAGAAATGAGCGAAAGCTGAAAATTACAGCAACATAGCAACTTCGGAGCTCAAAATAATTGAGCTACAGCATTCAAATAACATGGCAAAGGGCATGAACACAAACTAGACATATACTACAGCAACAAAGTCCAAAGGTGCACCCCCAACGGAGCCACGGATCAATAGCAATGATCTTGGACATATTGAACTTGACAATAAAATTCTGACAGCAGAATTTTATTGAAACTTTGGAGCAAAATATAAACATGCTACAGCCACTTAAAAATACATGTGAGGACATGAATGGAAAGACAACAATATATACTACAAGGAACAATCAAGATCCACTCCAAAACTATCATGCTTTGTCCTAGAACATCACACGAACATGGCATCGGAACGTTACAGATTTCAGACTTAGTGAAAAGCCACTAAGTCCTAAAACAGCAATATCATCATGGCATCTAAAAGAGCATGTTTAAGTCACCTCGAAACTAAACATGGCAAGAGGTAAGCACCTCATCAAAGTACACATGAAGGTGATCCCGAAACACACAAGCATGCATCATAGAGGTGAACACAACGATTGCAACGAGCTCAACAAGATGGCATTTCATAACAAGTGAAACAACATCACAGCCACATGGCACTTTGCAACGATGATAACAAGGCAAGAATAAATCTAACATGCTACCTAGCACATACAACATGTATAGCATGGCAAGACGAACACGTGGACATGTCATTTGCATCATTCGGACAAACAAGCTAAAAGATATCACATGGCAAAGGTAGCACAAAATATCACATAACAGCAGTTTATATCATGATGCACTCTTGCAACAGCAAAACAAGCACCTAGATGATCTCTAACATGCATGACAACAACAGATAAAACGTAGAGCAAGTCTCCACGAACGTCTGGACATGCTATATGCGCGAATCGGAGCAACAGACAAAAAGTTATAGCAGTTCAAAACTTGCATCACAGATTAACAGATCTGGGACATAGAGATATTTGGGGCAACCTTCTCAGATCTGAAGAAAGTCAACTCGGGCCAGATCTGGATCCAACGGGCCGGTGAAGAAGAGGCCCGGAGAGGCGGCGGCTGGGCCCTAGCGGTGCGGCCTGCGGGAGCCTGCGGTGCGGAGGGCGCGGCGCGGCCCGGAAGGAGGCGGCGGCCCACCTGAGCCAATGCGGGGCGAGGCCCGGCTGGAGGCGCTAGCGAGGCGAGGGAGCGCCCGATCCTGGCGAGGAGGCGGTCGATCTGGCTGGGGGCGATGGGCCAGCGGCTCCGGCCCGAGAGGAGGCGAAGGTGGCCTGGAGGAGGCAACGTACGGGCCTCGGGCGGCGGTGGAGCATGCGGCCCGCTGCGGTGGCGATGGAGGGGCCCAGGCGCGACGGGGAAGTGGTCCCTGGGCCCTGGCGTCGAAGTGGCCGAGGGGTCGACGAGGGAAGGCTGCGGCTCGCGCGGTCCTCGATCGATGCGGCCGTTGACCCTGGCGCCTGATCGATCGACCGATCGAAGGGACGGCCCTGCTGGTCGATGGTGCCTTCGAGGAAAACGGCGGCGCAGCTGGTTCCCTCGGGAGGAAGGCCAAGCACGGAAAGAAATGAGGGGGAGGGATCTAGAGGTAGGTGGAGGAAGGTAGGATGCCAAAAATGGACCTAGGGGAGTATATAAATAGCAGATTTGCTAGGGTTAGGGTTTGGGGGGTGTTAGGAGCCCTCCGATCGCGATCCGACGGATCCGATCACGGGGGTAGACTAGAAGGGCCTAGGAGAAGATAGAGGACTGCAGTAGGGGTGTTTCCGGGACACGAAGTGAAGGCACTTTGGACCCACACGAACAACGGATGGAATAGCCAACGGAGTCCAAACGAGACGAGATTTGAGAGGCGGGTTGCACACAACAAAACAACAACACACACAACAACCTCGCGGCACACCGGTAATGTTACACGCCCAAACCCCAAAGTATGCCTACGGGACGTCACGGACACGTGAGGGAGCTCTGGAACGCGAAACGGACAACGGGAAGGAACGCGCCGAACCGGATGCAACCGACAAGACAAATGCAATGCGATGCACATGGCTACATGATATGAATGAATGCCACACACTCACACAACAAAACGACGAAAACCCGAAAGAGAAAGAACCCGGAATGGAAATAGATGAAGCCGGAGATATATTATATGCCCAAAAGGGAAAGTATTACATGCGGGGCATTACAAACTCTCCTCTACTACAAAAAGATCTCGTCCCGAGATCTAGGACTGGAAAAAGGAAGGGTACTCGGAACGAAGATGATCTTCTCGTTCCCAGGTAGCTTCTCGGTCGGTGTGATGTGACCACTTGACTTTCAGAAATTTGATGGACTTGTTGCGGGTCTTGCGTTCGGTTTCTTCGAGAATGGCAACTGGGTGCTCTCGGTAGGACAGGTCTTGTTGAAGATCAATCTCTTCAAACGGAATCATGCGCTCAGGTGCCTTGAAGCATTTGCGAAGTTGAGACACATGGAAGACATCATGAACATTGGCGAAGTTTGAAGGGAACTCAGATAGGCTAGGTCGCCTCTTTTGCCAAGAATCTTGAAAGGACCGACGTATCTAGGAGCAAGTTTTCCTTTGATACCGAATCTTTGGGTGCCTTTCATCGGAGAAACTCGGAGATAGACATGATCATCGATGTTGAATGCCACATCACGATGCTTGCCGTCATAGTAGCTCTTCTGACGCGACTGAGCGGCCTTGAGATTCTCACGTATGACTTTGCACATTTCTTCGGCTTCTGAGATCAAGTCATTGCCAAGGAGTTGACGTTCGCCTGTTTCAGACCAGTTGAGAGGGGTACGGCACTTTCTGCCATAGAGAATTTCAAACGGTGCTTTGCCTGCACTTGCTTGGAAGCTGTTGTTGTAAGAGAACTCGGCAAATGGAAGGCAGTCTTCCCATTTCATGCCGAAGAAGATGACACAGGCTCTGAGCATGTCTTCTAGAATCTGATTCACACGCTCGACTTGACCACTAGCCTGAGGGTGAAATGCGGTGCTGAACCTGATCTTAGTGCCCATGGCGGACTAAAAGGAGTCCCAGAACCTTGATGTGAACAAGCTTCCACGGTCTGAGGATATAACTTGAGGAATGCCATGTAGATACACAATTCTGGAAGTGTACAGCTCTGCAAGTTGAGCTGCATTGATTGATTCTTTGACTGGAAGAAAGTGAGCGACTTTGGTAAGCTTGTCGATCACCACAAAGATAGCATCATTTCCTCGCTTGGATTTAGGAAAACCAGTGACGAAGTCCATTTCAATGTGGTCGAACTTCCACTCGGGGATAGGAAGAGGTTGGAGAAGACCGGCTGGACGTTGATGTTCTGCTTTCACTCTTCTGCATACATCACATTCATTCACGAATTGGGCAATCTCCCTTTTCATGCGTGTCCACCAGTAAGATTGCTTGAGATCTTGATACATCTTGGAACTGCCAGGATGAATGGAAAGGAGAGAATCATGAGCTTCTTCCATTATGAGCTTCCTGAGATCACCTTTGGGAACAACGAGTCTGTCCTCGAAGAACAAGGTATCTCTCTCATCAACACGGAAGCACTTGTATTTTGGAGTGCCCTTTGCAATCCCATGTTTCACTTTCTTCACCATGGTATCACTGAGCTGGGCCTCACGGACTTGATCTTCCAAGGTAGGAGCAATTTGGAGATTTGCAAGAAAACCCTGCGGAACAACTTGAAGGTTGAGTTTCCTGAATGCTTCACAAAGCTCAGGCTGGTACGGCTTGATAAGAAGGCTGTTGCAATATGCCTTTCTGCTCAAAGCATCTGCAATCACATTCGCCTTGCCAGGAGTGTATTCGATGCTGGGATTGTACTCTTGGATCATTTCAACCCAACGAGTCTGGCGGAGGTTCAGATGCGGCTGTGTGAAGATGTACTTCAAGCTCTTGTGATCAGTGAAGATGTCGACCTTTCTGCCCAACAACAGATGTCTCCACGTAATCAGAGCATGTACCACAACTGCTAGCTCGAGATCATGTGTGGGATAGTTCTTCTCACTTGGCTTTAGCTGACGAGAAGTGTATGCCACAATTCTCTTATCTTGCATAAGCACACCACCAAGACCTTGAAGAGAAGCATCACAGAATACTTCATATGGCTTGGATTCATCCGGAGGAGTCAGAACTGGAGCAGAGACAAGCTTATCTTTGAGAGTTTTGAATGCCACTTCACACTCTGGAGACCAAAAGTATTTGACATTCTTCTGAAGCAGGTTGGAAAGAGGCTTGGCAATCTTGGAGAAGTTCTCAACAAACCTTCTGCAATAGCTGGCAAGACCCAGAAAACTGCGGAGCTGCTTGACGTTCTGAGGAGCTTCCCAGTTGACAATTGCTTCAACTTTCTCGGGATTAACCGCAATACCGTCAGCTGAGATGATGTGGCCCAGGTACAAAACCTTATCGAGCCAAAACTCGCACTTGGAGAACTTGGCATAGAATTTATGCTCTCGGAGTCGATCAAGAACCAGACGTAAGTGCTTTTTGTGATCTTCTTCATTCTTGGAAAACACCAGAATATCATCCAGATACACAAGCACGAACTCGCCAGTATAGGGGTTGAAGATGTAATGCATCATCCTCGAAAAGGTAGGAGGAGCATTGGCGAGACCGAAGGACATGACGGTATACTCGTATGAACCGTAGCTCGTTCTGAAGGCCGTCTTGGGAATGTCTTCCTCGCGAATGCGAATTTGATGATAGCCCATTCGGAGGTCAAGCTTAGAGAACACTTTAGCTCCTTTGAGCTGCTCAAAGAGTTCGTTGATGTTGGGGAGCGGATACTTGTTCTTAATCGTCTTCTTGTTCAATGGCCGGTAGTCAACACAGAGACGCTCCGTGCCATCTTTCTTCTTGACAAATAAGACACCACAGCCCCATGGAGAGGTACTAGGCCTGATGAGACCCATACTCTCCTGCTTATCAAGCTGCTTCTTCAATTCCTTCAATTCATCCGGAGAGAGCTTGTACGGACGCCGGCATGCTGGCTCATTACCCGGCTCGACTTCAATGACAAACTCCACCTGACGGTGTGGAGGCATGCCTGGAAGTTCTTCAGGAAAGACGTCTTGATATTCGTTCACCACCGGAATTTGAGATATGGCATTTATTTCGCCCTTATCATTAAGAGAGAAAAGCCTGATAGTGTTATCCCTGGAGGCGAAGATAATCACATCTTCATCAGAATGAGTCAACTTGACTTCCTTTTGAGCACAATCAATGTGAGCATCATGCTGAGAAAGCCAATCCATTCCGAGGATGAGGTCGATATCAGAATTACCAAGAACCACCGGTTTAGCCAGAAAACGATAATCTCCCATGCGAATAGAAACATCCGGAGCATAGACACTAGAAGTCATAATCTTGCCCGGAGAAACAACTTGCAACTTCTGAGGCAAATTTGAAGTGGCAATATTGTGCTTGGATGCAAATGGTTGAGACATGAAAGAGCATGATGCACCCGAATCAAATAACACTTTAGCTGGAAAAGAGTTAACTGGAAGGTTACCCAAAATGACATCAGAAGAATTCTCCGCTTGTGCTGCATTCATCAGATTGACCCTTGCTGCCTTTGTATCATGCTTGACAATAGCGGTACCGATAGGTGGAGGAGGAGGAAGACGCTTCGGATTCGGACATCTGTTGGCATAGTGACCTTTCTGAGTGCATTTGTTGCAAGTCACTTCTGAGAGAGGACGGAAATGAGAGCCACTGGACTTGGAGCCTTGAGAATGAAACTGCTTCTTCGACTGGTTGCTCGGGTTGGGTGGGTGGGAGAAACCACGACCACTAGAGTTCTTGTTGTTGGAGTTGTTGTAGTTGTTGGAGTTGTTGTATGGAGCTCGAATCACTGGAGGAGGAGGAAGCCAGAATTTCTGATGCTTCGCAGCCAACTGAGACGATGAGGAAGAATGAACGGCATCTCGAATTCTCTTCTTAGAAGCCTCCATCTTAAGCTGAGCTGCTTCTTGTTTCAAAGCCATGTTATAGAACTTGTCGAATTCATCCGGCTCGAACAAGGTGAGAGCAAGCTGAAGTTCATCTTTGAGACCTCCACGGAATTGATAGATTTTACTCTTGGCATCAGGAATGTCTTGCTTAGCATAGCGAGCGAGGTTTTGGAACTTGACATTATACTGATATACTGTCATGGAGCCCTGCTTCAGGTTGCGGAATTGCTCACGCATACCCTCGATGACACTTGTAGGAATGTGGTGCGAGCGAAAATCCTTGCAGAAATTCTCCCAAGAGATCACTTGACCCGGCCTGGAGTCTTTGTACTGCTGCCACCAGTCAGCTGCTTGATCTTTCAGTGGGAAGGCTGCAAACTTCACATAATCATCTTCCTTCACGTTACTGCACTCAAAATGCGTCTTTATGTCGGTTAACCAATCTTCAGCATCCAGAGGGTCGACACAGTAACTGAAAGCTTTAGGATTGTTGGCCAAGAACTGGTTGAGAGTAGCATGGTGCTGCTGGAAGAAGTTGCCTTGGTTCCCTGGAACACCCTGATTAGCTTGCATAGCTTGCATCTGCTGCATCATCTGCATCATCAACTGGGTGTTCTGAGCTGTAGTCTGCATAATTGCTCTCCAAGCCTCAGGCGGAGGAGGAGGGGAAGGAGGATGATCTGGGACCTCTTCCACCTCTGGGTTAGCGTTGGGAACCTTTTTCGGAGCCATCCTGTAAGAGATGACCACGAATCAGCAATTGATTGACAAAAGGAATAAGCTGAATCAATGGCATGAATTGCATCAAGTCTTCACAATAATCATTCGAACAATAAGAACGAATGAAATCATTCGAACAAGAGGAACGAATGATATTCTCAGTTAAATGATAACATCAATCTTCACGAGAAGCCACATAGGGGACAAAAGGATAAAATAAGAAAAACAACAAGGTACAGACGGGAACAAACACAAGAGAGGAGTTTCGTTCTAACATCTTTGTGCTGAAAGCATATGAACGCGTTACGAAAAGGTTTTGCAATCCCCGGATCAGCATAGCCAAGGACCCTTTAAGATGCAACTCCTGATAGTAACATCGGTCATATAACCAATTCACTCAATGTAGAACCCCGAACTCACTAACCTGCATTCGTTGGAAGAATGCCTACGATCTACTGGATAAAACCCACCTATAGATTTCCGAAAGATTCCAGTTATGCAATCAGGTGTTGGGGATACACGGGAAGCACCGCGCAATCAACTCTAAACCTACATCCAGGTGTATCCATCCTTCAACACATAACCAGTCTTTCTCGGAAACTGTGTACCTCGGACCTTCGAAAAGCATCCACTATAACAAGCTATGGCAATACTCCCGAACTACCTCCCCAGTACTGGGTGATGTCGGGGTTATCTTGCCACTGGCCGTATAGGAGAGATTTTCGATGTCGGCTGTCTTAAGTATTTAGTACTGCCGCGATATGCTTGTGACAACAATACCCCGAAGCTCAACTCCTCGAGAACAGGAGGCATCGAGAACAATATCCTTGTCACAAGAACATCGAAACAATCCCAGAATACTCGCGGGATTCCTAAAAATAAATTTGGTGCAATTTTTGAAGATAGGAGAGACAAGAGTAGTCGTCAGGAGTCCTCACCAGAGAGAAAGGGGATGAGAAGCAAAGAAATCCTACTCTCCGATATAATATAGGACTCAAATAGTTTTCAGTGTGTGCCTAGACTCGACCGTCAACGATTCAATCAAACAGTGGGGGCTCCTAGGTCGGAGAAGGCTCTGATACCAACTTGTAATGCCCAGGATGGAGTTATACCTCCTACGTGTCGAGGCACGACTTAAAGGCATAAATCCATCCTAGAATGATCTCACGTTCGGTAATTCTTTGCACATCTCATGTAAAAGAGGGGATTGTAAACAGAAAATAGTTGGCTTACACTCGCCACGTCACAGAATTACAATTCAAGTCTCAATCATCATACATTAAGAACATCACAACCCTCTAAGGGCAAAATCCAAATGCAAGATACCAAACTTAGATAAATATACCACAGGCGGATCGAATCCTAGTAGGAGTCTCCACTACTGATCATCCGGGTATTGCACATAGTACCGACTACGCTCCTCGTCGTACTCCCAATCCAGCTCGGTGCCATCACCTGGATAGCTCACAGCTGGACCTGCATCTGGTGTGTGAAGTAACTGTGAGCCACAGAGGACTCAGCAATCCCGTTTCCGGGTAACAAGACTATCAAAGCCTTTGGGAAAAAAAGGTGTAAGGCTGAAGAAAAGAATAAGTGTCTGCAGCAGCAACTAGCAACTAGCTTACGTGAGTGAGAGCGAGAAGAGAAAGCCTCGGCGAGAAGTGATCACGAAGTGATCCTGGCTACAAGCTCAACAAGCATAACCCCTCCGTGTTCAACTCCCGAATCCCTATTCGGAAATTGACAGTCACGGAACACACGCTGGTAGTGTATTAGTAACATTGTGTCAAGTTATCTACAACCGGAATTAACAAGCTCCCATCTGCCACATAACCGCGGGCACGGCTTTCGAAAGTTCAAACCCTGCAGGGGTGTTCCAACTTGACCCATTACAAGCCCACGATCCGCGGAGTCGCAACTCCAAAGTGGGAAGACCCGAGTAACCTCGGAATCCCGTGCTCAAGATATACCGAACTAAGGTAAGGCTAATCCAGCAAATCCTCCCGGCGTGTCGACACCCTGATAGTAGCCGCGCGTATCTAAGTCTCAGGACACGACCGGATGGGCGATTCTACAAGTTTTTACCAAACCTCGAGTTTCCTTGAGGTGGCCCCGCAGACTCCCCGTTTCGGACCAACACTCATGTGGAGCACTGGCCCGGGGTTGTTGATTAAGAAAAAGGGTTTATAACTCCCTATGCAAGTTTAGTTTGTTATTAGGAAAATAGTACCAATGTTGGGACTTGCTGGAAAAGACTTAGTACTTAGCGGTTTATCGAGGGGGTCCCATACACCCCAACCGTGTTAGGAACGCATAATCAAGGAACATAACACCGGTTTATGCGGTTCCTAACGGCATGAGTGGAACAAATCACCAAGCAAAAGGCTTAGCCTTCCACCCTTGCCAATATATAGATGATTTCATTTAAAGCATTTATATAGTGTGATAAACCCAACCAAACTTCAACATGAAGCAAGCATCTTCGATCTTCACCTGCAACTAGCAACGCTATAAGAAGGGCTGAGCGAAGCGTACTTAGCCAAGCAACGGTTTGCATAGGTAGGTTGGTTAAACATGGCAATTGGTTACAAGTAGGAGGCTGACAAGAAGATCATGGGCATCGAGGCAAACGTATAGATCGAGACCACTAGCAATAGGCAAAGATAGTAATGTTATCGGGGTTCGGTCATCTTGCCTGAAGAGAAGTCGTTCGGATCGTAAGAAGGGTCCTCGTGCTCAACCTCGTTGGAAACCTCGTGCTCGTACTCGAACTCAGTCTCTGCTTCCGGCTCTAAACAAAGCAATCACACCAAGCACCAATCAACAAGATGCAATGCGCACTCGAAAAAGATGAATGCATGATGGATGCACTAAGGATGCACACGGAGCACGTAAAATATCACTCAAGAAAAACACCTCAAAACATGATAACAATCTGATATTATTAATCTACACAGAAAATCAATCAAGTTTGATATAAGATTCGCTGAAATCGGAGTTACGGGCTAAAAGTTATGCCCGAAACAAGAAATGAGCGAAAGCTGAAAATTACAGCAACATTGCAACTTCGGAGCTCAAAATAATTGAGCTGCAGCATTCAAATAACATGGCAAAGGGCATGAACACAAACTATACATATACTACAACAACTAAGTCCAAAGGTGCACCCCCAACGGAGCCACGGATCAATAGTAATGATCTTGGACATATTGAACTTGACAATAAAATTCTGACATCAGAATTTTATTGAAACTTTGGAGCAAAAGATAAACATGCTACAGCCACTTAAAAAGACATGTGAGTATATGAATGGAAAGACAACAATATATACTACAAGGAACAATCAAGATCCACTCCAAAACTATCATGCTTTGTCCTAGAACATCACACGAAGATGGCATCGGAACGTTACAGATTTCAGACTTAGTGAAAAACCACTAAGTCCTAAAACAGCAATATCATCATGGCATCTAAAAGAGCATGTTTAAGTCACCTCAAAACTAAACATGGCAAGAGGTAAGCACCTCATCAAAGTACACATGAAGGTGATCCCGAAACACACAAGCATGCATCATAGAGGTGAACACAACGATTGCAACGAGCTCAACAAGATGGCATTTCATAACAAGTGAAACAACATCACAGCCACATGGCACTTTGCAACGATGATAACAAGGCAAGAATAAATCTAACATGCTACCTAGCACATACAACATGTAGAGCATGGCAAGACGAACACGTGGACATGTCATTTGCATCATTCGGACAAACGAGCTAAAAGATATCACATGGCAAAGGTGGCACAAAATATCACATAACAGCAGTTTATATCATGATGCACTCTTGCAACAGCAAAACAAGCACCTAGATGATCTCTAACATGCATGACAACAACAGATAAAACGTAGAGCAAGTCTCCACGAACGTTTGGACATGCTATATGCGCGAATCGGAGCAACACACAAAAAGTTATAGCTGTTCAAACATTGCATCACAGATTAACAGATCTGGGACTTAGAGATATTTGGGGCAACCTTCTCAGATCTGAAGAAAGTCAACTCGGGCCAGATCTGAATCCAACGGGCCGGTGAAGAAGAGGCCCGGAGAGGCGGCGGCTGGGCCCTGGCGGTGCGGCCTGCGGGAGCCTGCGGTGCGGAGGGCGCGGCGTGGCCCGGCGGCGCGGCGCGGCCCGGAAGGAGGCGGCGGCCCACCCGAGCCGATGCGGGGCGAGGCCCGGCTGGAGGCGCTAGCGAGGCGAGGGAGCGCCCGATCCTGGCGAGGAGGCGGTCGATCTGGCTGGGGGCGATGGGCCAGCGGCTCCGGCCCGAGAGGAGGCGAAGGTGGCCTGGAGGAGGCAACGTACGGGCCTCGGGCGGCGGTGGAGCATGCGGCCCGCTGCGGTGGCGATGGAGGGGCCCAGGCGCGACGGGGAAGTGGTCCCTGGGCCCTGGCGTCGAAGTGGCCGAGGGGTCGACGAGGGAAGGCTGCGGCTCGCGCGGTCCTCGATCGATGCGCCCGTTGACCCTGGCGCCTGATCGATCGACCGATCAAAGGGACGACCCTGCTGGTCGATGGTGCCTTCGAGGAAAACGGCGGCGCAGCTGGTTCCCTCGGGAGGAAGGCCAAGCACGGAAAGAAATGAGGGGGAGGGATCTAGAGGTAGGTGGAGGAAGGTAGGATGCCAAAAATGGACCTAGGGGGGGTCTATAAATAGCAGATTTGCTAGGGTCAGGGTTTGGGGTGTGTTAGGAGCCCTCCGATCGCGATCCGACGGATCCGATCGCGGGGGTAGACTAGAAGGGCCTAGGAGAAGATAGAGGACTGAAGTAGGGGTGTTTCCGGGACACGAAGTGAAGCCACTTTGGACCCACACGAACAACGGATGGAATAGCCAACGGAGTCCAAACGAGACGAGATTTGAGAGGCGGGTTGCACACAACAAAACAACAACACACACAACAACCTCGCGGCACACCGGTAACGTTACACGCCCAAACCCCAAAGTAGGCCTACGGGACGTCACGGACACGTGAGGGAGCTCCGGAACG
This sequence comes from Secale cereale, assembly GCA_902687465.1. Taxonomy (NCBI): domain Eukaryota; kingdom Viridiplantae; phylum Streptophyta; class Magnoliopsida; order Poales; family Poaceae; genus Secale; species Secale cereale. The sequence goes on along the minus strand of LR738713.1, from coordinate 41,260,788 downwards.
CGAAACGGACAACGGGAAGGAACGCGCGGAACCGGATGCAACCGACAACACAAATGCAATGCGATGCACATGTCTACATGATATGAATGAATGCCACACACTCACACAACAAAACGACCCGAAAGAGAAAGAACCCGGAATGGAAATAGATGAAGCCTGAGATATATTATATGCCCAAAAGGGAAAGTATTACATCCGGGGCATTACAAGCCTGCTATCCTGAAGCACAACCTTCCGGTTGAACCTTTGGGAATTTTATCAAAACCGAAAGAAGACCCGGTGTTCGATCTTAAACCTCTGCCCGATACGCTCAAGTATGCTTATTTAGATGAAAAGAAAGTATATCCTGTTATTATCAATTCTAACCTTTCAGGATATGAAGAAGAGCGATTATTGGAAGTACTTCGTAAACACCGAGGCGCAATTGGCTATACCCTTGATGACCTTAAGGGGATTAGTCCATCTATCTGTCAACATACTATCAACCTTGAGCCTGATGCTAAACCAGTTGTTGATCATCAACGACGGTTGAACCCGGAGATGATGGATGTCGTGAGAACTGAGATTCTCAAGCTTCTAGCCGCAGGTATTATTTACCCTATAGCTGATAGTAAGTGGGTAAGTCCGGTACATTGTGTTCCTAAGAAAGGAGGTACAACTATGGTTCCTAATGATAAAAATGAACTAATACCTCAGAGAATTATTATTGGATATAGAATGTGTATTGATTACAGGAAGTTGAACAAGGCAACCAGGAAGGATCACTACCCGTTGCCGTTCATGACCAAATGCTTGAAAGGTTATCCAAAAATACCCACTTTTGTTATCTCGATGGTTATTCTGGCTTCTCTCAAATTCATGTTAACACTGCCGATCAAGAGAAGACCACTTTTACTTGTCCCTTTGGTACTTATGCTTACAGGCGTATGCCTTTTGGTTTATGTAATGCCCCTGCTACTTTTCAAAGGTGTATGTGTGCTATCTTTCATGGTTTCTGCGGGGATATTATGGAAGTCTTCATGGACGATTTCTCCGTCTATGGAACTTCTTCTGACCATTGTCTTCACAACCTTAATAATGTTTTGCAGAGATGCAAGGAGACAAATTTGGTACTCAACTGGGAAAAGTGCCACTTCATGGTTAATGAAGGAATTGTTCTTGGTCACAAGATTTCCGAAAGGGGAATTGAAGTGGAAAAGGCTAAGATCGAAGCTATTGAGAGGATGCCCTACCCAAGGGACATCAAAGGTATTCGCAGTTTTCTCGGTCATGCAGGTTTTTATAGAAGATTTATTAAAGACTTTTCTAAAACCTCAAGACCCCTCACTAATCTTCTCCAGAAGGACGTTCCTTTTGTATTTGATGAAAATTGTAAGGAAGCTTTTGAAGTCCTTAATAAAGCTTTAATAACTGCTCCTATAGTACAACCACCTGACTGGAATTTACCCTTTGAGATTATGTGTGATGCTAGTGATTTTGCCGTTGGAGCCGTTTTAGGACAAAGAGTTGATAAGAAATTGAATGTTATACATTATGCTAGTAAAACCCTTGATAGTGCTCAAAGAAATTATGCTACTACTGAGAAGGAATTCTTAGCTGTAGTATTTGCTTGTGATAAGTTTAGGCAGTATATTGTTGATTCCAAAGTTATTATTCATACTGATCATGCTGCCATTAAGTACCTTATGACAAAGAAGGATGCCAAGCCAAGGCTTATCAGATGGGTACTCCTTCTTCAAGAATTTGATTTGCAGATTGTTGATAGGAAAGGAGAAGACAATCCGGTGGCGGACAATCTTTCAAGGAAGGAAGATATACCGCATGATCCCATCCCAGTCAACGATAGCTTTCCAGACGAGCAACTTGCCGTTGTAAAAGTACAACGTCTTTCCGATCCTTGGTATGCAGATTATGCTAATTTTATTGTTGCAAAGTATTTGCCTCCAGGTTTAACGCTTCAGCAAAGGAAGAAGTTCTTTCATGATTTGAGGCACTACTTTTGGGATGACCCACATCTTTTCAAAGAAGGTCCCGACGGGATCGTGAGAAGATGCATACCGGAACATGAGCAGAAGGACATTCTCAGACGGTGTCATGATAGTCCCTATGGAGGACATCACGCCGGTGAGAGGACTGCACATAAGGTTCTTCAATCAGGTTTTTATTGGCCTACTCTCTTTAAAGATGCTAGAAATTATGTTTTAGCCTGTGATAAATGTCAGAGAGTTGGTAACATTAGTAGAAGGAATGAGATGCCTATGAATTACTCACTAGTGATTGAACCTTTTGATTGTTGGGGTTTTGATTTTATGGGTCCTTTTCCTTCTTCGCACAAGTACACTCACATTTTAGTAGCTGTTGATTATGTGACCAAGTGGGTTGAAGCAATCCCCACTGAAAGTGTTGATCACAAGACATCTTTGAAAATGCTTAAAGATGTAATTTGTCCTAGGTTTGGTGTACCGAGGTATCTCATGACCGATGGAGGATCACACTTCACGCACGGAGCTTTTAGAAAAGCTTTGGCCAAATACGATGTCAATCATAGAATTGCTTCACCATATCATCCTCAAACTAGTGGGCAAGTTGAGCTCACCAATAGAGAGATTAAATTGATCTTGCAGAAAACAGTAAACAGAAATAGGAAGGACTGGTCAAACAAGTTAGGAGATGCTTTGTGGGCATATAGAACTGCTTACAAAAACCCCATGGGCATGTCCCCCTATAAGATGGTGTATGGCAAGGCTTGCCATTTGCCATTAGAGTTAGAGCACAAAGCTTTCTGGGCTGTTAGAGAGCTTAATGCTGACCCAAAATTAGCTGGTGAGAAGCGTCTCATGAACTTGACTTCTCTAGAAGAATGGAGAAGTGAAGCTTACGAGAGCGCTAAAATGTTCAAGGAAAAGGTAAAAAAGTGGCATGATAGGAAGATTCTGAAACGTGAATTTAATGTTGGTGATAAAGTTTTGTTGTTTAGATCCCGTTTCAGGTTTTCTCCAGGTAAACTACTTTCCAGGTGGGAAGGACCATTTCATATTGCAGAAGTCTATCGGTCTGGTGCAATTAAAATTAACAATTTTGAAGGCACCAAACCTCAAGTTGTGAATGGGCAAAGACTTAAACACTACATGGAAGGAGACCCTGTCAATATTGATGTGAATATAATATACACAACAACTCACGAAGAACATGTTGCAGCCCTGTTTCAGACGCCAGCAGAAGCAGAATAAAGAAAAGGTATGTAGTACGGTAAGGAAACATCGCGAATCATCATAAAAGTTCCGTATTACGAGTTTTTGCGAAATTAGTAAAATTTTGAGCCTAAGTGGAGTCGGAGACGAGCTCCAGGGGGTCCAGGCGCCCCCTGGCGCGCCCCACCTCCTGGCCGCGCCGCCAGGGCGCCTGGACACCCGGGAGTCCGCCTCCGACCCCGCTTTGGTCCGTTACCTTCCTTTCTGTGCATAAATTTTTCCTATATATTTTCCCGGATTGTTCCGGCAACGTATCTTGCGATTTCGCGTGTTTTCTCTTCGATCTGTTTCTGCCAGGGAATCTTTCAGCTGAATTTAGGTGCCTTGGCTTCTCCAAGCTCCCCCAAGGACGAGTTCGTCGTCAACGTCATCAACCCTTACCTCGCTCAGGTGAAGAAGCACCCTCAGGTTGTTCGGATGGAGGACGGTGTCCTTCATCAAGAAGATCTGAAGGGACCTATCAAGGAGGGGAGCATCCAGGCCAGGCTGGAAGAAGTGGAGCAAGAAGTCTTCGAGTACAAGAAGATGATCGAGCGTGGTGTTGAAGCTAACTTTGATATCATCAACGAGCTGAAGAACTACTTCCTGAAGGAGATGAAGGAGATGTGGAAAAGCATCACCGCGTCTGAAGAAAGAATTATAGAGCTCCAAGGGCAAATTAATGATCTACATAACCAGAACTGTGAGTATGAACTAAGGTTTATGCGCATGAGTATGGGTGCTGCCTGCAGGATTCAGGAGACAAGCTTCTCATATGAGACTGGAGAACCCCTTCCATGGAAGCGTTTCGCCGAGGACTACGTGATCAACGCCAACAAGGATGAGGAGTGAAATCTCCTGGGGTAACGGCATTCCCTTGGCTTGTTCCAAGCTTGGGGGAGTGCCCGGTATCTTTATCTTTACCTTTTGTCTTTTAGAGTCAAGTAGAGTCGTATCATGTCTAGGGAGGTTATTATATGAAATAGGTGTGTGCATCGAGGTCTATCACTCCTTCGGTGGGGAGATTGTATCCGTGAGTGTGATGTCGTCTATGATGGAATATTAATGAGAAGTTTATTGGTTCCTTTTGCTGCACTCGGTATTCTCTTCACGCAATCGACCTTATATGATGACTCTTATGGGGAGTATTGACCTTATATCAGGTATGGCTGTGAAAACTTTATTTAATCTTGGCAAACATAGCTTTGGTCATAACAACAAGCATGATTTTCTTAAAGTATCAACATAGCCAAAACCTTATGTTATTATGCTTGAAGTGTTATGCTGACAAGGAAGACAACTTGATGTGTTATGCTTATTTTAATGTTCATGCTTTATATTGCTTTGCATCTTAGTCATCATCAATTGTCTGTTCTTTCAAAACCTTTGCTAGCCTAACTCTGTACTAAGCGGAATTCTGCTTGTGCATCCATACCCTTGAACCAATACCTTCCATATGAGTTCACCATACCTTCCTACTCGTGGTATTCCACTACCGCCTCCTAAAGTACAGAATTTATGTGTTATCCTTAAATGTTCAAAATCTTTTATTTTGTGCCTCTGTTTTAGCTCATGAGGAAGTAGTAGCTAATTCATGGTCTTTTTGAGTTGGACAAGCTTCACCCCGGGATTGTATGTCTAATGTGCAAACCCATAATACGAGAAGGAACTGGCAAAGAGTGCGCCCGGCTCAAAAATAATATAACAAACAAACCCTCCTTCACGCTTTGTTCATGAGAAATCAGAAAACTTTGGCAGTGATAAACAAAGGAGAATAAGAGGATGTGATCGTCCTCGTGCGGGAGCCGTTCCTCGAAACTTGTCCAGTTCAAGAAGTAATTGAGTTATCTATTAGCATTCGTTGACAAATCATGCACCTCTCAAAACTTGTTTTCATTCTGTTTGATTTAAGGATAGCACATGAGTTTTCCCTACTACCCTAGAGCAGGGCCTATCTTTTAATTTTAAGCTGAGTCAGTTATTCCTACTCCCTTCTATTCTTAAAGAGAGCAGACATTTGATGTTGATAAGGATTCATCCATATAAAGTTGCATTAAGATTTGTCATATCATATCCTTGTTGACATTATCATTTGATAAGCAAGTTGTTTGTCAAGCCTAGCTAAGGAAAATATCTTCCTTTGTGTTAACACTTTCGCTTCTTTCCTGATAACATGTTCTTTCAAAAGCTTCAATTAATCTCATCAAAACATAAAGAAAGAGCAAAAGTAAAAGCTATTAGTTGCTCCTTGACCAAAGGACATGTTTGCCATGATTCAATGAGTTTCCTTAGCCCTACATCCGAACATAAGTGTTACTACTCTTTTATAAGGGCATTATGAGTTGAAGATTGCTGTTGAGGATATTTGAGTTGGTGAAGAAACTGTGATGCTTCTTGTCCGTATTCCATTTATCGACACTTCACTCTCTAAACTTGTGGACAGGTTTACCGAGCTCAGTATTCGCTTGGGGACAAGCGAGGTCTAACATTGGGGGTGTTGATACGTCCAAAATGCATCACTATTTTGTATCATAATTTATCCTTATTCATTGATATATTTCACGTTACGATGATGTTCTTATGTTGTTTTGGTCTATTTTACACAGTTTGCAACTTTCCGATGCCGAAGCAGTAGACGCAGGATTCAGCGATAAAAAAGTGGACGCTGAGTTGCTGAAGAAGAATACCTCCAAATTACCTGAAAATTGACGGGAGATATTTTTCGGACGAATCACGAAGACATGCGAAAGGGCAACCGGAGGGGGGCCACAGGGTGCCCAGGCGCCCTGGGGGCGCGCCCCCCCTGGCCGCGCCGGGGGGGGCGCCTGGAGCCCCTGGCCCACCTCTGGTCGCCCCCTTTTGCATATATACTCTCCGTTATCCAAAAACCCTAGAGACGGGAGTTTTTACGGAGTTCCGCCGCCGCTCCGTGGCGGAAACCTACAGAGAAGAAAAAGCCATCTCCGGCGGGCAGATTCCGCCGGGGAGATCACCTCCCGGAAGGGGAGATAGTCGCCATCGTCATCACCATCGTCACGGGCATCATCGAGATCATCATCAACATCATCCCCAACACCAGCACCATCTCCATCTTCATCCAAATCCCATCTCACAATTGCAACTTGTGTTGTAACGCGTACTACCTATCCTCTCTACTCCATTGGTGTTGATTACTGCTACGTGGTGAATGCTATTGAGTTTTGTTGGAGAAATATTATTATGTCCAGATTGTTTATCACCTATTTATACCCACTGATCATGATCCCTTTTATGTCTCGTGAGTAGTTACCTTAGTTCTTGAGGACATGGGGAAAGTCTTGTTGTTAGTAGTCATATGCTGTTGAAGTAATATGTGTTGTTTGATACTTAAGTTGTGTTGTCATTCTACTAGTGGTGTTGTGTGAGTCGAACACTCAACACTTCGCCTTATTAGGGACCTAGGAGAATACATTGTGTACAAAGAATGCTTATGGTGGGTTGCCGGAGTGACAGAAACCTGAACCCCAGTTCGCACGCTTTTGCATAAGGGAATAATGGATCCTCGATCGTATTGCTATGGTTAGGCTTTCGCCTTAAATTCTATCTTGTATTTGCGGATGCTTGCAAGGTGTTTAATCATAAGAGTGCATTCATCTTAGTCTAGAGAGTGTACTAGCATAGATCCACCCACTCAACACTTATCAACACATAACATAGTATCGATACGGAATATGGCGAAAGCACATGACTACCTCTCCCGTGTGTCCTCAGGAACGCTTTAGTCTTTATAAGTTCAGTTGCTAGGCCTCTCCTTTGCTAAGAAAGGATTGGGCCAATTGTTACTCTCAGTGCCTTTTACATTGCTTGCTTTTACTTTCATGTCCCTTATATCAAGAAACCCCTAAAAAGTTATATTTTAGTGCTTGCAGTAATTTCTTGCTCAGAATCGCTTATCAATACCTTCTGCTCCTCGTTGGGTTCGACACTCTTACTTATCGAAAACGCTGCAATAGATCCCTTACGGTTGAGGGTCATCAAGTACCGTTTTCTGGCGCCGTTGCCGGGGAGCGTAGCGCTATTGGTAAAGTGAAACTGGTAAGGAAGTTTTCATAATTCTATTTTTATTTTTGTTATTGCTGCTCTTTATCCTTATGGACAACCCTGTTATTGGATCGTTGCTTACGGGAAGACGCCCCACACCTGTGGTGGTTGATCCTCCCCCTACTGAAATTGTGCCCTATAAAATACCAGCTGGTATTATCGACTATGTTTTGGCTAATCGTTATGCAGGAGACATACATCCCGGTGAACACTTGCTATATCTGTCACAACTATGTTCATTATTTAAGCTTGCAGGTGTATCGAGGGAGTTTGTCATGAGGAAATTGTTTGCCGTATCACTTATAGATAAAGCTTTGGATTGGTATAGGCTTCTCGATAACTCACACTTATTTGAATGGCAGGAGCTTATGTCTCTCTTTTATACTAAGTTTTATCCTCTTCATGAAATTCATCGAGACAGGAACTATATCTATAACTTTAGGTCTCGTGACGGAGAAAGCATTGCTCAAGCTTGGGGGAGATTGAAGTCCCTAATGCTCAAATGTCCTGCGGCAAGGCTAGCCAGGCGACCGCCAAGATCCTCTGTGGTTCCCTTGGAGCCATTCAAGAACAGAGTATCCAAGTCAAGGAGACAAGACCCCGGCAAGTGGAGCTTGCCAGGAAGACCACTCAAGGCACGAGACCCTGACAAGAGGAGCTTGGCGGGAAGGCCAATCGAGGCATCTCAAGAAACTTGCCGCGACGTGCCACGCGTCCCGGCGAGGCCTGGTGAGCGACAAGCTTCCAGGCGCGACAAGATAGCAACCGCGGCAAGGCACTTGCCGCGGCAAGCTTCCACTCAGTACCCGCGCACCAGCGCATCCCCCCACGCGTCGCCCTGGGACTCTTCCAGGCGCACGTGGCGGAAGGCTGTGCAGCCAGGGGTACACGATGGCGAGTGGCGATGACAAGGCTGCCGTCGTGGCGGACGGTGGCGCCCCTGACGGCCACTTTTTTGCACTGTTTGGGCGACGGCGACGGGCATTTAATGCCCTAGTCCCCTGCCGTCAGGGTTAGGTACGGTGCACTTTACAAACACTGTTCTACCTACCACCCTTTTTACCCTTTTACCCCCATTTGTGTTGCCACATGTCGGTGACCCCTTTGACCTATAAAAGGAGGCTCATGCGCAACGTAGAAGGGGTTCGGATCATCGATCATTCTCATACTCGATCTTGCTAGCGGTTAGAATGTACGGTAGCTCTCCTCGCTCCCGAGCCAAGAACTCAATACAACCACCAAAGCAGGAGTAGGGTTTTACGCATCCGTGCGGCCCGAACCTGGGTAAACTGCTCGTGTGCTCGCCTCGACCCGCTCTTTGTGCATCCTCCGCCCCCCTGCCGTACCGAAAAGGGGCTCCGGTCCCATAGGTGTTCGTGGGCGATCAGTTTCCCCGACACATGGCAATCATGTCATGTGAGCAAATAGTGGGTATAGGTAATACACATGACAAATCGCAAGCACGAACACAAAGCAAGATCAAAGCATCATAATAGGCGTGGGGTACAAAGGCATCATGGCAAGAACAAGCAATATCTCCACCAAGCTTGCAAATACACATACAAGTATGAGAATCAATCATCATGTGTAATGCAAAGCATGGGTCACAAATGCATGGAAAAGGCATAGGAATGATCATATCATGCAAAGAGAACATGGCAAGATGGGTGTAAGAGATATAATGGACAATAACCCATAACCATGTGAGTGCCATGAAGAAGGAATGCGCGAAGTCCTTGCGCGAAGGGAGCGGTTGGAAGGATAACACATGGAGTCTCAAGTCGTCGTTGCTCTCTAGAGCTCGTTTCGTCAACTCGTGCTCTTGCGAGGTTGACGAGTAAGAATGGGTACCTACACAAAAGAGACACAAACCAAAGAAATTGTGCGCGTGGTAAATGTACACATCATCCATCATGATGTGTATGTGCATGTGTGAGTTAGCACAAGATAAGCATCGCTCAAAGAAATTTGATGCATGGTATAAGAACATGTCATCCATCATGAAAGAATAGTTATTGTGTATGACACGATGATGACACAAATTAGAGCAAGTATGTGGCACAACAATAGCATTTGCATTCATGGGGGGCATATTGTGCACACAAGTATGGGGATCATGCAATGGATGGGATGGATCAAAATCTCCTAACATGTAGGAGGAAACTATGGGGGTCTCCTCATTAGCAATATCGGAAGCATAATGTGGTGAAGTGGAACAACATCCAAAACAATGCATGTCCGAAGCTAGGTAATCAAGGCATGGCATATGAGATAAATGATGCAAAGGGAGCATATCAATATCATCACAAGAAAAACAAATGCCAATAACCATGGGCTTGTCATCTATGCCATATGTGCAAATTGGGTTTATTTTAATGGCATGTGCATAGTTACTACGATGAGATTGCAAATATGACATACGAGTGATCTCATGCATAGCATATGACAAGTCAAGCGGATTATCAAACATGATGTGACCTAAACAATGATCACAAGAGATCCTATGCAACATGGCATTACAGCTAATAGACTCCACATGGCAATCATCAAACTCATCATAAATGGGTAAATCATCGCATGGGGAAATCATACTAGCACGAAGCATGGCAATAGGTGGATCAACATCATGCAAGCAATCAATGTTGACATAGTCCACTAGTGGGACGAGAGCATCACCTTCACCTTTGTTACCTTTCTCATTCCACTCATGTGGTGTTGGTGAGGTGGGAAAGACCAAATGGTGGTTGTCTTCATCTTGATGGAACCATGTGGGGGGTGCATCATATACCACCATGGCCATCGTCTTGTCCAAAGGGAGGACGAAGTCGTCTTGAATCGGCGCATCATCATATATGGGACCTAGCACCAAATGAGAAGATACAATAGAGGTAGAGGTCAAGTTGTTAGAAATGCGAATGGCCTCACATGCCATATCAACCATCTCACTCTCTCTATATGGTGGCTCACTCACTCCCTCAAAATAGGTGCACTCAATGTCGCATATGGTGGAGTCACTCATCTCACTCAAGTGGTGGGGGTTGTGGCTCTCCTCACATGGGAATTGGGGCAACTCGTCATATATGTGGCTAGTGGTGAAGTCACTCTCACTCTCAATATGGTGGCAAAAGTCACTCAAATCATCATACGTCGCCGTGGTCGAAGGGAAAGTCCCATGCTCAACCATCTCATAATCGTCGTCGTGGATGAAGGCCGAAGATGGCACATCATCACTCTCGCCTCCAAAGATGGAAGCATCATCCTCGCTCGCCACCTTGTCGCTCGCCTCCAAAGCTTGGTCTTCAAATGGCTCCGTAGTCGTAGTCGGCGCCGCACCGTCTTGAAAAAGAGTCAAACTAGACTCAGCATCATCAATGCCACAAAGAGGGATGGCGGTGGAGTCGAACTTGGGAGCATCATCTTGGAGCTCGTTGGGCTTGGACATCATGGTGGTACTAGCCTCATGCTCGCCATCTTGGAGCTTGGTCTTCGAGAAGTGTGCTTGCGGTGGAGAAGCCTTGGCCTTCATGAGTTCTTGTTCCGCCTTGAGAGAACCAATGTAGTTGTCGTCGAGAGACTTGTAGTTCTCGAGGAAGATAGTCTTGGAGATGTCGCTGTCCAATCCCATCATGAAGTAAAACTTCATCCAAATGGGGTCGTCCACGTCGGCTCTTCGCAAGGCCTTCTTCATCTCCTTGAAGTACGCATCGATGGACTTGGATCCTTGTATGGTGTTCTCCAATTGGCGAAGAAGTTGTTCCGTGTAGGTGGGAGGCACGAAATCTCGCCGCATAGCTTTCTTCGTCTTGGGCCAACTCATGTCGTAGTTCTCCGAAGGTGTGTGAAGCCACCATGTCGACGCGCGGTCGTGGAAGTTTCTTGTGGCGCATTTCACTTGATCTTCGGGAGGAACTTGATGTAGCGTGAGGTAGTGGTCCATCAAGCGCTCCCACTCGAGATACTCCTCGGGGTCTTGAGTCCCATAGAAAGGAATCGCGTGGTCGTTGTCGAGGTCGTAGTAGCTCGTGGAAGTCGCGGACTTGAGATTGTGGAGCTTCTCTTGAGGTGCGGGTCGGAGAAGATGCCGCAAGTCCGAAGGCGAAGATGCCTTGAAGTCACTTGGCGAAGATGCCAAGGTAGATGGTGAAGTCGTTGAGCAATTGTTGGTGTTGAGAGCATGACCTTCAAGTTCTTGTCGTTGATGTTGTCGATGCCGATGTGATCTAGTCATGGCACCGAACTCGTCGTTGTTGTTGTAGACCGGAGATGAAGTGCTTTGCCTATCCATCACAAGACTCGAGTAGAGGGTGAGTAGGAAATGATATAAACAATACCAAGATACCGTTTCCCAACGTTGAGGATGTATCCCGTTTCACTCAATGTGAAATGAAAGAATAGTGGAATTGGTACCGGACTTGTTCGCTCACACCTACAAATTAAAGCTTATGGTGGAGGTCGGTGAGGACAGTGGCACAAAAATTTGATGCAAAAAGTTAGCAAGAGTCAATAATGTTGAAAAAGATTCATAAATTCGCAAGTGAAACAAGTAGACCAATAGCAAAATGTGGCACACGCAAACACACACACGGATAGATAAATGGGGTCGTGCAACCAAGGAATGAGCACAAAATGTGGAATCTACGGAAAACGCTCGTGTTGCACAACTCAAGAGAGACGCTAGCACGATTGCTCAATAGGCGGATACGACACTTGTGCACAACCTATAAAATGCAAAATGTATGAGCCTTCTTTCCCAAGTATGCTATGTGTACGATGTTCCCGGTATTCTTCTCAAGATGATCCAAGGTGATCGGATGTGACAATCTTATGTGCAATGTGGTAAGATGCTATGGCTCTTGCTCACAAGCTTCTTTGCTCTCTTTTTCTTTTGCTTAAAAGCTTATTCTTTTTTTTATATGGCCACTATGCGAAAACCAAGATAGCAATTGTATATATACGGGAACAATCTTGTGACACAAGGGATGGTACTATGATAGCAAGATGATACCAATATGATATGGTATATATGCAATGGAAGGTGTATATCGATGACCACTAATGTGCACAAGTAACGTTGCCGGCAATACTCAAATGGCTAGTCTCGATGGGCAAGTGACGCAAAATGGGCTAGGGGTTAACAATGCAATTGCAAGGAGAATATACAATGGTGTCGTCGAGGTTACCGTCCGATGATGATGAGAGGCGGTGTTGTCGATGGCGACCCGTTCCTAATTAGCCGAAACACCTTAGGAAACGGAAAAAACCACAACTCAAAATCTCAAAGGCCAAATGTCAAATGGTGGTAGCGGACAAGCGGTGGTGGTTGCGAAATTGTGGGTGGAAACCCGGTCAAAATGGGTTATGGTGGTGGAAGTGTATGATGGGCTATACACGGTGTCAGAGTTGAAGTCACGGTCCCTAAGTAGCCGAAATACGTTAGGAGACACGAGCCACAACTCAAACAAGCTCGAACAAAATTGGGTTAAGTTGGTTTGGTAATGTATAGTGGGCTAGGCTATGCGGAAGTGGTGGTGGTGGTTGATGAAGAAGCAATTGTCCCTAAGTAGCCGTTTACCTTAGGAGACTCAAATCACTACTCAAGAAACCACAAATGCTATGGGAAACAAAATGGTTAGGTTGCGGAAGTCGGTGGTGGTATAGTGGATGATGTGGTGGAGGGCCTAGGCAAACTTGGCAAATTTGAAAAAAATTGATGGAGTCAAAAGATGATGGTAGTATTTTTGTGGGATGGAGGATGTCAATAGCTTCAGACGAGCTAAAGAACGTCAAAATCGGACTCCGGATGAATTAGTTATGGTCAAAACGGTGAAACTCGGAAGGCTGAAAATGTGCGGGGCGGTAGTACCGCTTGTGGTTATAGGCGGTAGTACCGCTTGGAGGGGCGGTAGTACCGCTGGTGTCGGGAAAACTTCGCAGATCGGGATCGAGGCGAATTATGGGCGGAAATGGATGATTTCGGGGGCAAAATTGGATGGATTTCGTGGATGGAAAGTGGTGAAACTTGGGGAGATGCTAGATCCACTCGAAATCAAGCAAATCCATGGATCAAATCCAACAAAACCTCATCAAACCAACAAATCACAAAAAAATGGGGGCTATTTTTGGTGGGGATTTTCGAAATTGGGCAAGAACACAACAAAATTAGGCTAGAAAACAAGAAGGGGGGCTCCAATTTTGTGAGAAACCATAGCTCTAGATACCATGATGTTGTAGGGTGGAACCCTAGGTGGAGATCTTTCACGAATTGGAGGGGAATCCCCAAGAACAAGAGGAGCACAAAGGGAAGAACACAAGAGAAACACTCAAGAACAAGTCCAATCACACATCCACTAGACTCACAAACACATGAGATCCACAAGGTACAAGAACAATCATAGGGAAATAAGATACATGGTAGAGTTCATCCCAATCCTATGAAGAGAGAGGTCTTGATAATCCACAAGGATTCTTCTCCCTTGGGAGGTCTTGCATCCACTAGGGATCTTCCCCAAGGTGGAGGTCTTGGCCTCCAATGGAGTAGTCTCTCTCTCTCAATCAATAGGAGAAGGTAGGAGCAAAGCACACATACAAATGAGCTATCATATTTGCTAACCTTAGAAAGGAGGTGGAGGTGGTCTATTTATAGTCTAAGCCACGAAGGCGTAAGTGGCGAGGGATACAAGGCCAAAGGCCGACGGTTGCACACAGGCAGGGCGGTAGTACCGGAACCTCGAGCGGTAGTACCGCTTGTGAGCGGTAGTACCGCCCGTTCCGGACTGGATAGGCCATTCTTCTTCCGTCTTCGCTTCCACGCTTCCCTCGCGGATGGTGTAGGCATTCCTTGGCGCTTGCGCTCCTCCTCGTCGTCCATGAAGCTCCGACAATACCTATGCATGCACATGAGTGGAGTGTAAAGTAGTATACCATCCTCGAAGGGGTCAAGTGAGCACGTGTAAAGGAGAAGATTCACCTTTATGTATGAGAAGTAGATGGCGCACGTGTCACTTGCCAAATGGGCTCTTGACATGGTGATGTCCGTAGGATGCTCTGCATCATCCCCTCCCCCTTGGGAAAGATCCGACCTCGGATCGAGAGCCAAATCACCATGGGAAAGAGATGGTGTCACCGTGTAGGAGTGGATGATCACCAAGTACTCATCATCTTGAAGCTCAAAGTTGTCTCTCTCCAATGTCGCACCGTCTAGTGATTCCTTCAAAAGGAGCAAGAACACCAAGCACTTGGAAAAACAAATGTGGTTAGCATTAGTGCAAAACCAAGAATTCAATAGGTGATTCACCGAACAAGTGTTGTCATCAAGCATAGCATAGGGTGTGACAAAGGGTTGTGGCATGGCATTTAAGCACATCAATTGAGCACAATCAAGGTCATCATGGAAACAAGCATGTAAATGTGAGGTAGAGATGCACATATGTGTGACAAGAGAGTAAGCATCTACCTCGAAGGCGTAGCAAGCATGCATAAAGTGCTCAATGAAAGGTCTATGGTAGGCATAGGAATCATTCACAACACCCACTAAAATGAAATGACTAAACACATGAGTCAAGTGCAAGACAATCCAAGCATCATGTGCATAGGGTGTAGTGAAAGTCGCGTGGCACTCAACACAATAGAAAGAGCAATTGTTCGACATGTGTGAGGCAAATAAGTCAAGCATGTGACAAGCAAAGGGACATGGCATATGTGAAGGGATGACATTGGTGCAACCAAACATGTGATATGAGCAAGTAGGCAACAAGATGGATGCAACACACAAGGCATATATATCATGAAGCATGGCAATGTGACAATGACAAGTTGAAGCGAGATCTCTAACATGTGTGCAATCAAGGGGTCCAAGATGACAAATAAGTCTCATGGTGCAAGCAACACATGTAGTGTGATCCACAATATCCATGCTCATGGTTTTGGGTGTCTCGAAAGAGAAGGATATCACCTTAAAAGCATGTCCTTGTGCGTCCTTCACAATGTCGAAGCACAAGCAAGTGCGATGTAGAAGCGTCGGGAACAAACGTGATGTGGAAGTCAACACGATGTCCAAGTATCCTACACATGCACACAACAAAACAAAGAACGTATGCGCATGGTAGATAAACACATCATCCATCATGATGGTTCTCTTCTCTTGCACATAACCATTAGAAGCAAAAGTGCATGAATAAGATGATGCAACAATGGCTATATTCATGGCACTAGGCATATGGTGCAAAGAGATAAGACAAGCATGCTTCAGAAGAAATATGTCAAAATCTCCAAATAAATGCGAGAATGCTATGGGGGCAATCTCATTGGCAAGACTAAAATTATGGTTGTGCTCAATGCATGGACAATCATATAGCATGAGAGAGGCAACATGTGGAGACATATGACAACAAGCAATATCAATCATGTGCAAAGCATGGCAATGGTTGACATCAACCGCATGAAAGGAGCATGTATGAATCATGGGTGATGCACTACATGAAGCAAGCATGGTGATCAAGTTGTGCAAACTAGTGGAGCAAAGATGCAACACACTAGGAGAAGGCATGGCAATCATGTCATGTGAGTAAATAGTGGGTATAGGTAATACACATGACATATCGCAAGAACGAACACAAAGCAAGATCAAAGCATCATAATAGGCATGGGGTACAAAGGCATCATGGCAAGAACAAGCAATATCTCCACCAAGCTTGCAAATACACATACAAGTATGAGAATCAATCATCATGTGTAATGCAAAGCATGGGTCACAAATGCATGGAAAAGGCATAGAGAATGATCATATCATGCAAAGTGACATGGCAAGATGGGTGTAAGAGATATAATGGACAAAAACCCATAACCATGTGAGTGCCATGAAGAAGGAATGCGCGAAGTCCTTGCGCGAAGGGAGCGGTTGGAAGGATAACACATGGAGTCTCAAGTCATCGTTGCTCTCTAGAGCTCGTTTCGTCAACTCGTGCTCTTGCGAGGTTGACGAGTAAGAATGGGTACCTACACAAAAGAGACACAAACCAAAGAAATTGTGCGCGTGGTAAATGTACACATCATCCATCATGATGTGTATGTGCATGTGTGAGTTAGCACAAGATAAGCATCGCTCAAAGAAATTTGATGCATGGTATAAGAACATGTCATCCATCATGAAAGAATAGTTATTGTGTATGACACGATGATGACACAAATTAGAGCAAGTATGTGGCACAACAATAGCATTTGCATTCATGGGGGGCATATTGTGCACACAAGTATGGGGATCATGCAATGGATGGGATGGATCAAAATCTCCTAACATGTAGGAGGAAACTATGGGGGTCTCCTCATTAGCAATATCGGAAGCATAATGTGGTGAAGTGGAACAACATCCAAAACAATGCATGTCCGAAGCTAGGTAATCAACGCATGGCATATGAGATAAATGATGCAAAGGGAGCATATCAATATCATCACAAGAAAAACAAATGCCAATAACCATGGGCTTGTCATCTATGGCATATGTGCAAATTGGGTTTATTTTAATGGCATGTGCATAGTTACTACGATGAGATTGCAAATATGACATATGAGTGATCTCATGCATAGCATATGACAAGTCAAGCGGATTATCAAACATGATGTGACCTAAAGAATGATCACAAGAGATCCTATGCAACATGGCATCACAGCTAATAGACTCCACATGGCAATCATCAAACTCATCATAAATGGGTAAATCATCGCATGGGGAAATCATACTAGCACGAAGCATGGCAATAGGTGGATCAACATCATGCAAGCAATCAATGTTGACATAGTCCTCTAGTGGGACGAGAGCATCACCTTCACCTTTGTTACCTTTCTCATTCCACTCATGTGGTGTTGGTGAGGTGGGAAAGACCAAATGGTGGTCGTCTTCATCTTGATGGAACCATGTGGGGGGTGCATCATATTCCACCATGGCCATCGTCTTGTCCAAAGGGAGGATGAAGTCGTCTTGAATCGGCGCATCATCATATATGGGACCTAGCACCAAATGAGAAGACACAATAGTGGTAGAGGTCAAGTTGTTAGAAATGCGAATGGCCTCACATGCCATATCAACCATCTCACTCTCTCTATATGGTGGCTCACTCACTCCCTAAAAATAGGTGCACTCAATGTCGCATATGGTGGAGTGATGGGCCTCGAACCCCTCGTTGGATTACCCCAAGTGGAAGGTGTAAGATGCAGTAAGTAGAAGTGTTTTCCCCTAGCAAAGATGCCAAGGATCGAATCCCCAGAGACTCCTAGGTTCAACAGGTAGGTGTCAACTGCTAACGGCGCAATTAGCAATCAACGTGGACCTGCACACAAATACAAATAACTTTGCTCCCAACGAGTACAGAGAGGTTGTCAATCTCTTCGGCCTTGTAGTTCACAAAGGGTTAAAAGCAATATGATAGTAGTGATAGATAGTAATTTGCAATAGTAAGTAAAATAGCGAAAAGTAAAATAGTGTATGTGATCAATGATGGTAATATGGACCGGAGTCACATGATGTTCACTAGTGATGTCTCTCTCCCAAAAGACGATAAAACAGCTATGTGAGGTAACAAATTACAGCTGGGCAATTGACAGGACCACGAACGCAAACCAATGCTGACTACATTGCAAGAAAGGTTGAGGTTCAAAGCATGGGCGGTACGCCAAAGTAAGTAGACCGAAATCCATCTGCATCTACTACTAATCATCCACCTTGAGATATCTATCCAGAACATCTCGCTGGTATTAAGTTGCGAGTCCCACCCATAGTGTAAACTCAATGCAACAGACAACTGCATTAAAAGAACTTTGCGTAAAGTAAACAATCCTTGCACCCGCGGGCACAAGCACCGTTGTTTTGCCCCTTGTGGCAACAGCACATCCCCTAGACTCATGTTTCTGTCACTCAAGCTAGTCATCGAGGGGCATGAACCCACAATCGAGCATAACGTTCCCTCTTGGAGTCACTACTTACTACTTGGCCAAAGCAATAAATAACAACGGAGAACATGCAAGAATTACTTATGAACTAAAATATAAAAGAGGTGAATCAAATATATTACTCAAGATCAATCTGAACATAATCTCATAATCCATCGGATCCCAGCAAACTCAACATAGCAACAGCATAAGGATTACATAGGTGCCTCGATCATGTAGGGCAGCTCACGAGGACTAATTAGTGAAGCACAAGAACGGGAGGAGAACATCACATAGCTACTGGTCATGGACTCATGGTCCAAGGGAGACTACTCATGACTCATCCGGGAGGCGTCCATGGTGGTGGAGAAGCTCCCGGTGGTGATCCTCCCCTCCGGCAGGGTGCCGGGAAGAGTTCTCCTGGTGCTCCCGATCTTGGAAGCGGCGGCGGCGGCGGAACAGAGATGGGATCGCGAAAAGAAGTCCTTTTTCAAGGGTTACGGGGGACCCTTTAAATATCTGCCAAAGTAGGGCACCGGGGGGCTCTCGGGGGGCCGAGGCGCCCCCCCGGCGCGGCCCAGGGGGGGCGCCCCCCCGGCGCGGCCCAGGGGGGGCGCGCCCACAGGGCGCCTGGGGCCCCTGTGCCCCCCCCAGGCTCCCCTTCGGAAGCAGTGTCGTTCCCGATACGCTGATTTTTTATATATTTTTTCTGTATTTTTCTGGGCAGTTCTCGAAACGTGAAAACCTGAAATACAAAAACAGCCGAAAACAGAAACTGGCACTGGGGTGCACTGGATTAGTAAGTTAGTCCAAATATGATCAAAAGTGTATGGAAGTGTATGAATATTATAGCAATATCACCCAAAAGTGGCATGGAGCAAGCAGAAATTATAGATACGTTTTGGACGTATCAACATCCCCAAGCTTAATTCCTGCTCGTCCTCGAGTAGGTAAATGATAACAAGAATAATTTCTGTGGTGACATGCTATTAACCATATAATACTTTCTCATAGTCATATGACAAAAGCTTACTGAGACAATGAATCTAAAGTAACTAAGTTGTCTCAAGAGAAAATCACAAATGACTGAAAGTTTTACAACATGAAACTAAAACAACAAAAAGATTTGCAATGAACATGATGTGCAAATATGATCAAGTGATATCTAGCTTGCCCCCTTTAGTGATGCAAAACATAAGTGCAGGGGCACCTTCAAGGTTTAAGTGATGACTAGATACAATCATTTCAGAATAAACGATATCACAATTATGCAAAAGACAATGCTACTTTGGGACAATGCACATTACACTCAGAATACAATCATGCTCTCAGTAGTTGATGCTTGAAGTGCTAGAGCTTTTTATTTTGAAACATGGAAGCAATTGTGTCAACGGTAGTAGTACTTCATATGTGTCATGTATAAAACATCTTATAAGTTGCAAGCCTCATGCATCGAATACCAATAGTGCTCGCTCCTTGTCCTAATTAGCTCGGATCCCCATGGGTTATCATTGCATTACATATGTTTTTACCAAGTGTCACAAAGGGGTACCTCTATGCCACCTGTACAAAGGTCCAAGGAGATAGATCGCATTTGATTTCTCGTTTTTGATAAATCTCAACTTGAGGACATCCATACCGGGACAACATAGAAAATAGATGATGGACTCCTCTTTAATGCATAAGCATATTCTCATGAGAGATTGAGGATTAAGGTCCAAGCTAAAACTTCCACCATGAGGCATGGCTTTGGTTGGCGGCCCAATGTTCTTCTCTAACAATATGCATATTAATTCAACCCACGGTAAATCACCCTTACTTCAGACAAGACGAACATGCATAGCAACTCACATGATATTCAACAAAAGTGTGACAGTTGATGGCTTCCCCAGAAACATGGTTACCGCTCAGCAAGCAACTCATAAGAAATAAGATACATAAGCAACATATTCTTTACCACAATAGTTTTTAGGCTACTTTCCCATGAGCTATGTATTGCATGATTTTGCTTAGTGCAGGTTAGCAAAAGACTGGGAGCGACCAACTAAGAGAGCAATGACGGTCATAATCATGCAGAGCGACAAAGCAATATTGAATCAGGCATGGTAGTTATATCGCTACTTAGAAATAAAAGATCATCAAGGCTTGACAGACTTTCTTTACAGTCTTGAATATGCGTGAGCATACGCCAAGTCAATCAAAATAAATTCTCGAAGGAAGATATTGCTAAACCATACCACATCATAGGCAAACAAACCAAGTTGGTACTCCAATAACACATTGGGAACCCCCCAGCTATCTGAGATTAACCATAAGAAAACCTGAACTACTAAGCACCATCCTGAAAGTAGCATATTTATCATAGACATATTAACCCATGCAACGGAAGCAAACTCTCTTAATAAGGTGAGCATGGTAATTAAAAAGAGTTCAATAAACCAACTAAATAGAAGCTCTTGAAAAGATAAGCATGAATACTAAGAGCAAAGCACGATAGTAGCTATTAAAAGATAAAGAACACACACAGCATAGATAGACATGAAAATTCTATGTAATGTTCTAGGTAGAGGTGGAGCGTGTTTCTCTCCCACATAAAGGAATGCTGGGTTCCGACTTGTTATGAAAAAACTAAAAGGAAAACTAAAAGCAAGACGCTCCAAGCATAGCACATAACATATGAAGTGATAAAAATATAGCGGAACGAAAGACAAACTGATAATGTCGATGGAGAAGGGGATGCACGGGGGGCATCCCCAAGCTTAGACGCTTGAGTCTCCTTGAATATTTCTTGGGGGTGCACGGGGGCATCCCCAAGCTTGAGCGCTTGACACTCCTGAATCTTTTTATCATCTTTCCTCGCACACTTGAAAACTCCCTTCATACATAACTCATTCATAATCTGATTAGCGAGGTTAGTACCCTTAATAAAATAATTATACCTTGCTGGAAATAAGGATATTCTTGAAGTTCTACTGTTTCTCAAGATTGCCAAAAGGTTTTTGCAAAGAAAAAGCAAGTTCTTAATTTGCAAAGTGAAGGTAAGGCAAAACAGGACAGAATCTGTGAAAAACAGAACAGCAGGCAGTAATTGACCTGTTCGGGATACTTCTGCAGCTCAAATAAAAAAACTCAGAACTGTCGCACGAAATACAATTATATAGAGAACGCTGTCGAAAAAATTCAGACCAAAAAGATGATATGGTGATTTTATACGAATTTTTCTATCCAAGGACAGAATCTGTTTCCTGGACAGCACCTCACAACTTTTGAACTTTCTAGCAATCAGAGGCTATACTTGGCACAAATATGAAAAGTAAAGATACAATGATGATGCTACAGCAGTAAACAACGTCAAGACACAACAAAAGCAAAAATTTTATTCATGTGGGCTGCCTCCCAAAAGCGCTTTCTTTTATGCCTTTAAGCTAGGCATAATGCATAGATCAAGTTTTATCAAAAGTAAAAGAATAGCTAGCCCGTACAACGGACTCAAAAGGTAACTTGACCTTCTTACGAGGGAAGTGTTCCATCCCTCTCTTGAGAGGAAACTGAAATTTAATATTACCCTCTTTCATGTCAATGACAGCACCAACGGTGCGCAAAAAGGGACGTCCCAAAATAACTGGACAAGAAGGACATTCAATATCCATAATAGTGAAATCAACGGGCACATAATTATCATTGACAACAATAAGAACATCGTCGATCCTCCCCAAAGGTTTCTTTATGGAAGAATCAACGAGACGAACACCAGAAGAACAAGAATCATAAGGTTTCAATTTAAGCATATCATATATCCTTTTGGGCATAAAAGAGGTACTAGCACCAACATCACATAATGCATAACAAGAGAAGTCATTCAAATAAATTTTTATCATAGGATCCCAACCATCCTCTAGCTTTCTAGGTATGGAGGCTTCTACTCTAAGTTTCTCCTCCCTAGCTTTGATGAGAGCATTAGTGATATGCTCTGTGAAGGCAAGGTTAAGCGTGCTAGTGCGGGGATCTCTAGACATCTTGTGAAGGAAATCAATAACTTCGGTAAGAGTGCAATTATCAAAATCAAGGTCACGAGCATCAAGTAAAGTAGTAGTGGTGTCCTCAAGGCTCACCTGTTTGGTAGTTGACATAGCATCACCATTAATAGGTCCATTGGGACCAGGAGTACATTGGGTGCTAAGAGTGTGAACATTCTCAATAACTTGGATAGTAGCAATAGTGTGGTGGGTAGGAAGGCTCTTAATTCTTTCCTCTTCCTCCCTTAGGGATGCAACCACTTCGGGTTTAGCTGCCATTTGGTTTATCAAAGTAGCTTGTGTGTGGGACATATTGGAGACTTGGGTCTCAATGATAGTGAGTCTAGTCTGGAGGTTGGAAATCTCAATATTTATGTTCTCTAATTCAGTGTTGGAGTTCTTGGTATTAGGATAAGCATTGTTGTTCCCATAAGAGTTAGAGGGGAACGGTCTAGAATTGATACCAAAGTTACTCCTATAAGCATTGTTGTTGAAATTGTTTCTAGAGATAAAGTTCACATCTACTTGTTCTTGAGCAATCAAATAGTAGATTGCTTCGAAAGTAGAGACATGATCAAGTCAACTTTTTCATTGAGGGAGGAAATCTCCTCGACAGAGTTTACCTTCCTACCTGTTGGAGCGCGTTCTGTGTGCCATTGGGAATAGTTGGTCATCATCTCATCGAGAAGCTTTGTGGCAGTACCAAGTGTAGTTGACATAAAAGTTCCTCCCGCGGCCGAATCTAACAAGTTCCGCGAGGTAAAGTTCAAGCCTGCATAAAAAGTTTGGATAACCATCCAAGTAGTCAAACCGTGAGTAGGGCAGTTCTTGATAAGAGACTTCATACGTTCCCAAGCTTGGGCAACATGTTCATTATCCAATTGTTTAAAATTCATGATGTTACTTCTAAGTTGGATAATTTTAGCAGGTGGATAGTATTTTCCAATAAAAGCATCTTTGCACTTGTCCCATGAATCTATGCTATTTCTAGGCAAAGACTGAAACCAAATTTTAGCTCCTCCTCTCAAAGAGAAAGGAAAAAGCTTAAGCTTAACAATAGTACCATCTATTTCTTGGTACTTTTGCATATCACAAAGTTCTATAAAGTTGTTCAAGTGTAAAGCAGCATCATCTCCAGCACCGGAGAATTGTTCTCTCATGACCAAGTTAAGTAAAGCAGGTTTAATTTCATATGAAGGTGCTGAAGTGGCAGGTGTAGTGATAGGTGTGCTGATAAAGTCATCGTTGTTGTGACTAGTGAAGTCACACAACTTGGTGTTCTCGGTGGAACCCATAGTAGCAAGCAAGCAAGATAACTATTTTTGTGATTTTCAATAAAAAGGAACTAAAGCAAATATGAAAGGTAAACTAACAAGACTAAAAAGCAAAGGTAAAAGATAGCATGCAACTCCCCTATCCTGAAGAGTGGAGTCCCCGGCAACGGCGCCAGAAAATACTCCTTGATGGGCCTCGAACCCCTTGTTGGATTACCCCAAGTGGAAGGTGTAAGATGCAGTAAGTAGAAGTGTTTTCCCCTAGCAAAGATGCCAAGGATCGAATCCCCAGAGACTCCTAGGTTCAACAGGTAGGTGTCAACTGCTAACGGCGCAATTAGCAATCAACGTGGACCTGCACACAGATACAAATAACTTTGCTCCCAACGAGTACAGAGAGGTTGTCAATCTCTCCGGCCTTGTAGTTCACAAAGGGTTAAAAGCAATATGATAGTAGTGATAGATAGTAATTTGCAATAGTAAGTAAAATAGCGAAAAGTAAAATAGTGTATGTGATCAATGATGGTAATATGGACCGGAGTCACATGATGTTCGCTAGTGATGTCTCTCTCCCAAAAGACGATAAAACAACTATGTGAGGTAACAAATTATAGCTGGGCAATTGACAGGACCACGAACGCAAACCAATGCTGACTACATTGCAAGAAAGGTTGAGGTTCAAAGCATGGGCGGTACGCCAAAGTAAGTAGACCGAAATCCATCTGCATCTACTACTAATCATCCACCTTGAGATATCTATCCAGAACATCTCGCTGGTATTAAGTTGTGAGTCCCACCCATAGTGTAAACTCAATGCAACAGACAACTGCATTAAAAGAACTTTGCGTAAAGTAAACAATCCTTGCACCCGCGGGCACAAGCACCGTTGTTTTCCCCCTTGTGGCAACAGCACATCCCCTAGACTCATGTTTCTGTCACTCAAGCTAGTCATCGAGGGGCATGAACCCACAATCGAGCATAACGTTCCCTCTTGGAGTCACTACTTACTACTTGGCCAAAGCAATAAATAACAACGGAGAACATGCAAGAATTACTTATGAACTAAAATATAAAAGAGGTGAAACAAATATATTACTCAAGATCAATCTGAACATAATCTCATAATCCATCGGATCCCAGCAAACTCAACATAGCAACAGCATAAGGATTACATAGGTGCCTCGATCATGTAGGGCAGCTCACGAGGACTAATTAGTGAAGCACAAGAACGGGAGGAGAACATCACATAGCTACTGGTCATGGACTCATGGTCCAAGGGAGACTACTCACGAGTCATCCGGGAGGCGTCCATGGTGGTGGAGAAGCTCCCGGTGGTGATCCTCCCCTCCGGCAGGGTGCCGGGAAGAGTTCTCCTGGTGCTCCCGATCTTGGAAGCGGCGGCGGCGGCGGAACAGAGATGGGATCGCGAAAAGAGTTCCTGTTCTGAGGGTTTCGGAGGGTCCTTTAAATATATGCCAAAGTAGGGCATCGGGGGAGCCTTGGGGGGCCCAGGCGCCCCCCCCCCCCCGGCGCGGCCTAGGGGGGCGCGCCCACAGGGCGCCTGGAGCCCCTGTGCCCCCCCCCCAGGCTGCCCTTCGGACGCAGTGTTGTTTCCGGAACGCTGATTTTTTATATAATTTTTCTGGATTTTTCTGGGCAGTTCTCGAAACGTGAAAACCTGAAATACAAAAACAGCCGAAAACAGAAACTGGCACTGGGGTGCACTGGATTAGTAAGTTAGTCCAAATATGATCAAAAGTGTATGGAAGTGTATGAATATCATAGCAATATCACCCAAAAGTGGCATGGAGCAAGCAGAAATTATAGATACGTTTTGGACGTATCAGCAAGCAAGCAAGATAACTATTTTTGTGATTTTTGATAAAAAGGTACTAAAGCAAAAACTGAAAGGTAAACTAACAAGACTAAAAAGCAAAGGTAAAAGATAGCGTGCAACTCCCCTATCCTGAAGAGTGGAGTCCCCGGCAACGGCGCCAGAAAAACTCCTTGATGGGCCTCTAACCCCTCGTTGGTTACCCCAAGTGGAAGGTGTGAGATGCAGTGTTGTGGAAGTTTTTCCCTTAGCAAAGATGCCAAGGATCGAATCCCCAGAGACTCCTAGGTTCAACAAGTAGGTGTCAACTGCTAACGACGCCAGATATTAGCAATTAACGTGGACCTGCACACAGATACAAATAACTTTGCTCCCAACGAGTACAGAGAGGTTGTCAATCCCTCCGGCCTTGAAGTTTACAAAGGATTAAAAGCAGATGATAGTAGTGATAGATAATGTTTGCAATAGTAAATAAAAGCGAAAAGTAAATAGTGGATGTGATCAATGATGGTAATATGGACCGAAGTCTCATGATGTTCACTAGTGATGTCTCTCTCCCAAAAGACGATAAAACAGCTATGTGAGGTAAACGAATTACAGCTGGGCAATTGACAGGACCACGAACGCAAACCAATGCTGACTACATTGCAAGAAAGGTTGAGGTTCAAAGCATGGGCGGTACGCCAAAGTAAGTAGACCGAAATCCATCAATATCTACTACTAATCATCCACCTTGAGATATCTATCCAGAACATCTCGCTTGTATTAAGTTGCGAGTCCCACCCATAGTGTAAACTCAATGCAACAGACAACTGCATTAAAAGAACTTTGCATAAAGTAAACAATCCTTGCACCCGCGGGCACAAGCACCGTTGTTTTCCCCCTTGTGGCAACAGCACATCCCCTAGACTCATGTTTCTGTCACTCAAGCTAGTCATCGAGGGGCATGAACCCACAATCGAGCATAACGTTCCCTCTTGGAGTCACTACTTACTACTTGGCCAAAGCAATAAATAACAACGGAGAACATGCAAGAATTACTTATGAACTAAAATATAAAAGAGGTGAATCAAATATATTACTCAAGATCAATCTGAACATAATCTCATAATCCATCGGATCCCAGCAAACTCAACATAGCAACAGCATAAGGATTACATAGGTGCCTCGATCATGTAGGGCAGCTCACGAGGACTAATTAGTGAAGCACAAGAACGGGAGGAGAACATCACATAGCTACTGGTCATGGACTCATGGTCCAAGGGAGACTACTCACGAGTCATCCGGGAGGCGTCCATGGTGGTGGAGAAGCTCCCGGTGGTGATCCTCCCCTCCGGCAGGGTGCCGGGAAGAGTTCTCCTGGTGCTCCCGATCTTGGAAGCGGCGGCGGCGGCGGAACAGAGATGGGATCGCGAAAAGAAGTCCTTTTTCAAGGGTTACGGGGGACCCTTTAAATATCCGCCAAAGTAGGGCACCGGGGGGCTCTCGGGGGGCCGAGGCGCCCCCCCCGGCGCGGCCCAGGGGGGGCGCCCACAGGGCGCCTGGGGCCCCTGTGGCCCCCCAGGCTCCCCTTCGGAAGCAGTGTCGTTCCCGATACGCTGATTTTTTATATATATTTTTTCTGTGTTTTTCTGGGCAGTTCTCGAAACGTGAAAACCTGAAATACAAAAACAGCCGAAAACAGAAACTGGCACTGGGGTGCACTGGATTAGTAAGTTAGTCCAAATATGATCAAAAGTGTATGGAAGTGTATGAATATCATAACAATATCACCCAAAAGTGGCATGGAGCAAGCAGAAATTATAGATACGTTTTGGACGTATCATGGAGTCACTCATCTCACTCAAGTGGTGGGGGTTGTGGCTCTCCTCACATGGGAATTGGGGCAACTCGTCATATATGTGGCTAGTGGTGAAGTCACTCTCACTCTCAATATGGTGGAAAAAGTCACTCAAATCATCATATGTCGTCGTGGTCGAAGGGAAAGTCCCATGCTCAACCATCTCGTAATCGTCGCCGTGGATGAAGGCCGAAGATGGCACATCATCACTCTCGCCTCCAAAGATGGAAGCATCATCCTCGCTCGCCACCTTGTCGCTCGCCTCCAAAGCTTGGTCTTCAAATGGCTCCGTAGTCATAGTCGGCGCCGCACCGTCTTGAAAAAGAGTCAAAGTAGACTCGGCATCATCAATGCCACAAAGAGGGATGGCGGTGGAGTCGAACTTGGGAGCATCATCTTGGAGCTCGTTGGGCTTGGACATCGTGGTGGTACTAGCCTCATGCTCGCCATCTTGGAGCTTGGTCTTCGAGAAGTGTGCTTGCGGTGGAGAAGCCTTGGCCTTCATGAGTTCTTGTTCCGCCTTGAGAGAACCAATGTAGTTGCCGTCGAGGGACTTGTAGTTCTTGAGGAAGATAGTCTTGGAGATGTCGTTGTCCAATCCCATCATGAAGTAAAACTTCATCCAAATGGGGTCGTCCACGCCGGCTCGTCGCAAGGCCTTCTTCATCTCCTTGAAGTACGCGTCGATGGACTTGGATCCTTGTATGGTGTTCTCCAATTGGCGAAGAAGTTGTTCCGTGTAGGTGGGAGGCACGAAATCTCGCCGCATAGCTTTCTTCGTCTTGGGCCAACTCATGTCGTAGTTCTCCGAAGGTGTGTGAAGCCACCATGTCGACGCGCGGTCGTGGAAGTTTCTTGTGGCGCATTTCACTTGATCTTCGGGAGGAACTTGATGTAGCGTGAGGTAGTGGTCCATCAAGCGCTCCCACTCGAGATACTCCTCGGGGTCTTGAGTCCCATAGAAAGGAATCGCGTGGTCGTTGTCGAGGTCGTAGTAGCTCGTGGAAGTCGCGGACTTGAGATTGTGGAGCTTCTCTTGAGGTGCGGGTCGGAGAAGATGCCGCAAGTCCGAAGGCGAAGATGCCTTGAAGTCACTTGGCGAAGATGCCAAGGTAGATGGTGAAGTCGTTGAGCAATTGTTGGTGTTGAGAGCATGACCTTCAAGTTCTTGTCGTTGATGTTGTCGATGCCGATGTGATCTAGTCATGGCACCGAACTCGTCGTTGTTGTTGTAGACCGGAGATGAAGTGCTTTGCCTATCCATCACAAGACTCAAGTAGAGGGTGAGTAGGAAATGATATAAACAATACCAAGATACCGTTTCCCAACGTTGAGGATGTATCCCGTTTCACTCAATGTGAAATGAAAGAATAGTGGAATTGGTACCGGACTTGTTCGCTCACACCTACAAATTAAAGCTTATGGTGGAGCTCGGTGAGGATAGTGGCACAAAAATTTGATGCATAAAGTTAGCAAGAGTCAATAATGTTGAAAGAGATTCACAAATTCGCAAGTGAAACAAGTAGACCAATAGCAAAATGTGGCACACGGAAACACACACACGGATAGATAAATGGGGTCATGCAACCAAGGAATGAGCACAAAATGTGGAATCTACGAAAAACGCTCGTGTTGCACAACTCAAGAGATACGCTAGCACGATTGCTCAATAGGCGGATACGACACTTGTGCACAACCTATAAAATGCAAAATGTATGAGCCTTCTATCCCAAGTATGCTATGTGTATGATGTTCCCGGTATTCTTCTCAAGATGATCCAAGGTGATCGGATGTGACAATCTTATGTACAATGTGGTAAGATGCTATGGCTCTTGCTCACAAGCTTCTTTGCTCTCTTTTTCTTTTGCTTAAAAGCTTATTCTTTTTTTTTATATGGCCACTATGCGGAAACCAAGATAGCAATTGTATATATACGGGAACAATCTTGTGACACAAGGGATGGTACTATGATAGCAAGATGATACCAATATGATATGGTATATATGCAATGGAAGGTGTATATCTATGACCACTAATGTGCACAAGTAACGTTGCCGGCAATACTCAAATGCCTAGTCTCGATGGGCAAGTGACGCAAAATGGGCTAGGGGTTAACAATGCAATTGCAAAGAGAATATACAACGGTGTCGTCGAGGTTACCGTCCGATGATGATGAGAGGCGGTGTTGTCGATGGCGACCCGTTCCTAATTAGCCGAAACACCTTAGGAAACGGAAAAAACCACAACTCAAAATCTCAAAGGCCAAATGTCAAATGGTGGTAGCGGACAAGCGGTGGTGGTTGCGAAATTGTGGGTGGAAACCCGGTCAAAATGGGTATTGGTGGTGGAAGTGTATGATGGGATATACACGGCGTCAGAGTTGAAGTCACGGTCCCTAAGTAGCCGAAACACGTTAGGAGACACGATCCACAACTCAAACAAGCTCGAACAAAATTGGGTTAAGTTGGTTTGGTAATGTATAGTGGGCTAGGCTATGCGGAAGTGGTGGTGGTGGTTGATTAAGAATCAATTGTCCCTAAGTAGCCTAAACACCTTAGGAGACTCAAATCACTACTCAAGCAACCACAAATGCTATGGGAAACAAAATGGTTAGGTTGCGGAAGTCGGTGGTGGTATAGTGGATGATGTGGTGGAGGGCCTAGGCAAACTTGGCAAATTTGACAAAATTTGATGGAGTCAAAAGATGATGGTAGTATTTTTGTGGGATGGAGGATGTCAATAGCTTCAAAACGAGCTAAAGAACGTCAAAATCGGACTCAGGATGAATTAGTTATGGTCAAAACGGTGAAACTCGGAAGGCTGAAAATGTGCGGGGCGGTAGTACCGCTTGTGGTTATAGGCGGTAGTACCGCTTGGAGGGGCGGTAGTACCGCTGGTGTCGGGAAAACTTCGCAGATCGGGATCGGGGCGAATTATGGGCGGAAATGGATGATTTCGGGGGCAAAATTGGATGGATTTCGTGGATGGAAAGTGGTGAAACTTGGGGAGATGCTAGATCCACTCGAAACCAAGCAAATCCATGGATCAAATCCAACTAAACCTCATCAAACCAACAAATCACAAGAAAAATTGGGGCTATTTTTGGTGGGGATTTTCGAAATTGGGCAAGAACACAACAAAATTAGGCTAGAAAACAAGAAGGGGGGCTCCAATTTCGTGAGAAACCATAGCTCTAGATACCATGATGTTGTAGGGTGGAACCCTAGGTGGAGATCTTTCACGAATTGGAGGGGAATCCCCAAGAACAAGAGGACCACAAAGGGAAGAACACAAGAGAAACACTCAAGAACAAGTCCAATCACACATCCACTAGACTCACAAACACATGAGATCCACAAGGTACAAGAACAATCAAAGGGAAATAATATACATGTTAGAGTTCATCCCAATCCTATGAAGAGAGAGGTCTTGATAATCCACAAGGATTATTCTCCCTTGGGAGGTCTTGCATCCACTAGGGATCTTCTCCAAGGTGGAGGTCTTGGCCTCCAATGGATTAGTCTCTCTCTCTCTCTCAAGAGGAGAAGGTAGGAGCAAAGCTCACATACAAATGAGCTATCATATTTGCTAACCTTAGAAAGGAGGTGGAGGTGGTCTATTTATAGTCTAAGCCATGAAGGGGTAAGTGGCGAGGGATACAAGGCCAAAGGCCGACGGTTGCACACAGGCAGGGCGGTAGTACCGGAACCTCGGGCGGTAGTACCGCTTGTGAGCGGTAGTACCGCCCGTTCCGGACTGGATAGGCCATTCTGCTTCCGTCTTCGCTTCCACGCTTCCCTCGCGGATGGTGTAGGCATTCCTTGGCGCTTGCGCTCCTCCTCCTCGTCCGTGAAGCTCCGACAACACCTATGCATGCACACGAGTGGAGTGTCAAGTAGTATACCATCCTCGAAGGGGTCAAGTGAGCACATGTAAAGGAGAAGATTCACCTTTATGCATGAGAAGTAGATGGCGCACGTGCCACTTGCCAAATGGGCTCTTGACATGGTGATGTCCGTAGGATGCTCCGCATCACTCTTGGTCCTAATAGAGATTCCTCATTGTGGTCCTTCTGGGTCACGTGGGACAGTTGCAGCCTCGGGTTCTGCATCATAGAGAGGCCACTAAGCCCTTCATTTTTGGAATATGGATGTGCCAGTGCGACCTTGGCGTTGGTCCTTTGCCACGCCTTGTATTGTACCATTGATGTTCGGATCTCTCATCTGATACCATCGTTTAGATCCAAGATGTCGAAGCCCCTGCCGAGGTCCGGTGCGGCTCGTTGTTCCACCATATCCCTACAGGCTTCCAAGTCATAATTGCATCTCTTTAGTTGGGGGTCGAACTATACTGGGTTGTTGTCTGAAAATGCCTGCTAGAATGATTTGTTTAAAAGAAACTATAGAATATGAATCCTGACTATTGAAATAGGATGCATCCATGTGATGTTTTAAAAATAAAAGTTAGTGTACTATCTTGTCATGAACTTTCTAGTGAAAAAACAAAATCTTGTGAGTGAACTCTTCTGTTGTGTTAATGCAACGAAATAGAACCAATTCTGAAATGAATTGAAATTCACAATTTGAACTTGTTACATTTGGTGCCATGTCGTGTGGAGATGCATAGATGCTACCTGGAGCTCAGTGTAGAGATGCAGCTAACAATACAACATGTTTCACAAGTATACTAAGACATTTGCGAGTAATATAACAATACTATTTCTCAAGTTATGCCTAGCATACAAATAAATAGTCACTATGTTGACATACCATCTGCAGGTATATGAGGCCCAAGCTATATATGTCTCTGTCGGGAAGGTTCAATTGTCAAGAAAATTTATTGCATCAGGTCAAGCAATTTTCTTGATTAGAGAAACGATAGGGAAGAGATTAGTTGTGTTTTTCTTACCGGAACAGGAGAGTGTCGGTGTACTAAGATAGAGGTACCTTAGTACCCCAACTTGTGCACGGGCAGTAGCAGCTTCCCGCGACAGGGCTCACCACGTGCTCGCCGGAGACCTTTCTGATCCTTATAAAACCATTCAAAAACAAAGTATACAAGACAGAAGATCAAGGCCCCGGCAAGTGGAGCTTGCCGGGAAGGCCGTCCCAGGCTCAAGATTATCACATTTAGCACGAGACCCTGGCAAGAGGAGCTTGCCAGGAAAACCAGAAGACTACATCCCCGAAGACATGCCTTGGCGCAGCATGCGCCCCGGCAAGGGCCCGGGGAGCGACAAGCTTCCCAGCCCGGCAAGATCAAGACCCCGGCAAGGTGCTTGCCGGGGGAACCTGCGTTGTGTGCCCGCACTCCAGCTCATCGGCCCACGCGTCGCCCTGGGGCCCTTCCAGGGACGCGTGGCGGATGGCTGTGCAGCCTGGGGGGGCACGGTGGCACTCCACGATGACGAGGCTATCGCCGTGGCAAACGGAGACGCATGGGCGGGCGCTTTTGGGGTCGACGGCGACGGGCATTAAATGCTCTTGTCCCCCACTGTCAAAGTAGGTGATGACCACTGTTCATCCACTGTTCCCGCACTGTTACAACTACCACCAAAGTTACATTTTTGCCCTTCTTCTACGTTGGCATCTGTCGGTGACCCCTTGAGCTATAAAAGGAGGCCCATGCACAACGTAGAGAGGGTTCGGAATCCAGACAGCTCTCTGGCTCAGTGTAGCTAGTTCTTCAAGCTCCCGAGCTCACAAGCTCAATACAAACCAAGCAGGAGTAGGGTTTTACGCGTCCGCGCGGCCCGAACCTGGGTAAACTGCCCGCGTGCTCTCCTCGATCTGCTCTTTGTGCTCCCTCCGCTCCCTTACCGCAACGTACAAGGGGCTCCGGTCCCATAGGTGCTCGTGGTGGACAGTTTCCCCCGACATCTTTGGCGCGCCAGGTAGGGGGCGTCGAGGTTGTGCGAACCTGATCCGGCGCTCACGCGGGCGCACTCTTCATCAACCTCTCCAGCTTCACCAACTTCATCAGCGACAACAGCATGGCCCCGAAGAAGAAGGCTTCGGAGGTCGCAGGCCCGTCCGTGTCGATTCCCCCGCCACCAGAACCAACGGTGGGTGGAGGAGACGCCGGCGGAAGGGTGGTCGCCGGCGAGGAAACTCGCGGCACTGCCAAATCCAAGGACAAGACAGACGACCGAACCTCGGTGTCCGTAGACGCGCCACGTCCATCTCAGCAGATGACAACCCAGCAGCGCCGTGGTACAGGAGGTACCATCCGCTTGCTGGGGCAAGGGCAAACCGGAGGATCGCGGGACGCTCTAGGCCATCGTCCAGGCACGAGCAAGGCGCGGTCGCCGGGGCGAGACCCTGCTCCTTCTAACCCTGTTAGAAGTCCGAGCATATCTCGCTCCTCGTACCGCTCGCCACCGCTCCCCTCCTCTCCAGCAGAAGCTCTCGCAAGAGCGCAACTGCTCCTCGATTTCCCTCCAGCGGCAGACAAGGCCGAAGACTGGAGGGCGACGATCCAAAGCCTGATCGCCTTCGCCAACAACGACACGCCGCAGCAGCCGGCGACCTCTCGGCAACGGCAAGTCGAGAGGACGAAGGCCGACGGCGACAAGACCGCCGGGGGTGCAACTACCGTGCACTCCCCGCCGCGGAAGCAGAAGACGCCTCCCCGCCGGATTAACGTCGACGACGACTCCACGGCGTCGTCGGATCCGCGGGCTCGACGGGACCAGCGCCAAGTCCTTGACGATCGGCGGCAAGAAGATGCTCGAACAACGATCGAGCGCCGGCGAGAAGCCCGGCGACAATCGGATCAGCGCGCTGGGACCGCTGTCGACACGCACGCGCCCGGTGAACCAGGCGACTTGCCGTACGCGGCAGGTTGCCCTGCGTTTACCCACGAGCTGCGGCGCGTCCAGTGGCCCAGCATGAAAAACTTCAAGCCCGACATACCCGAGAAGTACGACGGCAAGACGCACCCCTCGGAGTTCCTCAGTATCTACACCATCGCGGTGCAGGCTGCCGGGGGGCGTGACGAGAAGATACTGGCGAATTACTTCCCGCTGGTGCTTAAACCAAACGTCCGTTCTTGGCTTATGCACTTGCAGGAAGGCACCATTTCTTCGTGGGCAGATTTGTGCCATCAGTTTGTTGGCGCCTTCACGGGCGGCCACAAACCCCACGGCCAGGAGAGTGATCTCCACATCTTGGCCCAGAAGGAAGGAGAACCTCTGCGCAAGTACATCCAACGATTCAGCCGCGTGCAGCACAACATCCCCGACGTCCACCCTGCCGCGGTTATCAGCGGGTTCCACCAGAACGTGCGTAACCGCCGCATGCGAGAAGAGATGGCTATGACCAAGATCCGGGATGTCAGCGAGCTCTACGCTCTGGCTGATAAGTGCGCGCGCGCCGAAGAGGGGAGGAGACTCCCCGGGGAGGATGCTGGCGCAGGGGGAAGCGACAGCGAGGATGCCGCCCCGGCGAAGAAGAGCCGGCGGCGGAACAATAGAAAGAAGAAAGAGCAAGGAAGTGTTGGTCGTCGAGAAGTCCGGCAAGGAGGCTCCCGCCAAGACAGCACAGGCTGGCGGCTCCGGCAAGGAGCCTGCCCCTGTAGCGGCAGCCGACAAGTAGGACGGCTCCGACAAGCAATATTGCAAGATCCACCGCACCAAGGGTCATGATCTTTCGAACTGCAAGCGCGTCGAGTACCTCGTAGAACAGCAGAAAGCTGAATACGAGCGGCGCGACAAGGAGAAGGCCCAAGGTGGCGGAGGAGAGCCAAGCAAGAAGCGGTCATTCAATGGCCGGGGAGGACGACGCGGCAAGGCCAAGCAGCGGCAAGGTGATCGACCTCCCCGGGGCCGCGACAAGGATGAGGAAGAAGACGACGACGACGACATGGAGGAAGGTGATAACAGCGAGCAGGAGTTCCAGAAGGCCACAGAAGTTCTGTGTGTCGACGGAGGCGCCTCTCTGCATACTTCCCCATCATTTTTGATCTTGAGGATCACCCTGACTGCACCACGGCGGTCGGGTGCTTGCCGATGTTGGTCTCACCAACCATCCGCAACCTCAAGGTCACCAAAATGTTGGTTGACGGCGGGGCCGGCCTGAACTTGATCTCCTCGGCTGTGATCAAGAAACTCCAGATCCCAGATGGCGAGCTCGAAGAGACCGGTTCGTTCCAAGGAATAAACCCGGGAAGGAGCAAGCCCAAGGGGAAGATTACTTTGCCAGTGACCTTTGGCGGGGAACTCAACTTCAGGACGGAGAGGATAACCTTTGACGTGGCCGATATCCCATTGCCATACAATGGGATACTTGGACGTCCTGCCCTCGCCAAGTTCATGGCAGCTTCCCACTACGCCTACAACGTACTCAAGATGCCGGGGCCGATAAGCGTCATCTCTGTCCATGGCGACAAGAAGGACGCGCTTATCTGCGCCGACAAGATATACCGGGATGCAGCAGCCGCGGCGGAGAACAACACACTTGCCGCTGAAGCTCCCGGGGGGAAGAAGACCAAGTCCAAGTCCGACAAGTGCTCTGGGGCCCACTCCGGCAAACGCACCTCTTCGGAGTGCTGCGTTGCCGTCGAGGACGTTCCATCGAGCTCCACCGGCAAGTGCAAGAAAGGGATGGCCGCTCCACCGGCAACCAAAAAGGTGTCCGCCAAGGAGGACGGCACTGGTGGTACTTTCACCATCAGTGCTACACTTGATAACAAATAGGAAAGCGCGCTCGTTGCCTTCCTGCTATGTCGATGTGTTTGCGTGGCAACCATCTGACATCCCCGGCGTTCCCAGGAAGGTAATTGAGCACAAGCTTGTTGTTTGTCCTCATGCGCGGCCCTTCAAGCAGAAGGTCAGGAAGCAAGCCGTGGAGCACCAAGAATTCATTGCCGAAGAAATCAAGAAGCTAGAAGCAGCAGGCCTGGTTAGAGGCGTGATCCATCCAACATGGTTAGCAAATCCAGTTGTCGTGCGTAAGGCTAACGGGAAGTGGAGATTGTGTATAAACTTCACTGATGTGAATAAAGCATGTCCCAAGGATCCATTTCCCTTGCCGCGCATTGACCAGATTGTTGACTCCACTGCTGGATGTGAGCTGCTCTCCTTCCTTGATGCATACTCAGGCTACCACCAGATTTTTATGGCCAAGGAAGATGAAGAGAAGACTGCATTCATTACTCCATGTGGCACATATTGCTTCATTCGCATGCCTTTCGGATTGAAGAATGCAGGCTCAACATTTGCAAGGGTGGTACACACTGCTTTTGAGCCACAGATCCACAGAAATGTAGAAGCTTACATGGATGACATAGTGGTCAAGAGCAAGAGCAAAGATACCCTGATCCAAGATTTGGAAGAAACATTTGCAAACCTGCGCAAGATCCAGCTCAAGTTGAACCCCGAGAAGTGCGTCTTCGGAGTCCCCTCCGGCAAGCTTCTCGGGTTCTTCGTGTCACAGAGGGGGATTGAAGCCAATCCCGACAAGATAAAAGCCATCGAGCAAATCGAAGCCCCGAAGTGCGTCAAGGACGTAAGGAGGCTTGCAGGTTGTGTGGCTGCTCTCAATAGGTTCGTTTCAAAGTCTGCAGAACGCGCCCTGCCCTTCTTCAAGATCTTGAAGAAGGCAGGTCCTATGAAATGGACTCCGGAAGTGGAGGCAGCGCTTCAAGACTTGAAAGGATACCTATCCTCCACTCCGATACTTGTCGCACCTAGACCACAAGAGAAGTTGGTGCTATACTTAGCGGCAACCAATCAAGTGGTTAGTGCTGCGTTGGTAGCGGAGAGGGAGGCCGATGAGGAGTTTACACCACCGGCAAGCGAATCCAGCGACAAGCAGGGGGCTGCTCCGACAAGCTCTGGCCCCGACAAGGACAACTCTGCGCAGGGACAAGGAGAAGTACGGAAGAAGATGGTGCAGCGCCCGGTGTATTTCGTAAGTTCCCTCTTGCAGGGGGCTAGATCGAGATACTCTGGGGTGCAGAAGTTGCTTTTCGGTCTCCTCATGGCCTCGAGAAAGCTGCGCCATTACTTCCAGGCACACGAGATAACAGTGGTCACTCGCTTTCCGCTGAAGAGGATATTGCAGAATCCAGAAGCAACAGGCAGGATCGTAGAGTGGGCACTGGAACTGTCGAGCTTTGGTCTCAAGTTTGAAAGTACTTCAACTATACAGAGCAGAGCTTTGGCAGAATTCATAGCTGAATGGACCCCGACGCCAGATGAAGAAATTCCAGAGACAAGCGTCCCCGTACAAGAAGCGACAAGCAAATGGATGATGTATTTTGATGGTGCCTTCTCGCTGCAAGGCGCCAGTGCCGGCGTGGTACTCATAGCGCCCACCGGAGAGCACCTCAAGTACGTTATCCAGATGCACTTTCCCAGGGAACAAGCGACAAACAATACTGCAGAGTATGAAGGTCTGCTTGCCGGCCTCAGAATTGCAGCTGAACTTGGGATAAAGAAATTGATTGTGCGGGGAGATTCTCAGTTGGTGGTCCGACAAGTAAACAAAAGTTATCAGAGCCCTTTGATGGAGGCTTATGTAGATGAAGTGAGGAAGCTTGAAGAACACTTTGAAGGTCTACAAATGGAGCACGTCCCGAGAGCTCAGAACGATATAGCAGATGGCCTTTCAAAGTGTGCTGCAATGAAGTTACCTGTGGAACCAGGGACCTTCCTGCTCAAGCTGACTCAGCCATCCGTTACACCATCAATTGGGCAGCCCAAGAAGAGAAAGTTGGTCTCCGGCGACTACTTGCCGGCGGATCTTCCTGAAGCCGCCGCCAAGGTCCCTAAGATCAACAACCAAAACGCTGAGGAACAGTTTGCTCCTGCAGACCCAAGGGTCTGTACAGTTGAAGCAAACGTTCCCGACAAGCCTCGCCCCGGCAGGCTTGCCGGGGAACCATCAGCTCCGGCAGAACCAGAGGTCCTCGCCGTAGAAGCTGGGGTTCCCGCAGCGGCCCTCATGCCTTTAGTCCTTGCCGTTGAGCCTCGGGCTCCGGCATGGGCACAGCAGATCGTCCATTTTCTGCAAACTGGAGAACTTCCCGATGACCCAGCAGAGATAGAGAAAATAACCAGACAGTCAAGTATGTACCAGTTCGTTGACAATGAACTATACAGAAGAAGGCTCAATGGTGTCAGATTGAAGTGCATCTCCAGAGAAGACGGGCAGAAGCTGTTGGCAGAAATACATGGAGGCATATGTGGCCACCACATTGGCGCAAGGGCACTTGCCGGGAAGGCATTCCGGCAAGGGTTCTTTTGGCAAGAAGCCCTCCAAGATGCAACTGCACAAGTAACCAAGTGTGAAGCGTGCCAGTTCCATGCCAAACAAATTCATCAGCCAGCTCAAGCTCTCCAGACGATCCCTTTGTCCTGGCCCTTCTCGGTCTGGGGGCTCGATATCCTCGGCCCCTTCCCCCGTGCTGTCGAGGGCTTTGAGTACTTGTACGTTGCGATCGACAAGTTCACAAAGTGGCCAGAAGTGGAACCGGTGAGAAGGGTGACAGCACAGTCAGCGGTCAGGTTCTTCAAAGCGATTGTTTGCCGTTTCGGGATCCCTAACAGGATCATCACCGACAACGGCACACAGTTCACTAGTCGCACCTTCATGCAGTACGTCCAAGACCTTGGCGCCAAGGTCTGCTTCGCTTCTGTTGCTCACCCGAGGAGCAATGGTCAAGCGGAGAGGGCCAATGCTGAAGTGCTGCGCGGGCTCAAGACAAGAACCTTCGACAGGCTGCGCAAGTGCGGAAGAAACTGGATAGAGGAGTTGCCGGCGGCTCTTTGGTCAATCAGAACGACACCAAGTCGAGCCACCGGACAGACACCCTTTGCCCTTGTCTATGGGGCAGAGGCAGTTCTCCCCACGGAACTCGTATACGGATCTCCTCGAGTGCTCGCTTATGATGAGCTCGAGCAAGAGCAACTGCGACAAGATGACGCATTGCTCCTCGAGGAGGAACGTCTCCAGGCTGCTGTACGAGCTGCTCGATACCAGCAAGCCTTGCGTCGCTATCATAGCCGCAAGGTCAAGGCTAGGAGTCTCGAGGAAGGCGACCTTGTTCTTCGGCGAGTTCAGTCCGCCAAGAATTCCAACAAGTTGACGCCAAAGTGGGAAGGCCCTTATCGGGTGAGACAAGTCACAAGGCCCGGCGCTGTCCGCCTTGAGACCGAAGAAGGCTTACCGAAGAAACATTCCTCGCGCACAAGTTTGCCGGGGGGAAGGAGGTGGAGGACGAACCAAGTGCTGTTCAAGAAAGGGAAGCTTGCCAGAGAACGAACAGACTATGAAAGCTAAGTTACCAGAATTTGAGCAGTTCAATTTTTTTTAAAAAAAATTAGTTATCTTCCTTGAACAACCACACTTTGTATGGAAAACCTGTGCGCGGAGGAACCTACCCGTGGCTAGCCGCACCCTTATCTTGTTTTCGAGTACGCTCAACGGCTTAAGTGAGCTGCGACAAGCGTCGCGCCCTTACTTCGTTTTCGAGTTCGCTCAGCAAGCTAAGTGCGTTGCGACTAGCTGCGGCAAGGTTGCTTGCCGATAAGGCCTTTGCCAGCAGGCTGCTCCGAGTCCAGCACTCAGCGCTCACGGCAAGGGTCCCTTGCCGGCAAGTTCCCTAAAAGCGTAGGGCAAAAAGCATACAAAGTAAAGGACCAAATCGAGGGAGATAACACTGCATCAATTGCTCGGAAATAAGATAATATATTACAGAGATAACTTGTCGCAATGACTAATAGACTCATGTTCATGGAACACTTTGTAGCAGCAAAGGAAATAAGAAGAAAGAGGCCTAATCTACGCGATCGCCCTCACGCCTGGAGATTTTGTTCACCTTGGTGATGATGTGGGCGACCTGCGCCTTCAGCGCCTCCTGATCTGCGTCGGCCGGCAAGCTGCGGAGGACGTTGACAAGATTAATACCGGGGTTGCGGTAGACAATCTTGGTCAAGACACGCTCTAAGGTACCCGCGCATAGCTGGCGCGACTCCTCGGCCAGCTGCGCGGGGAGCTTCTCCTGCAGCCGTGCAAGCGCCGGCGCGACTCCCCTGAAGAAAAGACTGAGCTTGGCGCTGTGGGGGAGACTCGGGTCCGGAGAGTACACGAGGTGCTCCACCCTTAGCGCCATTAGCTCCTTGTCGATGTTGGCGGCGGAATTGACCAGCTCCTCCGTCCATTGCTCCACCGCCTGGTTGAAGATGTTCGCGGAGGTGGCGGCGCTCTCCACCAGCTCCCGCTCCTTGCGGACCTCCTCCTTCAGCTTGGTCTCGCGGTCCCGAGCGGCGTCAAGTGAATCCCTCAAAGTGGAAACCTTCAACTCCAGATCAGCAATTGAGTCCTTGGCGGCTTTGAGCTCGTCGCCCTGCTTGGAGAGGCGTACCTGGAGGTCTGAATTGGTATGGGCGTCTTTCTCGCGCTCTATGTTGAGCGCGGTGACCCTTTCCGTGCTCGCCTTAAGGTACTCCTCCAGCTGTGCCACCTTAGCTTCGAGGTCCTTCTTGGCGGTCTCCGCGGTGGCTGCGGCGGCTTTCGCTTCCTTCAACTCTCCGCCAAGGGCCTGCTCCCGGGTGGTAAGGTCGTCCTCGTGAGCGTCGAGGTCGACCTTCCGCTGGTTGAGCGCGCCTTCTCGCTGGGACAGCGCTTCGCCGACCAGTCGCTGCTGCTCCTCGGCCTCAGCTTTCTCCAGAAGAAACTCCTGCTGCTCTCCGGCAAGCCTCTCGCGCTCCTCCGCCAAGTCGCGGAGAGATGCCTGGTGGGCGGCGTGGAGCTCTGCGGCGCGTTTCTCCAAGTCTGCTCCGGCCTTGGCGGTGATGGCTTCTCGCGACTCCAGTTTCGCCTGCCTGGCCCGGTAAAGGGCCAGGAGCCGGCGGAGAAGTTTCTCCTCTTCGGGCTCATCACCCCCGCCAGGCGCCTCAACAATCTTCAACCCCGCGGAGGCGAGGACCTCTCCATCAAAGGTCTCTCCCTCCACGGGGGCTCGCGACGAGGACCCCCACGGCACTTGTATGAAGACGCCATTGGGGGCCTCAAGATAGATGCCCGACTGCTCCTTGCCGGCGGAGGGGTCGGTGGCCGGCGCAGCGCTTGACGCTCCTGCCGCCTCCGGGCCGGCAGTGTGGCCGCCGTCCCCCTCCCCGGCCGCGGCGTCTGCAGTCGGGGCAGTCTCCCCAGCGGCAGGCTCGTCGGCTCCCGCCATGTCTTCAACGATAGTGGCATTGCCGGCGTCGCCTTGCGCTCCCTCCTCCTCGACGACGACCTCCGTCTCCATCCGCTCCGGGGGAGGAGGATCTAGAAGAAAAAGAAGAAAAGAAGAAGCTCAAGCCAATATCCAAAAAGACAAGTCCAAGAAGACGAAGTTACAAGACTCACCTTCGCGGACTTCCTCGACGACAGGCTCCCTCGCCGGGGAGCCCTCCCTTGGCGGGGTGGCCACCCTCGCCGGGCTGCTCGCCCTTGGCGGGGTACTCGCCCTTGGCAGAGTACCCGTCCTTGGCGGAGCACTCTCCCTCGCCGGAGAGTTCGCCCTTGGCGGGGATGGCGGGACCTGCGGCTCCTCGGGGGTGACCTCCGGTCGCTCCTGCGGCTGCGGCTCCACTTCTGCACAAGACAAATGAAGCGGCAAGATATCAGTACAAGTTAAAACCTCAAGCGCGCCCAAAGAACAAAAAAATCTAAAACCCAGACTTACGCTGGGGGCTGCGCTGGGGGCTGCTCCTCGGAGCAGCGGTTGGGTCCGGCAAGTCCGTCGCCGGCGCGTCCCCTGTCGCCGCGACTGGCGAGTCATCCTCGACCTCAACCACCGGGACTTTGGCCCTCTTCGCCGTCCGCTGGGCCAGGGTCCTGAAATCAAAGCAAGAACAAGATTAGAATCACGAAGAAAGACCAAGTCAGAATTGAAGAAGCTATAAGTTTCAGATGCTTACTCCTCTTCCTCGTCGTCGTCGCTAAGGGCGGAGAAATCGAACTCCACCTGAGTTGCTCCGGCGCGAGGAGCAGGAGGAGAAGGCTCCCTCGGGCGCTTGGCGGTCCCCGGGGCTGGGGGCTGCGAAGACCCAGCCTCCGCCGACGCCGAGGCCCGAGGAGCAGGCGGAGCGGCCGCTCCGCTCTGGGAAGATCCCCCTCCGCTTGGCGCCGGTGCGCGGGGCGCCTCCGCCGCAGCTGGTGCGCGGGGTGCCCCCGCCGCGGCCGCTGCGCGGGGCGCCTCCGTCGCGACTTGGCTCGCTCTGGTAGCGCGCGTCGCCCGGCGAGCAGGCTGTTGTCGGGGCGCCTGCGTCCTTGTCGCTGTAGCCGCCTTGCGGAGGCGCTTCAGCGGTGTTCGCTGGGGACTTGCCCGAGGCGGGGAGTTCTCCGAGGATGATGAGGCGTCGTCATCAAGCCCCAGAGACCCACTGGAGTCCTCATCGGCCTCGGTGTCCTCCTCCTCCTCCCCGGTGGGCTCGCTGGGTCCAGCATCTTGTCCTGCGGCCCCGCTCCCTCCGGTGGCTCCGCTCCCTCCGGCACCTCGGTTCCCTCCGGCGGCCTCGCTTGCCGCGGCCTCGCTCACGACTCCGGGAATCCCGGCGTGCCTCAAGGAAGGGACCCCGGCAAGCTCGTCGGGCGGAAGCTTGAGCAGTCTGCGGATCTCAGCCTCCTCTGCTTGGCACACCTCGTCCTCGGCCTGCGCCTCGTCCATGGTGAATCCGAAGTCCCCTGCCGCTGCAGCTGCGGCGGCCTCTTCCATCCGGGAAGCAATATAGGCTATGTCCCGCTCTGTGGTGGCCCGAGTGAGACCCTTGTTCTCCTCGGTGTTCTTCGGCACCTCGACCAGGTTATCGAAGAAACTCATGATTGCATCCGGCGTGGGCACTATCCAGGTGGGGTCGACGCCGTGAGAGTCACACGCGGGCATCATTGCGCGCAAGGCATCCCGGGCGGTGCTGTTGCACAGCGGCACCACTCCCCGGGGAGATCTAAACCACTCCGGATGGGCCGGGTCGTGCTTAAAAAGCTCCCGGACCATCCCCTTCAGCTCCAACGCCGTGAAGTTGAAGTTCAAACCCGGGCGCAGCCTCATAATGTCCGCCGCATTGCCAAACTCCCATGCTGGCCTTTTCCTCTCTTGTAAAGGGGCAATGCGGCGGCGGAGGAAATCTGCTCCTACCTCTCCGATGGTCAACTTAGCTACCCGGAGACGAAGTATCCTGACAAGGGCAACGTTGAGCTTGACATCATCCGGGGCCAACTCGCTCCAGTCCCTCCCGCGCACTATGGCTGTTGTGCGCGGCGCAGTGAAAGGCTCCGGGTGGTCCTCCACTGTAACACCCCAAAAATTTAACCATGATTTATTTATTTAAATTTTTGCCAGGAAATTAAATTTTTCTTTTCTGGATTTTCTTTTGATTTCAGAACCATCCTTTTCTTCTGAATTGTGGAGTTTTCCCTCCAAGGGGAACTTTTCAAAAATATTGTTGGACTTGTATACCTTCCCAAGATCATTTCTGTTATCAGTGGAATTATTTCTATAAATATTTCCCTAAAGCTTTATTGCTTTTAAATTGGTTTCTCATAAATTTTAGAGTCCCTTTTTGCACTGCAACCCTTTGATAAATTCATTTAAAAATTCCACCAAAAATTGGAGATGTCAGTAGAAGCATATAATTCATTTCTATGCAAAAACCCATTGGTGTTCTTTGGAAAAATTGAGCAGAACATCCTCTTTTGCTCTCTGGTCCAGTTTGCCATTTTCTACTGCAACCCCATTTTATCTTACCCCATTGCCCCTGGTTTTTCTCCTGCTTTTAGACCACCATACCAAACCCTTAAATCCAGGAGATTGGACCCATTGGAATATTTCTGGTCCATGCAATAATAGTCTTTATTTTCTGTCCAGAATTGGATTCTGACAAGAGTTGCATTACTAAGTTTCTTGTTTATCCAATCCAACTTCACCATCATATTTCTCTCCTAAAGAGACCCCATTCTGCCAA
Source organism: Secale cereale (assembly GCA_902687465.1). Classification (NCBI taxonomy): domain Eukaryota; kingdom Viridiplantae; phylum Streptophyta; class Magnoliopsida; order Poales; family Poaceae; genus Secale; species Secale cereale. Next base: position 41,216,640 of record LR738713.1, on the reverse strand, counting down.
TTTGCATCTCTAGCAAAGCCCTACAGGTGACTCTGGCATTATGTCAAACACCTATAGTGCATGATCAGTTTTGGCATAGTTTTGAGTTTGCATTATGAACCTGCTTGCTTTGCCTAACCAACATGTCCACTAATCTCCTAGCTAACTCTAACCCAGCCCTGTTAATTCCCAACCTCATCCAAACCCTCTAGCTCGCCTTGGCATATCGTCGAGCACCTGGCGTGCGTGCGCTGGGCGCGCCCAGAGCGCACGTTTTGCACGCGCGCGCGCCCGAGCCGCCGCGTCGTGCCCCTGGCCCTTGCTCACCTGCAGAGCCACGCCGCCCTCGTCCACACATCAGAACCCCCCAAGCCAACCCCTGGAGCCCTACAGCGCCGCCGTCAGGTCGGCCACGGCAGCTAGCGGCCGGCCGCAGCAGGCCCCTGCCATGGCCGGCGCCGCCCCGACCACCACAGCTCGCCAGCTGCCCTGGGGAACAGCCCAAGCTCATCCGCGAGCTCGTCCACTAGCGCCCGTCGCCGCCACGACGCCCTGCAAGCTACAGCAAGGCGGTTCGCTGATCTTATCTCCGGCCGCCGCGGAACCGACCTCGACTGCCTATATAATGGATCACCGAGCTCGTCCAGACCCCCAAGCGACCTCAGGCCACCTCCCTAGAGCTCCCGGAGTCAGCAATCGATGGAGAGAGGCCGTCTTCCTCGTCTCCGGTAGCTTCGGCCGCCGCCGCACTCCGGTGCCGTGCGTCGCAAACAGAGCCTTCCCCGCCCATCCAGTGCTACCATTCTCTTCAACTAGACCGTGCGGAGCCGCCCCACCCCTCTAGCCCGATCGGGAGCCACCATAGCTTGAAACCCCAAATCCTCCCGAGACGCCGTCCGCCGCGGAGCTCGCCGCCGGCGACTCCCTCCACCCCCGCTGACCTAGCAACCACCGGGAGGACCGCCCTGAACTGGTGGATCCATCCCCGCCCTCAGAACCCCGCGAGGAGCCGCCGTTCGCCGGCGTCGATCGCCGGAGCCCCGCCTCGGCTCGGCCAGAGGAGGAAGAGGGCGCGGGCGATTGGTCAAACCTGACCAGTGGGCCCGAAGGACCCACTGTCAGTGACCCCGAGCCGGCCCGCGCTGGTTTAAGTGGAAACGTAAATGACAGGAGTACGTCTTCTCTATCTCAAAAGCGTATTCTTCCTTGAACCGTTTTCCTTTTCTGTTTTATTTAAAAACAGAGTTTTGACTAAACTTTGACTGTCCATAACTTTTAAAATATAAGTCCTTTTGACTTGATTCTTTTTCTGTTGTTTCTAAAATTTTGTCTAGTTTATTTTCATATTTATTCGAAAAAATTTTGAGCAACTTTTTGTACTGTCTTTAGATTATGTGTTAATTTGAATTTTCTTAAAATAGGATCTTGGAGGGGAGATGAAAACTTTCAAAGTACACCCCACCTACATACTCTTGGAAGGCAAGCATTCTGAACCCCGGCATAATATTGTTGTGTGTTGTTTGATACATTTACAACACCACCTTGACACGGAGTACTCGTCATTTTATGTGATGGTATGAACATGCTCATAAGTGCATGATGAAGATTCCTTGCTGTTGGGAATTGATATACTTGTGATAGTAACCACCCTCGTCTACCTCTCCGGCCTACTGGAAGGAATCCGGGAAAGTCTCTGTCTTGGGTAGACACGAGCTTGCTACTGATATTTCGTTGAGACGAGTATAGTCAGTAAGGCATGTTGAGGTATGATGAGTGGTGATTCTGTCTGTTGGTGTGAAATAGGTTTGCTATGCTAATCACGTAGGTGATGCTTTAACCTCCTGAGTCGACCATAGATCGGGTCTTGTTCCGGTAACCCCCATACTTGTTTCGTACTACCACTTGTCCCTGCCGCAGGTAGGGTACAGTCCAGTAAGTTATCAACCCCTTTCTTGGCACACACCGTACAGAGAGGCCATGGTGGAAGATACCGGCTGCATCCGGTAGGCATGCCACCTGGTCCGGGGGCATGGGTCTTTCCGGTTGGGGCCGAGGGGGTAGCTCCCCTAGTTTGCGCGCATTATAAATTCTGTGATCCCATGCTACTCGAGGTTGTAGCCTCCCCACTTAGAGTTTTACTTAACGAGTGTCGTGGGTGATTCCAGGCACCGGTAAGTTAAGCTGGTGTGTGCTGGTTGGGTGTGTTTTCAATTCAAAGACCGTAAGCGGAATTAGTCCCGGTGGACTAAAGGAATCCGTTACTCGTGGGTAAAGAGTACACCCTCTGCAGAGGTTATATCTATTCGAATAGCCGTGTCCGCGGTTAAGGATTACAGTCTGGGATGGGTCAAGTGTCGGTCTTAGTGTCGGTCTTCGGAGGAAAAACTGCTAAGCCAGAACATTGTTCATAACATGTGACATATGATGATTACGATTATTATTATTATGGACTAACCATTTGTATTATTTGAATTATTGAGTATCCCTGGGATGGTTCTACCTCCTGGATACTCCCTGTGATTATTCTCATATAAGCCCTTTATGTGGTGTCGCTCAGACGCCCGACTGTGGCATGCTTATTATTTATTTTCCCTATAAGCCCTTTATGTGGTGTCGCTCAGACGCCCGACTATGGCATGCTTATTATTTATTTTCCCTATAAGCCCTTTATGTGGTGTCGCACAGACGCCCGACTGTGGCATGCTTATTATTATTTATTCTTATAAGCCCTTTATGTGATGTCGCTCAGACGTCCGACTGAGGCATGTTTTATTTTATTATCCTTTCGAGGCGTCGCTTCAGACACCCGATCGGTGCATTTTATTTTTATTCTCTGATTGCTTATTCATGTTTTATAAGAATAACGTGCTTGCGTGCGTCATGAATTTTATTTCGTGACTGACGAAGTGATCATGGAATGTTTCAGTGCATGATTATCATTTGTTATATTGTACCTGTGTTCATAATGTTTGCGAGTACATTCAAAGTACTCACTGGCTTGTCCCTGGCTATTGTCTTGGCCAGATTTCTTGCTTGGAGAGGAGCGCTGCGATGACAGCCCCGGAACCTAGGCAACGGAGACCGCAGCCTTGCGAAGATAGGAGTTATCCAGGTCAGCTGTTCCTGTGGGAAATGGAGTCCCATAGACGCTGAAGTATCGCAAACCGCTTCCGCCACCAACTACTAGAAACCTTTTTGTTGTACCCATTGACCAGAATGGTCTTGTACTACATATTTGGTATTGTGCTTGGAATTTCTGTACCAAGTTTGTGTCTCATCAGCTAACAGTAATCCTGGGGCTGGTGAGCACAAGGGCCATTTACTGGGAAATTAATATCCTGGAAAACCGGTCCCGACAACCTTGGTATCAGAGCCAGGCTGACCATTGGCTAATCCTATCCTAGCCAGGTCGATAAACCTAGGTTAAGCAACCCACCAAACCTTAACCTTAACCCAGCCAAGCTCCTAGTGCAAGATAGCCACATAGTGACCCCGACACCTTTCGGCAGTCGGTGCCTAACCTATCAGTCTAGCAGGTCGATCACGCGCCAGTGACCGACACCTAAATTGTCTCATTCGCAAGCGTGCGAAGGAAGACTCCGTTTCCTTTTTCTATAAAAAGGACATGCTAGCCCCAACCCAGCACAGCACAGCCTCTACCCCCCAAACCCAAGCCAAGATGCCTGGCCCCATTGTTCACAATGAGACCACAGCAACCAACCTTGGAGGTTTTGTGACCGTGCTAGCAAACCTCACCCGCCGTGCCTTTGCGTTAGAAGAACCCCCAGAGTATGTTGTGTACCAAGGGCCCATGGGCGGCGAGAGCCGTCAATTCTGGGCCACGGTGCACGTCTATGGTAGGGGTATTTTGCCCGAACGCCCCTACAGGTTCACCGGAAGGACAACCTCCTTTGAGCCACAAGCCATCCAGCTGGCCGCTCGAGAGGCTGTAGTGCGACTCCGGCACCTGTCGCCCAGAGTTAACTGCCGTTCATTCTACTACTACCCCAGCCGTGACGGGTATGGTAGGCCACCCCAGGTTGCCAACGGAGACCACGAGACGGACCCTGCGTTGTTGCACCTGGTGCGCTATGTAAGTGCACTAGAGGCACTGTTCGATCAAATCACCCTTGATCTGATCGCCGCTCGTGGGGAACTTGCTCGCCGAGCCCCGGCAAGAGAGGAAGAGGAGCCCGACGCCGACAACCCAGTTGTACTGTTCGGGCAACCGATCGAATCCTTGAGACCTACCCCGGCCACCGACCACAATGCTTTGGTGTCCCCAGAAGTGTTTCGTCGCCTTTTGGGAACACGCTCCAGCGGGATTATGGCCAACAATCCCCGCGATGGTCATCATCGTTACCCCGACCCTGCAGATCCTCAACCCCACCCAGCTAACCCCGACGGAGAAGCCCATGGAGAGGCCTCGACGTCCACAAGGCACGCCCGCTTAGATATTAACGCAGTAGACTAAGCCACTCGAGTAGTACCGAGTCTTAGTATTTCTACGTCTTGTAGTAGTGTGACCTTGTATCGCCATAAATGAGTGCAGTCCGCTTGTGTGCCTCTATTTTAAATGGTAGCCATGCATAAGTATGTTGGCGTATGGTTGCATTTTTAATTCCAGGCGTAGCTACCAAAAACCACCCCGACGGTGCCACAGTAAAACGTCACTTTTATGAGATATGTGTATCTGTGGCATTGACCCCGACCCCATAGGGCAGAATCGACAAACTAGTTGCCCCACACCATCCTCGATAACCCAACCCTGATGCTTTATAAAAGGCCACCTCGTGACCTTACCAAGCATCCCTCACTTTGTGCACAGCTCGCCCAACCATCTTTGCAATGCCGAGCCCCAGTATTCATCTGAGAACTCCAGATGCAACCCCAGGTAGTTTTGTTAAAATATTGTGGGACTTTACCTGCAGTACCATGAGTTCTACCCATCCACCCCAGTACGAGCTGCTCAAAGCGAGGATCACCCCATCCACCTCGAAATATTGGGCAGTAGTGCATATCCCTCCCGCAAACCCAAACCAAGACCCAACGGAAGTATCCTTCATGGGGAAATCTATGCCGACTCCACAAATGGCCATAGAAGCTGCTGCATATGAAGCGCTTGCTCGCTTACGATTCGCAGTACCCTATGCCAGCGAACGGGGGTATTATTACTTCCCGAGTCGTGCAGCACCCGGAGAAGTAGCATCTTTTCCTGGTGGACGAATTGAGAGGGACCCAGCTCTAGCCAACCTTGCCCAGTATGTCATCGCTCAAGAGCGTTTGACACAGCGAGTAATGGGTTATCTCCAGAGCCTCGCTGATTTAAATCCTCGGATCGCCATCGGCGGGACACTGAGGCCAGAACGGGGGAGATGCATTTTTCGACTAGTCAATCCGCTTCCCCCGATAGAAGAGGAATGTGCCCCAGTACCGGAGACATTCCCTCAGGACCCTGTCCATTTTCCGTTTATATCGTAGACGTCACTACTATGTTTGTTATCCTAGCACTTATTTATGTATTACAGCTTATGCGTTGTATCCTAAGACTGTGCGATGAATTAAATGTTTGTTTTCAATTAATGTGAGTGGTCTTTACTGCTGTTCATTTTGATTGACTGTTTTTGCTCTCGGTAAATTCAGAGGTGGGATTTTTTTTTCCTTGATGTTATTTCAGCACGTAAATTCTTCATGACATGTATTTTAATTCACGCAGCACCACGACAGCAGGCTCACATCCACAACCACTCAATTGCATGCCCTAATTGCATAACCACGTACATGTTTCGCACCTAACTGATCACCTCGCTAACGCTCCACAGTCTCTAAAGGAGAAATTTGTGGATGATTATTCGAACGCAAGTTGCCTCCAGCACACTGACAGCAGTCAGAACCTAACAACCACACTTAATCCTCATGATCACCGCTGCCGCGAAGAGCTAACACTCGAGCAGCAGCATCCCGGCGATCATCGAGGATCATCACGCACAAGAGCACGGAGAACCCCAGCAATGCCGCCAACCCTCCGCACATTAGGATCACGTACCAATCCGGCATCACCTCCGCCATTAGAGCCTCGTCGCGAGCTCCTGCCTCGTCGCGAGCTCCTGCAAACAGAAATGGAGGAGAAGGAAAGAGAAGAAGATGCGAGGCCAGGTGTGAGGAAGAAGAGAGGGGCACCGCGATCATTTTATAGCTCGAGATCGGTGTACGGTGGGCAAAGTCCACCAGCACCGCTCGTCGCTCGATCGCCGGTGTTCGGAGGCGAATCCACGAGCAGGGCCGACAGCGCACTGGCCCGCGAGGTGAGTGCACACTGCGCCGGCAGCTAGCACGCCGCGCACTACCGCAGTACGGCCTAGATGCCCTACGCGCTAGGCGTCGCCGGTGGAGAAAGCGCGGGAGAGCACGCGAGAGAGAGGAAGAAAAGAGAGCCAGAGGTAGAAGAAGAGACTGACAGTGGACCCCGGGTCCACCTGTCAGCCAGAGAGAGCTCTATGCACTCGGGTACGACCAGTATAATTCGTGATTTTAGATTGTTGTTCTAACTTTTTTTTTTCATAGCCGAAAGTAGTAATTTCTCGGTTTCCCCAACCAAAGTTTTTTTTCCCACATAGCACCAGTACCCCACTGTGGTTGTACCAATTATTTGCCCTCTCGTAGTAACCTCAATGTATTACGTGTTTAGAATGTTCGTTCCTTTTTCATAATTTATGGTAATAGGATGAATATTTTGAGATCATCCTTAGCAAATCTCGAGGACGAGATTTTTCTTAAGGGGGGTAGTGTTGTAACACCCCAAAAATTTAACCATGATTTATTTATTTAAATTTTTGCCAGGAAATTAAATTTTTCTTTTCTGGATTTTCTTTTGATTTCAGAACCATCCTTTTCTTCTGAATTGTGGAGTTTTCCCTCCAAGGGGAACTTTTCAAAAATATTGTTGGACTTGTATACCTTCCCAAGATCATTTCTTTTATCAGTGGAATTATTTCTATAAATATTTCCCTAAAGCTTTATTGCTTTTAAATTGGTTTCTCATAAATTTTAGAGTCCCTTTTTGCACTGCAACCCTTTGATAAATTCATTTAAAAATTCCACCAAAAATTGGAGATGTCAGTAGAAGCATATAATTCATTTCTATGCAAAAACCCATTGGTGTTCTTTGGAAAAATTGAGCAGAACATCCTCTTTTGCTCTCTGGTCCAGTTTGCCATTTTCTACTGCAACCCCATTTTATCTTACCCCATTGCCCCTGGTTTTTCTCCTGCTTTTAGACCACCATACCAAACCCTTAAATCCAGGAGATTGGACCCATTGGAATATTTCTGGTCCATGCAATAATAGTCTTTATTTTCTGTCCAGAATTGGATTCTGACAAGAGTTGCATTACTAAGTTTCTTGTTTATCCAATCCAACTTCACCATCATATTTCTCTCCTAAAGAGACCCCATTCTGCCAATTTGCATCTCTAGCAAAGCCCTACAGGTGACTCTGGCATTATGTCAAACACCTATAGTGCATGATCAGTTTTGGCATAGTTTTGAGTTTGCATTATGAACCTGCTTGCTTTGCCTAACCAACATGTCCACTAATCTCCTAGCTAACTCTAACCCAGCCCTGTTAATTCCCAACCTCATCCAAACCCTCTAGCTCGCCTTGGCATATCGTCGAGCACCTGGCGTGCGTGCGCTGGGCGCGCCCAGAGCGCACGTTTTGCACGCGCGCGCGCCCGAGCCGCCGCGTCGTGCCCCTGGCCCTTGCTCACCTGCAGAGCCACGCCGCCCTCGTCCACACATCAGAACCCCCCAAGCCAACCCCTGGAGCCCTACAGCGCCGCCGTCAGGTCGGCCACGGCAGCTAGCGGCCGACCGCAGCAGGCCCCTGCCATGGCCGGCGCCGCCCCGACCACCACAGCTCGCCAGCTGCCCTGGGGAACAGCCCAAGCTCATCCGCGAGCTCGTCCACTAGCGCCCGTCGCCGCCACGACGCCCTGCAAGCTACAGCAAGGCGGTTCGCTGATCTTATCTCCGGCCGCCGCGGAACCGACCTCGACTGCCTATATAAGGGATCACCGAGCTCGTCCAGACCCCCAAGCGACCTCAGGCCACCTCCCTAGAGCTCCCGGAGTCAGCAATCGATGGAGAGAGGCCGTCTTCCTCGTCTCCGGTAGCTTCGGCCGCCGCCGCACTCCGGTGTCGTGCGTCGCAAACAGAGCCTTCCCCGCCCATCCAGTGCTACCATTCTCTTCCCCTAGACCGTGCGGAGCCGCCCCACCCCTCTAGCCCGATCGGGAGCCACCCTAGCTTGAAACCCCAAATCCTCCCGAGACGCCGTCCGCCGCGGAGCTCGCCGCCGGCGACTCCCTCCACCCCCGCTGACCTAGCAACCACCGGGAGGACCGCCCTGAACTGGTGGATCCATCCCCGCCCTCAGAACCCCGCGAGGAGCCGCCGTTCGCCGGCGTCGATCGCCGGAGCCCCGCCTCGGCTCGGCCAGAGGAGGAAGAGGGCGCGGGCGACTGGTCAAACCTGACCAGTGGGCCCGAAGGACCCACTGTCAGTGACCCCGAGCCGGCCCGCGCTGGTTTAAGTGGAAACGTAAATGACAGGAGTACGTCTTCTCTATCTCAAAAGCGTATTCTTCCTTGAACCGTTTTCCTTTTCTGTTTTATTTAAAAACAGAGTTTTGACTAAACTTTGACTGTCCATAACTTTTAAAATATAAGTCCTTTTGACTTGATTCTTTTTCTGTTGTTTCTAAAATTTTGTCTAGTTTATTTTCATATTTATTCGAAAAAAATTTGAGCAACTTTTTGTACTGTCTTTAGATTATGTGTTAATTTGAATTTTCTTAAAATAGGATCTTGGAGGGGAGATGAAAACTTTCAAAGTACACCCCACCTACATACTCTTGGAAGGCAAGCATTCTGAACCCCGGCATAATATTGTTGTGTGTTGTTTGATACGTTTACAACACCACCTTGACACGGAGTACTCGTCATTTTATGTGATGGTATGAACATGCTCATAAGTGCATGATGAAGATTCCTTGCTGTTGGGAATTGATATACTTGTGATAGTAACCACCCTCGTCTACCTCTCCGGCCTACTGGAAGGAATCCGGGAAAGTCTCTGTCTTGGGTAGACACGAGCTTGCTACTGATATTTCGTTGAGACGAGTATAGTCAGTAAGGCATGTTGAGGTATGATGAGTGGTGATTCTGTCTGTTGGTGTGAAATAGGTTTGCTATGCTAATCACGTAGGTGATGCTTTAACCTCCTGAGTCGACCATAGATCGGGTCTTGTTCCGGTAACCCCCATACTTGTTTCGTACTACCACTTGTCCCTGCCGCAGGTAGGGTACAGTCCAGTAAGTTATCAACCCCTTTCTTGGCACACACCGTACAGAGAGGCCATGGTGGAAGATACCGGCTGCATCCGGTAGGCATGCCACCTGGTCCGGGGGCATGGGTGTTTCCGGTTGGGGCCGAGGGGGTAGCTCCCCTAGTTTGCGCGCATTATAAATTCTGTGATCCCATGCTACTCGAGGTTGTAGCCTCCCCACTTAGAGTGTTACTTAACGAGTGTCGTGGGTGATTCCAGGCACCGGTAAGTTAAGCTGGTGTGTGCTGGTTGGGTGTGTTTTCAATTCAAAGACCGTAAGCGGAATTAGTCCCGGTGGACTAAAGGAATCCGTTACTCGTGGGTAAAGAGTACACCCTCTGCAGAGGATATATCTATTCGAATAGCCGTGTCCGCGGTTAAGGATTACAGTCTGGGATGGGTCAAGTGTCGGTCTTAGTGTCGTTCTTCGGAGGAAAAACTGCTAAGCCAGAACATTGTTCATAACATGTGACATATGTGATTACGATTATTATTATTATGGACTAACCATTTGTATTATTTGAATTATTGAGTATCCCTGGGATGGTTCTACCTCCTGGATACTCCCTGTGATTATTCTCATATAAGCCCTTTATGTGGTGTCGCTCAGACGCCCGACTGTGGCATGCTTATTATTTATTTTCCCTATAAGCCCTTTATGTGGTGTCGCTCAGACGCCCGACTATGGCATGCTTATTATTTATTTTCCCTATAAGCCCTTTATGTGGTGTCGCACAGACGCCCGACTGTGGCATGCTTATTATTATTTATTCTTATAAGCCCTTTATGTGATGTCGCTCAGACGTCCGACTGAGGGATGTTTTATTTTATTATCCTTTCGAGGCGTCGCTTCAGACACCCGATCGGTGCATTTTATTTTTATTCTCTGATTGCTTATTCATGTTTTATAAGAATAACCTGCTTGCGTGCGTCATGAATTTTATTTCGTGACTGACGAAGTGATCATGGAATGTTTCAGTGCATGATTATCATTTGTTATATTGTACCTGTGTTCATAATGTTTGCGAGTACATTCAAAGTACTCACTGGCTTGTCCCTGGCTATTGTCTTGGCCAGATTTCTTGCTTGGAGAGGAGCGCTGCGATGACAGCCCCGGAACCTAGGCAACGGAGACCGCAGCCTCGCGAAGATAGGAGTTATCCAGGTCAGCTGTTCCTGTGGGAAATGGAGTCCCATAGACGCTGAAGTATCGCAAACCGCTTCCGCCACCAACTACTAGAAACCTTTTTGTTGTACCCATTGACCAGAATGGTCTTGTACTACATATTTGGTATTGTGCTTGGAATTTCTGTACCAAGTTTGTGTCTCATCAGCTAACAGTAATCCTGGGGCTGGTGAGCACAAGGGCCATTTACTGGGAAATTAATATCCTGGAAAACCGGTCCCGACATCCACTATCCAACACCAATCTGCGCGCCACTCTTCCCACTTGCCGCGGAGCTCTCCTTTCAGATATGACTCCTTCTTGTTCAAGCGGAAGATCCAAGAGATACCCCTGGAGAGGGGAGCGCCGGCCTCTACTCTAGGCATAAAAAAGTGGCGAAAGAGCACTACGTTTGGATAGATCCCTATGTAGTTTTCGCACAGATGTGCGAAAACCGCCATCGTAAGGATGGCGTTGGGGGTGAAGTCTAGGAGGTGGAGGCCGTACGTGTTCATGATGTCGCAGAAAAACTCCGAGAACGGAGGGCACAAGCCGCAGTGAAAGAAGACAGCAAAGAAGAAGTACCCGCCGGGAAGCAGATCTTTGGCGACGGCGGGGTAGAATCTGGTCCGGGGATGAGCCTTGGTCTCCTTGGCCCAGAAAAGGTAATACTTGTTCCAGAGCTCCCTCGCGCTGAGCCTTGGCGTGAAGACTACGTTCCTCTTCCGCAGGGCGGCGAGCTTCGCCGCCTGCTCAGATTTCTCCCTCTTGGCCTTCTCCGCTTTTGCCTTCTCGGCCTTCGGAGCCATGGCGGAGGCGGCGGGGGAAGGGGCGAGGAGTTCGACGGCGCCGCGGGTGCGGAAGAGGGCAGAGGAGGTGTGGAGGCAAAGCGCTGCGGGGGATTTCTGGAGGTTGAAGACGAAGTGAAAGCGGAGGAGGGAAACTGCCCCTATTCCCTCTGCTTTTAAGGGGGGGAGTGGGGGACGTTTCGCATTTTTCATTAAAGAACGTGGCCACGATCTCTCCCACGACGCCGCAATCGACGCGTGCCGTTAGGGAGGGGTGCGGCGGATGCGGAAGGAGATTCGGCGTGCCGTGGGCCGCGTGTGTCCGTGCACTGTTTTGGGCCTGGCCCAACAGCGCTCGGCACTGTGTATGGCCCAGGCCCGGGGGCTCCTGTCGGTGTACTAAGATAGGGGTACCTTAGTACCCCAACTTGTGCACGGGCAGTAGCAGCTTCCCGCGGCAGGGCTCACCACGTGCTCGCCGGAGACCTTTCTGATCCTTATAAAACCATTCAAAAACAAAGTATACAACACAGAAGATCAAGGCCCCGGCAAGTGGAGCTTGCCGGGAAGGCCGTCCCAGGCTCAAGATTATCACATTTAGCACGAGACCCTGGCAAGAGGAGCTTGCCAGGAAAACCAGAAGACTACATCCCCGAAGACATGCCTTGGCGCAGCATGCGCCCCGGCAAGGGCCCGGGGAGCGACAAGCTTCCCAGCCCGGCAAGATCAAGACCCGGCAAGGTGCTTGCCGGGGGAACCTGCGCTGTGTGCCCGCACTCCAGCTCATCGGCCCACGCGTCTCCTTGGGGCCCTTCCAGGGACGCGTGGCGGATGGTTGTGCAGCCTGGGGGGCACGGTGGCACTCCACGATGACGAGGCTATCGCCGTGGCAAGCGGAGACGCATGGGCGGACGCTTTTGGGGTCGACGGCGACGGGCATTAAATGCTCTTGTCCCCCACTGTCAAAGTAGGTGATGACCACTGTTCATCCACTGTTCCCGCACTGTTACAACTACCACCAAAGTTACATTTTTGCCCTTCTTCTACGTTGGCATCTGTCGGTGACCCCTTGAGCTATAAAAGGAGGCCCATGCACAACGTAGAGAGGGTTCGGAACCCAGACAGCTCTCTGGCTCGGTGTAGCTAGTTCTTCAAGCTCCCGAGCTCACAAGCTCAATACAAACCAAGCAGGAGTAGGGTTTTACGCGTCCGCGCGGCCCGAACCTGGGTAAACTGCCCGCGTGCTCTCCTCGATCTGCTCTTTGTGCTCCCTCCGCTCCCTTACCGCAACGTACAAGGGGCTCCGGTCCCATAGGTGCTCGTGGTGGACAGTTTCCCCCGACAGAGAGGTTAGGTTAGTTCCGCATTGAGAGGTTTTAGACCTTCAGATTTTATCGCTAGACTGTCCAGATGATGATTTGGATTTGTCTTCTCATGTTTTTATAGGGGTAGTAAATACTCATCCGAGAGGCTCAATACAAGCATCCAACATATTACGCCAATCTCATACTCTCACAGTCTTCTTCCCCTACTAATGAGATGAAATATGCATCTCTGTACAAAGGACCGGCAAGTGGGCAAAAATTAATATTCAGCTAAGGGCTTGGTAAACCCTGAATTTGTTTGTTTTTTCCACGTAGATGCTGTCGGAATTGGGATTCCATGTGTAACGATGAATGGGATTCACAAATAAATTGCTCATGTGAGTGATCAAATAAAGAAAATAGTATAAAAGATTCAGACAAGTGAGCCATCTCTCAATTGACAGTCATGAAAATTAAACCATGCATATATAGCACCAAGCAAGCTGTCCTGAAAATCACATCCACACTGCTCTGTTTTGCTCAGCTCAGAAAGAATACCGGCCAGGTCGATCCTCATCGCCAAGAGTGGAAGACGAAAATAACAAGAGAAACATCATCATGCAGTACAGAATAACCAACACTTAAGTGAGGTGCTTCAGATGTTTCTCATGCACGCACCTAAACAGCTACCACAAGACTAGGAAGTAGGAATATACTCTCTCCGTTCCTAGATAGATATAAGTCTTATTACAGATTTTAATAAGGACTACATACGGTTGTACATAGACATATTTTAGAGTATATAAATTTACTCGTTTTGCTTCGTATGTAGTTCGAATCTCTAAAAAGACTTATATTTAGGAACGGTGGGAGTAATATACTCCCTCTATTCTTAAATATTTGTCTTTTTAGACATTTCAAATAGACTACGACATACGGATGTATGTAGGCATATTTTAGAGTATAGATTCACTCATTTTGCTCCGTATGTAGTAACTTGTTGGAATCTGACTTATATTTAGAAACGGAGGAAGTATATGGTTCACGCGTGCCAACAGCACAGCCAGCTCCACCAACAATTGGTCTGACAGCACATCCTACCAATCACAACCAGGAATTCAGGATTGGTATAATCTGAGAGCTCAACGACAACAGCTAGCAAATAGACATACGCCGACTACTAGACGAGTTAAGTTTGGCTTGTCCATCCAATTGCCACCAAAATACTCCATCATCATACTACCAACGCCACACACATGTTGCTGTCCTTCCATGCATCTGTGGCAACTTGCCAAAAAAGAAGCAGAACGAGTTCCCCCTCTTATATGTTACTACCTCCATAATTCCGAAATCAGTCCCTCTTTCCATGACTTCGCCATGAAAACAAACTGATCCAACACATCAGCTGCAGCATATGTCACACTTGTGCCCCTGAAACAAAGAAATCAAAGATGCACAACATAATCATATAAGCAGCAGCAGCAAGAGGAAACTATATACTAGTACTATAAAACAAGGAACTGATAGAAAGGGATTCCTTTTGTTTGCAGATTGTGCATTTTGTTTCACAAAGTATATAGTTCCTGAATTTCAGCTTCTATAATAAAACAAGTTATCCACCTAATTTTTATGACAGTCTTACTCATTACAAGTACTCTACCACAGACCCATTTCTTCTTTCAGTCTGTACATAGACTTATTCTGCTAACCTTCTTCATTTTATCTAATAATATCTACTTTGCTCTACACTGTTAAAAGTCTAATTTGTTGTAGAAGGGCAACTATAGAGTCCCTTGCCGAGTAACCACTATGGAGAGCAATTAGGGGCTATGTCGCCTACTAATTAAAATGATGGTATGTGCAAATAATCATATGGAGCAGTCACCCATACAAGAAAAAAGAGCAAGGCAACTAATTAGAATGGTGGCATGCACAAATAATCCTATGGAGCAGTCACCCATATAAAACAAAAGCAAGGCAACTAATTAGAATGGCGGCATGTGCAAATAATCATATGGAGCAGTCACCCATATAAGAAACAAGAGCAAGCTAGACAACTAATTAGAATGATGGAATGTGCAAATAATTGTACGGGACAGTCGCCCATATAAGAAACAAGAGCAAGGTAACTAATTAAAATGATGCCATGTTAATCGTATGGAACAGTTGACCAAAAAGAAGGCACTGAGCATCATGTGCACCTGCTCTCGTCCTCAGAGACAGCTTCAATGAACTCAACTAGATCCGCTGCTACCTTCAACCCAGATTTTCGGTCCTTTATACCCCGCAATATGCCAGAGTAAGCCTTGCATATTCCCTGTCTAAGCTGGTTACTGTAATCAACCTTATCCTCATCAGAGACATCAGCATAATATCTTGGGTTAGCAGCTTCTTTCAGCTTTTTCCTAACAGCCTGCAGGTGGTACTCCTCAAAATGCTTGCCGATAGCAAGAGCGATCTCTCCAAAGCATGCCAAAATTTGAGGTTTAAGCTTGGGTTTTGAGAGACCTTCGTAAAGAACATCCATCATATGATCACAGCATGGAAGGATTTCATCTCCCAAGACATGAAAGATAGTGCCAATCACCTCTAAATAGATAGGGGAGAATAGCTTCACGCTGCAATACTGAAAAAATATTGGCATGTGATCCAGAAACTTTGGACCGACGGCACGAGCCAGAGCACCAATAGCAAGCGCTGCTTTATCACGTGCAGTAGAACAGTCACAGGTCAGGACACGGCAAAACTGAAGCAACATAGACTGAGCAGACTCCCTAACGTGGTCCGCGTGAAGTGAATTGCCCAGTTTCTTGATTATGGCGTGCAGTACGTCACACAGCAACGCCTGAAGATTTTGCTTGTTAGTCTTGTCATCTGATGAAATTGCTTTGGCATCAAGCGCTGTGTTTAATCTTCGCATGATACGAGGCATCAAATCTACAATAGCTATTACAGCTTTAAAATCACATATGTTGCTTACTCTCACAACCTCAATCAATGCGCCATAAGCAGATGCAGATGCAGGAAGCCCGAAAGGGGTCTTCTTATCAAGTTCCGAAGCAGAAAGGATAGCATCGATAACACCACTAAGAAAAGGTGAAAGTTCAGATGAGATATTCTTTTTTGAATGGTCTACCTCAGATGAGATTGGCACATCATAACCTCGGGCAAGAAAATATATAGCTTCACAGACTTCCTTGGACACTTCTGGAACATCTTTACCCCTCTTTGACAACGCAGCCATGATGCAAGGGAAGTCTTCATTTGTGAAAAATCTTTTATCAAGAGCTGGAGCATGCAGAAGCTCAAACACCTGCCCAAGAGTGCATGTAGCGGTGCTTCTTATCTCCATGTGTGGGTCTTCCATCTTGTCCATCAACAAACCGACCACGGGAGCGAGTTTTTCAATAGAAGGCCCTTCAAGGATAACGCCTAGTACAGAAATAGCTGTCTTGCGACTACGCCAATCTGCCACTTTGATGTTACCCTCAATAAACTGCCTTGCAAGTGGGACAACTGCATCCCCGATAGTTCTAGCGACAAGGCCTAGGCATGTCATAGCACTCATGAAGATGTTCAGTTCATCAACATCTCTTTCTTGGTGTAACGACAGAGTTTGTAGCAGAAGTGGAACAAGTGAACAAAGGGGATTCTCAAGGAAGTGACAATCTGCCGTCAATATAACACGAGGAAAGCGTTTTCTTTTTTCTCGGAGTTTAATCTCTTTTCCACAAATAGTGCTCCAGAACTCGATACATTGGAGCGCAACTGTTTCGTCCACACCTCCTTCCAAGCCCAAAGCTTCAGTTGTAAGGCTGAGTGTGGTTTCCATGTAAGGTTCTAACTCCATATAATATTTGGATGCAATTGCAGTAAGGCAGCCGAATGCTGCATGCTTGACCTCCGCTGCTTCATCGGATTTAGCTGCATCAGATATTGCAGTCATTATACGATTCCTGCAATCATCATCATTTGCAAAGTCAGCAAACTTATGAACATTCTGTAGAGCTTTAACCGCCGCAACACGGACTTGAAAACTTTTCTCTGCCTGGTGGTTCACTGCCCGGATGACGGCATCCAGAACACCATTAATTGTGTCCTTCTCGAACCTCAAGGTCTTCTCCTCAAACACATACTCCAGCGCCTCTAGAGTTGCTTGCTTTAGTGGAGCAGGAGATGCACCCTGCTGTGCCATGTTGTGCAGTAATCTGCCAATGAGGTCTTGAAATCTCTGGGAGGGTATCTCAAAATATGCAAGCCTGCCAATAATCTGTGATGAGGCATGCCTCGCCTGGGGAGCCAAAGATCCTAGTGTTATCAGCAATGACTCCTTAATCTGGGATTTGATACGTTGATCCAGCTTGATCCATTGTTGGATGAGGATGCTGCTATCTTCAGAATACTTTCCTTCCACAGAATTCTTCAGCATAATGCCAGCAAGGCATCTGCACTCGGGCGGACTTGCCTCACTCGAGAGCTCTGCTGATAAGGACAGGAGGAAGTTGGGACGATTACACTCCTGGAGCTGCTTGAGTTTGCATTCTGCAACTAGCCTTATGTTGTTATCCGAATCCTGAGCATCTTTTAGAATCTGAGTGATATTATCCATAGCTGGCTGTATCAACTGTCCGTCCTGGCAAACATGAAAAAAAGCCATCCAGAATGGTTCAGTTAGAAATAGAAAAGGAAAAGAAAGCAGCCTGGTTACACACAAACTAACAAAGAAAATGGTAACGAACCGTCCCAAGAAAGGGCCACTAGACAAATTTGACATATAATAGCTTAATCGGACGTGTGCAAAGAGAACCACGCAAGGACATGACTGTTAGAAATTATCAAGTTAAGAGTTGTGTGGCAAATTATAAGTATGGATGGATGTAAAATAAATAAATGAGCCGCACGATCGAGCGGCACCAATAGAGCACCATTGCTAAGCTAGTTAATTAATATCCCATCCGGCAAGTAGGGATTTAGCTATCCCAAATTAATCCTGGCTGAACAGAGCCATGTATATAAGCTCATACATAGCCTGCTGAGTGAAGTTATACTAGTATACACGGTAAGTTAAAGAGCGTAAAAATGCAAAGACTAGGAGAACTGCTGCCGCCAGAACAGAGCAAAGAGAGGAGGGAGTTTCTGGACCAAGCTGCATGGTCCTAATATAAGCTCCAGCTAGCCCGTCAGATAGATGTAACCCAAGAACTTACTGAAGCATGGATATCCGTTCGGCCCTAATCAAGGTGAGATCGAGATTATAGCTAGCTAACAGACTCTGTGTGTTTTTACAGTGTTTATTTATTGGAGCACATACAGGCCCCAATATATATACGCCCAAAACGTGCTTTGGAACATTAACTGCGAAAAATCCTAGCTAGCGAAATAATACCAGCGTACGAAAACACAACATATACATACGTTGAACAGCGCATTCTTTCAACATGTAAAATAAAATAGTATACTAAGCTGAAGCAGCAGATTAAGAACAAAGACTGTACGTACATATATACGCAGATACTCCCTCTGTTCATTAATATAAGACGTTTTGGCAGTTTAATTTGAACTGCCAAAAAATCTTATATTAATGAACAGAGGTAGTACTATATATAGTACAAAGAAAGAATGATGACAAAACCTGATCGAAATCAAGGTGTTTCTTCTAATTATATACAGATTGAGAAAGTAAACAAATTCCTTGGTGAAGTACAATTGCAAGCAAGCGACGCGGAAAGACAAGATTAATTAATTTCCTTGTTCCATAATAATAATAATAATATATAATGAAACTAAATGAAGTAGCGCTGTGGTGCGGTGTGCGTAGCCAGGGTATGTATATGCTGTAGTGTATATAACCAGAAGAGGCCCTTTTTGACTAGTAATTCTAGGGATTCTGCTGTGCTGGACTTTGGGTTTAACCTAATCTAATCTAATCTATTCTAATGCATGGAGTGTTTAATTACACAATCAATTAATACGCTTCTCCAACGGGGACAGAAGGAAGGAATGCCGTCCGTCCATCCCCATGCGTGCTGGACGAGGATGTAGCTAGAGAGGGAGAAGTTAGGTTTCTTCCGGGAGAGGGAGAAGTTAGGTTTCTTCCGGGAGCTAGCGTCAAGCCAACTTGCCTTGTGGGATCGGACCGACGGGGCCAGAGGTACGGGATTCGACGGGATTCCAAGCAGGGAAGGAGACTGAGGAGGCGGCTAGGGCTAGGGTTAGGGGTCGAGCCAGAGCCAGAGCCGAGAGACGTGGGTGCAAAACGAACCAAGGCACGCGGATCTTACCAGCGGGGCGGGGGCGGGATCTCCGCTCGCTCCCGCTCCCGCTCCCGGTGGAGGGGAGGCGGTGGCGGTGGCGGTGGCGGCAAGCGGCCGGCGGTGTGCATCGGGACCGGCGGTGGTTTCTCGTTTTCTTTTGGACATTGGGATCGGATCGGGGGAGGGATCGAGATGGGAACTCCATACCGCATTATATTCAACTAGGAAACATACCCGTGCGTTGCATCGGTAGAAAAAAAAAACGCTTAGCTCAATAAAAACAACTCATGACCCCTCCAAAGGTTCATGTTCTCTAGTTCAAATTATACTCCTTTCCATAGTCACCATGAACGGCCACGGCAGCTACCCGACTGCAATGCATTCAAACGTGATCAATTCCAAGAAGATGGTATTGGCTACCGCGCGACACACCTGCAGTTGAGCCATTTCAATAAGAAATTGTTTGAACTTTTAAACTAACCACGTTAAGAACAAGGGAATGTTTAAACTTATAAAACTAATCACGCCAAGCTGGATGAGAGGGCCGCCCTTCGTAGGCTACACGGTACACCTACTCCATATATTATCTGTCGTCATTCGGCGGCTCCCCTCAGCCAACAACCCCAGTCGTCGGTGGTGAGGGGTTCGCTAGATCCTCTCATGTGGATAGTTTTATTGCAAAGAATATTAGTTTTTTTCGTTGTTCACCATCCTGGATTCAATGGCGGCACTGAATAAAGATTCTTCATATACTTCCCGGATAAGGCGGTTGGCCATATGGTTGGGGGTCGATTTGATAACCAGTCTGTTCAAGCAATGATGATATTGTGGCAGCGGCATCCTCATGGTGGAGTTTTCTCATTGGGCTCTGTTGTTGCAACGGCGTTTGCTCCAGTGTCGGCATGGAGCTTGGTCGGTAGTCCAGAAGCGGATGCAGTTTGTGGTTTGCATTGATGCCATGTGGAAGATAGTGGATCGTGTGCTGGGTTTATGGAAGTTCGGTGTGGTTTCCTCCTTTGGCGACTTAGTTGTGTCTTGTGTGGGGGTGCCAGATCTGTTGTTCGATGGCGTGTCTGGGGTGTTGACCCGGTCTGATTCGTACAACGATAATGGTTTTACCTTTGATGAGTCACCTTTGAGGTCCGTAAAGCTGCAAATCAGCAATGGAGCAACGTCGAGCTGGGGTGAGGAGGTGATCCATCATTTTTTATTTTGGTGGCTGCTGTGGTGGTGCTAGAGGTGACAGGCATTGGTGTCATGTTCGGAGTATTCTTTGGTCTTGATTGTAATTTTCCTTCTTGGCTAGTGCTCCTTTGTGCAAAGGCTAGCATTTTGCTGTCTTTTTAGTTTCATCAAGCCGCTGTTTACGTGACTTGTACTATGATCCTAATGGTATAAATGAGATAGGTATTATCATGCAAAAAAATATGATTCACCTCGCTTACTTATTACTTTTTTGTCTAAAAATGCACGACATTCTTCTAAAACTTATGAACACCTTTGAAATCGCATTGACTTTGGGAAAATGCATGATACTTTTCAAATTATGACATTTTTTAACAAACGAACACGTTTTAGAATTACATTGACACTTCTGAAAAAAGGTTGAAGTTTTTCAAATAATATGAACGTGTTTTTTAACTACACAAAACATTTTAAAATACACATATATTGTTCTAAAATTACATAAGCAATTTTCAGAAAGAATGAACACATTTGAAAATACAAAATATTTTAAAAAAGGCAAACACCTTTTAAAAGGGGTGAGAGCTGCGGCTTCGGCTCCGTGTCCTATAAAATGACAACAAAGCCCACAATCCATCAGTATGGATGCTTTATAAATCCGATCAAAGAAAATGTATGTTTCATAAAACAATAGTCAATGTAACATATTTAGGACATCTCGGGTATTTTGGTTATTGTGAGACAGATTCATGGCCCAATGTTAGAAACAAAGAAGGTGGGAATTACTTTAGGCGAGGATCTTCACCACAAGGAAGGACTCAAGCCCTGCATCACTGCACGGAGCGGCTGCCACTTCTGTGCAATATTAGCTGGCCATCATAACACCATCGCCATTTGGTGCTACGCTTTGTCATGCCTGTTCAGCAGGCGTTACGCACGACTGATCTTCCAAAGACATTAAGCTGTGTCAACTGGTGGTACTTGGCGGCATGGTGCTGAGGTGTATCGGCGGCGACCGCGACGTGCTCAGCAGTTTGCGCGCAGGGAGGTGGTGTCGTTCGGCGCCGTCGTGGCGTCGACGGTGGCTAGACCGGGCAAGGTTGATGCGTCAGTACAACTCTGAAGATGGACTCGTGGCAATTCGTGGCGGCGGCCTCTAAAAACACGCCGGACCAGTGTGTGCCCCATACCCGGCAAGTGGCTTGGTTGGGCCCTCAGGTCTTAGATGTTAGGTTTGGCTGTGATGTCTGTTTGGTATTAGGCCCAGACTATCAGCATCCCTGCATTAACTGGATAGGAGTAGCGACCGTTGTTGCCCAGACGGTGGCTTCACATTTACTGTTATATTTCTTTTTAAGGTCTTTCTGAATAACTAATAAAGCGGTTGCATGCGTGGCTCAAATGCAGAGGCCGGAGTGCTCCTCCTTTTCCAAAAAAAATAAAAAATCATAACACCATCGCACCATTGCAGCCCTCTTACGATGTAGAGCACGTGGTACAACTTCGGCTCCATGCCCATAACTGTGAGCTAAGAGAACTTAACTAACAACTCCTCAAATGACTACTCAAAATTAAAAGGCTAATCTAAAATTAAATTAGCTTTGGCGTATACCTTAGATTCAGTAGTAGATCAATGTGATTATATCACAACTCAAATTACATATATAGTCTCTAATTGCATGGGCGTTCTGGTCACTGAACAAATCCATCTATCTATACGTCGTTGTGCCTGTCGTGACAAACAAGCAACAATAATCTATCACCAAAGAAATATACCATGAGCAAGAACTACATGCCACAATTTGTCTCTAGCTGTCATCTAGACAGCTACGAACAGCATAGAATAGAACATCACATCTCATATCTCACTCTCTAGTTTATCTCATCTCTTAGCAAACAGCGTAAAATCGCAGAAGCACAAAAGAATCTCTATCTCTCTCTCTCAATCTCTCGCAGAAGCACAAAAGAATCTCTCTCTCTCTCTTCATCTCAGAGCAGTTAGCAGCTGCAGCAGCACGAAAAATAATAGCAGTGCATGCAGCCGCAAAAAACATCCCTTCTCGTTGCCCGTTTTCATCTTGCCGGGCTGCCCCTGCCCTGCCCCCACTCCGGCGTCGCCACTGACGCCCGTCTCTCCTGCCCTTCGCCGGTCGGGTGTCCCCCTTATCCCCATCCAATGGCTACATCGACGCCGCAGCACACACCAGTGCAGTCGCCCGCCTTGGCTGCATCGACGACGACCTCTCCTCTTCCCTGGACGACACGACACCCGCTCTCTGGAACGACGTTGCAAAAAATATTTGCAGACGGGGTGCGCTTAGATGCGATGCCATTGTCCCTGCAAGGGATGGCGACTTGTAGTCTGGGACGATGAGAAGGGCTCGAATCAGGAAGAAATTGTGGCCTCGTCGGAGGTCCGTCCAGGCAGCTCAAGCACGGATGCAGGGCCTCATCTGTAGCACGCAGGACCAGGATGTCCACTGGTGTTCTAGCGTGGCCACCAGCGTTGGGGAAAATAAGACGGCGTGCTCCAGGGGCTGGAAATTAATTTTGTATTTCTTTGGGCTAGCTTCGTGTGCGCGCTGCGGCCCAATCCTAGAATTTTGTATGAAGTGATATATAAATAGATTAGTACCACCTTGGATTTTGGAAAAAATATGGACGTGTTGAAAAAAAACTGAAAGCGTAAATTCATGGGAAGAAGCGTATTGTGACGGTGAACCCGACAAACTCGTTCCGTGCTTTATTATTAGGTAAAGATTCTAATAAAGATCGGCCGACAGGTTAAAATAGACAAAACTGGCCCTTATCTGAAACTTCAACACAAAATGACCTCGATTTGAAAATATTTCATGAAATGGTCCAATTATGCATGACGTCCGGGGCTCGGGCGCCATGCTAGATAACATGACACACCGGGCTAGGGCGTCATGCTATTTGGCATGGCGTCCTAAGTCGGGGTGCCATGCTACATGTCGCTAGTATTGTGCCTTAGCCCGGGGCGTCATGCTACATGTCGCTAGTATTGTGCCTTAGCCCGGGGCGTCATGCTCTCTAGCATGGCGCCCTAGCCCCGGACGTCACGTAGAAAAGGGCCATTTCGTGAAATATTTTTAAAATAGGGTCATTCTGTGTTGAAGTTTCAGATAAGGGTCAATTTTATTAATTTTCATGGCCGACAACATCTTTGCCACTCAACTACAACCAAATCGGAAACACTACTTCGCGTTGGCTCGTTAGAGAGATCGAAAGCCTCGCACCCTCTGACAGCCTCCCTTGAATCGTGTTGGACCCCACAGTCGGTGTCGAAACCGGCAGATCTCGGGTAGGGGTGCCCAAGTTGTACGTCTAAGGATAGATGGTAACATGAGACAGGGGACACGATGTTAACCCAGGTTCAGTCTCTCTCAATCGAGGTAATACCCTACTTCCTGCTTGATTGATCTTGATGGATATGAGGTTACAAGAGTTGATCTACCTCGAGATTGTAATGGCTAAACCCTAAAAGTCTAGCCTATGTGATTGCTATGATTCTGTTGTCTCTACGGACAAAACCCCTCGGCTTATATACATGCTGGAGGGGGCCTAGGGTTACAAAGATGACTTGGGGAGGAAGGAATCGTTACATCCGGACATCTTTCTTGCCTTACTACGTACATTTAGATACATTATAAGTGAGCACTTTTCCTGCCCTCTCAGCCTATTAGCATTCGTGGCCGTTGGATGTCACTTGTGGTCATTTTCTGCCATCCGATTGTCTTTTAATCGCATCGCGAGTCGTTTCGTTCGATCCTAACGAGCGCTAACCCGTTTTGGGCCGCTGCTCTGGTGGCTTTTTTCGGCTTCCGGGATTAAATTGGGCCTACCAGGCCTGGAATCATCCCTCGCGTGGAGGCTAAGAGACTCTCACCCGCAGCACCTGGACCCGGGGCAAAGCACGGCCGATCGGGAAAAAGAGCAGATGTGCGAGACGTCTCCTCTTCCCATCGGTGCTCCTTCCCGCAATCGCAACCACTCCTGCGCGTGGCGGCCAGGGTTAGCGATGTTCGATCCGCTAGCGAGGGAACCGGCGGTCGAGGGGATCTAGCGGACGCCAGCCGCGCGAGGGATCCAGCGCTCGAGGGAGTCGGCGTCGTCTCTCCTGATCTGATCTGATAGCGGTGATGGAAGGAGGAGTAACGGGCCGGAGGGCTAGCGGCGACAAAGGACTTGCGGTGGCGGTGCCGGCGGTACTCAGTAGATGACTTCGCAGCGAGCTAGCAGGGTTGGGGCGGAGGACTCAACTTCTTTACTCAAGGTACGAACGAAACCAAGTGACTTCTCCCTTTGTTTCTCAATCTCCCGATCGCTCAGACGAATACTTTCATAACTGCTTCATCCGATGTCTCTACTCCTGCCAGATCCTCTGCACCCACCCCGACGCCACCGGCAGAAACCCTAACAACGGCGGTCTCGCCTGGCCGCGCCCTTAATCTGCTGTAGGCACACCCGCGGCACCGAGGATGACGCCTCCGCGAGGTTGCCGCGATGAATCCCACGCCAGCGTTCCATGTACTACCTAAGGGGGCAGGGCCGAATTGCAGTGCCTCACGCACTCACCGGTGAGGTGATAGCGTGGGAGCCGTCGGCCACCAGGGTAGGAAAGCACCTCCGAGACGAGCAAGTGGAGTTGAGGTGCGCGAAGTGATCCAGAGGGCAGGTGCACGAGGGAATCCAGGGCGACGCGCATCAGCCGACGAGGGGTTCCAGGCGACGAGGAGTACAAATGCCACGGGCTGGTTCTGATCTGTTGGGTTGGAGGATTCTTACGGGCTATATATCCATAATTTTTACTACTCTGATGTTTCCTGAAGCATAGTTGTCGGCAACAGTGCCCCTGATGCTGCACGTGCTGGTAAAAGGTCATCCGAAAGACAGGATTTGGGTCTCACATCATCCGCATCAAGTCACCAAACATATCGGCTAGGGATGCCAGGGATGCCCATCAGGCCATATGTATTTATATCAGTATTAATATGTCCTATATTCAGCATTTGGATTTGACATAGGGAACACAAGACCTGTCCAATTAAGGCCAGATGGTTCATCAATAGACTCCATTGATCCTTATATTGTTCAAGAATTTCAGGATTTCCGATCTAACAATTGATTTGACAAGTTTGAGATGTGATTTTCTGGCTTGGGTAGTTGTTTGTAGTATTTATTTTGACAACTAGCACTTCAAAACAATAAAAATATGATCTTCTCAGGCTGAAAGCATGGACATGCATCCCACTTTAGTAGGTACTTCTGTGCCACTGATCGATGGTACGTACTGTCATTTTCTTTCTTTTTGTGTCCAATTAGCCTATCATTCTAATCACACTGTCGGTAATTCATATTCCTGTTCAGACTTGCATACTCTTAAGAACTGCATGAGTATCTGTTTTGTGCGTTCATACTCAGATCTCTTGATTCTCTAAACAATG
The DNA here is from genome assembly GCA_902687465.1 of Secale cereale. Classification (NCBI taxonomy): domain Eukaryota; kingdom Viridiplantae; phylum Streptophyta; class Magnoliopsida; order Poales; family Poaceae; genus Secale; species Secale cereale. The sequence goes on along the minus strand of LR738713.1, from coordinate 41,191,110 downwards.
ATGGCATAGGTAATTTTAATTGTGTTTGTTATTTCTTCCATGGAAATTAAAATTATGTCCATAATATATCCAATTGATTCATGGGTACCTTCACTACTTGATTCCCTATATTAATTTTAATTTCCCAGACAATTAACATTATGTCGTTGTTGATTTGTGGTCTGCCATATTATCTCCAGTTCAGAGCTTTGTCGATGCAGTTGACGTGCCTCAGTCGAATGAAGAGAAGTCGCAGATAACATAGTTAAATAGTCCCATTCAGATATACTGTGGAAAATCTGAACGTGTTTTCACCACATGTGTGTTGATAATCTGCAACACAAACAGAAAAGGTATAAAAAGGTTGATTGCCAATTCTTTTACTTTGCCGTTCTCCCCTTTTCTATGTTCTTTGTTTATGTCACTTCTAGATAGTCGGTATAATAATTTTAGGGCATGGCTTCACCTTATGGAAATAAATCTTTTGTAGAAAAGATATTTCAACTGAGGTATCTGCTACAAAACTTTGGAGAAGAAGCATACCTGGAATATTGTGTTCTCTCCCTGAAAGTTTTCTCAAACTATTCATACACAATGAAATGAAACTCAATTATTCAATTTCCATGCGATTCGGGATGATTGGAACAAGTACCGTCGTATCTTTGTTTTTCCCATGCAATTCAGAATGATTGAAACTATTATATTTGACTGTGTCCTACCTTTCTTTTCAAATATTAGATGGGCTTAAATTCTTACTACTAGGCTTTCTTAGGGAAGAATATGATCTGGTGAATTTTTAGTTCTATCGAAAATATTTGTGGATGATAAAGTGGGTTTGGGACATAACATGTCACGATGTTTCTACTACTATTTCTTCAAGTGCCTTCATGTTGTAGGCATATGTAGTTTCAGTGGTGCACTGCTTTTGCCTCAAATATTGGGAAATGATAATGCAATTATGCAACCAATGTCGAACTCCAATATGGTTTCACTACTGTTAATTTTTGTACCAACACAAACTACACTCAACCATATATATGTTCATGTAAATATTACTTTAATGCTTCCCGTCCTCACATATTTACATAATTCCTCTCATTATATTGTAAACATGGACGGGCGCAGCAACGCGCGCCATCAATGATCTAGTTGAAGTCATAACTGAACACGGGGGAGGGCCTTCTGCTTCTATCTTCACGATCCATCAATTCCACCCAGCATCAATGACTCGGACGCTTGAGGATCCCTAAATGCAGGACTCCCTCACCCACCATATGCACGCAAAGGCCAATCAAGACGTGCACAAGCTTCAGAGCTTTGTCGATGCAGTTGACGTGCCTCAGTCGAATGAAGAGAAGTCGCAGATAACATAGTTAAATAGTCCCATTCAGATATACTGTGGAAAATCTGAACGTATTTTCACCACATGTGTGTTGATAATCTGCAACACAAACAGAAAAGGTATAAAAAGGTTGATTGCCAATTCTTTTACTTTGCCGTTCTCCCCTTTTCTATGTTCTTTGTTTATGTCACTTCTAGATAGTCGGTATAATAATTTTAGGGCATGGCTTCACCTTATGGAAATAAATCTTTTGTAGAAAAGATATTTCAACTGAGGTATCTGCTACAAAACTTTGGAGAAGAAGCATACCTGGAATATTGTGTTCTCTCCCTGAAAGTTTTCTCAAACTATTCATACACAATGAAATGAAACTCAATTATTCAATTTCCATGCGATTCGGGATGATTGGAACAAGTACCGTCGTATCTTTGTTTTTCCCATGCAATTCAGAATGATTGAAACTATTATATTTGACTGTGTCCTACCTTTCTTTTCAAATATTAGATGGGCTTAAATTCTTACTACTAGGCTTTCTTAGGGAAGAATATGATCTGGTGAATTTTTAGTTCTATCGAAAATATTTGTGGATGATAAAGTGGGTTTGGGACATAACATGTCACGATGTTTCTACTACTATTTCTTCAAGTGCCTTCATGTTGTAGGCATATGTAGTTTCAGTGGTGCACTGCTTTTGCCTCAAATATTGGGAAATGATAATGCAATTATGCAACCAATGTCGAACTCCAATATGGTTTCACTACTGTTAATTTTTGTACCAACACAAACTACACTCAACCATATATATGTTCATGTAAATATTACTTTAATGCTTCCCGTCCTCACATATTTACATAATTCCTCTCATTATATTGTAAACATGGACGGGAGCAGCAACGCGCGCCATCAATGATCTAGTTGAAGTCATAACTGAACACGGGGGAGGGCCTTCTGCTTCTATCTTCACGATCCATCAATTCCACCCAGCATCAATGACTCGGACGCTTGAGGATCCCTAAATGCAGGACTCCCTCACCCACCATATGCACGCAAAGGCCAATCAAGACGTGCACAAGCTTCA
>LR738713.1:41149258-41180157 GCA_902687465.1 Secale cereale | reverse complement strand
GGAGTGCCCCCAACCTTGGAAACATCTCTGTAGATTTTTTTTAAGGGCTTGGATTCTTGGCAAAAAATACACTACATGAATTTGCCCTGCTTGCGAACTAAACTTGACACCCTTGCATCACTAAAATTGTCATCGAAAACCTTCAATTTGCCATGATCAAATCCCGAACCTTCGGGCGTTATGGGAGTCCTAATTTTGAGGATATATATGGTATTGTGAAAAAGATATAAGAGAGGGTGGGTGGGGGATCGAACTGACGATCTCAAGCTGACAGTCCAGGACTCGGGAGCCAGGTTATGAACTAGCATATGGGATCAATAATAAATATGTATACCTAGGAATTTGAATACAAAATTCGTTTGAAATTTTACGAGGGTTCTGAGGGATATGTCGCCACCGGCTTTGGCGATGCCGACTTGGATGAATCCGGCATAGCTTGGTATGTAGGCTTCGTCGGGGTACGATGATCTCGAGATGTCATTGCACATTAGGACAATGTGCTTGCGTTCGGCCTTGAACACCTTGAAAAGCACCGCCGTCCTCTCCTGCGGCTATGTTGTGCGTCCAAAATGCACTACACACTTGGCACACAACCATACTACCGTGAAGAGTACAAGTAAGCTACATGGGATTACAACTTTACTAGACTGGGGAGGACAAGTTATGTTGAAAACATTTCGTCAAAAACCTATCAATGGGGATCTAGTTTTGAAGCTCTTGATGCAAGGAGCACGAAGACGAGAAACGATTTTTGTAATTTGGATGTACTGCTCATGAGATATTTTCCATCATGTAGGAGGTGACTTGACGATTGTCTAAGTTTACTGCAGGAATTTTGGAAGGCCCTTGTTGAACACTGTAGTGTTGATCCAAATGTGTGGTTGGACGCACTGCCTGATTTTATTTCTAATTTCTTATCGGATGATGTAACTATTATTTTTGAGGCAATAAAGCTAGCCACGGAGACCTTCCCAGAAAAAAGAGTTTACAAGGTAACCTGGGGGAGTATTATTTTTTTAACTGAGGTGACTTTGCGGTGGGGAGGAGGTTCTGTACCCATGATGGTCAAATGCTTCTGTGTGTAATCAGAGATGGTATCCTCAAGCTATGTTGTCCAAACGTTATGCCTGTTTTGTGTTACTTAGTCTAACCTTCACGACTACACCCCTATTGACTAGTACTCCCTCTTTGTGTCAAAAAACGTCGTACATTTTGAGACAGAGGGAGTAGTATATGTTTTGCATTACGTAATAGTAGAGGTTTAGTTTTTCCTCCTGATGTGCAGAGGTATAGTTAAGTGAAGACCAAAGGTGATTTTGGCTCTGCTCCAGCTGACAGGACTCCAGGAGAGAAAGGGGGTAGGTGTGCTGCAGGCCTGCAGCTCGACCACTTCGAGGACTACTCTATTACTGAAGAAGATCAAGAGGGAGCGAAGATCTGGCCATCTCCTTCGGCTCCCACAATGTTATCATACCTGCCTGCCCAGAAAGAAATGAAGTGCTTGTTATTCTAATTGCGACAAAATATATTCTTGTTCAGAAGTTCAACTTTCCAAAGGTCGCCCTAGTGCACGTCGTGGAGTACCAGAGTCCTGAGCTTCCTTTGGAGAGCTGGGATTTCCGCTGCAGTTCATGATTCTTGGCTATACAAGGGCACTGGTCCATAGAATTCGGAATAACACTAACAAGGCTCTGTTTGGATGTGGATATTCGAGCCAAGAAATTGAAATGGGGTCCAATCCCAAAACTGGGTGGAAATGGAAACGGTCTTCAGTGGAAATGTTGTTGTTTGCGTATTCATGGAAATGATGGATGGCCGCAGGTATAGATGTCATTGGGGAAAGCGCGTGATGAGCAGTACATGCAAGCAGTGATGGAGAAGATCAAGACGGTGACGAGGCTGACACGACAACATGACGGATCTCCTCCTCCTGCCACTTAGGTGCTGCGGTTTTTTGGATATCTGCTCTTCCCGTGCTACTTTGTTGTGTTAGTTGTCGGAAGGGCATGGAGACCCTTATTCGCAAACTTATTATGGTCTGTAATAACGACTTATGTGTGTGTGATGACGTTGCCCTGGTGGCTTTATTAATTTAAAGCCGGACGCCTCTAGCGTCTACGTTCCAAAAAAAAATGTCAAAGAGAATAACCAATTCCAATTCCTGTTTGGATGTACAAAAACTTCAAATTATAATTCTTAAAAGAGTTTGAAGATTGTAAAGTGTTGTACATGTTTGAAAATCTATTCTCCACAACAGTGCATATGTTATTACGATGACTTGTCAATCTACAATACAATATATTGAAAATGGGCATAACATCGACAATACTCTTGAAAACGAGAATAATATTATAGACAATTTGTAACGGATCTCGCCGGTGCTCGCTTGCTTACAGATCGGATCGGGAAGGAGAGTGCTTGAAGAGAAAGAAAGGGGAGTAGGTAGGAAGATAAGGAGAAGAGGATGCCGTGGAGAGCAGCTCCGGTTATGTTTACAGTAATCCAACCTGCCTACACACACGCACCCACTCGCCTTAAGTACTTGTGCTCGTCGGCTCCCTTACTGGCTGGGTCGCACCTCTCTGTCAGTGGCCCCGCTTGGCTGTCGGCCCCTTCTGTCATTGGCCTTGGCGTAGAGGTACTGATATTCTCCCCTCCTTGTAAACTGGCTTGACCCCAAGCCAGCGAAGAAGGAAAACGCTGCTGGAGTGATCCCAGGTCTTCCCAGGTAGCCATGGGTGCCGGCAGCTGCGTCCAGCGCATGAGCACCCGTGTTCCGTCTCCTTGTTTTGTCTTAACGACGCGATCCTTCAGTATCGCTGCCGGTACCTGCTCTAGACGAAGAATTTCCGCATCAGGAGGAAGCTCGGTCTCTACCTGAATGTTCGACCCGACCGCTGATGTCTACACACGCTTCTACTCTTGTAGACTATGTTGGGCCTCCAAGCGCAGAGGTTTCTAGGACAGCAGCAATTTCCCTCAAGTGGATGACCTAAGGTTTATCGAACTCAGGGAAGTAGAGGTTGAAGATGGTCTCTCTCAAGCAACCCTGCAACTAAGATACAAGAAGTCTCTTGTGTCCCCAACCCACCTAATACACTTGTTAGATGTATAGGTGCACTAGTTCGGCGAAGAGATGTTAAATGGCAAGTGATATGGATGGCAAAACAAAGTAATATAAATCTGTAATAAAAAGTGCAGCAAGGAAACAAGTGGTAAACGTGAGCACAAATGGTATTGCAATGGTGGAAACAAGGCCTAGGGATCATACTTTCACTAGTGGCAACTCCCAACAACATTAACATAATCGAATCACATGATATTTCCCATAAAACATGCAATGGAGACGCACCCGGAGGTCATTCCTTCGTGGTCAAGAGAGGACGAGAATTATGTAGGGCTACAAAAGCACACCTCAAAGTTCGTAGTTCTCAATCTAAGGATTTCCCAATGTCACCGCGGCCATCCAAAGAGAGTCCCACAATCACCACAACATATCTAAAGGATAGTCAAAGACAAGCACCAAGAGACTCTCAATCTTCAATCAACACACAAGAGAGGAAATCACTCATGAAAATATTTTTCTAATCCATGTCCAATAGACCGCTGTCACCTTGGTCTCGGGGATTATACTAGATAAAGACAAGTGAGTACATCAATCCAATACATAGAGGAAGGGGAAACATCATGGGATCACCCTAGATTAACATAGCCTATGATCACAACGAAGATCACATCATGGGAGAGAGAGATAACCACATAGCTACTGGTAGAAACCTCAGCCCTGAGGAGGAACTACTCCCGCATCATGGAGGGAGGAAGCAACGTCGATGGAGATGAATCCGGGGGCACTTCCCCGTCCCGGCAGGGTGCCGGCTGATGTCTACACACGCTTCTACACTTGTAGACTATGTTGGGCCTCCAAGCGCAGAGGTTTGTAGGACAGCAACAATTTCCCTCAAGTGGATGACCTAAGGTTTATCGAACTCAGGGAAGTAGAGGTTGAAGATGGTCTCTCTCAAGCAACCCTGCAACTAAGATACAAGAAGTCTCTTGTGTCCCCAACACACCTAATACACTTGTTAGATGTATAGGTGCACTAGTTCGGCGAAGAGATGTTAAATGGCAAGTGATATGGATGGCAAAACAAAGTAATATAAATCTGTAATAAAAAGTGCAGCAAGCAAACAAGTGGTAAACGTGAGCACAAATGGTATTGCAATGGTGGAAACAAGGCCAAGGCTTCATACTTTCACTAGTGGCAACTCCCAACAACATTAACATAATCGAATCACATGATATTTCCCATAAAACATGCAATGGAGACGCACCCGGAGGTCATTCCTTCGTGGTCAAGAGAGGACGAGAATTATGTAGGGCTACAAAAGCACACCTCAAAGTTCGTAGTTCTCAATCTAAGGATTTCCCAATGTCACCGCGGCCATCTAAAGAGAGTCCCACAATCACCACAACATATCTAAAGGATAGTCAAAGACAAGCACCAAGAGACTCTCAATCTTCAATCAACACACAAGAGAGGAAATCACTCATGAAAATATTTTTCTAATCCATGTCCAATAGACCGCTGTCACCTTGGTCTCGGGGATTATACTAGATAAAGACAAGTGAGTACATCAATCCAATACATAGAGGAAGGGGAAATATCATGGGATCACCCTAGATTAACATAGCCTATGATCACAACGAAGATCACATCATGGGAGAGAGAGATAACCACATAGCTACACGTACGAGCCCTCGGCCCCGGAGAAGACTACTCACACATGGACATGGTGAGGAGGAGGTTGATGATGGTGTTGATGGAGAGGTGTAGCCCCGCGAGGAGGAGACGGCCGGCGGCAGCCACGGAGGCGGCGGCGGCGGCCCTTGGGGGCGCGGCGGCGGCGGCGGCCCTAGGGGGCGGCGGCGGCCCTAGGGGGCAGCGGCTCCTTGGCCCCCCTTCTTCCTTGTGGATGGTGCTGCAATGGTGCTGGTCCTCCCCTCCAAGACGGCGGCTCGGGAGGAGGAAAATTCGTGGCCCTTGGTGACCTAGGTTTCCTCTCTTTATATAGACTCTCGGATTCCCGTCATCAGATTTTGGGCCTCAGTAAAACGGGCTTTACTCGGCCGTCCGGACTCCGATTTGGACGAATTTTATATCAGAAGCATCGCCTCGAAATTCCCCACAACTTTCGCAACTAGACATTTTCCGTTTGACGTCGTATTCCGGCCAGAACGTGACCATCTTTAAAAAACGTTCTCATACAGATTTCAGGAAAGTTAGAGTCCTACTCCAATACGACTCCTTTTGCGTTTTTGTCAATTTCCAAGTAATTCCTACACAATAAAGTGTAAAACAAGAACATTGTGCACTTTTGCAACCATTAGTAGGATAGTCCAAATATGATCAAAAGTGTATGGAAGTGCATAAATATCATAGCAATATCACACAAAAAAGGCATGGAGCAAGCATAAATTATAGATACGTTTTGGACGTATCAACATCCCCAAGCTTAATTCCTACTCGTCCTCGAGTAGGTAAATGATAACAAGCATGATTTCTGTGGTGACATGCTATTAACCATATAAGAACTTTTCACAGTCACATGACAAGTGCTTACTGAGACAATGAATCTGTAGTAATTAAGTTGCCTCATGAGAAAATCACAAAGAACTGAAAGTTTTAAAATATGATACTGAAACACTCAATAGATTTGTAGTGAGCATGGTGTGCAAATATGACAAAGTGATATCTCGCTTGCCCCCTTTAGTGAAGCAAAACATAAATGCAGGGGCACCTCCAAGGTTTAAGTGACGACTAGATACAATGATTTCAGAATAAACGATATCATAATCATGCAAAAGACAATGGTACTTTGGGACAATGCACATTACACTCAGAATAACAATCATGCTCTAAATAGTTGGTGCTTTAAAGAAGGTGGAGACTCTCGAACCGTGGCTTTTGTTGGCAAGGTTGAAAACCCGTGGTCGGAAACAAAGACGAAACATGTACCAGAGTGATGGGCCTCTAACCCCTCGTTGGTTACCCCAAGTGGAAGGTGTAAGATGCAGTGTTGTGGAAGTTTTTTCCCTTAGCAAAGATGCCAAGGATCGAATCCCCAGAGACTCCTAGGTTCAACAAGTAGGTGTCAACTGCTAACGGCGCCAGATATTAGCAATCAACGTGGACCTGCACACAGATACAAATAACTTTGCTCCCAACGAGTACAGAGAGGTTGTCAATCCCTCCGGCCTTGTAGTTCACAAAGGATTAAACGCAAATAATAGTAGTGATAGATAGTGCTTGCAATAGTAAATAATAACGGAAAATAAATAGTGGATGTGATCAATGATGGTAATATGGACCGGAGTCTCATGATGTTCACTAGTGATGTCTCTCTCTCAAAGGACGATAAAACAGCTATGTGAGGTAAACGAATTACAGCTGGGCAATTGACAGGACCACGAACGCAAACCAATGCTGACTACATTGCAAGAAAGGTTGAGGTTCAAAGCATGGGCGGTACGCCAAAGTAAGTAGACCGAAATCCATCAATATCTACTACTAATCATCCACCTTGAGATATCTATCCAGAACATCTCGCTGGTATTAAGTTGCGAGCCCCACCCATAGTGTAAACTCAATACAACAGACAGCTGCATTAAAAGAACTTTGCGTAAAGTAAACAATCCTTGCACCCGCGGGCACAAGCACCGTTGTTTTTCCCCTTGTGGCAACAACACATCCCCTAGACTCATGTTTCTGTCACTCAAGCTAGTCATCGAGGGGCATGAACCCACAATCGAGCATAACGTTCCCTCTTGGAGTCACTACCTATTACTCGGCCAAAGCAATAAATAACAACGGAGAACATGCAAGAATTACTTATGAACATAAATATAAAAGAGGTAGATCAAATATATTACTCAAGATCAATCTGAACATAATATCATAATCCATCGGATCCCAGCAAACTCATCATAGCAACAGCATAAGGATTACATATGTGCCTCGATCATGTAGGGCAGCTCACGAGGACTAATTAGTGAAGCACAAGAACGGGAGGAGAACATCACATAGCTACTGGTCATGGACTCATGGTCCAAGGGAGACTACTCACAACTCATCCGGGAGGCGTCCATGGTGGTGGAGAGGCTCCCGGTGATGATCCTCCCCTCCGGCAGGGTGCCGGGAAGAGTTCTCCCGGTGCTCCCGATCTTGGAAGGGGCGGCGGCGGCGGAACAGAGATGGGATCGCGAAAAGAGTTCCTCCTCTTGAGGGTTTCGGAGGACCCTCTAAATGTATGCCAAAGGGGGGCACCAGACGGGGCTCGGGGGGCCCAGGCACCCCCCCGGCGCGGCCCAGGGGGGGGGGCGCCGCCAGGGCGCCTGGGGCCCTGGTGGCCCCCCCGGCTGTCCTTCGGGCGCAAGGTTGTTTCCGAAACGCTGATTTTTTATATAATTTTTCTGGATTTTTTCTGCAAGTTCTCGTAACGTGAAAACCTGAAATACAAAAATAGCCGAAAACAGAAACTGGCACTGGGGTGCACTGGATCAGTAGGTTAGTCCAAATATGATCAAAAGTGTATGGAAGTGTATGAATATCATAGCAATATCACCCAAAAGTGGCATGGAGCAAGCAGAAATTATAGATACGTTTTGGACGTATCAACATCCCCAAGCTTAATTCCTGCTCGTCCTCGAGTAGGTAAATGATAACAAGAATAATTTCTGTGGTGACATGCTATTAACCATATAAGACTTTTTATAGTCATATGACAAAAGCTTACTGAGACAATGAATCTGTAGTAATTAAGTTGCCTCATGAGAAATCACAAATGACTGAAAGTTTTACAACATGATATTGAATTATCAAATAAATTTGCAATGAACATGATGTGCAAATATGATAAAGTGATATCTAGCTTGCCCCCTTTAGTGATGCAAAACATAAATGCAGGGGCACCTTCAAGGTTTAAGTGATGACTAGATACAATGATTTCAAAATAACCGATATCACAATCATGAAAAAGACAATGCTACTTTGGGACAATGCACATTACACTCAGAATGACAATCATGCTCTCAGTAGTTGGTGCTTTTGAAAGAAGGTGGAGACTCAACATAAAAGTAAAAGAATGGCCCTTCGCAGAGGGAAGCAGGGATTAACTATGTGCTAGAGCTTTTTTTATTTTGAAAACATGGAAGCAATTTTGTCAACGGTAGTGGTACTTCATATGTGTTATGCATCCTATAAGTTGCAAGCCTCATGCATCGAATACCAATAGTGCTCGCACCTTGTCCTAATTAGCTCGGATTTTCATGGGTTATCATTGCACTACATATGTTTCAACCAAGTGTCACAAAGGGGTACCTCTATGCCACCTGTACAAAGGTCCAAGGAGATAAATCGCATTTGATTTCTCGTTTTTGATAGATCTCAACTTGAGGACATCCATACCGGGACAACATAGAAAATAGATAATGGACTCCTCTTTAATGCTTAAGCATATTCTCATAAGAGATTGAGGATTAAGGTCCAAGCTAAAACTTCCACCATGATACATGGTTGGCGGCCCAATGTTCTTCTCTAACAATATGTATACTCATTCAAGCCACGGCAAATCACCCTTACTTCATACAAGATGAACATGCATAGCAACTCACATGATATTCAACAATAGTGTAATAGTTGATGGCGTCCCCAGAAACATATATACCGCTCAACAAGCAAATTATAAATAAGATACACAAGCGACATGTTCTTTACCACAATAGTTTTTAAGCTACTTTCCCATGAGCTATGTATTGCAAAAATGAAGTTTTTAAAGGTAGCACACGTAAATTTACTTGGAGTGGCGATGAAATACCACATATGGGTAGGTATGGTGGACTCATATGGCATAACTGGGTTTAAAAGGATATGGATGCACAAGCAGTCAGTCCGCTTAGTACAGGTGGAGGGTAGCAAAAGACTGGGAGCGACCAACTAAGAGAGCAATGACGGTCATAATCATGCAGAGCGACAAAGCATCATTGAATCAGGCATGGTAGTTATATCGCTACTCAGAAATAAAAGATCATCAAGGCTTGACAGACTTTCTTTATAGTCTTAAATATGCGTGAGCATACGCCAAGTCAATCAAAATAAATTCTCGAAGGAAGATATTACTAAACCATACCACATCATAGGCAAACAAATCAAGTTGGTACTCCAATAATACATTGGGAATCCCCCAGCTATTTGAGACTAACCACAAGAAAACATGAATTACTAAGCACCATTATGCAAGTAGCATCTTTATCATAGACATATCAACCCATGCAACGGAAGCAAACTCTCTTAATGAGATAAGCATGATAACTAAAGAGAGTTCAAGCAACCAACTAAACAAAAGCTCTTTGAAAAGATAAGCATGAATACTAAGAGCAGAGCACGATAGTAGCTATTAAAAGACAAAGAACACACACAGCAAAGATAGACATGAAAATTCTATGTTATGTTCTAGGTAGAAATGGAGCGTGTTTCTCTCCCACATAAAGAACGCTGAGTTCCGACTCATTATGAAAAACTAAAAAGAAAACTAAAAGCAAGACACTCCAAGCATAGCACATAACACATGAAGTGATAAAAATATAGTGGAACGAAAGACGAACTGATAATGTTGATGGAGAAGGGGATGCACGGGGGCATCCCCAAGCTTAGACGCTTGAGTCTCCGTGAATATTTCTTGGGGGTGCACGGGGGCATCCCCAAGCTTGAGCTCTTGACACTCCTGAATCTTTTTATCATCTTCCCTCGCACACTTGAAAACTCCCTTCATACATAACTCATCATAATCTGATTAGCGAGGTTAGTACCCTTAATAAAATAATTGCACCTTGCTGGAAATAAAGATATTCTTGAAGGTCTACTGTTTCTATAGATTGCCAAAAGGTTTTTGCAAAGAAAAAGCAAGCTCTTGATTTGCAAAATGAAGGAAAGGCAAAACAGGACAGAATCTGTGAAAAACAGAACAGCAGGTAGTAATTGATTTGTTCGGGATACTTCTGCAACTCAAATAAAAAAACTCAGAACAGACGCACGAAAGACAATTATATAGAGAACGCTGTCGAAACAATTCAGACAAAAAAGATGATCTGGTGATTTTATACGAATTTTTCTATCCAAGGACAGAATTTGTTTCCTGGACAGCACCTCACAACGTTTGAACTTTCTAGCAATCAGAGGCTATACTTGGCACAAATATGAAAATCAAAGATACAATGATGATGCTACTGTAGTAAACAACATCATGACACAACAAAAGCAAAATATAAAAATTTATTCATGTGGACTGCCTCCCAAAAGCGCTTTCTTTTATGCCTTTAAGCTAGGCATAATGCAAATAGATCAAGTTTTATCAAGAGTAAAAGAATAGCTAGCCCGTACAACGGACTCAAAAGGTAACTTGACCTTCTTACGAGGGAAGTGTTCCATCCCTTTCTTGAGAGGAAACTGAAATTTTATATTACCCTCTTTCATGTCAATGATAGCACCAACAGTGCGTAAAAAGGGACGTCCCAAAATAATTGGACATGAAGGATCACATTCAATATCCATAATAGTAAAATCAACGGGCACATAATTATCATTGACAACAATAAGAACATCGTCGATCCTCCCCAAAGGTTTCTTTATGGAAGAATCAATGAGACGAACACCAAAAGAACAAGAATCATAAGGTTTCAATTTAAGCATATCATATATTCTTTTGGGCATAACAGAGGTACTAGCTCCAACATCACATAATGCATAGCAAGAGAAGTCATTCAAATTAATTTTTATCATAGGATCCCAACCATCTTCTAGCTTTCTAGGTATGGAGGCTTCTACTCTAAGTTTCTCCTCCCTAGCTTTGATGAGAGCATTAGTGATATGCTCTGTGAAGGCAAGGTTAAGCGTGCTAGTGCGGGGATCTCTAGACATTTTGTGAAGGAAATCAATAACTTCGGTAAGAGTGCAATTATCAAAATCAAGGTCACGAGCATCAAGTAAAGTGGTAGTGGTGTCCTTTAGGTTCACTTGTTTGGTAGTTTCTTTAGTCATAGCATCACCATTAATAGGTCCATTGGGACCAGGAGTGCATTGGGTGCTAAGAGTTTGAACATCCTCAACAACTTGGATAGTAGCAACAGTGTGGTGGGTAGGAAGGCTCTTAATTCTTTCCTCTTCCTCCATTTCTCTAGCCCATCTTTCTTTAAGTTTAGACATCATCCTAATGTTTTCATTAATTTGCACTTGAATAGCATTCATAGGAGTGACCTTCCTCTCCTCAAGAGGAGAAGTTTCAATTTTAAGCAATTTTACCTCATTGGCTAAGTGGTCTACCCTCAAAGAGAGATCATCTAGTTTATGTAGTTTTTCTTCTACACTCTTATTAAAGGCTTTTTGAGTAGTGATGAAATCTTTAAGCATAATCTCTAGTTCAGTAGTGGAGTTCTTGGTGATAGGATAAGCATTGTTGTTCCCATAAGAATTAGAGGGGAACGGTCTAGGATTGTTACCAAAGTTACTCTTATAAGCATTGTTATTAAAATTGTTTCTAGAGATAAAGTTCACATCTACTTGTTCTTGAGCAATCAAAGAATTTAAAGGAACATCATGAGGATCAACAGAAGATTGCTTCGAAAGTAGAGACATGATCAAGTCAACTTTTTCATTTAAGGAGGAAATCTCCTCGATAGAGTTTACCTTCCTACCTGTTGGAGTGCGTTCGGTGTGCCATTGGGAATAATTGGTCATCATCTCATCGAGAAGTTTTGTGGCAGCACCAAGTGTAGTTGACATAAAAGTTCCTCCCGCGGCCGAATCTAACAAGTTCCGCGAGGTAAAGTTCAAGCCTGCATAAAAAGTTTGGATAACCATCCAAGTAGTCAAACCATGAGTAGGGCAGTTCTTGATAAGAGATTTCATACGTTCCCAAGCTTGGGCAACGTGTTCATTATCCAATTGTTTAAAATTCATTATGTTACTTCTAAGTTGGATAATTTTAGCAGGTGGATAGTATTTTCCGATAAAAGCATCTTTGCATTTGTCCCATGAATCTATGCTATTTCTAGGCAAAGACTGAAACCAAATTTTAGCTCCTCCTCTCAAGGAGAAAGGAAAAAGCTTAAGCTTAACAATATAACCATCTATTTCTTGGTACTTTTGCATATCACAAAGTTCAACAAAGCGGTTCAAGTGTAAGCAGCATCATCTCCAGCACCGGAGAATTGATCTTTCATGACTAAGTTCAGTAAAGCAGGTTTAATTTCATATGAAGGTGCTGAAGTGGCAGGTGTAGTGATAGGTGTGCTGATAAAGTCATCGTTGTTGTGACTAGTGAAGTCACACAACTTGGTGTTTTCATTGGAACCCATAGTAGCAAGCAAGCAAGATAACTATTTTTGTGATTTTCGATAAAAGATACTAAAGCTAAAACTGAAAGGTAAACTAACAAGTCTAAAAAGCAAAGGTAAAAGATAGCGTGCAACTCCCCTATCCTGAAGAGTGGAGTCCCCGGCAACGGCGCCAGAAAATACTCCTTGATGGGCCTCTAACCCCTCGTTGGTTACCCCAAGTGGAAGGTGTAAGATGCAGTGTTGTTGTCGGGACCCCGATCCTAAGTCACACCGATCTAGCATGTAACACACCATATCACTTTGCGGCCTCACGCACGGTATCCCCACGGGTGCCACCTTACCTGGCCCGGGACCGTTTGCGCATTTTGGCTCACGTATATGATAGTGTCGCTAGCATCCATATGACAGAGAACCCGGGCCGACATGACCAGTTATAAACCAAAAGTGGCACTGAATTACAGAGACAGGCATTCATGACCCAGCAACGAACGTGTCGGTCATCAACGTATGAACCCAAGTCGTAGCAAGCTACAAGGACTTAAAGGAACAACGCGTGACATTTCCCCTAAGGGACAGACACAGGAACGAAGAAGGACATATGCCGGTCAGCCTAAGTGATCCGGACCAGTAGCAAGCTACCAAGGCTCAGTGGAAGCACTAGGAGACATTTCCCTGTAAGATAGGCTACCAAGGGTAAACAACTAGGTGTCGGATCCCACACATACCAAGCATTTCAATAGCATACACACAATATGCTCAATATGTGCAAATACAACATGGCATCACAACAAGACTCTAATAAACAAAGTATTTATTCATTAGGCTCCGAGGAGCCAAGTATTACAAACATGGGTCTCACGACCCAACATTCAGAGCATACAAGCAACAAGCGGAAGCACTACATGTCTGAGTACAGACATCTATAAATGAAAAAGGCTGAAGAGCCTGACTATCTACAACACTCATCCAAGATCGTAGCTGAGGTACAAGCTACTTGTCGAAGTCCAAGCGGAACTACTAGTGAGACATCAATCCTATCTGCAAAACATGAATTAAGCAAACATGAGTACAAAGGTACTCAGCAAGACTTACATCAGATCCTATTATACATGCACTTGTATCAAGATGGCAAGTGGGGTTTAGTTGCAGCAAGCCAGCTTTGACTCAATGGCTATCCTATTCTACGATTGCTGGTAACACTTTGAGGTGGCGCACACGAGTCCACTAAACACCACATAATACACCACTATGGATTCATTCCCGTCTCCCTACGAGAAGGCCATCCATAGCACTCACACTTGTCTTGAGTATTTTAGAGTATCCACTTCAAGTTGTCTATGTACCACGTAAGCATCCAAGAAGTCCATATCCGCGGACCCGGCTATTCGAATAGATTATGTTAACCCTGCAGGGGTGTACTTCTTCACACACGCTCTCGCCACTTACCGCCAGGTACATCTCGTGTATCTCGGCAACCTTCAAGCGGAAGCCTGGCGAGGGTGTCGGCCACGACCTGACTAACCACACAAGTCTCTCGTCCAGGTTTATCGCCTATTCGGGTTCCATCCGTGGGGAGATCCGGCCGGGGTGTCGCTCACGGCCCCAAATGATGTGCGCAGGGTTCCCAAGCCCACCTCGCCGAGTGGATCTACGCTTGGTACACCGTGCCACGGTGCCTAGTCTGTCCCAAGCCCACTGGCCGAGTGCCACTTGGTAGACTACTAACACTAACTACAAACACCAGAAACTAGTTGCAACTCCTGGACAGAGATCATGTTGATTAATAAGTCGAGAGGGGTCGAGTTACCGGAACCCAATGTGTGGTAGTAACTAGTCATTGGACAACATACACAGAACTCAGTTCTTAGGGACGGTTCAAGTGAGACAACCCACCATGTACTCCTACATGGCCTCTCACCGCTACCTTTACCAAATCGTGTTCACACGTTTAGCCCTCAGCATCAGAACATATCATTTCGCTCCAATTCATTCCCGATGAATTAGACCTGACACACTCTAAGCAATAGCAAGCAAGGCATGGTAAGATCACATCATGGCTTCAATCAACTCCTACACATGCTAGTGGGTTTCAACTATTTACTGTGGAAAGACAGGTCATGCAGAGGAATGGGTTCAACTACCGCAGCATAAAGTAGCAGTTGAAATCGTTGTTGTCCTAATGCAATAACAGGGAGCAGGAGCGAGAGAGGGATTGTATCGGAATGAACAAGGGGGTTTGCTTGCCTGGTGAAACAACGTGCAGAGCACTGCTCCTCTGACAGGTACTCTGGATCGGTCTTCGGAGCTGGACCTATCGAGAAGAACGGTGCCGACAGTCAAACACAAGCATATGCAACAATATGATGCATGATATGGCACGAAGTTATGATGTTGTTTGAGCTAATGCAATTAGCATTTTATTTGGTTGAACTCCATTTGAACCAAGGGTTCAAATGCAACTCTTTAATAAGTATTATAAAATGCCATATATGTGTTTTCATATAAATAGTAGGTTTAACTTCATTTGTCATGCATGAAAATGGTACAGATGGATAGATTGAATTTTTCTGATAATTTTTCATATATAAATTATTTCATTCTGAGCTACGGTTGAATTTCTGTGATTTTTTTGAAGTTTAAGCCAATTTCTGAATTAAATAAATCATTTAAGATTTATTTAAATAAACAGAACTGGATTACTGCATCAGCATGACATAGGCATGACATCAGCAGGTCAAAGGGGCTGTTCCAGAGTCAAACCTGACAGTGGGGTCCACTGGTCAGTGACTCAGTTAATTAACTGAGTTAATTAACTCTAAAATAATCCTAACATGAATAATTAGCAGGGCTGGGCCCACATGTCAGTGGCTAAACTAATTAACAAAACTTAATTAATTTAACCAAATTAGTCAACTAACTAAAGGGTGGGGGCCCACCTGTCATTGACCCAGGGGGTCAAATCACACCGGTCAGCGGTCAAATCCCACCGGCGGCTCGACGCCGGCGACCACAGACACGGCGGAGGGGCACGGAAATGCCGCTCCGGCGGTCAAATGGGCAGCGGAGACCACGGGCGAGCTGCTGGAGCTCGTCCGCGTCCATTCCCGCAAGCGGCAGGAGCTGGGACGGCCGGAGCTCGCCGGAAACAAGCTCGCGGCGGCGCCGGAGTTCGGTCGAGCTCGGGCTCGAGGCCGTGGTGGCCTAGGCGGGGCAGCGCTAGCAGCTACGGCATCTACGCGACGCGGGGAGCGTGTTGGTCGCACGCCCGGGACCAAAAGGTCACCGGAGCACCACCGGCGACGAGCGCGGGCGGCGGCGCGTGCGGGTGATCGTGGAGCGGCAGCTACGGCCTGCGAGGGGGAGAACGGAGAGGGGGACCATGGACAGAGGCGTACGACGATCGCAGCGGTGCAGACGGTGGGCTCGGAGGAGGGCCGGAGCAAGCAGGGCGGCGAAGGGGATCTCCGGCGGCCGGCGATGAAGAAGAGGTCGAGGTAGAGGCCTCAGGGCGTCTGGCGATGTGTGACTCGTCGGGGAGGATAAGGGTGAAGTGGCGGAGCTTTCGGGCTACTCGGAGGGGCGAGGGGTGGCCTGTGGCCACATCAGCGGTGATCGACGGCGACGGCGGCGTTCGGGAGCTGCGAGAGAGAGCGAGGGAGAGGAGGGGAGAAGGCCAGGAGAGTGCGAGAGGGTCGGGGGGGAGGTGCGTGGCTCATCCAGAGACCACCAGCGGCGAGGGGGAGGACAGGCAGGCAGGAGGCGTGGCGCTCCGGCCGTGCGCGCGCGCTGGCCACACGCTCGGCCTCCTGTCGTCGGGGAAGACGACAGAGGAGGGCTCGGTGGGCTGGGCTGCCAGCTGGGCCGGCCCAGTGCCAGGCCAGCAAGTGGCCCAGGTAAGCTCTATCCTTTTATTTAATTATGTTTTCTAATTTTCTGACATTTGTTTTGATTTAATATCTAAATTAAATCAATTATTTCTTCTGACATATTTATTTTGCAGGGACCTAGAAATTAACCCAAGCCCCTAAAAATAAACAACCAGAATTTTGGACATATATAAAATATATAATACATATATATCCAATGCAAATAACTATTGCATTAATTCCAAATGCCCAAAATAAATACTTATGAGCTCCTAATAATATTGGCTTGATTTTTATCTCTGGCCAATATTTTTAGAGGGCCACATGAACATTTTCTTGGACCCTTTTGGAGCAACTTTTATTTGGGTCGTTTTCAAAAGGGTTTCTGAGGGTTTCACAAGTCCTCATTTCAATTTCATTTGAAATTTTAAACATGATGCAACAACAAGGCTAACCTAGTGCATACCAGAACTAGGGTTGTGACAACTCGCCTCCACTCGAAAGAATCTCGTCCCGAGATTCAGGAGTAGGCGGAAAGAAGGTAGGGTACTCCAGTCGGAGACGATCTTCTCGCTCCCAAGTAGCTTCTCTCTCGGAATGATGAGACCATTGAACTTTGAGAAACTTGATGTTATGACGTCGAGTGACACGCTCTGCTTGATCCAAAATGCGAACGGGATACTCTCGATATGTGAGGTTATCTTGGAGATCAAGCGTTTCGTGGTCCACTTCGCGGATGGGATCCGAGAAGCAACGCCTGAGTTGAGAGACGTGGAAGACATCATGAACTCGAGAAAGATGTGGGGGTAGTTCCAATTGGTAGGCAACCTCTCCTCGTTTAGCGAGAATGCGAAAAGGACCAATGTAACGAGGAGCCAACTTGCCCTTGATACCGAAACGATGGGTACCTTTCAAAGGAGTAACCCGAAGATAAGCTTTGTCACCAACTTCATAAGCCACTTCCTTATGATGACGATCATATTGGCTCTTCTGACGAGACTGGGCTGTTTTCAAATTCTCACGAATGATGCGAACTTTCTCTTCTGCTTCCTGGATCATATCCGGTCCAAAGAATTGTCTTTCACCGGTTTCTGACCAGTTCAAAGGTGTTCGACATCTTCGTCCATAAAGAATCTCAAAAGGAGCTTGCTTGAGACTGGATTGATAGCTATTGTTATAAGCAAACTCGGTGAAAGGAAGACATTTCTCCCAATCCATACCGAATGAGATAACGCAAGCTCTAAGCATGTCTTCGAGAATTTGATTAACCCGTTCCACTTGACCACATGACTGAGGGTGGAAAGCGGTACTGAAAGAAAGATGGGTGCCCATGGCAGTCTGGAAACTCTCCCAGAAATGAGAGGTGAAAAGACTACCACGGTCTGAATTGATCTCTAGTGGGACACCATGAAGTGACACTATTCGAGAAATATACAAGTCAGCAAGCTGACTAGCAGTGATACTTTCTCGAACAGGTAGAAAGTGAGCCACTTTGGAGAGACGATCAATGACTACGAAGATAGCATTATTCCCTCTCTTGGTCCTGGGAAAGCCGGTGATGAAGTCCATACCAACTTTATCCCATTTCCACTCAGGAATAGCTAGAGGCTGAAGGGTGCCAGCAGGTCTTTGATGTTCTGCCTTAACGCGACGATAAACATCACATTTAGCAATGAACTCAGCAATTTCTCTCTTCATCCTAGTCCACCAGAACCTCTGGCGTAGATCCTGATACATCTTAGTACTACCGGGATGAATCGTGAGAGGAGATTCATGAGCCTCTTTAAGAATCAATTGCCGAAGATGTTGCTTCTTGGGAACCACCAGCCGGTTTTGGAAGAGAACAACACCTCGGTCATCCATAGAGAAACTACCAGCATTACCCTTGGCAATGTTTCTCTTTATCCGGGTAATTCCGGTATCATGCTTCTGGGCTTCTATGATATGATCCACAAGAGTAGGTTTCGCCACCAAAGTTGAAAGGAATCCGTGAGGAGCAATGTGAAGGTTAAGCTTACATAATTCCTCATGGAGAAGTGGTTGGCCCTGCTGCAACATGAGATTGTTGCAACAGGATTTACGACTTAGCGCATCAGCCATGACATTTCCCTTGCCTGGGGTATAGGTAATCCCTAAGTCGTAATCGGAGATCAACTCCAACCAACGTCTTTGCCTAAGATTCAAATCTGGTTGGGTGAAGATATACTTGAGACTCTGATGATCGGTGTAGATCTCGCAACGATTACCAAGAAGGTAATGTCGCCAGGTCTTAAGTGCATAGACTACGGCTGCAAGCTCTAGATCATGTGTAGGATAATTCTCCTCATGTGGATGCAACTGTCGAGATGCATAAGCAATCACACGACGATCCTGCATAAGAATGCAACCTAGTCCCTGTCGTGAGGCATCACAGTAGATAACAAAGTCCTTAGTGAAATCCGGTGGCACAAGTATGGGAGCAGAAGTCAGGCGTCTTTTCAGTTCCTGAAAACTGTGCTCACACTGTGGGGACAATTCAAACTTTTTATCTTTCTTAAGAAGTTCCGTGAGAGGTTTGGCCACTTTAGAGAAGTTCTCAACAAAGCGGCGACAATAGCTGGCTAGACCAAGGAAACTCCTAACTTGTTTAACTGTTTCAGGCGGAGTCCAATCAAGAACGGCCTGAACTCTCTCGGGGTTGACAGCAATGCCCTTACCAGAGATTACATGGCCGAGATAGGTCACTTCTGGTAACCAAAATTCGCACTTGGAGAACTTGGCATAAAGGCGGTGCTCTCTGAGTTTTTCTAGAACAAGTCTAAGATGTTCGGCATGCTCTTCCTCGTTCTTCGAGTAAATAAGAATATCATCGAGGTAAACCACGACGAACTTATCTAAGTACTCCATGAAGATCGAGTTCATCAAGCGGGAGAAGGTGGCTGGAGCATTTGTTAAACCGAAGGACATGACGGTGTACTCGTACTGACCATAACGAGTGACGAAAGCCGTCTTGGGGATGTCCCCATTTCTAATCTTGATTTGATGGTAACCTAACCTCAAATCCACCTTGGAGAAGACTGAGGATCCAGCGAGCTAATCATACAGATCGTTGATCCTGGGAAGCGGATACTTGTTCTTTACCGTGACCAGATTAACGGGACAATAATCTACAACCATCCGACCCGTACCATCCTTCTTCTTAACGAAGAGGACGGGGCAAGCCCAGGGAGAAGAACTAGGACGGATGAAACCCCTTTGCAAGGACTCATCAAGTTGTTTCTTAAGCTCGGCTAGTTCTAAGGGTGCCATTTTGTAGGGTCTCCTAGAGATTGGAGCGGTTCCTGGGATAAGCTCTATAACAAACTCTACATCTCGGTCGGGTGGAACACCTGGCAGTTCCTCTGAAAAGACATCCGGAAAGTCACGGACTACCGGAACATCTTCAAGATCTGGGAGAGGGCTGGCATTAAGAGAATAGAGTTGACGCTTTGCAACTCTAGTGTTGACAGTGACTGTCTTGCCAGATGGGTGTGTAAGCTGAACAGACCTAGTGAAACAATCAATCTTGGCATGATGAGCTGTCATCCAGTCCATACCCAAGATGATGTTAATATCTGAAGACTTGAGGGCTACAAGTGATGCAAGGAACACAAGTCTGTCGACAAGGATTTCATTACCATGGCTTACACTAGAAGTCTGCCATTTGGATCCAGGAGTTTGAATAAGTAGTGGGGAAGGCATATCACAAAATGACATGTCGTGCAAACGGGCATAACTTTTGGAAATGAAAGAATGAGACGCTCCAGTATCGAATAGAACCGATGCCGGATGACAATTGACAAGGAGTGTACCAAGAACGACATCTGGATCATCATGAGCGTCATTGGCTGAGACGTGATGCACACGTCCATGTTCGATGGGAGCTGACTTGACACTGATCATCTTGCGTGATGAATTATCACGTCTAACAGACTTTATGGACTGGGACGGGGCAACACGGGTCTGAGTGCAAATACGAGCAATGTGGCCCGGCTCTCCGCACTTGTAACAAATCCTGGGATTAGGACGTGGACCCGTATTGACAAACGGTCCATCAATAGACCTGGGTGGAGCAAACTGCTGAACTGGAAGAGGTACCATACGAGATAGCCTCGGAAGATAAGTGGGTGGAAGAACAGAGTTCGGAACCCAAATCCGGCGCTTCTGGAGACTAGTACCGGAGGAAGATCCCAAATCAAGGATGTGCTTACGAGACTCATCGTAAGTGAGCTGAGCTGTCTCTGCGTTGATGGCCTTGTTCACAAGAGCCTGGAATGTGTTGCAATGATGCAAGTGGAGATCACGACGCAGTTTGGGGTTGAGACCCTTCCGGAACCTAGCCTGCTTCTTGGCGTCCATGGACACTTCTTCTGTAGCATAACGGGCGAGGTTCTCAAACTCTCGACTATAAGCATCAACAGCCATCTTAGCCTGTGTAAGACTACAGAACTCTTCTCTCTTACGATCGATAAGGGCTTGAGGGATATGATGTTCATGAAAAGCCTCGGTGAAATCTCTCCAGGTAGGAATCTGGTCAGCTGGAATCATGGCCTCATAGTTCTGCCACCAAAGACTAGCAGGACCTTCCAGGTGATAAGTGGCATAGATGACCTTGTCCTCTTCAGCTACATTCGCAGAACGCAGCTTGTGAGTGATACTACGGAGCCAATCATCTGCATCGAGTGGCTCAATGGAATGATGGAAGATGGGTGGTTTCAGACGAATGAAGTCATGGATGGTTGCTGATTCCTTGCACTGTTGTGCGGTGTTCTCCTCAATACGTGCCAACAAGCGGTTAGACTCACGCTTGTTTCTCTCCATCTCTATCATTAACTCTGCCAACGAAGGCTGGTCGGGAGGATCCTCCTCATCCCTACCATCTCCGTGGTTCTGTCTATGAGCAGCTGAGCTTCACTTAATTGAAGACATCCTGAGAAGCGAGACCGAAGACGGAAACATCAACGACTATAGGATGCATAAGGTAGAACAAGAAATTAGTATCTCTCGAACTACTAGGATAATTCCGGCAGCATAACGGCAGTAAAATGCTCAGAATGAGACATCCTGCTAACAAAGGGTAGCTCAACATCTCAACAACATCACTCAAGGTACTGTGATAGTACTAAAACAACTTCACCGGAAGAGCTTGAAACAAGATTAGGACTCTGATCAACCAATCCTAAGGGACTACGGAGTAGTAACTCGTGATCCTGATAGACGGAAGAGAAAGCCTATTTCCTTAACCCCGTAGGAAAGGTAAGATGACTCAGATCAGAAGACATGAGGTATAAGGAGTAAAAAGAGCCTTACGTTCCCTTCCACAATCAATTCCCTTATATAACTAAGGAATTTCTAGACTCAACTTTGACCATTTTGGCTTGGTAATCCTACAGGCAGTCAGGCTCTGATACCAACGCTGTCGGGACCCCGATCCTAAGTCACACCGATCTAGCATGTAACACACCATATCACTTTGCGGCCTCACGCACGGTATCCCCACGGGTGCCACCTTACCTGGCCCGGGACCGTTTGCGCATTTTGGCTCACGTATATGATAGTGTCGCTAGCATCCATATGACAGAGAACCCGGGCCGACATGACCAGTTATAAACCAAAAGTGGCACTGAATTACAGAGACAGGCATTCATGACCCAGCAACGAACGTGTCGGTCATCAACGTATGAACCCAAGTCGTAGCAAGCTACAAGGACTTAAAGGAACAACGCGTGACATTTCCCCTAAGGGACAGACACAGGAACGAAGAAGGACATATGCCGGTTAGCCTAAGTGATCCGGAGCAGTAGCAAGCTACCAAGGCTCAGTGGAAGCACTAGGAGACATTTCCCTGTAAGATAGGCTACCAAGGGTAAACAACTAGGTGTCGGATCCCACACATACCAAGCATTTCAATAGCATACACACAATATGCTCAATATGTGCAAATACAACATGGCATCACAACAAGACTCTAATAAACAAAGTATTTATTCATTAGGCTCCGAGGAGCCAAGTATTACAAACATGGGTCTCACGACCCAACATTCAGAGCATACAAGCAACAAGCGGAAGCACTACATGTCTGAGTACAGACATCTATAAATGAAAAAGGCTGAAGAGCCTGACTATCTACAACACTCGTCCAAGATCGTAGCTGAGGTACAAGCTACTTGTCGAAGTCCAAGCGGAACTACTAGTGAGACATCAATCCTATCTGCAAAACATGAATTAAGCAAACATGAGTACAAAGGTACTCAGCAAGACTTACATCAGATCCTATTATACATGCACTTGTATCAAGATGGCAAGTGGGGTTTAGTTGCAGCAAGCCAGCTTTGACTCAATGGCTATCCTATTCTACGATTGCTGGTAACACTTTGAGGTGGCGCACACGAGTCCACTAAACACCACATAATACACCACTATGGATTCATTCCCGTCTCCCTACGAGAAGGCCATCCATAGCACTCACACTTGTCTTGAGTATTTTAGAGTATCCACTTCAAGTTGTCTATGTACCACGTAAGCATCCAAGAAGTCCATATCCGCGGACCCGGCTATTCGAATAGATTATGTTAACCCTGCAGGGGTGTACTTCTTCACACACGCTCTCGCCACTTACCGCCAGGTACATCTCGTGTATCTCGGCAACCTTCAAGCGGAAGCCTGGCGAGGGTGTCGGCCACGACCTGACTAACCACACAAGTCTCTCGTCCAGGTTTATCGCCTATTCGGGTTCCATCCGTGGGGAGATCCGGCCGGGGTGTCGCTCACGGCCCCAAATGATGTGCGCAGGGTTCCCAAGCCCACCTCGCCGAGTGGATCTACGCTTGGTACACCGTGCCACGGTGCCTAGTCTGTCCCAAGCCCACTGGCCGAGTGCCACTTGGTAGACTACTAACACTAACTACAAACACCAGAAACTAGTTGCAACTCCTGGACAGAGATCATGTTGATTAATAAGTCGAGAGGGGTCGAGTTACCGGAACCCAATGTGTGGTAGTAACTAGTCATTGGACAACATACACAGAACTCAGTTCTTAGGGACGGTTCAAGTGAGACAACCCACCATGTACTCCTACATGGCATCTCACCGCTACCTTTACCAAATCATGTTCACACGTTTAGCCCTCAGCATCAGAACATATCATTTCGCTCCAATTCATTCCCGATGAATTAGACCTGACACACTCTAAGCAATAGCAAGCAAGGCATGGTAAGATCACATCATGGCTTCAATCAACTCCTACACATGCTAGTGGGTTTCAACTATTTACTGTGGAAAGACAGGTCATGCAGAGGAATGGGTTCAACTACCGCAGCATAAAGTAGCAGTTGAAATCGTTGTTGTCCTAATGCAATAACAGGGAGCAGGAGCGAGAGAGGGATTGTATCGGAATGAACAAGGGGGTTTGCTTGCCTGGTGAAACAACGTGCAGAGCACTGCTCCTCTGACAGGTACTCTGGATCGGTCTCCGGAGCTGGACCTATCGAGAAGAACGGTGCCGACAGTCAAACACAAGCATATGCAACAATATGATGCATGATATGGCACGAAGTTATGATGTTGTTTGAGCTAATGCAATTAGCATTTTATTTGGTTGAACTCCATTTGAACCAAGGGTTCAAATGCAACTCTTTAATAAGTATTATAAAATGCCATATATGTGTTTTCATATAAACAGTAGGTTTAACTTCATTTGTCATGCATGAAAATGGTACAGATGGATAGATTGAATTTTTCTGATAATTTTTCATATATAAATTATTTCATTCTGAGCTACGGTTGAATTTCTGTGATTTTTTTGAAGTTTAAGCCAATTTCTGAATTAAATAAATCCTTTAAGATTTATTTAAATAAACAGAACTGGATTACTGCGTCAGCATGACATAGGCATGACATCAGCAGGTCAAAGGGGCTGTTCCAGAGTCAAACCTGACAGTGGGGTCCGCTGGTCAGTGACTCAGTTAATTAACTGAGTTAATTAACTCTAAAATAATCCTAACAGGAATAATTAGCAGGGCTGGGCCCACATGTCAGTGGCTAAACTAATTAACAAAACTTAATTAATTTAACTAATTAGTCAACTAACTAAAGGGTGGGGGCCCACCTGTCATTGACCCAGGGGGTCAAATCACACCGGTCAGCGGTCAAATCCCACCGGCGGCTCGACGCCGGCGACCACAGACACGGCGGAGGGGCACGGAAATGCCGCTCCGGCGGTCAAATGGGCAGCGGAGACCACGGGCAAGCTGCGGGAGCTCGTCCGCGTCCATTCCCGCAAGCGGCAGGAGCTGGGACGGCCGGAGCTCGCCGGAAACAAGCTCGCGGCGGCGCCGGAGTTCGGTCGAGCTCGGGCTCGAGGCCGTGGTGGCCTAGGCGGGGCAGCGCTAGCAGCTACGGCATCTACGCGACGCGGGGAGCGTGTTGGTCGCACGCCCGGGACCAAAAGGTCACCGGAGCACCACCGGCGACGAGCGCGGGCGGCGGCGCGTGCGGGTGATCGTGGAGCGGCAGCTACGGCCTGCGAGGGGGAGAACGGAGAGGGGGAGCATGGACAGAGGCGTACGACGATTGCAGCGGTGCAGACGGAGGGCTCGGAGGAGGGCCGGAGCAAGTAGGGCGGCGAAGGGGATCTCCGGCGGCCGGCGATGAAGAAGAGGTCGAGGTCGAGGCCTCAGGGCGTCCGGCGATGTGTGACTCGTCGGGGAGGACAAGGGTGAAGTGGCGGAGCTTTTGGGCTACTCGGAGGGGCGAGGGGTGGCCTGTGGCCACAGCAGCGGTGATCGACGGCGACGGCGGCGTTCGGGAGCTGCGAGAGAGAGCGAGGGAGAGGAGGGGAGAAGGCCAGGAGAGTGCGAGAGGGTCGGGGGGGAGGTGCGTGGCTCATCCAGAGACCACCAGCGGCGAGGGGGAGGACAGGCAGGCAGGAGGCGTGGCGCTCCGGCCGTGCGCGCGCGCCGGCCACACGCTCGGCCTCCTGTCGTCGGGGAAGACGACAGAGGAGGGCTCGGTGGGCTGGGCTGCCAGCTGGGCCGGCCCAGTGCCAGGCCAGCAAGTGGCCCAGGTAAGCTCTATCCTTTTATTTAATTATGTTTTCTAATTTTCTGACATTTGTTTTGATTTAATATCTAAATTAAATCAATTATTTCTTCTGACATATTTATTTTGCAGGGACCTAGAAATTAACCCAAGCCCCTAAAAATAAACAACCAGAATTTTGGACATATATAAAATATATAATACATATATATCCAATGCAAATAACTATTGCATTAATTCCAAATGCCCAAAATAAATACTTATGAGCTCCTAATAATATTGGCTTGATTTTTATCTCTGGCCAATATTTTTGGAGGGCCACATGAACATTTTCTTGGACCGTTTTGGAGCAACTTTTATTTGGGTCGTTTTCAAAAGGGTTTCTGAGGGTTTCACAAGTCCTCATTTCAATTTCATTTGAAATTTTAAACATGATGCAACAACAAGGCTAACCTAGTGCATACCAGAACTAGGGTTGTGACAGTTGTGGAAGTTTTTTCCCTTAGCAAAGATGCCAAGGATCGAATCCCCAGAGACTCCTAGGTTCAACAAGTAGGTGTCAACTGCTAACGGCGCCAGATATTAGCAATCAACGTGGACCTGCACACAGATACAAATAACTTTGCTCCCAACGAGTACAGAGAGGTTGTCAATCCCTTCGGCCTTGTAGTTCACAAAGGATTAAACGCAAATGATAATAGTGATAGATAGTGCTTGCAATAGTAAATAATAACAGAAAGTAAATAGTGGATGTGATCAATGATGGTAATATGGACCGGAGTCTCATGATGTTCACTAGTGATGTCTCTCTCCCAAAGGACGATAAAACAGCTCTGTGAGGTAAACGAATTACAGCTGGGCAATTGACAGGACCACGAACGCAAACCAATGCTGACTACTTTGCAAGAAAGGTTGAGGTTCAAAGCATGGGCGGTACGCCAAAGTAAGTAGACCGAAATCCATCAATATCTACTACTAATCATCCACCTTGAGATATCTATCCAGAACATCTCGCTGGTATTAAGTTGCGAGCCCCACCCATAGTGTAAACTCAATGCAACAGACAACTGCATTAAAAGAACTTTGCGTAAAGTAAACAATCCTTGCACCCGCGGGCACAAGCACCGTTGTTTTCCCCCTTGTGGCAACATCACATCCCCTAGACTCATGTTTCTGTCACTCAAGCTAGTCATCGAGGGGCATGCAGGGGCGGGCCCACCTCAATTCAAGGGTATTCAGTCGAATACCCATTATTTTTGGCAAAAAACTAGGTATATGTGGTATATATAATGTGTATGTATAAAGAAAAACGAAACTGGATGCTAGTTAAGCAATTCAGCCCATAACGGAGGCTAGCCACCGCCCGTTTCGCTCACCACCACGACTTGGCCCATCGGCCCACATCGCTGCAGGCTGTACGCACGGCACGCACACATCCATCATCGCCCAACAAAAAATATGATCCATCGATCACACGTTGCAGGACTCAGGAGAGGAACCGCCTAGGCACCTCCCTTTCTATGCGAGCCGCCAGGTCTGTAGCCATCGCCTGATCGGCGATTCGCACGGCGGCGCAACGAATCCATCCCTCGCTCCCTTTGGTTCTCATGTTTTGATCCCTGCAGTCTGCAGCGGGCAGCAGGCATCGATCCAATTTCAAAGCCACAACACACATATTCATCTATCCAAGGTATGCTTACTAGTAATTAGATCGGTGTATTAATCCTGCAACTTCTGAATTTGGGATCTCTTCTCTCAGACCGATACTTATAATTGACCTCAATCCATCCATCACTGCTAGCCCGGACGCAGTTTTCTTCTCGTACTATATCCAGTGTCCGGCAGGGAGCAGGCTGTAGTACGGACGCACTCATACAAGTTTAAGCAAGTTATAATATGACCACTTGTCTTTCTATTTAAATCTAGTAAAATTAGAGACTTGTTTGCAGTCTATTCTGAATTGTTTAGAAATTTGCAAGGGAATACTTGACTGATTGCTCGGTCACATTCATTTAAAGGGAATTCTTCGTGCAAGTTATCATTTTCAAAGCATAAATGATCACAACGTTATCTTGTAATTTGTAAGCTTGCTGATCATTTGCTATTTTCTACCCTCTATATATCTTAGATTTTGCCACGCATTGTTGAACAATTACTACTTCAATATGTTATACAATTCCAAGTTATGATTTTTTTAATGAATATAATATATTATGTGATATCTTTTATTTATTTTACAACTAGTATATTATGCTATTATAATTGGTTCGCGAAAAAGGGAAACCTACAGGCTTAAAAAAAGGTTTTCAAAATTTGAATACACAGTCTCCAATTCCTGGGCCCGCCCCTGGGGGCATGAACCCACAATCAAGCATAACGTTCCCTCTTGGAGTCACTACCTATTACTCGGCCAAAGCAATAAATAACAACGGAGAACATGCAAGAATTACTT
Organism: Secale cereale; assembly: GCA_902687465.1. Taxonomy (NCBI): domain Eukaryota; kingdom Viridiplantae; phylum Streptophyta; class Magnoliopsida; order Poales; family Poaceae; genus Secale; species Secale cereale. The sequence goes on along the minus strand of LR738713.1, from coordinate 41,152,391 downwards.
ATGAACATAAATATAAAAGAGGTAGATCAAATATATTACTCAAGATCAATCTGAACATAATCTCATAATCCATCGGATCCCAGCAAACTCATCATAGCAACAGCATAAGGATTACATATGTGCCTCGATTATGTAGGGCAGCTCACGAGGACTAATTAGTGAAGCACAAGAACGGGAGGAGAACATCACATAGCTACTGGTCATGGACTCATTGTCCAAGGGAGACTACTCACAACTCATCCGGGAGGCATCCATGGTGGTGGAGAGGCTCCCGGTGATGATCCTCCCCTCCGGCAGGGTGCCGGGAAGAGTTCACCTGGTGCTCCCGATCTTGGAAGCGGCGGCGGCGGCGGAACAGAGATGGGATCGCGAAAAGAGTTCCTCCTATTGAGGGTTTCGGAGGACCCTCTAAATATATGCCAAAGGGGGGCACCAGACGGGGCTCGGGGGGCCCAGGCACCCCCCCGGCGCGGCCCAGGGGGGCGCGCCGCCAGGGCGCCTGGGGCCCTGGTGGCCCCCCCGGCTGTCCTTCGGGCGCAAGGTTGTTTCCGAAACGCTGATTTTTTATATAATTTTTCTGGATTTTTTCTGCAAGTTCTCGTAACGTAAAAACCTGAAATACAAAAACAGCCGAAAACAGAAACTGGCACTGGGGTGCACTGGATCAGTAGGTTAGTCCAAATATGATCAAAAGTGTATGGAAGTGTATGAATATCATAGCAATATCACCCAAAAGTGGCATGGAGCAAGCAGAAATTATAGATACGTTTTGGACGTATCACAGAGCTCTTGGTTTTAAAAACAGAGGTAATAATTATTATTTTTAGATTATGCATATTTCGTCAACGAATGCTAGCAGATATCTCAATTACTTCTCGAGCTAGACAAGTTTCGAGGAACGGCTCCCGAATGAGGACGATCACATCCTCTTAATCTCCTTTGTTTATCACTGCCAAAGTTTTCTGATTTCTCATGAACAAAGCGTGAAGGAGGGTTTGTTTGTTGTATAATTTTTTAATGAGCCGGGCGCACTCTATGCCAGTTCCTTCTCATATTATGGGTTTGCACATTAGACATGCAATCCCGGGGTGAAGCTTGTCCAACTTAAAAAGATCATGAATTAACTACTACTTCCTCATGAGCTAAAACAGAGGCACAAAAGAGAAATGCTTTTTTGAATAATTTCGAGATGGTACGTGAAAGTCTTCGTTAGGAATGGCAGGTAAATACCATGTATAGGAAGGTATGGTGGACTCATATGGTATAACTGGTTTAAAGGATTTTGGATGCACAAGCAATCAGTCCGCTTAGTACAGGCGAAGGTTAGCAAAAGACTGGGAGCGACCAACTGAAAGAGCAATGACGGTCATAATCATGCAGAGCGACAAAGCAACATTGAATCGGGCATGGAAGTTATATCGCTACTCAGAAATTAAAGATCATCAAGGCTTGATAGACTTTCTTTACAGTCTTAAATATGCGTGAGCATATGCCAAGTCAATGAAAATAAATTCTTGGGGGAAGATACCACTAAACCATACCACATCATAAGAAAACAAATCATGTTGGTACTCCAATAACACATTGAGAACCCCCTAGCTATTTGAGACTAACCATAAGAAAACACGAACTACTAAGCACCATTATGCACATAGCATTTTTATCATAGACATATCAACCAGTGCAACAGAAGCCAACTCTCTTAACAAGATAAGCATGATAAATAAAGAGAGTTCCAGCGACCAACTAAACAAAAACTCTTTAAAAAGATAAGCATGAAAACTAAGAGCTGAACATGATTGTAGCTATTGAAAGACAAAGAACACACACAGCAAAGATAGACATGAAAATTCTATGTTATGTTCTAGGTTGAAGTGGAGCGGGTTTCTCTCCCACACAAAGAAAGATGGGTTCCAACTCGTTATGACAGCAAGCAAAGCTAAAGAAAACTAAAAAGGAAACTAAAAGCAAGACGCTCCAAGCATAGCACATAACACATGAAGTGATAAAAATATAGTGGAACGAAAGACGAACTGATAATTGTTGATGGAGAAGGGGATGCACAGGGGCATCCCCAAGCTTAGACGCTTGAGTCTTCTTGAATATTTCTTGGGGGTGCACGGGGGCATCCCCAAGCTTGAGCGTTTGACACTCCTGAATCTTTTTATCATCTTCCCTCGCACACTTGAAAACTCCCTTCATACATAACTCATCATAATCTGATTAGCGAGGTTAGTACCCATAATAAAATAATTTTTCCTTGCTGGAAATAAGGATATTCTTGAAGGTCTACTGTTTCTCAAGATTGCCAAAAGGTTTTTGTAAAGAAAAAGCAAGCTCAAGGTTTGCAAAACGAAGGAAAGGCAAAACAGGACAGAATCTGTGAAAAACAGACCAGGAGGTAGTAAATAATTTTTTCGGGGCACTTCTGCAACTCAAATCAAAAAACTCAGAACAGACGCCCGAAAGCCAATTGTATAGAGCACGCTGTAGAAACAATTCAGACCAAAAAGATGATCTGGTGATTTTATACGAATTTTTCTGTCCAAGGACAGAATCTGTTTCCTAGACAGCACGTCCCAACTTTTGAACTTTCTTGCAATCAGAGGCTAAACTTGGCACAAAGCTGAAAAATAAAGATGCAATGATGTTGCTACAGTAGTAACAAACATCAAGACCACTAAAAACTGAAAGTAAAGATAACAAGGGTTGTCTCCCTAGAGCTCTTTCTTTATAGCCATAAAGATAGGCTTAAGACTTTAATGATGCTCTCGTAGGAATAAGAGTTGAAGAACAAAAGAGAGCATCAAGAAGCAAATACCAAACACATTTAAGCCTAACATGCTTCCTATGCATGGGAATCTTGTAAGAAAATAAATTATTGAAGCATAAAGCAACTAGCATAGGAAGGCAAAACAAGCATAACTTCAAAATATTCACCATAAAGAGAGGAAACTTCTTATTATTAAGATATTTAGAACCATGTCTCCCTCTCTCATTATAAATTTCAGTGGCATCATGGATGAACTCAACAATATAACTATCACATAAGGCATTATTTCCATGATCCAAAAGCATAAAAGTATCATTACTCTTCATATAAGCAAAATCTTTCTTATTAGGAATAGTGAGA
>LR738713.1:41113715-41149248 GCA_902687465.1 Secale cereale | reverse complement strand
TGAGAGTAAAGCAATCATAACCATCATGGTAATCATCATATTTAGGAGGCATATCATAATCATAATAAATTTTATCCTCAATAGTAGGTGGACTAAAAAGCTCACATTTATCATTGTAATCATCATATATAGGAAGCAAAGCATCATCAAAGTAAATTTTCTCTTCAAAAGTTGGGGGACTAAAAATATCATGTTCATCAAACGTGTCATCCCCAAGCTTAGAGCTTTCCATGTCATTAGCAATATTGATATTAAAAAGAAACATACTAATAACATCACCACCATCATGATTGTTATGCAAATAATAAAGTTCCAAAGGTTTTTTAATTTTCTCTTCAAACACATCATGTCCAAGTTCAAGGTAGAGCTTATAAAGCTCTCTCATATTTTTGTTGTTTTCCATTAAGCAAAACTAGTGAAATAAAAACAAGAAACAAAAAGATTTAATTGCAAGATCTAAAGATATACCTTCAAGCACTCACCTTCCCGGCAACGGCGCCAGAAATAGCTTGATGTCTACACACGCTTCTACTCTTGTAGACTATGTTGGGCCTCCAAGCGCAGAGGTTTGTAGGACAGCAGCAATTTCCCTCAAGTGGATGACCTAAGGTTTATCGAACTCAGGGAAGTAGAGGTTGAAGATGGTCTCTCTCAAGCAACCCTGCAACTAAGATACAAGAAGTCTCTTGTGTCCCCAACACACCTAATACACTTGTTAGATGTATAGGTGCACTAGTTCGGCGAAAAGATGTTAAATGGCAAGTGATATGGATGGCAAAACAAAGTATTATAAATCTGTAATAAAAAGTGCAGCAAGGAAACAAGTGGTAAACGTGAGCACAAATGGTATTGCAATGGTGGAAACAAGGCCTAGGGATCATACTTTCACTAGTGGCAACTCCCAACAACATTAACATAATCGAATCACATGATATTTCCCATAAAACATGCAATGGAGACGCACCCGGAGGTCATTCCTTCGTGGTCAAGAGAGGACGAGAATTATGTAGGGCTACAAAAGCACACCTCAAAGTCCGTAGTTCTCAATCTAAGGATTTCCCAATGTCACTGCGGCCATCCAAAGAGAGTCCCACAATCACCACAACATATCTAAAGGATAGTCAAAGACAAGCACCAAGAGACTCTCAATCTTCAATCAACACACAAGAGAGGAAATCACTCATGAAAATATTTTTCTAATCCATGTCCAATAGACCGCTGTCACCTTGGTCTCGGGGATTATACTAGATAAAGACAAGTGAGTACATCAATCCAATACATAGAGGAAGGGGAAATATCATGGGATCACCCTAGATTAACATAGCCTATGATCACAACGAAGATCACATCATGGGAGAGAGAGAGATAACCACATAGCTACACGTACGAGCGCTCGGCCCCGGAGAAGACTACTCACACATGAACATGGTGAGGAGGAGGTTGATAATGGTGTTGATGGAGAGGTGCAGCCCCGCGAGGAGGAGACGGCCGGCGGCAGCCACGGAGGCGGCGGCGGCGGCCCTTGGGGGCGCGGCGGCCCTAGGGGGCGGCGGCGGCCCTAGGGGGCAGCGGCTCCTTGGCCCCCCTTCTTCCTTGTGGATGGTGATGCAATGGTGCTGGTCCTCCCCTCCAAGACGGCGGCTCGGGAGGAGGAAAATTTGTGGCCCTTGGTGACCTTGGTTTCCTCTCTTTATATAGACTCTCGGATTCCCGTCATCAGATTTTGGGCCTCAGTAAAATGGGCTTTACTCGGCCGTCCGGACTCCGATTTGGACGAATTTTATATCCAGAAGCATCGCCTCGAAATTCCCCACAACTTTTGCAACTAGACTTTTTCCGTTTGACGTCGTCTTCGGGCCGGAACGTGACCATCTTTAAAAAACGTTCTCAGACAGATTTCAGGAAAGTCAGAGTCCTACTCCAATACGACCCCTTTTGCGTTTTTGTCAATTTCCAAGTAATTCCTACACAATAAAGTGTAAAACAAGAACATTGTGCACTTTTGCAACCATTAGTAGGTTAGTCCAAATATGATCAAAAGTGTATGGAAGTGCATAAATATCATAGCAATATCACACAAAAAGGGCATGGAGCAAGCAGAAATTATAGATACGTTTTGGACGTATCAACCGCCTTCTTGAGCTGAGAGACGTGCACGACGGGGTGGATCTTGCTCCCGTCCGGCAACTGGAGCTTGTACGCCACCTTCCCCACGCGAGCTATCACTGGGTACGGTCCAAAATACCTGAACGCCAGCTTCTGGAACGGTCTCTGAGCGACAGAGATCTGGATGTAGGGCTGTAGTCGCAAGTATACAGCGTCGCCGACCTAAAACTCCCGATCGGTCCTGTGTTTGTCCGCCTGCTTCTTCATGCGATCTTGCGCCTACTTGAGTTGCTACTGTAATAGTTCACGCATCACCTCCCGTTCTTGCAGCCATGCAGCTAGATCAGGCATCGTGGTGGAGTCTACTTGAGTGACTCTAAATTCTCTTGGCAGTGTTCCATACACGATCTCGTACGGCGTTCGTCCCAGTGCAGAGTGAAAGTTGGTGTTGTACCAGTACTCCGCAAGGAAGAGCCACTTGTACCAATTTTTGGGGCAGGCATGTACCGAGCATCGAAGGTATGTCTCGAGGCATTGGTTCACCGTCTCGGTTTGGCCATCTGTTTGCGTGTGGTATGACGAGCTCATTCTCAGTTGTGTCTGTGCTAACTTGAACATCTCCTGCCAAAGGTTGCTGGTGAAAACTCTGTCCCGGACAGATATGATCGCCAGGGGCATCCCGTGGAGTTTGAAGATGTTGTGCATGAACGCCATGGCAACTGACAGTGCTGAGTATGGGTGTTTCATTGGCAAGAAGTGTCCATACTTCGAGAACTTGTCCACAGTGACCAGAATCACCTCATATCCTCCAGACTTCGGTAACCCTTCGATGAAGTCGAGGGAAATCACTACCCATGGTCGTTTTGGTATTGGCAATGGTTGTAGCAGCCCTGCTGGAGAAATCCTTTCTGTTTTGGCCTTCTGGCATGTCTCACACTGCCGAACGTATTGCTTGACCATGTCCTTTAGCCCCTTCCATGCAAACAATCTGCGCACTCAATTATAGGTTGTGTGGAACCCTGAGTGTCCCCCCGCTGCGCTATCATGAAGTGTTGTGATGAGGGATTTCTGCATTTCTGGTTCTGTTCCAAGCCATATGCGCCCTTGGTATCTGATCACTCCATCCTGTAAGGCATAGTCTTTCTCGCCTTGTGGATCTAGCGCCAACCGGGTCATTAGCTGCCGCGCGCTCTCATCTTGTTGGTAGCTGGTCACAATTGTCTCCAGCCATGCCGGCCTAGCCACTGTGATTGCTGCCAGCTCTTTGCCCTCGGCTGGTTCTCTGCATGAAAGTGCATCTGCCGCTCTGTTCATTGTCCCTGCTTTGTATTGTATCCTGATCTGTAGGCCCACCAGCTTGGTGAAGGCTCTCTGTTGTATCGGTGTGTTTAAACGCTGATCGGTCAGGTTCAACAGACTCCTCTGATCAGTGCGGATGATGAACTCCGAGTGCTGCAAGTATGGGCGCCAGTGATCTACTGCTAAGAGAAGTGCAAGGCATTCTTTCTCATATGCAGACAGCCCCAAGTTCCTGGGAGCTAAGCTTCTGCTGAGGTATGCTACCGGGTGCCCCCCTTGCATGAGCACGGCTCCAATGCCAATTCCACTTGCGTCTGTCTCTACCACAAACTGTTTGGAGAAGTCTGGTAGTGCCAGCACTGGTGCCGAGATCAACGCTTGCTTCAGCGCTTGGAATGCCTCTTCGGCTGTGGGCGTCCACACAAACACTGTGTTTTTCTTGAGCAAATCGTTCAAAGGTCTGCTGATGATGCCAAAATTCCGCACAAACTTGCAGTAATATCCTGCTAAACCCAAGAAACTTCTTAGTTGCTTGACTGTTGACGGTTGTTCCCACTCCTGCACTGTCTGAATGTGCTCTGTCAGCATCGACACCCCTTTGTCGCTGATGTGGTGGCCCAAATAGTTAACGTGCTGTTGAGCGAATGAGCATTTGGACCTTTTTGCCACAAGTTCATGCTCTAGAAGGCGTTGGAGAACTTGGCGCAACAACTGCAGATGTTCCTGATATGTGGCCGTGTGCACCAGGATGTCATCCATGAAAGCAAGTGATGGTCCTCTAACCCCTCGTTGGTTACCCCAAGTGGAAGGTGTAAGATGCAGTGTTGTGGAAGTTTTTTCCCTTAGCAAAGATGCCAAGGATCGAATCCCCAGAGACTCCTAGGTTCAACAAGTAGGTGTCAACTGCTAACGGCGCCAGATATTAGCAATCAACGTGGACCTGCACACAGATACAAATAACTTTGCTCCCAACGAGTACAGAGAGGTTGTCAATCCCTCCGGCCTTGTAGTTCACAAAGGATTAAACGCAAATGATAGTAGTGATATATAGTGCTTGCAATAGTAAATAATAACGGAAAGTAAATAGTGGATGTGATCAATGATGGTAATATGGACCGGAGTCTCATGATGTTCACTAGTGATGTCTCTCTCCCAAAAGACGATAAAACAGCTATGTGAGGTAAACGAATTACAGCTGGGCAATTGACAAGACCACGAACGCAAACCAACGCTGACTACATTGCAAGAAAGGTTTAGGTTCAAAGCATGGGCGATACGCCAAAGTAAGTAGACCGAAATCCATCAATATCTACTACTAATCATCCACCTTGAGATATCTATCCAGAACATCTCGCTGGTATTAAGTTGCGAGCCCCACCCATAGTGTAAACTCAATGCAACAGACAACTGCATTAAAAGAACTTTGCGTAAAGTAAACAATCCTTGCACCCGCGGGCACAAGCACCGTTGTTTTCCCCCTTGTGGCAACAGCACATCCCCTAGACTCATGTTTCTGTCACTCAAGCTAGTCATCGAGGGGCATGAACCCACAATCGAGCATAACGTTCCCTCTTGGAGTCACTACCTATTACTCGGCCAAAGCAATAAATAACAACGGAGAACATGCAAGAATTACTTATGAACATAAATATAAAAGAGGTAGATCAAATATATTACTCAAGAACAATCTGAACATAATCTCATAATCCATCGGATCCCATCAAACTCATCATAGCAACAGCATAAAGATTACATATGTGCCTCGATCATGTAGGGAAGCTCACGAGGACTAATTAGTGAAGCACAAGAACGGGAGGAGAACATCACATAGCTACTGGTCATGGACTCATGGTCCAAGGGAGACTACTAACAACTCATCCGGGAGGCGTCCATGCTGGTGGAGAGGCTCCCGATGATGATCCTCCCCTCCGGCAGGGTGCCGGGAAGGGTTCTCCTGGTGCTCCCGATCTTGGAAGCGGCGGCGGCGGCGGAACAGAGATGGGATCGCGAAAAGAGTTCCTACTCTGAGGGTTTCGGAGGACCCTCTAAATATATGCCAAAGGGGGGCACCAGACGGGGCTCGGGGGGCCCAGGCGCCCCCCTGGCGCGGCCCAGGGGGGGCGCGCCGCCAGGGCGCCTGGGGCCCTTGTGCCCCCCCCTGGCTGTCCTTCGGGCGCAAGGTTGTTTCCGAAACGCTGATTTTTTATATAATTTTTCTGGATTTTTTTTGCAAGTTCTCGTAACGTGAAAACCTGAAATACAAAAACAGCCGAAAACAGAAACTGGCACTGGGGTGCATTGGATTAGTAGGTTAGTCCAAATATGATCAAAAGTGTATGGAAGTGTATGAATATCATAGCAATATCACCCAAAAGTGGCATGGAGCAAGCAGAAATTATAGATACGTTTTTGACGTATCAGCAAGCACCCCCTTCCGCATCAATGGCCCCAAAACTATGCTCACTCCCGTCTGAAATGTGTGATGTCTGCTACACGCTTCTATTCCTGTAGACAGTGTTGGGCCTCCAAGAGCAGAGGTTTGTAGGACAGCAGCAAATTTCCCTTAAGTGAGTAACCCAAGGTTTATCGAACACAGGGAAGTGGAGGTTGAACGTACCCCTTTCAAGCAACCCTGCAATCAAGATACAAGAAGTCTCTTGTGTCCCCAACACACCTAATACACTTGTCAGATGTATAGGTGCACTAGTTCGGCGAAGAGATGTTAAATGGCAAGTGATATGGATGGCAAAAGATGTATTTGTAAATCTGAAATAAAAAATGCAGCAAGCAAACAAGTGGTAAACGTGAGCACAAATGGTATTGCAATGGTGGAAACAAGGCCTAGGCTTCATACTTTCACTAGTGGCAACTCCCAACAACATTAACATAATCGAATCACATGATATTTCCCATAAAACATGCAAGGGGGACGCACTCGGAGGTTATTCCTTTGTGGTCAAGAGAGGACGAGAATTATGTAGGGCTACAAAAGCACACCTCTAAGTTCGTAGTTCTCAATCTATGGATTTCCCAATGTCACCTCGGCCATCAAAAGAGAGTACCACAATCACCACAACATATCTCAAGGATAGTCAAAGACAAGCACCAAGAGACTCTCAATCTTCAATCCACACACAAAAGAGGAAATCACTCATGAAAATATTCTTCTAATCCATGTCCAATAGATCGCTGTCACCTTGGTCTCGGAGATTATACTAGATAAAGACAAGTGAGTACATCAATCCAATACATAGAGGAAGGGGAAATATCATGGGATCACCCTAGATTAACATAGCCTATGATCACAACGAAGATCACATCATGGGAGAGAGAATTGACCACATAGCTACTGGTAGAAACCTCAGCCCCGAGGAGGAACTACTCCCGCATCATGGAGGGAGGAAGCAATGTCGATGGAGATGAATCCGAGGGCACTTCCCCGTCCCGGCAGGATGCCGGCACAGGAATTCTGGTCCCCCGAAACTTGGTGGCGATGGCGGCGGAGATCGGAATAGCTTCTGGAGAAAAGGGTTCCGGGATCAGGGTTTCCGCGACGGGTGGTAAATATATGCCAAAGGGGGTCACAGAGGCGGAGAGGGGGGCCCAGGCGCCCCCCCCGGCGCGGCCAGGGGTGGGGCCGCGTGGGCAGGCCGCCTGGGCTGCCCCTGGCTCCCCTCTGGCCTCACTTCTGGCGCGTGGAAGATTCTGGAGCGCTGATTTTTTATATATTTTTCCCGGAATTTTTCTGGCAATTTAAGTAATGGGAAAACCTGAAATACAAAAACAGCAGAGAACAGAAACTGGCACTGGGGTGCGCTGAGTTAATAGGTTAGTCCAAATATGATCAAAAGTGTATGGAAGTGCATAAATATCATAGCAATATCACACAAAAGAGGCATGGAGCAAGCAGAAATTATAGATACGTTTTGGACGTATCAACATCCCCAAGCTTAATTCCTGCTCGTCCTCGAGTAGGTAAATGATAACAAGCATAATTTCTGTAGTGACATGCTACCAAAGAGTCTTTCACAATCACATGACAAATGCTTATTGAGATAATGAATCTTTAGTAATTAAGTTGCCTCATGAGAATATCACAAAGAACTGAAAGTTTACAATATGATACTGAAACACCCAATAGATTTGTAGTGAGCATGGTGTGCAAACATGACAAAGTGATACCTCGCTTGCCCCCTTTAGTGAAGCAAAACATAAATGCAGGAGCACCTCCGAAGTTTAAGTGACGACTAGATACAATGATTTCAGAATAAGCGATGTCACAATCATGCAGAAGACAATTTAATACTTTGGGACAATGCACATTACACTCAGAATGACAATCATGCTCTCAATAGTTGGTGCTTTGAAGAAAGAAGGTGGAGACTCTCGAACCGTGGATTTTGATGGCAAGGTTGAAAACCCGTGGCTGGAAACAAAAACTAAACATGTACCAGAGCTCTTGGTTTTGAAAACAGAGGTAAAAATGATTTTTGGGAGGTGCATATTTCGTCAACGAATGTTAGTAGACAACCCAATCACTTCTCGAACTGGACAAGTTTCGAGGAACGGCTCCCGCACGGGGACGGTCACATCCCCTTAATCTCCTTTGTTTATCACTGCCAACAGTTTTCTGATTTCTCATGAACAAAGCGTGAAGGAGGGTTCGTTTGTTGTATTATCTTTTATGAGCCGGGTGCACTGATGGGCCTCTAACCCCTCGTTGGTTACCCCAAGTGGAAGGTGTAAGATGCAGTGTTGTGGAAGTTTTTTCCCTTAGCAAAGATGCCAACGATCGAATCCCCAGAGGCTCCTAGGTTCAACAAGTAGGTGTCAACTGCTAACGGCGCCAGATATTAGCAATCAACGTGGACCTGCACACAGATACAAATAACTTTGCTCCCAACGAGTACAGAGAGGTTGTCAATCCCTCCGGCCTTGTAGTTCACAAAGGATTAAACGCAAATGATAGTAGTGATAGATAGTGCTTGCAATAGTAAATAATAACAGAAAGTAAATAGTGGATGTGATCAATGATGGTAATATGGACCGGAGTCTCATGATGTTCACTAGTGATGTCTCTCTCCCAAAAGACGATAAAACAGCTATGTGAGGTAAATGAATTACAGCTGGGCAATTGACAGGACCACGAACGCAAACCAATGCTGACTACATTGCAAGAAAGGTTGAGGTTCAAAGCATGGGCGGTACGCCAAAGTAAGTAGACCGAAATCCATCAATATCTACTACTAATCATCCACCTTGAGATATCTATCCAGAACATCTCGCTGGTATTAAGTTGCGAGCCCCACCCATAGTGTAAACTCAATGCAACAAACAACTGCATTAAAAGCACTTTGCGTAAAGTAAACAATCCTTGCACCTGCGGGCACAAACACCGTTGTTTTCCCCCTTGTGGCAACAGCACATCCCCTAGACTCATGTTTCTGTCACTCAAGCTAGTCATCGAGGGGCATGAACCCACAATCGAGCATAACGTTCCCTCTTGGAGTCACTACCTATTACTCGGCCAAAGCAATAAATAACAACAGAGAACATGCAAGAATTACTTATGAACATAAATATAAAAGAGGTAGATCAAATATATTACTCAAGATCAATCTGAACATAATCTCATAATCCATCGGATCCCAGCAAACTCATCATAGCAACAGCATAAGGATTACATATGTGCCTCGATCATGTAGGGCAGCTCACGAGGACTAATTAGTGAAGCACAACAACGGGAGGAGAACATCACATAGCTACTGGTCATGGACTCATGGTCCAAGGGAGACTACTCACAACTCATCCGGGAGGCGTCCATGGTGGTGGAGAGGCTCCCGGTGATGATCCTCCCCTCCGGCAGGGTGCCGGGAAGAGTTCTCCTGGTGCTCCCGATCTTGGAAGCGGCGGCGGCGGCGGAACAGAGATGGGATCGCGAAAAGAGTTCCTCCTCTGAGGGTTTCGGAGGACCCTCTAAATATATGCCAAAGGGGGGCACCAGACGAGGCTCGGGGGGACCAGGCGCCCCCCCGGCACGGCCCAGGGGGGGCGCGCCGCCAGTGCGCCTGGGGCCCTGGTGGCCGCCCCCCCCCGGCTGTCCTTCGGGCGCAAGGTTGTTTCCGAAACGCTGATTTTTTATATAATTTTTCTGGATTTTTTCTGCAAGTTCTCGTAACGTGAAAACCTGAAATACAAAAACAGCCGAAAACAGAAACTAGCACTGGGGTGCATTGGATTAGTAGGTTAGTCCAAATATGATCAAAAGTGTATGGAAGTGTATGAATATCATAGCAATATCACCCAAAAGTGGCATGGAGCAAGCAGAAATTATAGATACGTTTTGGACGTATCAACATCCCCAAGCTTAATTCCTGCTCGTCCTCGAGTAGGTAAATGATAACAAGAATAATTTCTGTGGTGACATGCTATTAACCATATAAGACTTTTTATAGTCATATGACAAATGCTTACTGAGACAATGAATCTGTAGTAATTAAGTTGCCTCATGAGAAAATCACAAATGACTGAAAGTTTTACAACATGATATTGAAGTATCAAATAAATTTGCAATGAACATGATGTGCAAATATGATAAAGTGATATCTAGCTTGCCCCCTTTAGTGATGCAAAACATAAATGCATGGGCACCTTCAAGGTTTAAGTGATGACTAGATACAATGATTTCAAAATAAACGATATCACAATCATGCAAAAGACAATGCTACTTTGGGACAATGCACATTACACTTAGAATGACAATCATGCTCTCAGTAGTTGGTGCTTTTGAAAGAAGGTGGAGACTCAACATAAAAGTAAAAGAATGGCAATGTGCTAGAGCTTTTTATTTTGAAAACATAGAAGCAATTTTGTCAACGGTAGTGGTACTTCATATGTGTTATGCATCCTATAAGTTGCAAGCCTCATGCATCGAATACCAATAGTGCTCGCACCTTGTCCTAATTAGCTCGGATTTCCATGGGTTATCATTGCATTACATATGTTTCATCCAAGTGTTACAAAGGGGTACCTCTATGCCACCTGTACAAAGGTCCAAGGAGATAAATCGCATTTGATTTCTCGTTTTTGATAGATCTCAACTTGAGGACATCCATACCGGGACAACATAGAAAATAGATAATGGACTCCTCTTTAATGCTTAAGCATATTCTCATAAGAGATTGAGGATTAAGGTCCAAGCTAAAACTTCCACCATGATACATGGCTTTGGTTGGCGGCCCAATGTTCTTCTCTAACAATATGTATACTCATTCAACCCACGGCAAATCACCCTTACTTCAGACAAGACGAACATGCATAGCAACTCACATGATATTCAACAATAGTGTAATAGTTGATGGCGTCCCCAGAAACATGGATACCGCTCAGCAAGCAACTTATAAATAAGATACACAAGCGACATGTTCTTTACCACAATAGTTTTTAAGCTACTTTCCCATGAGCTATGTATTGCAAAAATGAAGGTTTTAAAGGTAGCACACGTAAATTTACTTGGAGTGGCAGTGAAATACCACATATGGGTAGGTATGGTGGACTCATATGGCATAACTGGGTTTAAAAGGATATGGATGCACAAGCAGTCAGTCCGCTTAGTACAGGTGGAGGTTAGCAAAAGACTGGGAGCGACCAACTAAGAGAGCAATGACGGTCATAATCATGCACAGCGACAAAGCATCATTGAATCAGGCATGGTAGTTATATCGCTACTCAGAAATAAAAGATCATCAAGGCTTGACAGACTTTCTTTATAGTCTTAAATATGCGTGAGCATACGCCAAGTCAATCAAAATAAATTCTCGAAGGAAGATATTACTAAACCATACCACATCATAGGCAAACAAATCAAGTTGGTACTCCAATAATACATTGGGAATCCCCCAGCTATTTGAGACTAACCACAAGAAAACATGAATTACTAAGCACCATTATGCAAGTAGCATCTTTATCATAGACATATCAACCCATGCAACGGAAGCAAACTCTCTTAATGAGATAAGCATGATAACTAAAGAGAGTTCAAGCAACCAACTAAACAAAAGCTCTTTGAAAAGATAAGCATGAATACTAAGAGCAGAGCACGATAGTAGCTATTAAAAGACAAAGAACACACACAGCAAAGATAGACATGAAAATTCTATGTTATGTTCTAGGTAGAAATGGAGCGTGTTTCTCTCCCACATAAAGAACGCTGAGTTCCGACTCGTTATGAAAAACTAAAAAGAAAACTAAAAGCAAGACACTCCAAGCATAGCACATAACACATGAAGTGATAAAAATATAGTGGAACGAAAGACGAACTGATAATGTTGATGGAGAAGGGGATGCACGGGGGCATCCCCAAGCTTAGACGCTTGAGTCTCCGTGAATATTTCTTGGGGGTGCACGGGGGCATCCCCAAGCTTGAGCGCTTGACACTCCTGAATCTTTTTATCATCTTCCCTCGCACACTTGAAAACTCCCTTCATACATAACTCATCATAATCTGATTAGCGAGGTTAGTACCCTTAATAAAATAATTGCACCTTGCTGGAAATAAAGATATTCTTGAAGGTCTACTGTTTCTATAGATTGCCAAAAGGTTTTTGCAAAGAAAAAGCAAGCTCTTGATTTGCAAAATGAAGGAAAGGCAAAACAGGACAGAATCTGTGAAAAACAGAACAGCAGGTAGTAATTGATTTGTTCGGGATACTTCTGCAACTCAAATAAAAAAACTCAGAACAGACGCACGAAAGACAATTATATAGAGAACGCTGTCGAAACAATTCAGACAAAAAAGATGATCTGGTGATTTTATACGAATTTTTCTATCCAAGGACAGAATTTGTTTCCTGGACAGCACCTCACAACGTTTGAACTTTCTAGCAATCAGAGGCTATACTTGGCACAAATATGAAAAGCAAAGATACAATGATGATGCTACTGTAGTAAACAACATCATGACACAACAAAAGCAAAATATAAAAATTTATTCATGTGGACTGCCTCCCAAAAGCGCTTTCTTTTATGCCTTTAAGCTAGGCATAATGCAAATAGATCAAGTTTTATCAAGAGTAAAAGAATAGCTAGCCCGTACAACGGACTCAAAAGGTAACTTGACCTTCTTACGAGGGAAGTGTTCCATCCCTTTCTTGAGAGGAAACTGAAATTTTATATTACCCTCTTTCATGTCAATGATAGCACCAACGGTGCGTAAAAAGGGACGTCCCAAAATAATTGGACATGAAGGATCACATTCAATATCCATAATAGTAAAATCAACGGGCACATAATTATCATTGACAACAATAAGAACATCGTCGATCCTCCCCAAAGGTTTCTTTATGGAAGAATCAACGAGACGAACACCAAAAGAACAAGAATCATAAGGTTTCAATTTAAGCATATCATATATTCTTTTGGGCATAACAGAGGTACTAGCTCCAACATCACATAATGCATAGCAAGAGAAGTCATTCAAATTAATTTTTATCATAGGATCCCAACCATCTTCTAGCTTTCTAGGTATGGAGGCTTCTACTCTAAGTTTCTCCTCCCTAGCTTTGATGAGAGCATTAGTGATATGCTCTGTGAAGGCAAGGTTAAGCGTGCTAGTGCAGGGATCTCTAGACATTTTGTGAAGGAAATCAATAACTTCGGTAAGAGTGCAATTATCAAAATCAAGGTCACGAGCATCAAGTAAAGTGGTAGTGGTGTCCTTTAGGTTCACTTGTTTGATAGTTTCTTTAGTCATAGCATCACCATTAATAGGTCCATTGGGACCAGGAGTGCATTGGGTGCTAAGAGTTTGAACATCCTCAACAACTTGGATAGTAGCAACAGTGTGGTGGGTAGGAAGGCTCTTAATTCTTTCCTCTTCCTCCATTTCTCTAGCCCATCTTTCTTTAAGTTTAGACATCATCCTAATGTTTTCATTAATTTGCACTTGAATAGCATTCATAGGAGTGACCTTCCTCTCCTCAAGAGGAGAAGTTTCAATTTTAAGCAATTTTACCTCATTGGCTAAGTGGTCTACCCTCAAAGAGAGATCATCTAGTTTATGTAGTTTTTCTTCTACACTCTTATTAAAGGCTTTTTGAGTAGTGATGAAATCTTTAAGCATAATCTCTAGTTCAGTAGTGGAGTTCTTGGTGATAGGATAAGCATTGTTGTTCCCATAAGAATTAGAGGGGAACGGTCTAGGATTGTTACCAAAGTTACTCTTATAAGCATTGTTATTAAAATTGTTTCTAGAGATAAAGTTCACATCTACTTGTTCTTGAGCAATCAAAGAATTTAAAGGAACATCATGAGGATCAACAGAAGATTGCTTCGAAAGTAGAGACATGATCAAGTCAACTTTTTCATTTAAGGAGGAAATCTCCTCGACAGAGTTTACCTTCCTACCTGTTGGAGTGCGTTCGGTGTGCCACTGGGAATAATTGGTCATCATCTCATCGAGAAGTTTTGTGGCAGCACCAAGTGTAGTTGACATAAAAGTTCCTCCCGCGGCCGAATCTAACAAGTTCCGCGAGGTAAAGTTCAAGCCTGCATAAAAAGTTTGGATAACCATCCAAGTAGTCAAACCATGAGTAGGGCAGTTCTTGATAAGAGATTTCATACGTTCCCAAGCTTGGGCAACGTGTTCATTATCCAATTGTTTAAAATTCATTATGTTACTTCTAAGTTGGATAATTTTAGCAGGTGGATAGTATTTTCCGATAAAAGCATCTTTGCATTTGTCCCATGAATCTATGCTATTTCTAGGCAAAGACTGAAACCAAATTTTAGCTCCTCCTCTCAAGGAGAAAGGAAAAAGCTTAAGCTTAACAATATTACCATCTATTTCATGGAACTTTTGCATAACACAAAGTTCAACAAAGTTGTTCAAGTGTAAAACAGCATCATCTCCAGCACCGGAGAATTGATCTTTCATGACTAAGTTCAGTAAAGCAGGTTTAATTTCATATGAAGGTGCTGAAGTGGCAGGTGTAGTGATAGGTGTGCTGATAAAGTCATCCTTGTTGTGACCAGTGAAGTCACACAACTTGGTGTTTTCATTGGAACCCATAGTAACAAGCAAGCAAGATAACTATTTTTGTGATTTTCGATAAAAATATACTAAAGCAAAACTGAAAGGTAAACTAACAAGACTAAAAAGCAAAGGTAAAAGATAGCATGCAACTCCCCTATCCTGAAGAGTGGAGTCCCCGGCAACGACGCCAGAAAATACTCCTTGATGGGCCTCTAACCCCTCGTTGGTTACCCCAAGTGGAAGGTGTAAGATGCAGTGTTGTGGAAGTTTTTTCCCTTAGCAAAGATGCCAAGGATCGAATCCCCAGAGACTCCTAGGTTCAACAAGTAGGTGTCAACTGCTAACGGCGCCAGATATTAGCAATCAACGTGGACCTGCACACAGATACAAATAACTTTGCTCCCAACGAGTACAGAGAGGTTGTCAATCCCTCCGGCCTTGTAGTTCACAAAGGATTAAACGCAAATGATAGTAGTGATAGATAGTGCTTGCAATAGTAAATAATAACGGAAAGTAAATAGTGGATGTGATCAATGATGGTAATATGGACCGGAGTCTCATGATGTTCACTAGTGATGTCTCTCTCCCAAAAGACGATAAAACAGCTATGTGAGGTAAACAAATTACAGCTGGGCAATTGACAGGACCACGAACGCAAACCAATGCTGACTACATTGCAAGAAAGGTTGAGGTTCAAAGCATGGGCGGTACGCCAAAGTAAGTAGACCAAAATCCATCAATATCTACTACTAATCATCCACCTTGAGATATCTATCCAGAACATCTCGCTGGTATTAAGTTGCGAGCCCCACCCATAGTGTAAACTCAATGCAACAAACAACTGCATTAAAAGAACTTTGCGTAAAGTAAACAATCCTTGCACCCGCGGGCACAAGCACCGTTGTTTTCCCCCTTGTGGCAACAGCACATCCCCTAGACTCATGTTTCTGTCACTCAAGCTAGTCATCGAGGGGCATGAACCCACAATCGAGCATAACGTTCCCTCTTGGAGTTACTTCCTATTACTCGGCCAAAGCAATAAATAACAACGGAGAACATGCAAGAATTACTTATGAACATAAATATAAAAGAGGTAGATCAAATATATTACTCAAGATCAATCTGAACATAATCTCATAATCCATCGGATCCCAGCAAACTCATCATAGCAACAGCATAAGGATTACATATGTGCCTCCATCATGTAGGGCAGCTCATGAGGACTAATTAGTGAAGCACAAGAACGGGAGGAGAACATCACATAGCTACTGGTCATGGACTCATGGTCCAAGGGAGACTACTCACAACTCATCCGGGAGGCGTCCATGGTGGTGGAGAGGCTCCCGGTGATGATCCTCCCCTCCGGCAGGGTGCCGGGAAGAGTTCTCCTGGTGCTCCCGATCTTGGAAGCGGCGGCGGCGGCGGAACAGAGATGGGATCGCAAAAAGAGTTCCTCCTCTGAGGGTTTCGGAGGACCCTCTAAATATATGCCAAAGGGGGGCACCAGACGGGGGGGGGGGGCGCCGCCAGGGCGCCTGGGGCCCTGGTGGCCCCCCTCCGGCTGTCCTTCGGGCGCAAGGTTGTTTCCGAAACGCTGATTTTTTATATAATTTTTCTGGATTTTTTCTGCAAGTTCTCGTAACGTGAAAACCTGAAATACAAAAACAGCCAAAAACAGAAACTGGCACTAGGGTGCATTGGATTAGTAGGTTAGTCCAAATATGATCAAAAGTGTATGGAAGTGTATGAATATCATAGCAATATCACCCAAAAGTGGCATGGAGCAAGCAGAAATTATAGATACGTTTTGGACGTATCACGCACTCATGCTAGTTCCTCCTCGTATTAGGGGTTTGCAGATTCGACATGCAATCCCGGGGTAAAACTTGTCCAACTTAAAAAGATCATTAATTAACTACTACTTCCTCATGAGCTAAAACAGAGGCACAAAAGAGAAATGCTTTTGAATAATTTTGAGATGGTACAAGAAAGTCTTCGTTAGGAATGGCAAGTAAATACCATATATAGGAAGGTATGCTGGACTCATATGGCATAACTGGTTTCAAGGGTTTTGGATGCACAAGCAGTCAGTCCGCTTAGTACAGGTGAAGGCTAGCTAAAGACTGGGAGCGACCAACTAAGAGAGCAATGACGGCCATGATATGTCCAAAACGTATCTATAATTTCTTCTTGCTCCATGCCTCTTTTGTGTGATATTGCTATGATATTTATGCACTTCCATACACTTTTGATCATATTTGGACTAACCTATTAATTCAGTGCACCCCAGTGCCAGTTTCTGTTTTCTGCTGTTTTTGTATTTCAGGTTTTCCCATTACGTAAATTGCCAGAAAAATTCCGGGAAAATATATAAAAAATCAGCGTTCCGGAAGCTTCCATGCGGCCAAAGTAGGGCCAGAGGGGGGCCACCAGGGCTCCAGGCGACCAGAGGGGGCGGCCCCCCTCCTGGCCGCGCCGCCAGGGCGCCTGGGCCCCCCTTGCCTCTTCTGACGCCCCCTTTGTCATATATTTACACCGCGTCCCGAAACCCTCGAGGACGGAACCCTTTTTCGCGATCTCATCTCTGTTCCGCCGCCGCCGCGCTTCCAAGATCGGGAGCACCAGGAGAACTCTTCTCGGCACCCTGCCGGAGGGGAGGATCACCACCGGGAGCTTCTCCACCACCATGGACGCCTCCCGGATGAGTTGTGAGTAGTCTCCCTTGGACCATGGGTCCATGACCAGTAGCTATGTGATGTTCTCCTCCCCTCTTTGTTCTTCATCGATTAGACCTCGTGAGCTGCCCTACATGATCGAGGCACATATGTAATCCTTATGCTGTTGCTATGATGAGTTTGCTGGGATCCGATGGATTATGAGATTATGTTCAGATTGTGTGTGAGTAATATATTTGATTCACCTCTTTTATATTTATGTTCTTGAGTAATTCTTGCATGTTCTCCGTTGCTGTTTATTGCTTTGGCCAAGTAGTAGGTAGTAACTCCAAGAGGGAACGTTATGCTTGATTGTGGGTTCATGCCCCTCGATGACTAGCTTGAGTGACAGAAACATGAGTCTAGGGGATGTGCTGTTGCCACAAGGGGGAAAACAACGGTGCTTGTACTTGCGGGTGCAAGGATTGTTTACTTTACGCAAAGTTTTTTTAATGCAGTTGTCTGTTAATTTGAGTTTACACTATGGGTGGGACTCGCAACTTAATACCAGCGAGATGTTCTGGATAGATATCTCAAGGTGGATGATTAATAGCAGATGCAGATGGATTTTGGTCTACTTGCCTTGGTGTACCGCCCATGCTTTTGAGCCTCTACCTTTCTTTGCAGCATAGTTAGCATTGGTTTGCGCACATAATCATGTCAATTGCCCAGCTGTAATTCGTTTACCTCGCTTAGCTGTTTTATTGTCTTTTGGGAGAGAGACATCACTAGTGAGCATCATGGGACCCCGGTCCATATTACCATCATTGATCACACCCGCTATTTACTTTCTGTTCTTACTTACTAGTTGCAGTCATACCTATCACTATTATCTCTTGCGTTTGATCCTTTGTAAACAACAAGGCTGGAGGGATTGACAACCTCTCTGTACTCGTTGGGAGCAAAGTTATTTGTATTTGTGTGCAGGTCCTGTCAATCGCTAAGTTGCGCCGCTAGCAGTTGACACCTTCTTGTTGACCCTCGGAGTCTCAGGGGATTCGATCCTTGGTATCTTTGCCAAGGGAAAACTACCGCTACACTGCATCTCAAACCTTCCACTTGGGGTAACCAACGAGGGGCGAGAAGCCATCAAGCAAAGTTTTCTAGCGCCGTCGCCGGGGACTCCACTCTTCAAGATAGGGGAGTTGCACGCTATCTTTTACCTTTGCTTTTTAGTCTTGTTAGTTTACCTTTCAGTTTTTGCTTTAGTTCCCTTTATCAAAAATCATAAAAATAGTTATCTTGCTTGCTGCTGTTATGGGTTCCACCAAAATCACTAAATGGGAGGAGTACACCCCTTCTTCCATCACACCAATCACCACCGTCGGGATCTACAAAAGTAATAAACCTTGTGATTATATTAGTTTTAATGGAGAGTTATGCCCATGGCATGGTCTTCCAGGAAAAAAGTATGAGCCTCAGTTTAAAGTTGCTCCTATACTTCCCCAAACTTGGGAAGACGTTCAAACTCTTATAATAGAGAGCAATTCAAACAAAGAAGATGACACTACAATTCTGCTCAATAATGATAAAATTGATTTTGATAATTGTAGTCTCTCAGAAGTTGTCACCTTTTTACAAAGAATGGCTAGAGATCCCCACACTAACACGCTTAATCTTGCCTTTACAGAGCATATCACTAATGCTCTCACCAAAGCTAGGGAGGAGAAACTTAAGGTAGAAGCCTCCATACCTAGAAAGCTAGAAGATGGTTGGGATCCTATGATTAAAATTAAGTTGAATAACTTCTCTTGCTATGCTTTATGTGATGTTGGAGCTAGTACCTCCGTTATGCCCAAAAGAATATATGATATGCTTAAATTGAAACCTTTTGATTCTTGTTCTTTTGGTGTTCGTCTTGTTGATTCTTCCATAAAGAAACCCTTGGGGAGGATCGACGATGTTCTTATCATTGTCAATGACAATTATGTTCCCGTTGATTTTACTATTATGGATATTGAATGTGAACCTTCTTGTCCAATTATTTTGGGACGTCCTTACCGTTGGTGCTATCATTGACATGAAAGAGGGGAATATAAAATTCCAATTTCCTCTCAAGAAAGGGATGGAACACTTCCCTAGAAAGAAGATTCAGTTACCTTTTGAGTCCGTTATACGGGCTAGCTATTCGTTTACTCTTGATAAGACTTGATCTCTTTGCATTATGCCTAGCTTAATGGCATAAAAGAAAGCGCTTTTGGGAGGCAGCCCACAATGAATAAAATTTTATTTTGCTTTTGTTGTGTCTTGATGTTTGTTACTACAGTAGCATCATCATTGTATCTTTACTTTTCAGCTTTGTGCCAAGTGTAGCCTCTGATTGCAAGAAAGTTCAAAAGTTGTGACGTGCTGTCCAGGAAACAGATTTTGTCCTTGGACAGAAAAATTCGTATAAAGTCACCAGATCATCTTTTTGGTCTGAATTTTTTCTACATCGTGCTCTATACAATTGGCTTTCGGGAGTCTGTTCTGAGTTTTTTGATTTGAGTTGCAGAAGTGCCCCGAAAAAATTATTTACTACCTGCTGGTCTGTTTTTCACAGATTATGTCCTATTTTGCCTTTCCTTCGTTTTGCAAACCTTGAGCTTGCTTTTTCTTTGCAAAAACCTTTTGGCAATCTTGAGAAACAGTAGACCTTCAAGATTATCCTTATTTCCAGCAAGGAAAAATTATTTTATTATGGGTACTAACCTCGCTAATCAGATTATGATAAGTTATGTATGAATGGAGTTTTCAAGTGTGCGAGGGAAGATGATAAAAAGATTCAGGAGTGTCAAACGCTCAAGCTTGGGGATGCCCCCGTGCACCCCCAAGAAATATTCAAGAAGACTCAAGCGTCTAAGCTTGGGGATGCCCCCGTGCATCCCCTTCTCCATCAACAATTATCAGTTCGTCTTTCGTTCCACTATATTTTAATCACTTCATGCGTTATGTGCCATGCTTGGAGCGTCTTGCTTTTAGTTTCCTTTTTAGTTTTCTTTAGCTTTGCTTGCTGTTCGTAACGAGTTGGAACCCATCTTTCTTTGTGTGGGAGAGAAACACGCTCCACTTCAACCTAGAACATAACATGGGATTTTCATGTTTATCTTTGCTGTGTATGTTCTTTGTCTTTCAATAGCTACTGTCTTGTTCAGCTCTTAGTTTTCATGGTTTACTTTTTAAAGAGCTTTTGTTTAGTTGGTCGCTGGAACTCTCTTGAGTTATCATGCTTATCTTGTTAAGAGAGTTGGCTTCTGTTGCACTGGTTGATATGTCTATGATAAAAATGATATGTGCATAATGGTGCTTAGTAGTTCATGTTTTCTTATGATTAGTCTCAAATAGCTGGGGGTTCTTAATGTGTTATTTAAGTACCAACATGATTTGTTTGCCTATGATGTGGTATGGTTTAGTGATATCTTCCTCCAAGAATTTATTTTGATTGACTTGGCATATGCTCACGCATATTTAAGACTATAAAAAAAGTCTATCAAGCCTTGATGATCTTTAATTTCTGAGTAGCAATATAACTTCCATGCCCGATTCAATGTTGCTTTGTCGCTCTGCATGATTATGACCGTCATTGCTCTCATAGTTGGTCGCTCCCAGTCTTTTGCTAACCTTCGCCTGCACTAAGCGGACTGACTGCTTGTGCATCCGAAATCCTTTAAACCAGTTATGCCATATGAGTCCACCATACCTTCCTATACATGGTATTTACTTGCCATTCCTAACGAAGACTTTCGTGTACCATCTCGAAATTAAAAAAACATTTCTATTTTGTGCCTCTGTTTTAGCTCATGAGGAAGTAGTAGTTAATTCATGATCTTTTTAAGTTGGACAAGCTTCACCCCGGGATTGCATGTCTAATGTGCAAACCCCTAATACGAGAAGGAACTGGCAAAGAGTGCGCCCGGCTCATTAAAAAATATACAACAAACAAACCCTCCTTCACGCTTTGTTCATGAGAAATCAGAAAACTTTGGCAGTGATAAACAAAGGAGATTAAGAGGATGTGATCGTCCTCGTGCGGGAGCCGTTCCTCGAAACTTGTCCAGCTCGAGAAGTAATTGAGTTATCTACTAGCATTCGTTGGCGAAATATGCATATTCCAAAAAATAATAATTTTTACCTCTGTTTTTAAAACCAAGAGCTCTGGTACATGTTTAGTTTTTGTTTCCGACCACGGGTTTTCAACCTTGCCATCAAAAGCCACGGTTCGAGAGTCTCCACCTTCTTTCTTCAAAGCACCAACTATTGAGAGCATGATTGTCATTCTGAGTGTAACGTGCATTGTCCCAAAGTACCATTGTCTTCTGCATGACTATGATATCGTTTATTCCGAAATCATTGTATCTAGTCGTCACTTAAACTTTGGAGGTGCCCCTGTATTTATGTTTTGCTTCACTAAAGGGGGCAAGCGAGATAACACTTTGTCATATTTGCACACCATGCTCACTACAAATCTATTGAGTGTTTCAGTATCATATTGTAAAACTTTCAGTTCTTTGTGATATTCTCATGAGGCAACTTAATTACTACCGATTCATTATCTCAGTAAGCATTTGTCATGTGACTGTGAAAAGTTCTTATATGGTTAATAGCATGTCACCACAGAAATTATGCTTGTTATCATTTACCTACTCGAGGACGAGCAGGAATTAAGCTTGGGGTTGTTGATACGTCCAAAACGTATCTATAATTTCTGCTTGCTCCATGCCTCTTTTGTGTGATATTGCTATGATATTTATGCACTTCCATACACTTTTGATCATATTTGGACTAACCTATTAATTCAGTGCACCCCAGTGCCAGTTTCTGTTTTCTGCTGTTTTTGTATTTCAGGTTTTCCCATTACGTTAATTGCCAGAAAAATTCCGGGAAAATATATAAAAAATCAGCGTTCCGGAAGCTTCCATGCGGCCAAAGTAGGGCCAGAGGGGGGCCACCAGGGCTCCAGGCGACCAGAGGGGGCGGCCCCCCTCCTGGCCGCGCCGCCAGGGCGCCTGGGCCCCCCTTGCCTCTTCTGACGCCCCCCTTTGGCATATATTTACACCGCGTCCCGAAACCCTCGAGGACGGAACCCTTTTTCGCGATCTCATCTCTGTTCCGCCGCTGCCGCGCTTCCAAGATTGGGAGCACCAGGAGAACTCTTCTCGGCACCCTGCCGGAGGGGAGGATCACCACCGGGAGCTTCTCCACCACCATGGACGCCTCCCGGATGAGTTGTGAGTAGTCTCCCTTGGACCATGGGTCCATGACCAGTAGCTATGTGATGTTCTCCTCCCCTCTTTGTTCTTCATCGATTAGACCTCATGAGCTGCCCTACATGATCGAGGCACATATGTAATCCTTATGCTGTTGCTATGATGAGTTTGCTGGGATCCGATGGATTATGAGATTATGTTCAGATTGTGTGTGAGTAATATATTTGATTCACCACTTTTATATTTATGTTCTTGAGTAATTCTTGCATGTTCTCCGTTGCTGTTTATTGCTTTGGCCAAGTAGTAGGTAGTAACTCCAAGAGGGAACGTTATGCTTGATTGTGGGTTCATGCCCCTCGATGACTAGCTTGAGTGACAGAAACATGAGTCTAGGGGATGTGCTGTTGCCACAAAGGGGAAAACAACGGTGCTTGTACTTGCGGGTGCAAGGATTGTTTACTTTACGCAAAGTTCTTTTAATGCAGTTGTCTGTTGCTTTGAGTTTACACTATGGGTGGGACTCGCAACTTAATACCAGCGAGATGTTCTGGATAGATATCTCAAGGTGGATGATTAATAGTAGATGCAGATGGATTTTGGTCTACTTGCCTTGGCGTACCGCCCATGCTTTTGAGCCTCTACCTTTCTTTGCAGCATAGTTAGCATTGGTTTGCGCACATAATCCTGTCAATTGCCCAGCTGTAATTCGTTTACCTCGCTTAGCTGTTTTATTGTCTTTTGGGAGAGAGACATCACTAGTGAGCATCATGGGACCCCGGTCCATATTACCATCATTGATCACACCCGCTATTTACTTTCTGTTCTTACTTACTAGTTGCAGTCATACCTATCACTATTATCTCTTGCGTTTGATCCTTTGTAAACGACAAGGCCGGAGGGATTGACAACCTCTCTGTACTCGTTGGGAGCAAAGTTATTTGTATTTGTGTGCAGTTCCTGTCAATCGCTAAGTTGCACCGCTAGCAGTTGACACCTTCTTGTTGACCCTCGGAGTCTCAGGGGATTCGATCCTTGGTATCTTTGCCAAGGGAAAACTACCGCTACACTGCATCTCAAACCTTCCACTTGGGGTAACCAACGAGGGGCGAGAAGCCATCAAGCAAAGTTTTCTGGCGCCGTCGCCGGGGACTCCACTCTTCAAGATAGGGGAGTTGCACGCTATCTTTTACCTTTGCTTTTTAGTCTTGTTAGTTTACCTTTCAGTTTTTGCTTTAGTTCCCTTTATCAAAAATCATAAAAATAATTATCTTGCTTGCTGCTGTTATGGGTTCCACCAAAAACACTAAATGGGAGGAGTACACCCCTTCTTCCATCACACCAATCACCACCATCGGGATCTACAAAAGTAATAAACCTTGTGATTATGTTAGTTTTAATGGAGAGTTATGCCCATGGCATGGTCTTCCAGGAAAAAAGTATGAGCCTCAGTTTAAAGTTGCTCCTATACTTCCCCAAACTTGGGAAGACGTTCAAACTCTTATAATAGAGAGCAATTCAAACAAAGAAGATGACACTACAATTCTGCTCAATAATGATAAAATTGATTTTGATAATTGTAGTCTCTCAGAAGTTGTCACCTTTTTACAAAGAATGGCTAGAGATCCCCACACTAACACGCTTAATCTTGCCTTTACAGAGCATATCACTAATGCTCTCACCAAAGCTAGGGAGGAGAAACTTAAGGTAGAAGCCTCCATACCTAGAAAGCTAGAAGATGGTTGGGATCCTATGATTAAAATTAAGTTGAATAACTTCTCTTGCTATGCTTTATGTGATGTTGGAGCTAGTACCTCCGTTATGCCCAAAAGAATATATGATATGCTTAAATTGAAACCTTTTGATTCTTGTTCTTTTGGTGTTCGTCTTGTTGATTCTTCCATAAAGAAACCCTTGGGGAGGATCGACGATGTTCTTATCATTGTCAATGACAATTATGTTCCCGTTGATTTTACTATTATGGATATTGAATGTGAACCTTCTTGTCCAATTATTTTGGGACGTCCTTTTCTTCGCACCGTTGGTGCTATCATTGACATGAAAGAGGGGAATATAAAATTCCAATTTCCTCTCAAGAAAGGGATGGAACACTTCCCTAGAAAGAAGATTCAGTTACCTTTTGAGTCCGTTATACGGGCTAGCTATTCTTTTACTCTTGATAAGACTTGATCTCTTTGCATTATGCCTAGCTTAATGGCATAAAAGAAAGCGCTTTTGGGAGGCAGCCCACAATGAATAAAATTTTATTTTGCTTTTGTTGTGTCTTGATGTTTGTTACTACAGTAGCATCATCATTGTATCTTTACTTTTCAGCTTTGTGCCAAGTGTAGCCTCTGATTGCAAGAAAGTTCAAAAGTTGTGACGTGCTGTCCAGGAAACAGATTTTGTCCTTGGACAGAAAAATTCGTATAAAGTCACCAGATCATCTTTTTGGTCTGAATTTTTTTCTACATCATGCTCTATACAATTGGCTTTCGGGCGTCTGTTCTGAGTTTTTTGATTTGAGTTGCAGAAGTGCCCCGAAAAAATTATTTACTACCTGCTGGTCTGTTTTTCACAGATTATGTCCTATTTTGCCTTTCCTTCGTTTTGCAAACCTTGAGCTTGCTTTTTCTTTGCAAAAACCTTTTGGCAATCTTGAGAAACAGTAGACCTTCAAGATTATCCTTATTTCCAGCAAGGAAAAATTATTTTATTATGGGTACTAACCTCGCTAATCAGATTATGATAAGTTATGTATGAATGGAGTTTTCAAGTGTGCGAGGGAAGATGATAAAAAGATTCAGGAGTGTCAAACGCTCAAGCTTGGGGATGCCCCCGTGCACCCCCAAGAAATATTCAAGAAGACTCAAGCGTCTAAGCTTGGGGATGCCCCCGTGCATCCCCTTCTCCATCAACAATTATCAGTTCGTCTTTCGTTCCACTATATTTTAATCACTTCATGCGTTATGTGCCATGCTTGGAGCGTCTTGCTTTTAGTTTCCTTTTTAGTTTTCTTTAGCTTTGCTTGCTGTTCGTAACGAGTTGGAACCCATCTTTCTTTGTGTGGGAGAGAAACACGCTCCACTTCAACCTAGAACATAACATGGGATTTTCATGTTTATCTTTGCTGTGTATGTTCTTTGTCTTTCAATAGCTACTGTCTTGTTCAGCTCTTAGTTTTCATGGTTTACTTTTTAAAGAGCTTTTGTTTAGTTGGTCGCTGGAACTCTCTTGAGTTATCATGCTTATCTTGTTAAGAGAGTTGGCTTCTGTTGCACTGGTTGATATGTCTATGATAAAAATGATATGTGCATAATGGTGCTTAGTAGTTCATGTTTTCTTATGATTAGTCTCAAATAGCTGGGGGTTCTTAATGTGTTATTTAAGTACCAACATGATTTGTTTGCCTATGATGTGGTATGGTTTAGTGATATCTTCCTCCAAGAATTTATTTTGATTGACTTGGCATATGCTCACGCATATTTAAGACTGTAAAAAAAGTCTATCAAGCCTTGATGATCTTTAATTTCTGAGTAGCAATATAACTTCCATGCCCGATTCAATGTTGCTTTGTCGCTCTGCATGATTATGACCGTCATTGCTCTCATAGTTGGTCGCTCCCAGTCTTTTGCTAACCTTCGCCTGCACTAAGCGGACTGACTGCTTGTGCATCCGAAATCCTTTAAACCAGTTATGCCATATGAGTCCACCATACCTTCCTATACATGGTATTTACTTGCCATTCCTAACGAAGACTTTCGTGTACCATCTCGAAATTAAAAAAACATTTCTATTTTGTGCCTCTGTTTTAGCTCATGAGGAAGTAGTAGTTAATTCATGATCTTTTTAAGTTGGACAAGCTTCACCCCGGGATTGCATGTCTAATGTGCAAACCCCTAATACGAGAAGGAACTGGCAAAGAGTGCGCCCGGCTCATTAAAAAATATACAACAAACAAACCCTCCTTCACGCTTTGTTCATGAGAAATCAGAAAACTTTGGCAGTGATAAACAAAGGAGATTAAGAGGATGTGATCGTCCTCGTGCGGGAGCCGTTCCTCGAAACTTGTCCAGCTCGAGAAGTAATTGAGTTATCTACTAGCATTCGTTGGCGAAATATGCATATTCCAAAAAATAATAATTTTTACCTCTGTTTTTAAAACCAAGAGCTCTGGTACATGTTTAGTTTTTGTTTCCGACCACGGGTTTTCAACCTTGCCATCAAAAGCCACGGTTCGAGAGTCTCCACCTTCTTTCTTCAAAGCACCAACTATTGAGAGCATGATTGTCATTCTGAGTGTAACGTGCATTGTCCCAAAGTACCATTGTCTTCTGCATGACTATGATATCGTTTATTCCGAAATCATTGTATCTAGTCGTCACTTAAACTTTGGAGGTGCCCCTGTATTTATGTTTTGCTTCACTAAAGGGGGCAAGCGAGATAACACTTTGTCATATTTGCACACCATGCTCACTACAAATCTATTGAGTGTTTCAGTATCATATTGTAAAACTTTCAGTTCTTTGTGATATTCTCATGAGGCAACTTAATTACTACCGATTCATTATCTCAGTAAGCATTTGTCATGTGACTGTGAAAAGTTCTTATATGGTTAATAGCATGTCACCACAGAAATTATGCTTGTTATCATTTACCTACTCGAGGACGAGCAGGAATTAAGCTTGGGGTTGTTGATACGTCCAAAACGTATCTATAATTTCTGCTTGCTCCATGCCTCTTTTGTGTGATATTGCTATGATATTTATGCACTTCCATACACTTTTGATCATATTTGGACTAACCTATTAATTCAGTGCACCCCAGTGCCAGTTTCTGTTTTCTGCTGTTTTTGTATTTCAGGTTTTCCCATTACGTTAATTGCCAGAAAATTCCGGGAAAATATATAAAAAATCAGCGTTCCGGAAGCTTCCATGCGGCCAAAGTAGGGCCAGAGGGGGGCCACCAGGGCTCCAGGCGACCAGAGGGGGCGGCCCCCCTCCTGGCCGCGCCGCCAGGGCGCCTGGGCCCCCCTTGCCTCTTCTGACGCCCCCCTTTGGCATATATTTACACCGCGTCCCGAAACCCTCAAGGACGGAACCCTTTTTCGCGATCTCATCTCTGTTCCGCCGCCGCCGCGCTTCCAAGATCGGGAGCACCAGGAGAACTCTTCTCGGCACCCTGCCGGAGGGGAGGATCACCACCGGGAGCTTCTCCACCACCATGGACGCCTCCCGGATGAGTTGTGAGTAGTCTCCCTTGGACCATGGGTCCATGACCAGTAGCTATGTGATGTTCTCCTCCCCTCTTTGTTCTTCATCGATTAGACCTCGTGAGCTGCCCTATATGATCGAGGCACATATGTAATCCTTATGCTGTTGCTATGATGAGTTTGCTGGGATCCGATGGATTATGAGATTATGTTCAGATTGTGTGTGAGTAATATATTTGATTCACCTCTTTTATATTTATGTTCTTGAGTAATTCTTGCATGTTCTCCGTTGCTGTTTATTGCTTTGGCCAAGTAGTAGGTAGTAACTCCAAGAGGGAACGTTATGCTTGATTGTGGGTTCATGCCCCTCGATGACTAGCTTGAGTGACAGAAACATGAGTCTAGGGGATGTGCTGTTGCCACAAAGGGGAAAACAACGGTGCTTGTACTTGCGGGTGCAAGGATTGTTTACTTTACGCAAAGTTCTTTTAATGCAGTTGTCTGTTGCTTTGAGTTTACACTATGGGTGGGACTCGCAACTTAATACCAGCGAGATGTTCTGGATAGATATCTCAAGGTGGATGATTAATAGTAGATGCAGATGGATTTTGGTCTACTTGCCTTGGCGTACCGCCCATGCTTTTGAGCCTCTACCTTTCTTTGCAGCATAGTTAGCATTGGTTTGCGCACATAATCCTGTCAATTGCCCAGCTGTAATTCGTTTACCTCGCTTAGCTGTTTTATTGTCTTTTGGGAGAGAGACATCACTAGTGAGCATCATGGGACCCCGGTCCATATTACCATCATTGATCACACCCGCTATTTACTTTCTGTTCTTACTTACTAGTTGCAGTCATACCTATCACTATTATCTCTTGCGTTTGATCCTTTGTAAACGACAAGGCCGGAGGGATTGACAACCTCTCTGTACTCGTTGGGAGCAAAGTTATTTGTATTTGTGTGCAGTTCCTGTCAATCGCTAAGTTGCACCGCTAGCAGTTGACACCTTCTTGTTGACCCTCGGAGTCTCAGGGGATTCGATCCTTGGTATCTTTGCCAAGGGAAAACTACCGCTACACTGCATCTCAAACCTTCCACTTGGGGTAACCAACGAGGGGCGAGAAGCCATCAAGCAAAGTTTTCTGGCGCCGTCGCCGGGGACTCCACTCTTCAAGATAGGGGAGTTGCACGCTATCTTTTACCTTTGCTTTTTAGTCTTGTTAGTTTACCTTTCAGTTTTTGCTTTAGTTCCCTTTATCAAAAATCATAAAAATAATTATCTTGCTTGCTGCTGTTATGGGTTCCACCAAAAACACTAAATGGGAGGAGTACACCCCTTCTTCCATCACACCAATCACCACCGTCGGGATCTACAAAAGTAATAAACCTTGTGATTATGTTAGTTTTAATGGAGAGTTATGCCCATGGCATGGTCTTCCAGGAAAAAAGTATGAGCCTCAGTTTAAAGTTGCTCCTATACTTCCCCAAACTTGGGAAGACGTTCAAACTCTTATAATAGAGAGCAATTCAAACAAAGAAGATGACACTACAATTCTGCTCAATAATGATAAAATTGATTTTGATAATTGTAGTCTCTCAGAAGTTGTCACCTTTTTACAAAGAATGGCTAGAGATCCCCACACTAACACGCTTAATCTTGCCTTTACAGAGCATATCACTAATGCTCTCACCAAAGCTAGGGAGGAGAAACTTAAGGTAGAAGCCTCCATACCTAGAAAGCTAGAAGATGGTTGGGATCCTATGATTAAAATTAAGTTGAATAACTTCTCTTGCTATGCTTTATGTGATGTTGGAGCTAGTACCTCCGTTATGCCCAAAAGAATATATGATATGCTTAAATTGAAACCTTTTGATTCTTGTTCTTTTGGTGTTCGTCTTGTTGATTCTTCCATAAAGAAACCCTTGGGGAGGATCGACGATGTTCTTATCATTGTCAATGACAATTATGTTCCCGTTGATTTTACTATTATGGATATTGAATGTGAACCTTCTTGTCCAATTATTTTGGGACGTTCTTTTCTTCGCACCGTTGGTGCTATCATTGACATGAAAGAGGGGAATATAAAATTCCAATTTCCTCTCAAGAAAGGGATGGAACACTTCCCTAGAAAGAAGATTCAGTTACCTTTTGAGTCCGTTATACGGGCTAGCTATTCTTTTACTCTTGATAAGACTTGATCTCTTTGCATTATGCCTAGCTTAATGGCATAAAAGAAAGCGCTTTTGGGAGGCAGCCCACAATGAATAAAATTTTATTTTGCTTTTGTTGTGTCTTGATGTTTGTTACTACAGTAGCATCATCATTGTATCTTTACTTTTCAGCTTTGTGCCAAGTGTAGCCTCTGATTGCAAGAAAGTTCAAAAGTTGTGACGTGCTGTCCAGGAAACAGATTTTGTCCTTGGACAGAAAAATTCGTATAAAGTCACCAGATCATCTTTTTGGTCTGAATTTTTTCTACATCGTGCTCTATACAATTGGCTTTCGGGCGTCTGTTCTGAGTTTTTTGATTTGAGTTGCAGAAGTGCCCCGAAAAAATTATTTACTACCTGCTGGTCTGTTTTTCACAGATTATGTCCTGTTTTGCCTTTCCTTCGTTTTGCAAACCTTGAGCTTGCTTTTTCTTTGCAAAAACCTTTTGGCAATCTTGAGAAACAGTAGACCTTCAAGATTATCCTTATTTCCAGTAAGGAAAAAATATTTTATTATGGGTACTAACCTCGCTAATCAGATTATGATAAGTTATGTATGAATGGAGTTTTCAAGTGTGCGAGGGAAGATGATAAAAAGATTCAGGAGTGTCAAACGCTCAAGCTTGGGGATGCCCCCGTGCACCCCCAAGAAATATTCAAGAAGACTCAAGCGTCTAAGCTTGGGGATGCCCCCGTGCATCCCCTTCTCCATCAACAATTATCAGTTCGTCTTTCGTTCCACTATATTTTAATCACTTCATGCGTTATGTGCCATGCTTGGAGCGTCTTGCTTTTAGTTTCCTTTTTAGTTTTCTTTAGCTTTGCTTGCTGTTCGTAACGAGTTGGAACCCATCTTTCTTTGTGTGGGAGAGAAACACGCTCCACTTCAACCTAGAACATAACATGGGATTTTCATGTTTATCTTTGCTGTGTATTTTCTTTGTCTTTCAATAGCTACTGTCATGTTCAACTCTTAGTTTTCATGGTTTACTTTTTAAAGAGCTTTTGTTTAGTTGGTCGCTGGAACTCTCTTGAGTTATCATGCTTATCTTGTTAAGAGAGTTGGCTTCTGTTGCACTGGTTGATATGTCTATGATAAAAATGCTATGTGCATAATGGTGCTTAGTAGTTCATGTTTTCTTATGATTAGTCTCAAATAGCTGGGGGTTCTTAATGTGTTATTTAAGTACCAACATGATTTGTTTGCCTATGATGTGGTATGGTTTAGTGATATCTTCCTCCAAGAATTTATTTTGATTGACTTGGCATATGCTCACGCATATTTAAGACTGTAAAGAAAGTCTATCAAGCCTTGATGATCTTTAATTTCTGAGTATCGATATAACTTCCATGCCCGATTCAATGTTGCTTTGTCGCTCTGCATGATTATGACCGTCATTGCTCTCTTAGTTGGTCGCTCCCAGTCTTTTGCTAACCTTCGCCTGCACTAAGCGGATTGACTGCTTGTGCATCCAAAATCCTTTAAACCAGTTATGCCATATGAGTCCACCATACCTTCCTATACATGGTATTTACTTGCCATTCCTAACGAAGACTTTCGTGTACCATCTCGAAATTAAAAAAACATTTCTATTTTGTGCCTCTATTTTAGCTCATGAGGAAGTAGTAGTTAATTCATGATCTTTTTAAGTTGGACAAGCTTCACCCCGGGATTGCATGTCTAATGTGCAAACCTCTAATACGAGAAGGAACTGGCAAAGAGTGCGCCCGGCTCATTAAAATATATACAACAAACAAACCCTCCTACACGCTTTGTTCATGAGAAATCAGAAAACTTTGGCAGTGATAAACAAAGGAGATTAAGAGGATGTGATCGTCCTCGTGCAGGAGCCGTTCCTCGAAACTTGTCCAGCTCGAGAAGTAATTAAGTTATCTACTAGCATTCGTTGACGAAATATGCTTATTCCAAAAAAAAATATTTTTACCTCTGTTTTTAAAATCAAGAGCTCTGGTACATGTTTAGTTTTTGTTTCCGACCACGGGTTTTCAACCTTGCCATCAAAAGCCACGGTTCGAGAGTCTCCACCTTCTTTCTTCAAAGCACCAACTATTGAGAGCATGATTGTCATTCTGAGTGTAATGTGCATTGTCCCAAAGTACCATTGTCTTCTGCATGACTATGATATCGTTTATTCTGAAATCATTGTATCTAGTCGTCACTTAAACTTTGGAGGTGCCCCTGTATTTATGTTTTGCTTCACTAAAGGGGGCAAGCGAGATAACACTTTGTCATGTTTGCACACCATGCTCACTACAAATCTATTGAGTGTTTCAGAATCATATTGTAAAACTTTCAGTTTTTTGTGATATTCTCATGAGGCAACTTAATTACTACCGATTCATTATCTCAGTAAGCATTTGTCATGTGACTGTGAAAAGTTCTTATATGGTTAATAGCATGTCACCACAGAAATTATGCTTGTTATCATTTTCCTACTCGAGGACGAGCAGGAATTAAGCTTGGGGATGTTGATACGTCCAAAACGTATCTATAATTTCTGCTTGCTCCATGCCTCTTTTGTGTGATATTGCTATGATATTTATGCACTTCCATACACTTTTGATCATATTTGGACTAACCTATTAATTCAGTGCACCCCAGTGCCAGTTTCTGTTTTCTGCTGTTTTTGTATTTCAGGTTTTCCCATTACGTAAATTGCCAGAAAAATTCCGGGAAAAATATATAAAAAAATCAGCGTTCCGGAAGCTTCCATGCGGCCAAAGTAGGGCCAGAGGGGGGCCACCAGGGCTCCAGGCGACCAGATGGGGCGGCCCCCCTCCTGGCCGCGCCGCCAGGGCGTCTGGGCCCCCCTTGCCTCTTCTCACGCCCCCCTTTGGCATATATTTACACCGCGTCCCGAAACCCTCGAGGACGGAACCCTTTTTCGCGATCTCATCTCTGTTCCGCCGCCGCCGCGCTTCCAAGATCGGGAGCACCAGGAGAACTCTTCCCGTCACCCTGCCGGAGGGGAGGATCACCACCGGGAGCTTCTCCACCACCATGGACGCCTCCCAGATGAGTTGTGAGTAGTCTCCCTTGGACCATGGGTCCATGACCAGTAGCTATGTGATGTTCTCCTCCCCTCTTTGTTCTTCATCGATTAGACCTCGTGAGCTGCCCTACATGATCGAGGCACATATGTAATCCTTATGCTGTTGCTATGATGAGTTTGCTGGGATCCGATGGATTACGAGATTATGTTCAGATTGTGTGTGAGTAATATATTTGATTCACCTCTTTTATATTTATGTTCTTGAGTAATTCTTGCATGTTCTCCGTTGCTGTTTATTGCTTTGGCCAAGTAGTAGGTAGTAACTCCAAGAGGGAACGTTATGCTTGATTGTGGGTTCATGCCCCTCGATGACTAGCTTGAGTGACAGAAACATGAGTCTAGGGGATGTGCTGTTGCCACAAGGGGGAAAACAACGGTGCTTGTACTTGCGGGTGCAAGGATTGTTTACTTTACGCAAAGTTCTTTTAATGCAGTTGTCTGTTGCTTTGAGTTTACACTATGGGTGGGACTCGCAACTTAATACCAGCGAGATGTTCTGGATAGATATCTCAAGGTGGATGATTAATAGTAGATGCAGATGGATTTTGGTCTACTTGCCTTGGCGTACCGCCCATGCTTTTGAGCCTCTACCTTTCTTTGCAGCATAGTTAGCATTGGTTTGCGCACATAATCCTGTCAATTGCCCAGCTGTAATTCGTTTACCTCGCTTAGCTGTTTTATTGTCTTTTGGGAGAGAGACATCACTAGTGAACATCATGGGACCCCGGTCCATATTACCATCATTGATCACACCCGCTATTTACTTTCTGTTCTTACTTACTAGTTGCAGTCATACCTATCACTATTATCTCTTGCGTTTGATCCTTTGTAAACGACAAGGCCGGAGGGATTGACAACCTCTCTGTACTCGTTGGGAGCAAAGTTATTTGTATTTGTGTGCAGGTCCTGTCAATCGCTAAGTTGTGCCGCTAGCAGTTGACACCTTCTTGTTGACCCTCGGAGTCTCAGGGGATTCGATCCTTACTATCTTTGCCAAGGGAAATCAACCGCTACACTGCATCTCAAACCTTCCACTTGGGGTAACCAACGAGGGGCGAGAAGCCATCAGGCCATAATCATGCAGAGCGACAAAGCAACATTGAATCGGGCATGGAAGTTATATCACTACTCAGAAATTAAAGATCATCAAGGCTTGATAGACTTTCTTTACAGTCTTAAATATGCGTGAGCATATGCCAAGTCAATCAAAATAAATTCTTGGAGGAAGATATCACTAAACCATACCACATCATAGGCAAACAAATCATGCTGGTACTTCAATAACACATTAAGAACCCCCAGCTATTTGAGACTAACCATAAGAAAACATGAACTACTAAGCACCATTATGCACATAGCATTTTTATCATAGACATATCAACCAGTGCCACAGAAGCCAGCTCTCTTAACAAGATAAGCATGATAACTCAAGAGAGTTCCAGAAGCAACAACCTAAACAAAAGCTCTTAAAAAGATGAGCATGAAAACTAAGAGCTAAACATGACAGCAGGTATGAAAAGATAAAGAACACACACAAGAAGATACGCATGCAAGCCTATGTTGTGTTCTACAGTGGAGTGGAGCGTATTTCTATCCCAAACAATGAAGGCTAGGATCTAACTTATTATGAACAGCAAGCAAAGCTAAAGAAAACTAAAAAGGAAACTAAGTGCAAGATGCTCCAAGCATAGCACATAACACATGAAGTGATTAAAATATAGTGGAACGAAAGACGAACTGATAATTGTTGATGGAGAAGGGGATGCATGGGGGCATCCCCAAGCTTAGACGCTTGAGTCTTCTTGAATATTTCTTGGGGGTGCACGGGGGCATCCCCAAGCTTGAGCATTTGACACTCCTGAATCTTCTTTTATCATCTTCCCTCGCACACTTGAAAACTCCCTTCATACATAACTCATCATAATCTGATTAGCGAGGTTAGTACCCATAATAAAATAATTTTTCCTACTGGAAATAAGGATAATCTTGAAGAGCTACTGTTTCTCAAGATTGCCAAAAGGTTTTTTGCAAAGAAAAAGCAAGCTCAAGGTTTGCAAAACGAAGAAAAGGCAAAACAGGACAGAATCTGTGAAAAACAGACCAACGGGTAGTAAATAATTTTTTCGGGGCACTTCTGCGACTCAAATCAAAAAACTCAGAACAGACGCTCGAAAGCCAATTGTATAGAGCACGCTGTCAAAAAAATTCAGACCAAAAAGATGATCTGGTGATTTTATACGAATTTTACTGTCCAAGGACAGAATCTGTTTTCTGGACTGCACGTCACAACTTTTGAACTTTCTTGCAATCGGAGGCTAAACTTGGCACAAAGCTGAAAAGAAAAGATACAATGATGTTGCTACAGTAGTAACAAACATCAAGACCACTAAAAACTGAAAGAACAAACTGAAAGCAAAGATAACAAGGGTTGTCTCCCTAGAGCTCTTTCTTTATAGCCATAAAGATAGGCTTAAGACTTTAATGATGCTCTCGTAGGAATAAGAGTTGAAGAACAAAAGAGAGCATCAAGAAGAAAATACCAAACACATTTAAGCCTAACATGCTTCCTATGCATAGGAATATTGCAATAGAATAATTCATTGAAGCACAAAGCAACTAGCATAGGAAGGCAAAACAAGCATAACTTCAAAATATTCACCATAAAGAGAGGAAACTTCTTATTATTAAGATATTTAGAACCA
>LR738713.1:41080723-41113705 GCA_902687465.1 Secale cereale | reverse complement strand
CTCCCTCTCTCATTATAAATTTCAGTGGCATCATGGATGAACTCAACAATATAACTATCACATAAGGCATTATTTCCATGATCCAAAAGCATAAAAGTGTCATTACTCTTCATATAAGCAAAATCTTTCTTATTAGGAATAGTGAGAGTAAGACTATCATAACCATCATGGTAATCATCGTATTTAGGAGGCATATCATAATCATAATAAATTTTATCCTCAATAGTAGGTGGACTGAAAATATCATATTCATCATTGTAATCATCATATATAGGAGGCATAGTATCATCAAAGTAAATTTTCTCCTCAAAAGTTGGGGGACTAAAAATATCATGTTCATCAAACGTGTCATCCCCAAGCTTAGAGCTTTCCATGTCATTAGCAATATTGATATTCAAAGAAAGCATACTAATAACATCACCACCATCATGATTGTTATGCAAATAATAAAGTTCCATAGGTTTTTAATTTTCTCTTCAAACACATCATGTCCCAAAGCAAGGTAGAGCTTATAAAGCTCTCTCATATTTTTGTTATTTTCCATTAAGCAAAACTAGTGAAAATAAAAACAAGAAACAAAAAGATTTAATTGCAAGATCTAGAGAAGGTACCTTCACTTACCTCCCTTCCCCGGCAACGGCGCCAGAAATAGCTTGATGTCTACTACACGCTTCTATTCCTGTAGACAGTGTTGGGCCTCCAAGAGCAGAGGTTTGTAGGACAGTAGCAAATTTCCCTTAAGTGAGTAACCCAAGGTTTATCGAACTCAGGGAAGTGGAGGTTGAACGTACCCCTTTCAAGCAACCCTGCAATCAAGATACAAGAAGTCTCTTGTGTCCTCAACACACCTAATACACTTGTCAGATGTATAGGTGCACTAGTTCGGCGAAGAGATGTTAAATGGCAAGTGATATGGATGGCAAAAGATGTATTTGTAAATCTGAAATAAAAAGTGCAGCAAGCAAACAAGTGGTAAACGTGAGCACAAATGGTATTGCAATGGTGGAAACAAGGCCTAGGCTTCATACTTTCACTAGTGGCAACTCCCAACAACATTAACATAATCGAATCACATGATATTTCCCATAAAACATGCAAGGGGGACGCACTCGGAGGTCATTCCTTTATGGTCAAGAGAGGACGAGAATTATGTAGGGCTACAAAAGCACACCTCTAAGTTCGTAGTTCTCAATCTATGGATTTCCCAATGTCACCTCGGCCATCCAAAGAGAGTACCACAATCACCACAACATATCTCAAGGATAGTCAAAGACAAGCACCAAGAGACTCTCAATCTTCAATCCACACACAAAAGAGGAAATCACTCATGAAAATATTCTTCTAATCCATGTCCAATAGACCGCTGTCACCTTGGTCTCAGAGATTATACTAGATAAAGACAAGTGAGTACATCAATCCAATACATAGAGGAAGGGGAAATATCATGGGATCACCCTAGATTAACATAGCCTATGATCACAACGAAGATCACATCATGGGAGAGAGAATTGACCACATAGCTACTGGTAGAAACCTCAGCCCCGAGGAGGAACTACTCCCGCATCATGGAGGGAGGAAGCAACGTCGATGGAGATGAATCCGGGGGCACTTCCCCGTCCCGGCAGGATGCCGGCACAGGAATTCTGGTCCCCCGAAACTTGGTGGCGATGGCGACGGAGATCGGAATAGCTTCTGGAGAAAAGGGTTCCGGGATCAGGGTTTCCGCGACGGGTGGTAAATATATGCCAAAGGGGGTCACCAGAGGCGGAGAGGGGGGCCCAGGCGCCCCCCCCGGCGCAGCCAGGTTTGGGGCCGCGTGGGCAGGCCGCCTGGGCTGCCCCTGGCTCCCCTCTGGCCTCACTTCTGGCGCGTGGAAGCTTCTGGAGCGCTGATTTTTTATATATTTTTCCCGGAATTTTTCTGGCAATTTAAGTAATGGGAAAACCTGAAATACAAAAACAGCAGAGAACAGAAACTGGCACTGGGGTGCACTGAGTTAATAGGTTAGTCCAAATATGATCAAAAGTGTATGGAAGTGCATAAATATCTTAGCAATATCACACAAAAGAGGCATGGAGCAAGCAGAAATTATAGATACGTTTTGGACGTATCAATGTGTTAGGTGCAAATGTCAATCCATACGGCATCACCCGAAACTGGAAGTGTCCAACATGAGTCCTGAAGGCTGTTTTCTCCTCGTCTTCCTCGACCAGCCTAATCTGATGGTATCCTGCTCTCAGGTCCAGCTTCGAGAACCACTTTGAGCCAGCCAGTTCGTCAAGCAGTTCATCTATGATCGGTAGCGAGCAAGCTCCTTTGACTGTGATTGCATTCAGGTGTCGGAAGTCCACACAAAAACGCCATGTCTGGTGTTTTTTCTTCACGAGAAGTACCGGAGATGAGAAGGGGCTTACACTTGGTATGATC
Organism: Secale cereale; assembly: GCA_902687465.1. Lineage (NCBI taxonomy): Eukaryota > Viridiplantae > Streptophyta > Magnoliopsida > Poales > Poaceae > Secale > Secale cereale. The sequence goes on along the minus strand of LR738713.1, from coordinate 41,111,278 downwards.
AGCCCTTGACGCAACATTTCTTTGATTTGTGTTTCGATCTCGTTTTTCTGCTCTGGAGTATACCTATAAGGTCGAATGTTGACTGGTTTGGCGCCTGGTAACAGTGGAATCCTATGATCCCAGCTCCGGTGTGGGGGCAAAGTCTTGGGTTCTGCGAACACCATTTGAAATTCCTCCAGTAGTGCATCAATTTCTGGAAGCTCCTGCGTGCCTTGTGCTGTTGATGAAACGCTGCAGAGAAGTACTACGTGCGCTATAGCGTTCTATTCTTCCCATTCCATCAGTTGCTGCGCGGATACTTGAGGCACTGATGTCGCCTTGAGTTGGACTCCTGTCAGCATAATCCATTCCCCCGCGTGTTGAACTGCAATGTTTAGTGCTCCCAGTCCACCCACATGGGTCCACATTGTTGTAACCAGTCCATGCCGGCGACCATATCGTAGCATCCCAGGGATAAAACTCTCAAGTCTGTCTGGAATGTATGACCTTGTGTTGACCATGAGCAGTTTGGTATCATCCCTTTGCACTGGAGTATCCCACCGTCCGCTATCTTCACTGATGTGGTGGCAATTGGCTGTACTTGCTCTTGCAGTGCTGCGGCAATGCCTTCGCTCACGAAACTATGCGAGCTCCCCGAATCCACCAGTATCAGCATCTCCTTGCCTGCAACTGTCCCAATCAAACGCACTGTATGCGGTGTTGTCTGCCCTGTGGTTGCTAGCTTGGAAATTGACATCAGCACCTCTCCACCTTGCTCTTCTTCTGGTTGATTCAGATCATCCGCTTGCAAGAGTTCAAGCAGCTCTTCTACGATGTGAAGCTGCACGGCAGCTGCGCACTGGTTCCCTTGGCCCCAGCGTTCTCCGCACTTGAAGCAGAGACCGCGCGCGCGCCTGTAGTTGCGCAGTGCAGCCACGCGATCATCGCCAGCCCGGCCGCGCTCTGGAGCGTTCGCTCCATCGACGCCGCGTCGGTCTTCAGCCGCGACTGGTGCTCCTGGAGGTGGGTTCCTGGGCACTGGAGCTCCCACTGCCAGCAGCGGCCTTGGTGCCACCCGTGGTTGCGGCACATCTTGCCGTCTGTACTCTCGCCGTGGCAAGGCGTCCATCAGCTGCTCCTGCATCGAAGCCAAAGAAAACGCAGAGTCCAAGTCCTTGGGTTGATGTAACACTACACCCACGCGGATTTCATGGTTTAATCCTTCTAAGAACTGGGTAGTGAAAAAGACTGGATCAAAAGCTGGATTGTGTGCTAAGAGGTGGTGCATGATTTCCTCAAACTGTGAGATATACACTTGCACTGTGCTTGTCTGACGGAGTGTTCTGAACTGACGCAGGTGTGCCTGGTACTGTTCTCGGCCAAATTTTCCGCACAGTGCTGCACATAGCTCTTCCCATGACATTGACTCACTCTGTGCCTCATGCAGCTGCAGCCATCGTGCTGCATTCCCCGTGAAATGGAGAGTGGCTACACGCACCCATAATTCAGAAGCAATTCCATACACACTAAAGTATTTTTCACATCGGGTCTTCCAAAATTGAGGATTCTCACCATCGAAAGTGGGGAAATCCAATTTGGGCAAGGACCAACTAAGAGACGAATTGTGTGCTGTGCGTGGATCTAATTCACCCCGATGCGACACTAGGTGGAGATCAGAAGGTGGATTTGCGGTCAGGGACGTACCCTTGACCGGAGGCGGTATATGGGTGGTGACCACTCCATACGCCTGACCCTCGGTATCGTCGATCTCGCTGTGGCCTCTCAGCCCGTGGTGTTCGGAGACGTCGTGGTTCGCAGACGACGCAGGCCGCACCACCGCGTCGCTCTCCGGGATCGGATCCGGAGGTGCCGCCAGCACAGGGTGGAGCGCGATGCGCCCAACCTGCCCGCGCAGGTCATCCACCTGCTTCTGGATGTGTGAGACGGCGGGGCGCCACAGCTCCAGGGAGGTCTGGATCGCGTCCAGCCTCGCCTCGGTGGCGATGCGCCCGTCGTTGACGGCCTTGGCGAGGGCTGCGAACTGCTCCTCCATCGCCGCCGCTTGTTTGGCTTGCTTCGTCTGGTAGCGGGGTTTGGGGTAGGCGGTCTCCAGATCGAAGGATCACTGGACCTCTGATACCAGATGTAACGGATCTCGCCGGTGCTCGCTTGCTTACAGATCGGATCGGGAAGGAGAGTGCTTGAAGAGAAAGAAAGGGAAGTAGGTAGGAAGATAAGGAGAAGAGGATGCCGTGGAGAGCAGCTCCGGTTATGTTTACAGTAATCCAACCTGCCTACACACACGCACCCACTCGCCTTAAGTACTTGTGCTCGTCGGCTCCCTTACTGGCTGGGTCGCACCTCTCTGTCAGTGGCCCCGCTTGGCTCTCGGCCCCTTCTGTCATTGGCCTTGGCGTAGAGGTACTGACACAATTATAGAGCACAACAATTAAAACCGATATAGTAGCCTTTTTTCTTCTTTTTGCTTCTCGGTATAGTTGTGCGACTGCCAGGAGCAAGTAGCACCCACAATTTTCAGGTGGATGTAAACAACAAAAGATGCACTAGACTATGGAGTACAGTCGCTACTAAATGGCGTTCCGACTTGATGCATTTCCCAAACATAAATCTCTACTGCACTTCAACCGCTTGCTGTAGCCGGTGTCAACCCGTCCAATGTTGCGTGGCGACAAATCAAAATCCACCATACACTGAGTTTATTATGCTAGCAGCCATCCTATTTTGCCACCAATCGACGCAGGCGCCATGTTGTAGAACAAGCACAATCTGGTATATGACCCCAATTTTCTTTGCCACCAATGATAATATTCTACACTCAGTCTATTTTGCCACCAATCCTATTGTGCTTAATCATATCAATTGCATTTGTTTGATGTAGAATAATTACAATCCGGTATATGACTCCAAAATATTGTGACATAATTTTGGCATCTTCACTGAAACAAATATCTTGATAGAGGTTTATTCTACATGTCCATCTATAATACCTAAATAGTTCATCACCACTACATGATTCTTCTTGACATGCAGCCTACCCATCTCACCACCTATGATAATCTCCACTAAGTCTATTTTTCAGCCCATGCAGCATGTCACGTCATCATTTCTTTCTTTTATCTTTTAGCAACATAGCAATCTTTATTTTGGAGTAGCTATAATAACGGTGGCTGCAGTTTCATCTCTTTGTTTCACTTCTTTCCCGCGGCCTGCCATTTACTTGGCCTCCAGCACGCCACTTTGCCTCTTCATCTCCTGCCATCACTACGAATCTACTAGTGATGAGGTAGATGGATGCCTATTTATTCTCCTATCAAACCCTACCATCTACGGGAAGGCGAGGGAGCAACAAGGCACCTATTTATTCTCCTGTGCCACAATCTTCATGTCGCTAAATCGCCCTGCTTCCTCCCGTTTTTTATTCCCAATTATTTGTTGAGTGAACAATGAAGAAGCAATCTCCTCATCCCGTGAGTCCTATTGCCTCAAGGCTGGAGCAGACCGGCGACGAGAAGGGCTTCAATCCATCGTTGTACCACAGGATTCCTCTTCCTGCTCATTCACACGAATCTTATTTCTTTCTGGATCTATTTGTCTTCCAGGTTTGGTTATGTTTAGCCTTTTGCCATCTACTCTCTCCGTTCCTAAATATTTGTCTTTCTAGACATTTCAAATGGTTACAACACACGGATGTATGTAGATATAGTCTGAAGACTATATCTACATACATCCGTGTGTTGTAACCATTTGAAATGTCTAGAAAGACAAATATTTAGGAACGGAGGGAGTAATTCGTTGTGCATTTTCATCATTTTTTCATCTTGCAGTAGTAAATCATCCGTGCTAGATCAATTGTTTTTTCTGTAGCATCTATGTAGAAACTATTCGATTGAATTTTGCTTATCTTTTTGTTTGACGGAAAATTTTGGTATCTGATGACTGGAAGTACCATGTGTCAATTTGCATCTTTCAATCCTCACTATGATAAATGGCTACAGGGTGCCTGTCAACGCCCCTGACAGGCCTGACCCACAAGTCAGCGACAACAGCGACTGCGTCGCCTCTGCACCGCGGTCGACCCGACCCAGGAAGCCCAACCTACGCGTCTTCGGGCCGGCGTGCGCTAACCGAAGCCCCACCGGCGCAGCTACTTGAGGAGGCGAGAGAGACTGCATCAGACATCCAGAGGATCATGAATACTGGCGGCGGCTACCTAGCTTTTCCCTAACCCTAGTTCCTCCTGTTCTTCCCCATTCGAGCCCCGCTCCCTGTAATCGATCTGTAACAGCTACTACCTCAGAGAGCAATAGATCGTATACCACTATCCTATCATCTGGTATCAGAGACGCCATCCACCACCCCTCCCCGCTCCGCCCTGGCGCATCTCATCGAGACACGCGGTCTCCGCCAAGCTCGCGACACCATGGATCCCAGTGTGTCCGCCTTCCTCAACCGCTTCGAGACGAAGATCGAGGCAGCCACCAACGGCCTCACCAAGGCACAAGAAACCACCGCGACGAAAGTCGACGATCTCCTAAGCTGGCGCCCCGATCTCGAGCGCCGCGTCGCGGATCTCAGCGACGCAGTGGCCGCCCTCCAAGCCGCGCCACTGCCATCGCTGAAGGAGCGGGAGGACTAGCGCGCGCCATGCTGCGGCCGCCGGGCGACCAAATCGGCGCTTCGGCAGGCGGAGCAACCAACAAGGGCCCGATGGCCACGGCGCATTTCTTCTCCAACGGGGGCACACGGTGGCGTCCCTGATGACGCCGCCTCCGCCCTCGGCAAAAGGTCAGCCCACAGTGCCGATCTCCCCTATTCTCTTATCCCCGTTTACCCATGCTAGTCAGATGCTCACAGGGCTAGGCCAGGCACACCCGTCTACCATTTTCCCCCAATTTTCGGGCGTTAACCCCAATCTATGGAAAACTTTGTGTGAGCAATAGTTTAGCATGTTTGGGATAAATAAATCCTTTTGAGTTCCCATGGCCGCCCTCAATTTCTCTTGGCCAGCGGCCATCTGGCTTCAGTCAATTCAGAAACGACTGAATAAGTTCGACTGGGACTCATTCACCGCTCTGCTGGGCACGCGTTTCGGCCGAGATCGTCACGAGATGCTCATTTGGCGATTTTTCACCATCCATCAGACTACGTCTGTGGCGGATTATTGAGAAATTTGAATTGATTATCAATCACCTAAGTTCGATACTATGCATCCTTACTATTTCTTAACTCGTTTTGTCAAGGGTCTGAGGACTGATATACGGGCGTGGTGATGGGGCAACGCCCTCCCGATCTGGACACGGCGTGTGCGCTGGCTCTGCTTCAGGAGGAAGTGGCCAACGGCGCGCGTACGACTCTCGTGCGACCTACGGAGCTGCCGCAGCGCACGGGGGTGCCGCTGCCGTTACCCGCACCTCCGGTGCGTCATCCGTGCACGCCGAAGCATCCAAACTCAAGACGCTAAGAGAATACCGGCGAGCTCGCGGCCTGTGTTTCAAGTGCGGCGAGAAGTGGGGGCACAACCATTTGTGCCCCACCTCGGTGCAATTACACGTCGTCGAGGAGTTGTTGGACCTATTCGGCATCGACAGCTTCGTCGACACCCAAGTGAGCTCTGACGAAGGGATTCAAGACACTGCCATGGCCATCTCAGTTTCTGTTGTTACATGAGGGGTGTGAGCTAAAGCTTTTTAGCTCCCCGAGCATGGCTCTAGGGACACGAAGTGCTCATGTTGATTGACTCGGGCAGCTCCAATTCTTTCATCAATGAGAACCTAGCAAGCCAACTCTCAGGGATCTAGTCGCTGGCCAAGCCCAGCCGAGTGCGCGTCGTAGATGGGGGTGAGCTCCTCTGCACGAAAGTTGCCCTGCGGTGTGCAAGGTACGCTCAAGGACACGAGTTTTATACGGATCTGAAGGTGCTGGCTCTAGGCACATATGATGTCATACTTGGCATGGATTGGTTAGAGGAGCATAACCCGATGCAGGTCGACTGGCGTGCTCGTTTCATTGAGATTCCAACCCCAGCAGGTCCACTTTGTCTCAAGGGGCATGACGCGACCTCGACAAGTTGCCAGACCATCAACAGTTTGCAACTGCAAAACCTGTGCAGCAAAGGGTCGATCACGCATGTCATACATCTCTGTGTGGTTGCACCACACCAAGAAGACTTGGAACAGACACCGGCCTGCATTCAAGAAATTGCGGACCAATTTCCGGATGTCTTCGAAGAGCCAGTTGGACTCCCACCTAGGAGGGCATGTGATCATCGCATTCCCCTGATCCCTGGAGCTCGACCAATCAATGTCAGACAATATCGTTACAAACCCGAGCAGAAAACAGAGATAGAAGCTCAAGTCGAGGCCATGTTGATGTCACGTGTCATTCAGCGCAACAACAGCCCCTTTTCCTCCCAGTCATTCTGGTCAAGAAAAAAGACGGGACTTGGCGCCTCTGTATCGATTACAGACAATTGAATGCCATCATAGTCGTCGGCAAGTTTCCAGTCCCAGTTATCGAGGAACTTCTGGATGAATTGCATGGAGCATCGTGGTTTTCCAAATTGGATTTGCGTGCGGGTTATCATCAGATAAGGCTCGCGCCAGGGGAGGAGTACAAGACAACTTTCTTGACACATCAGGGCCATTTTGAGTTCAAGGTGTTATCCTTTGGGCTGTCGGGACCCCACCCACGTCCATTGAAGGGTTGTCTACAACACTCAAGCCAGTGCTACTTCTCGAGCTTGCGTTGTCCCTCGAAGAGGAAAGGGTGATGCAGCACAGTAGCATAAGTATTTCCCTCAGTTTTTGAGAACCAAGGTATCAATCCAGTAGGAGATCACGCGCGAGTCCCTCGTATCTACACAAATATATAAGAACCTTGCAACCAACGCGATAAAGGGGTTGTCAATCCCTACACGGCCACTTGCAATAGTGAGATCTGATAGAGATGATAAGACAATATTTTTGGTATTTTTGATATGTAGATTGAAAGTAAAGATTGCAAAACAAAATTAAAGTAAAGATAAATAGTTGATGGAAGATAGACCCGGGGGCCATAGGTTTCGCTAGTGGCTTCTCTCATGATAGCAGATTTCTACGGTGGGTGAACGAGTTACTGTCAAGAAATTGATAGAAAAGAGCATAGTTATGAGAATATCTAGGCATGATCATTGTATATAGGCATCACGTCCGTGACAAGTAGACCGAAACGATCCTGCGTCTACTGCTATTACTCCACACATCAACCGCTATCCAGCATGCATCTAGAGTATTAAGTTCATAAGAATAGAGTAACGCCTTAAGCAAGATGACATGATGTAGAGGGATAAATTCAAGCAATATGGTATAAACCCCAACTTTTTATCCTCAATGGCAACAATACAATACGTGCCTTCCTGCCCCTACTGTCACTGGGAAAGGACACTGCAAGATTGAACCCAAAGCTAAGCACTTCTCCCATTGCAAGAACTACCAATCTAGTAGGCCACACCAAACTGATAATTCGAAGAGACTTGCAAAGATATTTAAATCATGCATAAAAGATTTTAGAGATGAATCAAATATTGTTCATAGGTAATCTTGATCATAAACCCATAATTCATCGGATCTCGACAAACACACTGCAAAAAGAATTACATCGAATATATCTCCAAGAAGATCAAGGAGAACTTTATATTGAGATCCAAAGAGAGAGAAGAAGCCATTTAGCTAATAACTATGGACACGAAGGTCTGTGGTAACTACTCACAACTCATCGGAGAGGCTATGGTGTTGATGTAGAAGCCCTCCGTGATCGATGCCCCCCTCCGGTGGAGCTCCGGAACAGGCCCCAAGATGGGATCTCACGGGTACAAAAGGTTGCGGCGGTGGAATTACCGTTTCGTGGTGCTCCCTGGTGGTTTTAGGGTATGTAGGTATATATAAGAGGAAGACGCACGTCAGGGGAGCCACGAGGGGCCCACGAGGGTGGGGGCTACGCCTACCACCTGGGCGCGCCCCTGCCCTCGTGGCCGCCTCGTTCGCTTCCTGGCGTGTACTCCAAGTCTTCTGTGTTGCAATTGTTCCAAAAATAACTCTCTCGAAGGTTTCATTCCGTTTGGACTCCGTTTGATATTCCTTTTCTGCAAAACACTGAAATAAGCAAAAAAAATAGCAATCTGCACTGGACAACGGTCAAAAATTATCCTTAGTTACTGGATGAGTAAGGAAATATTTCTCAGTTATGGAGGTGATAAAGAGTTACGTCGATGCAAGCTTTGACACCGATCTGGATGACTCTGAGTCTCGATCTGAATACATATTAAAAGTAGGAGCATTTAGCTAGAGTAGCTCAGTGAAGAGCATTGTAGACATAGAAATTTGTGAAATACATACGGATCTGAATGTGGCAGACCCATTGACTAAACCTCTCTCACATGCAAAACATGATCACACCTTAGTACTCTTTGGGTGTTAATCACATGGCGATGTGAACTAGATTACATACTCTAATAAACCTTTTTGGGTATTGGTCACATTGCGATGTGAACTATAAAGTGTTAAGTCACATGGTGATGTGAACTATTGGTGTAAATCACATGGTGATGGGATCTAGATTATTGACTCTAGTGCAAGTGGGAGACTGAAGGAAATATGCCCTAGATGCAATAATAAAGTTATTATTTATTTCCTTATATCATGATAAATGTTTATTATTCATGCTAGAATTGTATTAACCGGAAACTTAGTACATATGTGAATACATAGACAAATCAGAGTGTCCCTAGTATGCCTCTACTAGACTAGCTCATTGATCAAAGATGGTCATGTTTCCTAGCCATAGACATGAGTTTTTATTTGATCAACGGGATCACATCATTAGGAGAATGATGTGATGGACAAGACCCATCCGTTAGCTTAGCACTATGATCATTTAGTTTTACTGCTATTGCTTTCTGCATGACTTATGCATGTTCCTATGACTATGAGATTATGCAACTCCCGAATACCGGAGGAACACCTTGTGTGCTATCAAACGTCACAACATAACTGGGTGATTATAAAGATGCTCTACAGGTGTCTCCGAAGGGGTTCGTGGTGTTGGCATAGATCAAGAATAGGATTTGTCACTCCGACTGTCGGAGAGGTATCTCTGGGCCCTTTCGGTAATACATATCATAATAAGCCTTGCAAGCAAATGACTAATGAGTTAGTCACGAGATGATGTATTACGGAACGAGTAAAGAGACTTGCCGATAACGAGATTAACTAGGTATGGTGATATCGACGATCGAATTCCGGGCAAGTAACATACCGATGACAAAGGTAACAACGTATGTTGTTATGCGGTTTGACCGATAAAGATCTTCGTAGAATATATAGGAGCCAATATGAGCATCCAGGTTCCGCTATTGGTTATTGACCGGAGATGAGTCTCGGTCATGTCTACATAATTCTCGAACCCGTAGGGTCCGCACGCTTAACGTTTGATGACGATCGGTATTATGAGTTTATGTGTTTTGATGTACCGAAGGTAGTTCGGAGTCCCGGATGAGATCGGGGACATGACGAGGAGTCTCGAAATGGTCGAGACGTAAAGATCGATATATTGGACGACTATATTCGGACATCGGAAAGGTTCCGAGTGATTCGGATATTTTTCGGTGTACCGAAGAGTTACGAGAATTCGCCGGGGAGTATATGGGCCTTATTGGGCTTTAGGGGAAAGAGAGAGAGGAGGCTGCGCCGCCCCAAGGCTTAGTCCGAATTGGACTAGGGGGAGGGGTTGCGCCCCCTCCTTCCTTCTCTTCTCTTTTCACTTTCCTTCTCTCCTACTCCTACTACTTGGAAGGGCTCCTAGTTCTACTAGGAAAGGGGGAATCCTACTCCCGATGGGAGTAGGACTCCCCTAGGGCGCGCCATAGAGAGGGCCGGCCCTCCCCCTCCTCCACTCCTTTATATACGGCGGTAGAGGCAACCCATAGACACACAAGATGATCATTGATCTTTTAGCCGTGTGCGGTGCCCCCCTCCATAGAAACACACATCGGTCATATCGTTGTGGTGCTTAGGCGAAGCCCTGTGTCGGTAACTTCGTCATCACCATCATCACGCCGTCGTGCTGACGGAACTCTCCCTCGAATCTCTACTGGATCGTGAGTTCATGGGACGTCACCGAGCTGAACGTGTGCAGATCGCGGAGGTGCCGTACGTTCGGTACTAGGATCGGTCGATCGTGAAGACGTACGACTACGTCAACTACGTTGTCATAATGCTTCTGCTTATGGTCTACGAGGGTACGTGGACGACACTCTCCCCTCTCGTTGCTATGCATCACCATGATCTTGCGTGTGCGTAGGGATTTTTTTTTGAAATACTACGTTCCCCAACAGCATCAGCCAGTTATACGCGTCTGCGTGATCTATTTCTTTGATGACATTTTAATCTTCAACGCCACACTGGAGGAGCACAAATGCCATGTGAGGCAAGTACTGGAATTGCTTCGCAAGGACCAATGGAAGGTGAAGCTCAGCAAGTGTGCGTTTGGGCAAAGCAAAGTATCTTACCTGGGCCATGTCATCAGCGCGCAAGGGATGGCCACGGACCCAGCCAAGATAGCAGCAATGGCCAACTGGTCCTCTCCGCAAGATGTCAAGGGCGTCCATGGCTTCTTTGGTCTCACAGGATACTATCGCCATTTCGTCCGCAATTTCGGTGTAATTGCACGACCGTTGTTCAGTCTGCTGAAGAAAGGTGTTCCGTTTCTCTGGACTCCCATCACAGAAACTGCCTTTCAGGTCTTGAAGGAGAAACTCATCACGGCTCCGGTATTGGCATTACCCAATTTTGAGCAGCCGTTCACAGTAGAGACAGACGCGTGTGACCGCGGATAGGGGCCATTCTGCAACAACAACGGCACCTCATCGCATTTATGAGCAAGGCACTCAACCTCAGATATCAAGGTTTGTCGACTTACGAAAAAGAGTACCTGGCAATCATAGTAGCAGTGGACCAATGGTGCCCGTATCTACAGCACACAGAGTTTGTCATCTATACAGATCAAAAAGCCTCACCCCCTCGAAGAGCAGTGATTGAATACTCCATGGCAGCAGAAAGCTTTTACAAAACTACTGGGACTTCGGTATCGCATCAAGTACAAGAAGGGGGGCTGAAAACAATGCCGCGGATGCGTTATCGCGAGCCAACCAAGCAGAGACACTCATCATGGTCACATCTTGTCAACCTAGTTGGCTGGAAGATGTTATCAGCAGCTACAACAGCAACCCCCACGCACAGAAGCTTCTGGATCAGTTAGCAGTGTGTGACGACCCAAGGGCAGGTTCCATGTGACGCCCGAGACCGACGTTCCAAAAGATTCCAGAAGATTCCAGATGTCCCGGGTTGCCCGTGTGTTTTATTTTGCTTGTGTTGTTTATTTTTGCATTGCATCATGTCATCATGCCATCATCTCATTAATTTTTTTGCAACCAAATAAATCGTGTGGACCTTCGGTCCATTTAAATCGAGGGAAGATGTCTTCTCTTTATAACATATAAAAGTCTCTCAATATTTAGGGAGCTATATTTATTAATTATTCCATTGCTTCGGAATCACCATAACACACTTGCATAAATTCCCCATGTCTTTTCACTTCGAGTTTCTACTTCTAAACCTTGCCTATAATTCTTTTTCGTTGTTTCGAGGTTCCTCCGAAAATTCGAACATTTTTGGACACTTCAATAATCTCGTCTTAGTTCAAACCTATTTGAATTAAATTCAAATATGTTTGAATTATTTTTCCGATCTGGCCTTTTGTATTTTTCTCCGGTCGTGCTCATTTTTACGAGCCCGAGAATAATTGCCCTTGTCCAAGTTTTTTTCGTAACCTTCCTTTCTTATTTTTTCTTTGGACTCTCTGTTTATTCTTTTTCTGCAAAGTTCATAAAAGAAGAGCAGCAGCCCAGGCCTCCTGGCCCGTCTCTCCTCTCCCTCTTGGCCCAGCAGCCCGACCGAACCCTAGCGCTAGCCGAGCCAGCGCTCCTCTCCCTCTTTCCCTCGCTGCACCGCCAGCCTCTCCCCATCGCTCCTCTCGACCCCGCACCCCGCTCCTCTCGCTCGCTCGACCCAGTGCCAGATCCCCTTCGCCCGCTTCCCTCTCTCCCCTCGAGCACTCCCCCTCCTCTGGCCCGGTCGCCAGGAGCCCATCCTCCTTCGCCGCGGGGATCCCTCTCCCTCCATCGCCCTGGCCCCAGCCAGCGCTCGCCTCGACGCCCGGCCGCCCCGAGCGCCATGGCCCCTCCAGCTTCGAGCCGCCCCGCGCGCGGGCTCCCTCCTCCGCGACGCGCAGCCGCGCCCCTGCCTCCCTTCTCCTGGCGCCCGTGCGGCCCCGTTCTCCTCGCCCGACGCCCCTGCCACGAGGCGTCCCGTCCTCGCCGCGGCCAGAGGCCCTGCCGCCGCGCCCGACCCTCTCTGCTCCGGCCCCGAGCGCTCTCCAGCCGCGCCTCTGCTCTGCCTCCGGTGCGCCGCGCGACCGCGCCTCCAGTCCCGAGCGGCGCCCGGCTCGTCCGTCCTCCAGGGCGCAGCCACCGCGTCATCCTTGCCGCCCCGGCCTTCACGCCCGTCTCCAGCAGCAAGGCCTCGTCCTTCCTTCCGTCGCCAAGACCGCTGCTGCCCTTGCCTCCGTGGACTGTCCCGTGCTGCAGTAGTTTTGTTTATGTTTTGTGTGTTGTGTTGTTAACCTTAACAGAGAACCGGGAACGTCTACCGCCAAAGACCGCAACGACCCGAGTACAACTACGGTTTTTCGTCAAGTATGACTACCGACGCCCGGAAACGCCAAGTACCTCTACATGACCGACAAGTACCACGACGACCGAACGAGACCCTCAAGTACCTCTACAAACGGAACGACTACTCGTTGGCGACCTCGTGTACAACTACTTCCTCTCCGAACGGAACTTCTACTTCCACTACACCCCGTGAACGACTACTTCCTCTACGAACCGTGTTCCACTACTTCCACTACGAACTCGAACCGCCTCGAAACGCACGCTTCAAAGGTATAACCCCGAGTCGTGCCCGTGACCCGTGTGATGCTTGCTTGTGGTTGTATGAAATGTTTTCCTTGTGTGCACCGTGCCGTTTCATCTTTTGTCGAGCTCCTCGGTTGCCTCATCACCGACTCGTGGGAACCCGGTAACGGGATCGCCCACCTTTCATCTCGTTCGACTCGTTCACTCCACCTTTCCTTTTGCACCGGTCTCTCAACGAGAAACCGGAACCGAGGTGTTGCGTTGCATCATTTCGGATCGTTGCCGTGGCACTCTTTTCATTCCACTACGGTGACAATACTTCATATCTCTCTTGTTAACCTTTTAATAAAATTGCATAAACTTGATCATGTCATCCGCATCATATTAACAACATTAATATATGTTAAATTGTTGTTTGCTAATAATTATTAAACATGCTCATGAGGATTTTCCGGATATGTTGTTGTTATTTTCCGGCCTCATTTAAAATGTCTTAATAGTGTAGTTTATTTATGCTTCACCTCTTGCCATGTTAACCAACATTTAATCTTGTCTTGTTAATTAACGAGAGCCAACTAAATAAATAACATGTGGTGTTTCGTCAATATGCAACTCGTTGCATATTGAGCTCCACTTAACTTGTAGTCTTGTTTGTGCACTTTGCCATGCCATGCATAATTAAACCGGACATGCATCATACTTGTTTGTGCATCGTATGCCATGTTTTTGCTTGTGTGTTTACCGTGTTGTTTCTTTCTTTCCGGTTGCTTCTCTTGTTAGCTTCGGTTTCGTTTCGGAGTTGTGAGGATTCTCTCGTCTGTGTTGCTCCGTCTACTTCGTGGATCCGTTCTTCTTCCTTTGTGGAATTCCAGGCAAGATGACCGAACCCGGATTCCATTACTATCTTTGCATATTGCTAGAGTATCGCTCTTTAGTAGTTTTGCCTCGATGCCCATGTCTTTCTTGTCAGCCTCCTACTTGTAACCATTGCCATGTTTAACCACCCTACCTACGCAAACCGTTGCTTGGCTAAGTACGCTTCGCTCAGCCCTTCTTATAGGATTGCTAGTTGCAGGTGAAGATCGAAGATGCTTGCTTCATGTTGAAGTTTGGTTGGGTTATATCACACTATATATATGCTTTAAATGAAATCATATCTATATACTGGCAGGGTGGAAGGCTAAGCCTTTTGCTTGGTGTTTTGTTCCACTCATGCCGTTAGGAACCGTATAAACCGGTGTTATGTTCCTTGATTATGCGTTCCTAACACGGTTGGGGTGTATGGGACCCCCTTGATAAACCGCTAAGTGCTAAGTCTTTTCCAGCAAATCCCAACATTGGTTCTATTTGCCTCATAATAACAACTTAATTAAATAATTAAATTTGCATAGGGGGTCGCGTCCCCGAGGATTCTTAATTCTACATAGCAGGGGGGCCAGTGCTGATGGTGTTGGTCCCAAACTAGAGCCACTTGCGGATACCACCCAGTTCGTTGGGATCTTCGGTATCTGTACGTACTGCTCATCCGGACGTGGCCTGAGACGAGATACGCGCGGCTACTATCAGGGTGTCGGCACGCCGGGAGGATTTGCTGGATTAGCCTTACCTTAGTTCGGTTTAACTTGAGCACGGGATTCCGAGAATACTCGGGTCTTCCCACCTATGGAGTTGCGACTCCGCGGATCGTGGGCTTGTAATGGGTCAAGTTGGAACACCCCTGCAGGGTTTGAACTTTCTAAAGCCGTGCCCGCGGTTATGTGGCAGATGGGAGCTTGTTAATATCCGGTTGTAGATAACTTGACACAATGATTCAATACACTACCAGCGTGTGTACCGTGACTGTCAATTTCCGAATAGGGATTCGGGAGTTGAACACGGTGGGGTTATGTTTGACCGGCTTTAGTTAGGATCACTTCGTGATCATCTTTCGACCGATGCACTTCTCTTCTCGCTCTCTTTTACGTAAGTTAGTGCTAGTTGCTGCTGCAGACTCTTGTTTGTTTTCCTTCACCTCATATTCTTTCTTCAGCCTTATCCTCACCCAAGGCTTAAATAGTCTTGTTACCCGGGAACGGGATTGCTGAGTCCTCTGTGGCTCACAGTTACTTCACCACACCAGATGCAGGTTCAGCCGAGCTTGATGCAGGAGCTGGTTCAAGTTCTCCACTTGGAGCTCGATGAAGAGTGTGACCGTTTGCTTGTGACGTTTGACGATCAGTAGTGGTTCTTCTACTAGGATTCGATCCTGACCTGTGGCTTTATGTTGTTTTGGTATCTTTCTTTTGGATCTTCACCCGTAGTCGGGTTGTGATGTTTTGGATGATGATTGCTTATGTAATGAATTGTGTGAAGTGGCGAGTGTAAGCCAACTATCTCCTTTTGCAATTTAATCCCTCTTTTACATGAGTCGTGCAAAGATACCAAACTTGAGATCATTCTAGGATGGGCTTATACCTTTAAGTCGTGCCTCGACACGTAGGAGGTATAGTCCCATCCTGGGCTTTATAAGTTGGTATCAGAGCCTTCTCCGACCTAGAAGCCCCCACTGATTGATTGAATCATTGACGGTTGAGTCTAGGCACACACTTGAAAATGTTTTGAGTCCTATATATATATATCGGAGAGTAGGATTTCTTTGCTTCTCTTCCCCTTTCATTCTGGTGAGGACTCCTGACGACTACTCTTGTCTCTCTTATCTTCAAAATTGCACCAAAATTTTTTTTTAGGATCCCGCGAGTATTCTGGGATTGCTTCGATGTTCTTGTGACAAGGATATTGTTCTCGATGCCTCCTGTTACCGAGGAGTTGAGCTTCGGGGTATCATTGACACAAGCATATCGCGGCAGTACTAAATACTTAAGACGGCCGACATCGAAAATCTCTCCTATACGGCCAGTGGCAAGATAACCCCGACATCACCCAGTACTGGGGAGGTAGTTCGAGAGTATTGCCATAGCTTGTATAGTGGATGCGTTTTCGAAGGTCCGAGGTAAACAGTTTCCGAGAAAGACTGGTTATGTGTTGAAGGATGGATACACCTGGATGTAGGTTTAGAGTTGATTGCGCGGTGCTTCCCGTGTATCCCCAACACCTGATTGCATAACTGGAATCTTTCGGAAATCTATAGGTGGGTTCATCTAGTAGTTCTAGGCATTCTTCCAATGGATGCTCGATATGAAGTTTGGGGTTCTACATTGAGTGAAGTGGTTTATGGACTTGTTCTGATCGGGAGTTGTATCTTAAAGGGTCCTTGGCTATGCTGATCCGGGGATGACAAAACCCTTTTGTAACACGTTCCATGAGCTTTCAGCACGAAGATGTCGAACGAAGCTTCTATCTTGTATTTGTTCTATCTGCTCCTTGTTTCTTTTTATTTATCTTTTGTTCTCCAAGTGGCTTCTCGTCAAGTTGATGTACCTACGGAATTCATTCGTTCAATTCTCTGTTCGGATGATATTGTGAAGATTCTTTTGCAACTTCTACCCTTTGTTTCGTTTTGATTCTGGTATTCGAGTTGCTTCGATGATAAATGTTGATCCCATACCTTCCTTATCGGTATTCTCATATTTCTATGGGAGTGCTAATTTTTCTTGATCATCAGGATGTTCATGTTAATCCTTTTCAACCGGTGTGCCTTCTCTTCAAGTTTTTCCATACGGACGTCGTTGAGAAATCTAACGATTTGTCTGTTTCATTCATCCCAAGTTGTCTTTGTTTTCCCCACCCTCCCACCCTTCTTCTTCTCAGAGCAAGAAATTCTCAGATGAAGTATCCATTTTATTCATGTGAGGTTCTTCATTCATTTTTCCTCAATGTTCTTATCCGGTGAATTATCGTGAAGATGCTCAAGAGCTTCAAGTTCATCATTCTTTTGTTCTCGAATTCTGCCGGTGGATGTAATTCAAGATTTCGATGTTGATCTTATCCCTTTCCTCTTTCACAATGCTTTCTTATTCCGGTGCTCCAATTAATCATTCTCCTCTTGCTATTCATATCCGGAGTGCTGAAGATTCATAATTCCATTCTTAATCCATTCAAGCTATTTTTTGAGGATTATCATCTTATTCAAGCCATTTAATTCAACCGGTGCAATATCTCTTCAGCAATCTTTTCCAACGGTGATTTCTTTGAGTGGGCCCTAACCCACAGGTCTTTTTCCAGGATCTTACCTGACTCTTCTTTTTTTTCTGGAGTTATACTCAAATTCTTTTCAAAGTGTGACGTAAGAATGATCCCCATCAGTCACATGCCTTCTCCAAGATCGCTGTCAAATTCTTGTTCGTCTTTGGTTCAACATTCTAATTCTTCATTTCGGAGTGCTCAACAATTATTCATGATGGTGTTTCTCATCGTCCTCTCACATTTGGAGACCGGAGAAGTGTTTCTCTTAAATCTTGGCCCGTTCTCTTCAAGAGTTGTGGTTCTAGCTTCATGTCAACCTCATTATTGTCCAGATTGTGAGGAATTCTTTTACACCCTTCAGAGCAATTCTTGAATTCTTTTCTTTGTGATCCTCCGAAGGCCATCATTTCAGAAGATTTCTTCGTTCTCAGTTTTCAACTTCGTCCTCCAAATATTCTTAATTGATGTCTCTTCGTTCGTCTCCCTATTTCTTACGGTGGTTCATTCAAGTTTACTCTTCCTTGTTATCGTATTAATTCAATTGTTCTTTTCATAATCCTACCGGTGGTTCGTTGAAGATTTACCCAAGCTTGTGCTAGATCTCTCTTTAATTCTTCCCAACGAGAATAAGTAGTATGCCAAATCCTTGGTTGTCATCAATTTAAATTGATGAAGGAGATGCATGACATAATTCTTATTCTTATTCCTTCTAGGTGATTTAATTCTTTTGTCTGGAGCTTGTTCATCATATCATATCCTTGGTTCTAAGTTTTTTTCATCTTCTTTTCCGGAGCTCCAAGTTATTTCAATTATATCATTGCAAAGCTCCATCTGATTCATCGCAGGCCTTGAATCTTTTTTTTTCTTTTCATCTTTCACTTCTCATGCTTTCATTACCGGAGTTTTCATGGTGGTTCATCATGATTTAATTCATCCTCGAAGACTTCATCAAGATTCTTGTTGAAGCTCAAGCTTTCTTCATCATGCTTTCCAATTGCAATTCTTTCTACCTTATCTTTTCAGGTGGTGTTATGTCATTCTTGTCAATTCCTTCATGTTTCATGATTCACGAGTTTTCAAGAATGAGATATTTAAACCCATCATTTTCTTTGTTCAGGAGATCTCCTACCATTCAATTTATTCATTGGAGTTATCTTGGGTTGTTTTTCACCTAAAAGCTTTCCTTGAGAATTGTTGCTATTATGGTGCTTATAAATGACCCAAGTTCTTCATTTATCATTCCGGTGAAATAAGTTTATCGTCTCCTTGTTAACCTCAATGCAATTAATGTTTTCGTTAGTGGCTGGTTGTCACCTCTTAATTTTGAGATGTTTTCCTTAAGCCCACATCAGAGCTTATTCGTTTTCGTTGTTGATTTCTTCCAACAACTCCGTTCAACCCTTCTTCGTAAGGTTGCTTTTTCAAATTCATTTGTCGGAGAAGTTGTCTTTTTCTTCTCCATTCATTTCTTTCATTGATTTATACTCTATTCTTTCATTCCGGAGGCATTGTGATGTTGCTCTCTTTAACCATCTTCTCGTTTTATCAAGATCATACTCTCTCTTGCTTATCATTTAACCGGAGTGTTGTATTCTTCATTCAAGTTCCATCATCTTTTCAAGTTTTGCATATCTTTTAACCGGAGTGCTGTCTGAATCTTTCTTACCCCTTGTGCCATTCTTTTAATTGTTTCGGAGGCAATATGTTGTTCATTTCATCAAGTATCACTCCATCTCCTTCTAGTTCTTGTTCAATTCCTTTCATTTTCAGACGGAGTGCTGCCCAAATTCTGTCATTCTTTTTCCTTGGCTATACCATTGCAGTTTCATATTCTTTTGTCATCCGTGAGCTCTTGTTTCATGTCTTTCAACCTACAAGATTCTCGTAATGCTCCTTGTTTCTCTTTTCTAACGGAGTGTTTCATCTTCGTTCATCTCCGTTGTATTCTTCTTTCAAGCTTGTTCAACCTCTCAAGGTTCTTTGGTTTCACTCGTCTGTCAAAGAAGCAACTTTGTTTTACCTCTTCCTCTTCCGTTTTTACCCGGTGATATCTCTAGGATCTCGGGTCGAGATCCTCTGTTAGTGTGGGAGAGTTGTGACGCCCGAGACCGACGTTCCAAAAGATTCCAGAAGATTCCAGATGTCCCGGGTTGCCCGTGTGTTTTATTTTGCTTGTGTTGTTTATTTTTGCATTGCATCATGTCATCATGCCATCATCTCATTAATTTTTTTGCAACCAAATAAATCGTGTGGACCTTCGGTCCATTTAAATCGAGGGAAGATGTCTTCTCTTTATAACATATAAAAGTCTCTCAATATTTAGGGAGCTATATTTATTAATTATTCCATTGCTTCGGAATCACCATAACACACTTGCATAAATTCCCCATGTCTTTTCACTTCGAGTTTCTACTTCTAAACCTTGCCTATAATTCTTTTTCGTTGTTTCGAGGTTCCTCCGAAAATTCGAACATTTTTGGACACTTCAATAATCTCGTCTTAGTTCAAACCTATTTGAATTAAATTCAAATATGTTTGAATTATTTTTCCGATCTGGCCTTTTGTATTTTTCTCCGGTCGTGCTCATTTTTACGAGCCCGAGAATAATTGCCCTTGTCCAAGTTTTTTTCGTAACCTTCCTTTCTTATTTTTTCTTTGGACTCTCTGTTTATTCTTTTTCTGCAAAGTTCATAAAAGAAGAGCAGCAGCCCAGGCCTCCTGGCCCGTCTCTCCTCTCCCTCTTGGCCCAGCAGCCCGACCGAACCCTAGCGCTAGCCGAGCCAGCGCTCCTCTCCCTCTTTCCCTCGCTGCGCCGCCAGCCTCTCCCCATCGCTCCTCTCGACCCCGCACCCCGCTCCTCTCGCTCGCTCGACCCAGTGCCAGATCCCCTTCGCCCGCTTCCCTCTCTCCCCTCGAGCACTCCCCCTCCTCTGGCCCGGTCGCCAGGAGCCCATCCTCCTTCGCCGCGGGGATCCCTCTCCCTCCATCGCCCTGGCCCCAGCCAGCGCTGGCCTCGACGCCCGGCCGCCCCGAGCGCCATGGCCCCTCCAGCTTCGAGCCGCCCCGCGCGCGGGCTCCCTCCTCCGCGACGCGCAGCCGCGCCCCTGCCTCCCTTCTCCTGGCGCCCGTGCGGCCCCGTTCTCCTCGCCCGACGCCCCTGCCACGAGGCGTCCCGTCCTCGCCGCGGCCAGAGGCCCTGCCGCCGCGCCCGACCCTCTCTGCTCCGGCCCCGAGCGCTCTCCAGCCGCGCCTCTGCTCTGCCTCCGGTGCGCCGCGCGACCGCGCCTCCAGTCCCGAGCGGCGCCCGGCTCGTCCGTCCTCCAGGGCGCAGCCACCGCGTCATCCTCGCCGCCCCGGCCTTCACGCCCGTCTCCAGCAGCAAGGCCCCGTCCTTCCTTCCGTCGCCAAGACCGCTGCTGCCCTTGCCTCCGTGGACTGTCCCGTGCTGCAGTAGTTTTGTTTATGTTTTGTGTGTTGTGTTGTTAACCTTAACAGAGAACCGGGAACGTCTACCACCAAAGACCGCAACGACCCGAGTACAACTACGGTTTTTCGTCAAGTACGACTACCGACGCCCGGAAACGCCAAGTACCTCTACATGACCGACAAGTACCACGACGACCGAACGAGACCCTCAAGTACCTCTACGAACGGAACGACTACTCGTTGGCGACCTCGTGTACAACTACTTCCTCTCCGAACGGAACTTCTACTTCCACTACACCCCGTGAACGACTACTTCCTCTACGAACCGTGTTCCACTACTTCCACTACGAACTCGAACCGCCTCGAAACGCACGCTTCAAAGGTATAACCCCGAGTCGTGCCCGTGACCCGTGTGATGCTTGCTTGTGGTTGTATGAAATGTTTTCCTTGTGTGCACCGTGCCGTTTCATCTTTTGTCGAGCTCCTCGGTTGCCTCGTCATCGACTCGTGGGAACCCGATAACGGGATCGCCCACCTTTCATCTCGTTCGACTCGTTCACTCCACCTTTCCTTTTGCACCGGTCTCTCAACGAGAAACCGGAACCGAGGTGTTGCGTTGCATCATTTCGGATCGTTGCCGTGGCACTCTTTTCATTCCACTACGGTGACAATACTTCATATCTCTCTTGTTAACCTTTTAATAAAATTGCATAAACTTGATCATGTCATCCGCATCATATTAACAACATTAATATATGTTAAATTGTTGTTTGCTTATAATTATTAAACATGCTCATGAGGATTTTCCGGATATGTTGTTGTTATTTTCCGGCCTCATTTAAAATGTCTTAATAGTGTAGTTTATTTATGCTTCACCTCTTGCCATGTTAACCAACATTTAATCTTGTCTTGTTAATTAACGAGAGCCAACTAAATAAATAACATGTGGTGTTTCGTCAATATGCAACTCGTTGCATATTGAGCTCCACTTAACTTGTAGTCTTGTTTGTGCACTTTGCCATGCCATGCATAATTAAACCGGACATGCATCATACCTGTTTGTGCATCGTATGCCATGTTTTTGCTTGTGTGTTTACCGTGTTGTTTCTTTCTTTCCGGTTGCTTCTCTTGTTAGCTTCGGTTTCGTTCCGGAGTTGTGAGGATTCTCTCGTCTGTGTTGCTCCGTCTACTTCGTGGATCCGTTCTTCTTCCTTTGTGGAATTCCAGGCAAGATGACCGAACCCGGATTCCATTACTATCTTTGCCTATTGCTAGAGTATCGCTCTTTAGTAGTTTTGCCTCGATGCCCATGTCTTTCTTGTCAGCCTCCTACTTGTAACCATTGCCATGTTTAACCACCCTACCTACGCAAACCGTTGCTTGGCTAAGTACGCTTCGCTCAGCCCTTCTTATAGCATTGCTAGTTGCAGGTGAAGATCGAAGATGCTTGCTTCATGTTGAAGTTTGGTTGGGTTATATCACACTATATATATGCTTTAAATGAAATCATCTATATACTGGCAGGGTGGAAGGCTAAGCCTTTTGCTTGGTGTTTTGTTCCACTCATGCCGTTAGGAACCGTATAAACCGGTGTTATGTTCCTTGATTATGCGTTCCTAACACGGTTGGGGTGTATGGGACCCCCTTGATAAACCGCTAAGTGCTAAGTCTTTTCCAGCAAATCCCAACATTGGTTCTATTTGCCTCATAATAACAACTTAATTAAATAATTAAATTTGCATAGGGGGTCGCGTCCCCGAGGATTCTTAATTCTACATAGCAGGGGGGGCCAGTGCTGATGGTGTTGGTCTCAAACTAGAGCCACTTGCGGATACCACCCAGTTCGCTGGGATCTTCGGTATCTGTACATACTGCTCATCCGGACGTGGCCTGAGACGAGATACGCGCGGCTACTATCAGGGTGTCGGCACGCCGGGAGGATTTGCTGGATTAGCCTTACCTTAGTTCGGTTTAACTTGAGCACGGGATTCCGAGAATACTCGGGTCTTCCCACCTATGGAGTTGCGACTCCGCGGATCGTGGGCTTGTAATGGGTCAAGTTGGAACACCCCTGCAGGGTTTGAACTTTCTAAAGCCGTGCCCGCGGTTATGTGGCAGATGGGAGCTTGTTAATATCCGGTTGTAGATAACTTGACACAATGATTCAATACACTACCAGCGTGTGTACCGTGACTGTCAATTTCCGAATAGGGATTCGGGAGTTGAACACGGTGGGGTTATGTTTGACCGGCTTTAGTTAGGATCACTTCGTGATCATCTTTCGACCGATGCACTTCTCTTCTCGCTCTCTTTTACGTAAGTTAGTGCTAGTTGCTGCTGCAGACTCTTGTTTGTTTTCCTTCACCTCATATTCTTTCTTCAGCCTTATCCTCACCCAAGGCTTAAATAGTCTTGTTACCCGGGAACGGGATTGCTGAGTCCTCTGTGGCTCACAGTTACTTCACCACACCAGATGCAGGTTCAGCCGAGCTTGATGCAGGAGCTGGTTCAAGTTCTCCACTTGGAGCTCGATGAAGAGTGTGACCGTTTGCTTGTGACGTTTGACGATCAGTAGTGGTTCTTCTACTAGGATTCGATCCTGACCTGTGGCTTTATGTTGTTTTGGTATCTTTCTTTTGGATCTTCACCCGTAGTCGGGTTGTGATGTTTTGGATGATGATTGCTTATGTAATGAATTGTGTGAAGTGGCGAGTGTAAGCCAACTATCTCCTTTTGCAATTTAATCCCTCTTTTACATGAGTCGTGCAAAGATACCAAACTTGAGATCATTCTAGGATGGGCTTATACCTTTAAGTCGTGCCTCGACACGTAGGAGGTATAGTCCCATCCTGGGCATTATATTCCAACTGCAGCAGGGCATTATCAGGTTCAGAGGGAGAATTTGGCTGGGAGGAGGAACACACATACAGCATCGCATTATCCAAGCATTTCATGACAGCCCAGTCGGGGGTCACTCAGGATTCCCAGTTACTTATAGGCGCATCAGACGCCTTTTCGCTTGGCCCAAGATGAAGATACAAATTAAGCAATATGTGGAATGTTGTTCAGTGTGTCAGCAGGCCAAGCCGGACAGAGCGGCTTCACACGGGCTCCTGCTTCCCTTGCCGATCCCTACCAAGCCATGGGACATGATCTCAATGGATTTCGTGGAAGGCCTCCCACAATCAAGCCGGTTCAACTGTTTGTTGGTGATCATCGATAAAAGAACCAAATTCAGCCACTTTCTGCCACTGGCCCACCCGTATACGGCAGCATCAGTGGCCCAGCTCTTCATCCAACAAGTTTACAAAGTTCATGGCCTTTCGGGAGCAATTGTGTCCGATCGTGACCCCGTTTTCACTAGCCATTTTTGGCAAGAGTTGTTCAAGGCTGCAGGCACTCAGCTCAGGCTCCGCAACGCCAATCACCCTCAAACGGATGGCCAGACCGAGCGGGTTAACCAGTGTGTGGAAACATTCTTGCGATGCTTCACGCAAGCATGCCCAAGACGATGGAGCTTCTGGATTCCGCTAGCTCAATTCTGGTACAACAACTCCCACCACTCGGCTATAGGGATGACACCTTTCAAAGCCATGTTTGGGTATGAACCTCGGCACTGGGGGATCATAGCCGAGAACACCTGTTCGGTGCCAGCACTCAAATCGTGGATCGAAGAGAGGGATACCATCCAAGAGCTTTTGCAGGAGCACCTGAACAGAGCAATGCCGCTGATGAAGAGTCAGGCAGATAAGAAGCGGTCGTTTCGAACATTTGAAGTTGGGGATCAAGTGTATCTGAAGCTTCAACCTTACATCCAAACTTCAGTCGCGCCACGAGCAAATCACAAGCTGGCGTACAAGTACTACGGCCCGTTTCCGGTCATAGCCAAGATCAATGAAGTGGCGTACAAACTCCAACTCCCACCTCAAGCAACGATTCATCCCGTGTTTCACGTCTCTCTGCTGCGCCGCGTGCAGAACTCGGGTATGACGCTCGAACCTCAACTTCCTCATTGTTTTGACGAACTTGCAGTTCCTGTGACAATTCTTCAGTCAAGATGGAGGCTGTCCAAGGGCAAGATGCACGAGCAGGTTCACGTCCGTTGGTCCAATTCAGAGGTGTTGGGTGACACTTGGGAGGACAAAGCAAGTCTCAAGGAGCGGTTCCCGCTCGCTGAGGCTTGGGGACAAGCCTTGACTCAAGGAGAGGGGGATGTCAACGCCCCTGACAGGCCTGACCCGCAGCAACAACAGCGACCGCGTCGCCTCTGCACCGCGGTCGACCCGGCCCAGGAAGCCCAACCCACGCGTCTTCGGGTCGGCGTGGGCTAACTAAAGCCCCACCAGCGCAGCTACTTGAGGAGGCGAGAGAGACTGCATCAAACATCCAAAGGATCACGAATACTGGCGGCGGCTACCTAGCTTTTCCCTAACCCTAGTTCCTCCTGTTCTTCCCCATTCGAGCCCCGCTCCCTGTAATCGATCTGTAACAGCTACTACTTCAGAGAGCAATAGATCAATCGTATACCACTATCCTCACTAGTAGAAAATGGGCCATTTGTCTCGGATCATAAGGGCCTTTAGTCCCGGTTGGGGAACCGGGACTAAAGGATCGATACAAATGCTCCACCCTTTAGTCCCGGTTCTTATACGAACCGGGACTAATGGCCCTCCACGTGGCTGCTGCCTGGAGGTCCATACTAAAGGATTTTTTTGATTTTTTTAAAAAAAAATTGAATTTTTTTTGAAATATTTTCCTGATTTTCAAATTTCTGAATCATTTTACATTTTGGTCAGAGGACGACGACGGCGACGGCACTTGGTCGAGGACGACGACGGCGACGGCAACGCTTGTACGAGGACGACGATGGCGACGGCAACGCTTGGTCGAGGACGACGATGGCAACGACACTTTGTCGAGGATGGCGGCAGCGACACTTGGTCGAGGACGACGACGGCGACGGCGCTTGATCGAGGACAACGACGACGCCGGCGCTTGGTCGAGGACGACGACGCCGGCGCTAGCTTGGTCGAGGACGGCGGCGGCGGCTACGCTTGGTCGAGGACGACGACGACAGTACTTGGTCCAGGACGACGGCAACGGCGACGCTTGGTCGAGGACAACGGCAGCGCTTCGTAGAGGTTGAACAAGTACAGCGGGGTTTGACGAGGACGGCGGCGACCGTTGGTTTGGGACGACAGCTGCGGCGTTTGGTCTAGCGAAGTAGAAGAAAAGGGAACGAGCCAGAGCCTGCATGCGAGAAAAAACTTGCGTTTCCCTCAGCCTGGCTGGGAGGCCTCCTTTTGCATCCACGGGCCAGGCTCACAAGCCCATGCAGCCTACCAAACCATTCAAGTTTTGCATGGCTGGTGCAAGCCACCTGCAAACCAGGAAACCAAACACCCCCTTGGAGAATGGTTTCGGAATTCGTCATGGGGAATCCAGATGGGGAGATGGGCGGTGTTAGCAGCTGATGCATGAAATTGTGTGCCGGGACCAGGTCAGTTACATAGCGTCCTGCTTGAAATTATAGGACTATATGCTTCTAATTGTCCCAGCCACTCCATGATGGCCTTGCAATTGGATTTCTCATGCTTGGAAATAAATCTCTTGACATTTATATTGCACTGGTAGACAGTAGGTTTGTCATGTCTCGTTTGGCTTTTGGTGTGCAGGGTAAGAGGGACAACGAGAATTCTTCTTCGTGAAAAACAGAGTGCAAAGAGAGGATGCGGCTCTTCCGCACGGCAGATCATGGTTGGTATGTCAGTATATTCAGCAACGAGGCCGAAGGGTAGGCCGAAGACACCCAGACAATAATCACGGCTGGAACACATCACTCTGTTCAAGAAAAAGAACAAATCCGTTGCTAGTTTGTATGACAACAAGAATGCACAGGCATTGCTCAACACAGAACAAGTCAACAAAGGGCAGTTCAATGATTCAGCATGTTTATCCGGTAAGCAGATCACGTGTGGAAGGTGCAAGACTCGGACACAACAGGAAGTCTTGCACTGTCAGTGGAATGTAAGATGAGCCCTGTTCTTAATATTTTTTATGTTCTACTCCCTCCGTCCCATAATGTAAGATGTTTTTTGACACTAAAAACGTCTTACATTATGGGACGAAGGTAGTACTTCTGTAGTAGCGAGTTTTTTTTTTTTTGCGAATCAGAAGCTATATATTGATTACTCAAAGGTAATACATTCGCGGGTAATACAATCGTGGAGAAATACTGGGATAAAGTTTATCCAGAGGCATCTCCTACGAACCTCACTAGCCTGATTAGCACACAGATGAGCAGCCATGTTGGCTTCTCTCCTTACAAAATAAATATTGAAACTAGTGAAGTTCCCGCATAGCTCCTTCACCTCCTGTAGAGGTCCCATGATATCAGCTCTATCAAATTCTTGAGAGTTCCACAACTTAATAACTTCCAAGGCATCACTTTCAACAACGATCCTGCGCCAGCCCATATCTGCAGCCAGCTTGACTGCATCTCGGATCGCATATGCCTCTATCAATCTGGCTGAAGATGCATAATCATACCACAAAGCCTGTGCCCTCACAAGATAACCCCGTACGTCGCGGACAACCAGGCCTGTACCACCATATCCGTGAGCTTCCAGGAAATGAGCATCCACATTAATTTTCAGTACACTCTCATCAGGTGGCTTCCATCTTTCTTGCACCTTAACAGTAGGCTTCTGCTGTTGTTCCGTTCCTAGCTGAGCTAGATCAGCAGCAGTGTCAACTGCCCATCGTACTGATTTTGCGATCGTTCTAGTTTGTTCTCCATGACGTCTAGCATTTCTCTCAGCCCATACCGCCCAAGCCCCACACAAGATGATGCAGGTGGAGTATTGGTCGATAGCAGTTCCTTCAATTATGTCCAGTGACCATGACTCAGTCAGGATGCAAGTTGGGAAGTTTAACCCCTGTACTCTTTTTGATTTGTTCCCAGAATATTCTCACCCAAGTGCATCTGAACAGGGCATGTTGTGTGGTTTCCGCCTCTCCACAATCCTCACAAAAAGCAGTCTGTTCCACATGACGGTTCTTAAGAACAGCTCGGCATGGTACATAATCGTGAATCACTCTCCACCAAAAGCACCTGACTTTTGGTGGTACCTCTAATTGCCACAACTTTTTCCAAGCATTTAGATAGCCATTTCCTGAACCTGTTGCTTGGTCCGTCCGTCCATAAGCCTCAATCAACAGTTTGTATGCTGAGCGAACTGAAAAAAAGCCTCGGTTATCTGGCTGCCATGCCCAAAAATCTTCCCCCACGCTAATTGGAATTCGCAAAATTACCTCAGCATCAATACCTATGAAGTTTGCTTTCACCTTTTCCACATCCCATTCTTTTTGATTCTCAACAAGTAGTTCGAAAGCATGATTGACAGTAGCATACACGGGCTTTAAAATAGCCTTGTAAGAATTATTGGAAGGGATCCATGGATCCTCCCACACATTTATAGTATCCCCATCGCCCATCCTTTTGATAAGGCCCAATTTTAGGGCCTCTCTGCCAAATAAAATAGCCCTCCAAGTATGAGATGAACCCTTCCTTTTTATTGCTGACATGAATTCCAAACCATTATAGTACTTCCCTCTTAAGACTTTGGCACACAAGCTATCTGGATTAGATATAAGTCTGCATCCTTGTTTAGCCAACATTGCCTTATTAAACATCTGGAGATCCCGAAAACCCATTCCCCCAACACATTTAGGTATCGCAATATCCTGCCATTTCTTCCAGTGCATCTTCCTCAGGGCCGGTCCTGAGTTTTTGGGGGCCCGGGGCGAAAATAATACTTGGGGGCCCTTAAATTTTTCTAGTATTCGTTGATGAAAAATTACTTATGACGGTCTTATCCTGGACCCCTCCTGTTGGTTGAGCGAAGGTGAACACAGACGTCGCGTTGGGCAAACACGACAGCAAAGCTATGTTGGAGGAGGTCTCGATGAGCCATGGGTGTGATTTTAAGGGAGCGTCAAAGTCATTATCGATGGCATTTGGACCCTCAACGAATACCCGATACCCTGCACGGCGGTTCATTGTGCCATTATGGGCAGACCAAGGAGATTACGGCGACTAGCAAGGCCTAGAAAATAGCTCCTTTCTTTCCAAAAGAAGATCTTCCAATAGAGGCGCACATGCTGACACACTCATTGCTGAGAGATGAGGTTGGTCGCCGTGTGTGCCCGACAGCTTCGCCTACCGGCCGTTGTATCCCAAAGTCTATTATTTAAAGAAGGATGATATGATTCTCAAAAAGATAAAATTATGACAGTCTCATCTAGAAATTTAACTAAGATGATATTAAAACAAAAGCATGAATATGCATGTCAATTTAGCAAGTAATAGATCTTAATTTTAGCATCCATGACTGAGTGATCACCAAACTCTTCCTGCCGTTTCCCTAGCATAAATTTCTGAGTTAAATGGAATCACAAATCAGACCACGCATGAATGAGAGAGAGAGAGAGAGAGTACACTCAAACAAAAACCTAATTATATCCATGCATACACACCTGAAGATCAATCTTCATATTTGTAGATCGTGAGGCCCTTGACTCCCATAATCCCCATGACCTCATAATAGTATTCAGAGTTACCACTGCCATGAAAAAAAGTACCAGATAAATAAAATCTCAACGAATTGTCAACATCTGGACTGAAACAATCATGCATGGATCAATCTTTTAATTGTCTTGACTCCAACCTGCGCGACATCATCGAAGAAATTGGTTGTGGGAGTTCACGATCTACAAGGCATCTAGAAATCTTTAGATTTGTAGATTATGAGGCCCCCAAATACAATCTTAAGATTTGTAGATCGTGAGGCCCCCGGAGGACGACCTGCGCCCGGAGTCGCCGACATGCGAGTCGCGCCCGCGGCGAAAACAAATCTACCGAAACCGAAGTCGTCGAACTCGACGGGGAAGAAAACATGACGCTCGTAGACGTACGTACTCGTGGGACTACTGACTACGTCCTTGGTTTCCCTGGGGCCTGGGCCATGGCCCATGGGCTAGCTGCATACGTCGGAGGGGGCCCCCTGGACAACGGGGGCCCGGGGCGGCCGCCCCTGCTGCCCCCCCTCAGGGCCGGCCCTGATCTTCCTCTTATTCTCATCTTCTCCCCACCAGTATCTAGCCACAATGCTCATTATTTTTTTACATGTTTTCTTTGACAATTTGAAACAACTCATGGAGTATGTCGGAATAGCTTGGCAGATTGACTTTATTAAGACCTCTCTAGCCGCATTATTCATTAGTTTCGGCGCCCAACCATTAACCAGTTTCTTTATACTATTTGCAATATGCTCAAAATTCTCCTCCGTAGATCTACCCAGGGCTGTGGGTAAGCCTAGGTACTTTTCTGCCAAAGCTTCAGTTTGAATTTCCACTCCTTCCTGAAAAGCCAATTTCCCTTCTACCGAACAATTGCCACTATAGTAGCGAGTTGAATATCAAGCTTGTGCACGCCGTTTGCTTGGTGTTATGCGGGCTGGCATACACTAATGTTAGAGGACTTCTGTATTACAAGAGTATGAAGCTTGTTGAAACAAGTAGTAAGGCCGGAAATACCCTTTGGTTCATGTATATACACCTGTGAAATGGTAACTTCTTGCTTGTTAGGTGAAATAATGCGTCGTCGGACACGAAACGCGCACTGTTTTGAGTCGTCCAGTCGCTGAACAGTATTTCAGTGAAAAAGGGGGCTAAACGTTCTTCAACAAGTTAAACAATACGGCGCTGCACCCTACTATGCAGCGTCTTTGCCCTGTGCGCTGCATATCTGTCCATCGTGGCAGCCCGGGTACAGGTGCGGCCCCACAGACCGTATTGCAGCGCCTATAGCTTGGGCGCCACACTTGTAATGTGCAGCGCCTAGCGCTTAGGCGCTGCACTACGACTTATCCATTCGTCCGCACGAACCGAGCAGGCAGTTCCTCCCCTCTTTCCTCTCTGGACAGAGAGCAGCGGCG